>JAWHQI010000390.1:0-706555 GCA_033032865.1 Dactylorhiza incarnata
CCCCCCCCCCCCCCCCCCCCCCCCCCCCCCCCCCCCCCCCCCCCCCCCCCCCCCCCCCCCCCCCCCCCCCCCCCCCCCCCCCCCCCCCCCCCCGCCTCCCGCCCTCTGTATCTCCTTCCGCCGGCGGTGGCCGGCGGCGCCAGGCCGCCGGACCACCCCCGGAGGAGTCGCCGGCCCCCGGCGCACCAACCGGGGGCACACCCCGCACCCCTCCTGGCAGAGGCGGCGGCGGCTAGCATGCACACTGCATGCAGGCCGCCACCGCCCCCGTGCCGCTTTCGGCACTAACCCCGGCGGTGGCCGGCGGCGACCAGCCCGCCGGACCACCACCGGAGTGGTCGCCGGCCCCCGGCGCACCGACCGGGGGCGGCGCCGGCACCAGCCGACCGCTGCCCGGCGGTGGCAGCGGCCACCTTTCGGCCGAGCAGCGGGAGCCGCACGATCTCCCCCAGGAGATCGTGCGGCTCCTGTATTAGCGTTTCCCGCCCCGCCCCTTACCTCCACATGAGTGCCCCCACAGCGGATCCGCTGTGGGGACCCAAGGAGGGCGCCCGGTGCGGCGCCCTCTGGCTCTTCCCTGCCTCTAACCGCACCCCACCCCTCTTTTTCCTTCCTCATTTTTCTAAGGGAAAATGGGGCCTCTTCAAAAGAAACTTCCTAAATGAAAATTGTGCCCCACTCTTAGGGGCACCTCCTGTATTTTTTTGGGATTTTTAGGAGGAGTTTTACTATTTTTAAAACCCATTATAAAGTTTATTTTAGGAAATAAAATGTCCAAATGAGTTTCTAAAATTCCCCAAAAATTAGGGGCTCTAAGTATAGGTATTTTACAAATACTATCAAAGTTGGGAGGTGTGACCTCTTGTTTTGATCCCTTAAATGCTTTTACAAGCATAAATAGACGCCCGGAAAAGGGCGAAAATCCTCAAAATAAATCGGCGCCCCTCGACGCATATTTTAAATGCTTATCAAAATTATGCGTACCAATCTAAAGAATCGACTAAGCTCAGGATAGCAACGCAAAAGAGGAACGACATCGCGGTGCGGCGCCGAAATTTAACCCCGCCGCGACGATAATAAAAGAACGTAGTTGTCGATCGAAGCCTCCTCTCATGGAGTGGTTGGACTACTAACCATTTCTTCTTATGTTTTTTTCTGCTTTCCGTACTGTCAATTAAATCCAGTCTCGCACTGGTCCCCCGCACTTACTTTCTGTACTTTCAATTAAATCCAGTCTCGCACTGGTCCCCCGCACTTACTTTCTGTACTTTCAATTAAATCCAGTCTCGCACTGGTCCCCCGCACTTATTTTCTGTACCGTCAATTAAATCCAGTCTCGCACTGGTCCCCCGCACTTACTTTCTGTACTTTCAATTAAATCCAGTCTTGCACTGGTCCTATCATTATGGCCTCTGCTTTCGGCCTACCTTTTTGTTTAGTACATGGCATTTGCTTTCGGCCTACTTTCTGTTTATCATTATGGCCTCTGCTTTCGGCCTACATTTCTGATTAGTGTTATGGCCCCTGCTTCGGCCTAATTTACTTGTTAGTGCAGAGCTGCCATGGCAACGAATGCGGTGCTTGTCCTCCCTTCGGCGAGGCCTTAGTTGGGGAAAAACCCGGAGTTGAGTCTCTCCTCCCAGGTTAGTCCCAAACAAGGAGCCCTCATACCGCTAAGCCTCCCGGTACAAGGTCGTGCGACCGGTCGAGTTGAATTGCCACGTGGCCTAAGGGTTTGTTTTATATAAAACGGGTGAAGATTGATTGGAAGTGGCGGGTTGGTCACGCTCGCAGACCGTTCGTACCGGTGCGGGTGGGTTGACGACTCATGGCGACAGGGAGACGTGTGCAGTAGGTTATCACCCTCCGAACATGCAGTTTTGCCTCCGCTGGTCGGCCTACAAATCGGCTCGCCGGATGTCGCTCACATCCAGTTGGTACACCAAGTTGTACAGGAGGGCCTGAATGATACGGTACGACTACATTCAGAAGTGGCAAGACTGGCCACTGTCACCGACGGCCACATCGGTGAGGCCCGCGGGGTTAGCTCCCCTGCTTGAACAAAAGCGGTCTAAACTGTGTCGACACAGGCTCTTTTGTGTGCGTACGGGTTTGAATACCTGGGTGTGTGTCGGCGCGATATAGTATCGTGTAGTTGCTATACGGCGCAAATACGGGCCTTAGGGCATGCAGCCCTATCTATATATATATATGCGTCTATATATACATATTCACCTGCTACTAACCCTCTTCCTTGCTTCGGCTATTTCATTTCTGTCCTTTAGCCGTCCCCCCCCCCCCCCCCCGGATAAGGATCCGGGGAGGGGAGGTATTGTTTTACTTAGCTCTGTGACTAACGGTTTCTTCTTGTAACCAATCACAGGAAACGGGACAGCGCGAAGCCCCCACCCCGCAGGATGAGATACGTGCCTTAGAGATGGCCCGATCGGACACCCCGGCCTCTCCTCCTATCTTCAGAGACGTGAGTGCGAGAGAATAAAGACTAGCCTAGGGATCCTTGTTGTTTGGACTATGTAGCCTTCGGGCAACATTTTGTAAAACGATAGGCTCCGGCCATATTTAGATGTATAATATAAGCAGTGTGCTTATTTCCTTTATATTATCTGCTTCCGCTGTGCGATCTGATGTGATGTAATGATTCTTGTGCCTGACAAAGAGACCGCTCAGTGCTTGAGTGGGTGGGACGTCGCCACCCGGAAAGCACAGGGTGGTCCTCTTTGGGCAGTAAGATCCCCCCTCCCGGAACCCGGTTCAGTCTGGGGAGGGGGGGTCTTACATACTCGCCTCCGGGGCGACCTCTGCCGAAAGAGGAGGAGCGGAAGCAGGCGAGTTCCCCTCATGGGAGAGGCCCAAGTCGTCCAGCAGCTGCTGGCGTTGCTCGCCCAAAGGGTCGGCGACGTTCTCTGTAGTCGCCTCCTTCTTCTTCTTCTCTTTCTTCTTCTTCTTAGCAATCCTCTTCCTCTTCTTAGTGGCGAGGAAGGCATCGAGTTCGGCATCACGAGAAGGAAGAGCTGGAACGCCGATCAGATTCGCGAGATCAGCCTTGGCCTTTTTGGCAGCCTCAGCAAAAGCTAGCGACATTGTAGGCGAGTGCAGAAAGGTGGTTCCAGCAGAGACCCCCCCCCCCCCCCCCCTATATATAGAGCCCAAACGTCGGCCGACAAGATTCCGAGTATCTTCCAATACTCGCCCAGACAGAAGCTCGTCGAATAAAGGTTGGATGTTTCTTTCCGAGCAACTATGTTACTCGCAAAAAGCGGGGATTGTGTACAACCCTTATTCTCCGAGGGTAGGACCCACTCAAGGCCACGTAGGCAGAAGTCAAAGGTCAAAGGGTCAGCACAGAGACCAGTAGTCCAAAACACAAGACAAATCAGCCAGCAGGAGCGGTAGAAGGTTGGCGAGCAGCAACTAATACTCGCCAGGTGGGCGACTATGGTCGAAGATACGTGCCGAGTATCCCGTATGTCGCCCCAGGTGCCCGGCAAGCCATAGAAGACCTGCGCGAGTATTGACCCGGCTTGTGCGAGCAGCAACTAATACTCGCCAGATGGGCGATTATGGTCGGAGATACATGCCGAGTATCCCGCATGTCGTCAGGTTAGGGCTGGGCTATAAAAACCCCCCTACCCCTTGGTTGCCTATAAATAGGACCCCAGGGGTACTTGGATTGGCACCTGTGCTTGAGCTTCTGGATCCCGATTTCCGAATTCTCGATCCCGTCACCCCTGCTTGCTAGCCAAGCCGGTGCCTTCCTCGTACCCTGCTCGGCCATTCTTGGTTGTGGAGGGGAAGACTCCTTTGAGCTTCCGGGTACGTGGTGGGACCTCCCTGCCGCAGCACCTGGGGTCCTGTTGTTGTTGCTCTCCTAGCTTCCTCGTAGTCGCCAGCTTGACCATCTCGTCGGACAACTGGGCAAGTAGCCTCCGGCTGCAAAGGTCCGAATTTTGAGGTCAGGATTTTCCTGGCGTCAACAAGCGGCAAGGCGGCCGACGGTGAGATCGACAGCGTAGCGTCTGGAGGCCGGAGAGGAAGAGGGCTTGAGCACGGAGGAAATGATGGAGAGTGCTTTGTCGGGGTCGTACTCTTTGAGGAGACGGAACTTGGTGGTGGCGGGGGAGAGCCGCGAAGGAGCGATTTAGGCGGAGGAAATTCTGTCGGAAACGGAGATGGTGTAGCTGATTGAGAGATGCGGAACTAGCGTGCTGGGAAGGTGCGTGCGGCGGAGAAGCTCGCCATTTTCCTTGGACTGGAGTTAGGAGATTGCCTCGCTTTTGATTTGAATGGTTTTTAAGGGTTTGAGTTTTCATTTTGAGTACAAAGCATCCTCGCGCAACGAGGGTTCGGAGAAGGGTCCCACCACGACGGTGAAATGTAGGCAAACCTCCTGCATTTTTGGAAGAGGCTGCAAAGATATAAAAAGTAATTAATTTTTTTTATAAAAAAAAAAGCTGATCAAGTCAATATGAAGAAACCAAATTGCAAGTAATCACTAATCAGTCTACTAAAAATATAGAAATGTCTGTTTCAGTGCTTCAAAGTCTACAGTTATATATTAGTAAATGGCTACAAAAAATCATGGCAGCAAAAGGAATAAAATGTATAATAATTATTATACTTATTTATTTATTTTTATTCAAGCGCAGTTTATATTATATATTATATTAAAAGTTAAGTCATCAGATTATTTTATTCTTTTAAAAATAGGTAATTGTTATCCGCACTACGGTTTTGACTATCCGCACTCTTTTTGTATGAGTTATTATGCGCCTTTTGGAAATACGTCTTGTACATGCGTTTTTAGGAAAAGTGATCAACACGAAACTTTCGTGTTGAACATTTTTCCTAAAAATGCACGCACAAGATGTATTGTCGCCCTGATTGAAACATGCGTGTAACTATAGCGAATTTTTGAAAATACGCCTTGTACATTCATTTTTAAGAAAAGTGTTCAACATCTACAACTTTCGTGTTGAACACATTTCCTAAAAATGCATGTACAAAGCATATTTCCAAAAGTCGTGTAATAATTCATATAAAAAAAGTGCGGATAGCCAAAACTGTAGTGCGGATAACAATCGCCTAAAAATAATTTAAATTGCAATGTTTAACTGCGTATAATTATGCATTCAAAAAATAAAATAAAAATTGTTGAAATCAAATCTTCAAATTATGCGTTATTATTATATTATTGAATCATGACTCTCAAATAAAATAAATAATTGTGACTTTTAAATGAGAAAAGAGAGAGGAGGGGGAGTGGAGAGAGAGCGGGTGTCACGTGTGAGGCTGCGAGTCGCGGAATTATAGTCGCATGTTAGAACTGTCATGATCGGGGTACTACCGCGGCTGCACGGGCACCCGTGTACCGATGAAGAAAGGGAAAAGTTTTTTAGATTTTATTATATTATTATAGTACTGATTTATTATTATTAGGGTTTAGCTATAACGAATTTTTAGCGAATTATTGAAAATACGCCTTGTACATACATTTTTAGGAAAAGTGTTCAACACGAAAGTTGTAGATCTCGACGAGATCTGCAATTTTCGTGTTGAACACTTTTTCTAAAAATGCATGGACAAGGCGTATTTTCAAAATGCGCGTAATAACTCATTGAAATTGGTGTGCGAATAGCCAAAACTGGTGTGCTTATAACAATTGCCTTTATTATTATTATTATTTATTTAATTTTCAAAGTTTGAAATTGCCACGTGTTATCTGAATAAAGGTTGCCGCGTGATGTTTATATTTAGTACAAGATGATGATATATTGTTTTCCACAATATTTTTTGTTTTATTAAAAAAATGTGCTCAAATTAAAAAAAAATACCAAGTATTCATTTTCAGATTTTGTTGACTTGCTCCTGCCCATACTTTAAGGTGTTGAATTGGTATTTTTTTTCGGGCGCTTTATTTTTGTATGTTATCGAGTTGCTACAAGGTCTGCGCAATTTCGGGTCATAACTCGTTAAATAAACAGACTCGAGTCTAGCGGGTTTAATTCGAAAAAAGTGAGTGTATCTTGCTTGAAAATGGATTTTGGTTAGACCGAGCCAAGCCGACCGTGCTACTTCTTAAGTCGGTGGGAAGGGTATCGTCAGCTTTACAACCCTAAATCTCGGTGGATATAATAGTCGCCTACTCAGTGTACATCTAGTCACTGCTCGAGATATGACATGTCTCATCCGAGAATCTTAGGACTCCCATTTCAGTCTCTGAGATTACAAGGTAATGTCAAATTGGTCCCTAAACTTTTAAGTTGTCTCATTTTCATTCTTTGGGCCAACATCTGGCTTCATTTTGAGCGTAATTCAAGGGCTAAAAAGGTCCCTAGATGAAAAGTTTAAGAACTATTTTGACACAACTAAAATTTTAAAGACTAATTTGACATTGATTTAAAACCTCAGAGACTGATATGATTTTTACTCTGCTGAGCAAATATGATCCAAAAATCTCCCTAAAGCTTTGGACATTATGTTACATATTGAAAATATACATGTTTATTGAGGGGGTGAAAAGTGAATATTGCAATTTTTGGATATGTTTATTGTACTACTCTTTCTTGTGGATGATGAGCAAAAGTAGTACATATAAATATATGAGTGTTTATATTGGCAGCCCAATGATAATAGCAGCCCAACAAAGTGGTATTGACATCTTGATGAATATTGACAGCCCAAAATGAAAATAAATTTAAGCCAAACAAACAATATTTAGTGAAAAAAATCTATTTATTTTCACACTAAATGGTAAAGTAAATGAAAAATATTATTTAGGAGGTACAAAAAATCAAAAGAATGAGAAAATATACCATATTTTGGAAGGGTTCGTCGGTGTCGCCAAAAAATATCCAGAGGAGTTCGACGGTGTCGCCAAAAAATATCCAGAGGAGTTCGACGGTGTCGAACGGATCTTCTCCGGCGGTTGTGAGCGACCGGCGGCGAAGTTTTCGGGGGATTTTGACGAGAACGGGAAAAACGGGCGGAAATGAAGAGTCTTTAAGTGGGGCTGCTATTAGAGAAGAGTCAAATTAGATTTTGTGTTTTTTTAGTTTATTAGGGTTGCCAATAACTATTTGCGGATTGCCAATATAAACACAAAAACGGGTGTTTAATATGAAGCTAAATAATAACAAGAGAGATTTTCTTTCATTTTCGAGGAGAGGGCAGAGCTGAGTCATTTTATCTGCATGTAAGAGTACATGAACTGATAACCAAACCCAACCGAAATTTTATCGGTTAGTAATAGTATATGTGTTGATAAACACAACCCACACTATTTTTTATCGGTTTCGATTTCATTTGAGTGATGTTATTAGCAGTAGAAAAGCCTTGTTTTAATCGCTCCCCTATTTTACTCACGATGAAAAATACTCATCGACTTTATCTTTGCGTGAGGAGAAAAGGGGCTTGCCTTCTCAATTCATTTCAAAAGTCTAAGAACATTTTTACCTCGGCGACCACTGATTGTTCACGGCAATCGATTGTGGTTAAGGAATCCCCATTGCAACAACTGGTTGTGCGTCATTTTCAAGCTATGATGCGACTCCGCCACTACAGTCGTTGGTCGAATCCCTCTAGCGGGAGATGCAACAATCGTTACAGACCCTCTCGCTGGCGACGATTTAATAGTTGTTGCATCTGATCTTCTGACTTTGAGGATCTTAATCAGAGCCCGTGAGATCCAAGAAGAGGGATTCCGAGCAAAGCTACGGTTCGATTTTATGCTAGGAAAATCTAGAACTGAGAGTTAACGTGGTGTTCCTAGTTGCTTCGGCGAGTGGGCCTTACCGGTGTGGGTTCGCGTCGATCCACCGAAGTGCGGGGGCACTTTGGATCGCCTCCTCTACCTTTGTGTCCGTTGCTGAAGATATTTTCCTCCAAAGCAGTGGAATCAGTGCCCCCGCGTCGACGAGAGGAGAAAGTGTCTGAGGCAATGCGCTGGTCACGAGCTCGTTCGAAATCCCGTAGAAATTCAACTGGACATGGAGTTTGAGGATGACGATGAGGCATATGAATTGTACAAAAAATGTGCTTCTAGAATCATAATTAGCGTCTCAAAACATTTAGGGCCCGTTTGGCGCACCAGTGGAGCTCCGGTACGGGAGCAACCGCCACCGCACGACGGAAAAACAAACTGCGGAAGCGAGCTCTGACGGCGTTTGCTCCCGCTAGCAGCTGCAAAATGCGGCGAAACGCTCCGCCTCCAACCCGGCTTCCCCACCTTCGGTCGCAACCCGGGCTCGTTCTCTACCTCGCCGTAGGGCGCTGCTATTAGCACCGCAGTTTTGGCTATTAACACCGCAGTTTTGGCTAGTCGCACCGCATTTTTCCAATTTTTCGCACCTTTTGAAAATACGTCTTGTACATGTATTTTTAGGAAAATTGTCCAACACGAAAGTTGTAGATTTCGATGAGATCTACAACTTTCGTGTTGGACACTTTTCCTAAAAATGCATGTACAAGGTATACTTTGGAAATACACCAAGGTTTCGCGTCTTTTGGAAATACGCCTTGTACATGCATTTTTAGGAAAAGTGTTCAACACGAAAGTTGTAGTTCTCGTCGAAATCTACAACTTTTGTGTTGGACAATTTTCCTAAAAATGCATGTACAAGACGTATTTTCAAAAGACGCGAAAAATTAGGAGAAAGTGCGGTGCGACTAGCCAAAACTGCGGTGCTAATAGCAGCGCCCTTTTTGGAATCCCGGCCGCCGCCACACGGGTCGACAGTGACGATTCGTCGTTTGTGCTCCGGCTGGGATCGGAGCGGGACTTTTTGCTCATCAATGGTGTACTCGGCTACTTCACTCTTGACTTCGTCGTCTCTCTCTATCCGTTCTCTGTCTCTCTCTCTCTCTCTCTCTTTATCTTCATCGCTTCTTTCCAATTGCCGCCAAGAGGTGTTCTGCGTTTCTCTTTTCTCTCTCTAACCCTCCGGCATGGGGAAGACCCTCCCCTTCGCCGGCGCATCCCGGAGCTTTCCCGAGCTCGTCTCCGACGTGCTCGACTCAGTCGAAGAGGCCGCCGCCGGAGTCCTCGCCCCGGCACTCCCCCTCCTGGAGCGCCTAAAGCCTGTTCTCCTCGACCTCCGGCACCGCGAATCCCCGACGCCGCTCTCGATCCGCAAAGCCCTCGACTCCCTCCAATCCGTTCTCCAGCAATCCTTCGCCCTCGTGAAGAAGCCCACCGGTCCGTCGGCTTCCGCCATCGGGATGATCGAGGCCTCCGTCCGCGACGTCGGACGATGCCTCGGCCTCCTCCTCCTCGCGTGGACCGACGCCCCGCTTGAATCGAAAGAGGCCATGGGCGCGCTGCAGAGGGAGATGATGGCGGCGAACCTGGATTCGCGGAAGGGCGGCGATGAGGGCGGCGGCGGCCGGGAGGCGTACGGCGGAGAGATCGTGCAGGATATAGAGGATGTCGTGTTGATGATCAAGAGAGGGGAGGATGACAAACTCGGGGACGCTATTACCTTTCTTGAGATTATGATCAGGGATGGATTGGTTGGTGAAGAAGACATCGTCGATGTGATTCAAGCTCTGCTGAATCGATTGGGATCCGCCAAACATGGTTACAGACTCAGAATAATTGTGATTTTGAGGAAGCTTGCCGACATCAATGACGATAACAAGGTAATCTTTTCTCCATCTCCACTCACATCTTTCATTTTCTGTTCTAAGTTTTTTCCCCCTTAAATCAAGTTTTTGATCATTCAGGAAGCAAAAAAAAATTCTGGAGTAATCCTGAAGAAATTTTGTAGAACAGCAGAAGATCTAAGTTGACTACCATCCAAAAATTTTACTATAATTAATTATCATCAGTTGTAATCATGTGATTTTCAGGTAGCATTTTGTCTTGTGAGCATTTTAGCCCTAGAAAATACTATGGGGGGGGGATTTTTTTTCACAAATCAAGAACATATTATAATCTTCAAATATGACAAAGAAGATGTGTTAGAATAATTCTCTTTATTGTGGATGTTTGTTAATTATGATTTAGGCTCTGTTTAACGCAGTGGTGGCGGTCGTGAACACAGTGGTTATGAACCGTCTTCCATGAACGCCCGACCTCACCTAAGGAACTTCATCCACTTTTATGTTCAAAATTAGTTTCTTTTCTTGGTGGCGGTCATAACCGCTGTCATGCCAAACATACATTCTATGACAGTACGGTTTTTGTCCAAACTCACCGGTGCAAAAAAGCCGCGCCAAACGGAGCCTTAATATGATTGAATATTTGGTTCGTAGTGTTATGTTCTCAAACAGGAAACTAGGGATATTCCCACTACAATAGTCTAGAATACCTGGTAGATGATGCGCATCTCTTTTTACTAAATCGGAAACTGGCGTTGTCTCGCAAGTAGAAGGAACTCGTACCCTTTTCGGGTACTTGATAGCTGTAAAACACTTCCTCTAATCAGTGGCGGAACTAGGATTTTTGCTCAGCCCGGACACTTAATTTTTTTAATTAAAAAATAATTGTGACCCCCTAAATTTCTCAGGTTTTATGCCTCAATCTAAGAAAAAAATGTAATCATTCATTCATTTCAATTTCCAAATGCAAGCAGTAACTACAAAATAGATACAAAACAAATATTGTGAATTGGTAGTCTGAATTCAGTAAACAAATTCACAAATCAATGAACAACCGTACTAGACAGAACATGACTACCACCATAGAAGAAATAGTGAAATAATCAAAATTGAGCCAATAACAACACAATTTGATGCTATCTAGATTAACTCAATCTTCCTGGATTAAGAGGGAAGAAAAAAAGGTCTTAATTACAAGTTTTAAAGGCTAATTTGTATGTATATTGTGCTATAAATTTGGGAAACTACAAGTTTTAAAGATGATTATAATTTAATTAATCTGTGGAATTAAAAAGGTATTAAACAAAAATTAAGCATCATACCAATATACCATCGTGAACATTGAACAAAACTGGAGGCATGCGGATTTTTCTGGCAGCAAAGAGGTGGCGGGCCGCGAACCAATCTGCCCGCCGCATGCATTGATAATTGCATCGATGGACCCAGGAGCAAAGGGGACAGCTGCGTGATTTAATGGTCTCTGGATTTCATTTGTAATTCCTGTCTGAGAATCTGAAAATTTCGTTGAGGCATTGTCTCGAACACCTGCAGTGCAATTTTGTTCCTGCACATTTTTTGCAACAAGAGAACCTTCCTGTACCGAATCTGAACATTGGGAATTATTTGAAGAGGTGTATATATCTTCATTTTCGAAATCATTATCAGAACCTGCAACTTCATTACCAGTTTCGTAATCTGTACCTGCCACTTCATCTCCATCTTCAAGCTTTTCTTCCATAGAAAAAATGTGCTCAACCATTCCTGTCCGAACATCTGGAAAATCCCACTGTGATGATCCGCCTCTAGCTGATTTTGTTTCATTTTTCTTCCTTGCCATTACTGAAGGCCCCTTGGGCAGAAGCTCACTAGAGAAACGCCAATGCTGGAAGGAGCTCCACGCCACTTCGGCAAAGTCAAAAGCCGAAAACAGCAGGCACGCCAAAAGCCTCCGCCAAATACGCCGGGATGTCGATGGCCGATGGCCGCCTCCGTCGCTCTGGAATGGACAGATTCGCCGTGCGAAAACAAGAAACTTAGGGCTTACGGTTTCGTCTATCGCTCGCCAGCCTCGCCTATACTGTGCCTAATAGCGATTCCGCGAATTTACGCTCGGGCACGTGCCCGAGCGTGTCCAGGCTTGGGTCCGCTCGTGCCTCTAATCTTACTCTTTCATATCTTTTAACGATCGGAAGTATACTGAGGGCAGATCGGCGTGTGAGATGATTCTATTTGCCTTTATGAGTTGTAAGCCTGCGTTATGTGATAGTGATTATGTTATGGTTGCAGTCGAGATGACTTGCACGCATTTGTCTAATTAGGGTATTAGAGTATAAAATTGTACTTCATCGTAATTTTCTCTTTCGTTGCATTTTATTGTATTCGATTAATTTTTTGAACTATCTCTTTTGTCGGGGTTTGTCTTCAAGATGATATTTGTAAAAGCTATTTAAGGCTATGTTGCATTGGTACGGGGACGAGATACGATACAGATACGAGATTCGTGATTTTCAAAACAACTAAGATACAGGAAACGTTTCTGTTTTTATAATTATTTAAATATAAAATTACTCATTGATATGAAAACATGTGTGACATTCACGTCATTTTCATTTTTTAATCATTATATATTCATATAACATATATTAAATGTAGACAATATTTATCTAAGAGTCATGAATAGAAGTGTGTTATTACTTGACTCCAACCACTTATCATCTAACACTTTTTCTTTTGCATTTCTTTCTCCATATCATAATATACTCAAATTTTGATTATTTTTGATCATACTCAGGCATATTAAGAAGTGTCTGAGAGCATCCAGGAGTATCCGAATTTTTTTAATTTACAATTAAAAGAAAAAGTTTCTAGGAGTTTCGGGGACGAGTTTTCGAGAGTTTCCCGACTCCGAACCATTTCTGACATTATACGTAAGGCCGTTGCAAGTATCCATTCTTCCTAGATTCAAGAAGCCGTTGGTCCATGGAGTGAATCTCTTAGTTTTCTGATTAGGGTTGGATGCTCCCATAAACCTCCTGCATAGTCCTCGTGCTAGAGGCTTCGGAATATCCCGGCCGCCACAATCTCCGCCCCCGACGATCGTACATGGATCAGTCTTGTATGTCGATTTTTTCATCACTTTTTTGAAATGTTTGTTCGCCGGTTCTTCTCTTCATGCATTGTATGTCAGAATTTTCATCGTCCTTTTCAAATGTTTGATCGCCCGTTCTTCTCTTCATGCATTGTAGCTCTTTCGGCCATTACTTATAACCAAAACACACCGAAACTCAGCGCGGCTTACAATTTTGTACTGCCAAATATTGAATTTTGGATGGTTCAAAAGAATTTAAGTTGATAAATTCATGATCATGAAAGAGTTTCTCATTCTGGTTTTATTTAATCTCAGGAGTTGATGGCGAATTCAGAGGCTCTATCCAATATTGTGAAGTCTCTGTCAAGGGATGTGGAGGAGAGCAGGGAGGCAGTTGCACTTCTTCTGCATCTAGGAGATGTTCTGAAATTTAGGCAGAGGATTGGGAGAGCCAAGGGCTGCATCATGATGCTGGTCGCATTGCTCAATGGGGCGGACCCTTCGTCTTCTCGTGACGCTGGGAAGTTGTTGGGCGCTTTGTCGAGCAACACGCAGAATGTGCTTTTAATGGCGGAGGCCGGTTTCTTCGTGCCTCTGGTGCAATATCTGAAAGAAGGTATGCATACAAATTCGATCTTTGATTGTCAGTATTGAACCCCAAAATGTCTGTAGAGGATTTTGCAGAAAATATCACTTAGAAGACGAGTAATTGAGTGATTAGAGGTCCATCTACTTACCCGGGAACTCGTTCGTTCCCTCTGCTTGCCACTCGGCCATGTTTTTTCACCTAGATTTTATTTCCCTTTTAAAGGTGTGGAGAAGCCGGTGTATGCGAGAATGGAGGCATGGATAGATCGCTGCATGTGGTGAAAGAGCTCATGTCTCATCTCTATAATTGTATGATTTCTGGATTTGATTCGACGGCGCGATCTTCAAGGGATTGTTTGTTAGTTGCTGGTTGTTGTTGTTGTTGAACACGCGTCCATCACCACCTAATGGTGTAGTAGAAGTGACGCCTGTTGAACACGCGCCCATCACCGCCTAATGGTGTAGTAGAAGTGACGCCTGCGAGCTATAGCGCTAGCACGAGGAGAATACTTTAGGGGCAGATATGCTGTCTGTGGTGATTACAACTCCATTTGTATGATTTCTGGATTTGATTCGACTGCGTGATCTTCAAGGAATTGTTTGTTAGTTGCTGGTTGTTGTTGTTGTTGAACACGCGCCCATCACCGCCTAACGGTGTAGTAGAACTGACGCCTGCGAGCTATAGCGCTCGCACGAGGAGAATACTTTAGGGGCAGATATGCCGTCTGTGGTGATTGCAACTCCATTTGTTTGATTTCTGGATTTGATTCGACTGCGTGATCTTCAAGGGGTTGTTTGTTAGTTGCTGGTTGTTGTTGTTGTTGTTGTTGTTGTTGTTGAACACGCGTCCATCACCGCCTAATGGTGTAGTAGAAGTTACGCCAGCGAGCTATAACGCTCACACGAAGAGAATACTTTAGGGGCTGATATGCCGTTTGTGGTGATTACAACTCCTGACGCGGGTACTGACCCACTTGTGAAACCTTGATTGATCCTCTGGGATTCACTCTCCAACATCGGGGGTTCTCCCTCTCCCCCTCTTTCTTTCAGAGATCATCTTCTTCTCAGCAATTTGACTAATGATTATTTTGTTTTTGCAATCCGGATTCTAATATCTTTTATCATTTCTTTGCTTTGCTTGGATCTTTCATTGATGTTGCATCTCGGGAACTCGTAAATTAATCGAGGAGATTTGAGATTGGCACCTCGTGGGTAGATTGTGACTTCGGAGAGGGTTTTCGATCATAAACTTTGGAGAGCCTGGAATCAACGAGAGCCAAAACCATGGCTGAGAGAGAGCCTAGAATCAGGGAGAATAGAGAGATGCAACAGAGAACAGAGATACAGAAAGAGAGAGAGGAGAGAAGGAGAACCAAGATTTTAACTCACTTGTCAACATCTCCTTCATCCCGGACACAGTTATGTATTCGGACCGCGGAACCAAAAATCCTTCCCCGCCCAACCCTGGGATCAGTGCGGTGGGAATAGTACTCGGTCAGCGCTCAAGTGACGGTTGGGTATTGTTGTCATCGCACATTGCGCACGAGAGAATCCGTGCAGGACCCCGAGTCTGGCTCAGTGCAATGGGAATAGTACTCAGTCAGCGCTGGAGTGACGATTGGGTACTGCTGTCATCGCACATTGCGCACGAGAAAATCCATGGTGCACCCTGAGTAATAGTACAAGTCTATAAGGAAGATTGTCATTAATCCATGACATTATATAGGTTGAATTTTTTTTTTTACACTATTACACCATCACAACAAGTATAAATACATATATAGGGGCATTTACGGGACCTCCCCTCTAAGTTTGCAAAATTACAGATTACACCCCCTCTTATTATTGAAATTACAAAAACCTCCCCTCAATGTCACAAAACATGACATTTACCTCCCATGAAGTTCATATTTCATAACATTCATGCACAAAAATATCTCCTTCGGAGTATATTTTCAGAGAGGGTATTTTGTATGTTAAGAAATATGAATTTCAGGGGAGGTAAATGTTATGTTTTATAACATTCAGGGGAGATTTTTGTAATTTCAATAATAAGAGGGGTGCAATCTGTAATTATGCTATCATCCAGGGGAAGTTTTGGTGATTATTCGTACATATATATTCTGAAGTGTGATCGTGAACTTGTCTCCCTTGTTCTGATAAAGTCTATCCGTTGCATCATATAATGTGATGCATCGGCCGCGCAGGTTCAGACATGAACAAGATTCTCATGGCGACGGCAATCTCAAGAATGGAGTTAACAGATCAAATGAAAACCACTCTCGGGGAAGAAGGTTCCGTGGAACTGCTCGTGAAAATGTTCAACTCCGGCAAAATGGAGGCGAAGCTTTCTTCCTTAAACGCCATTAAGAACCTCTCATGTTTGAAAGAGAACGACGAGCGCCTCATCAATTCCGGGATCATATCGCACCTCCTTCAAATCCTCTTCTCCGTCACCTCCGTCCTCCTGACTCTCCGGGAACCCGCCGCCGCCATTCTCGCGAACTTGGCGAAATCCGAATCTTTTCTCCCCAAGAAAGATGCCGCCCAGCAAATCCTCTCACTTCTCAACCTATCCAGCCCGGAGATCCAGGTGCACCTCTTGCACGCTCTCAGCAGCATCACCGGCCATCCCGGAGCAAAGAAAATCCGGGAGAAAATGAAGGAGAGCGAGGCCATGCAGATTCTGACTCCGTTCCTAGTCACCGGCGACGACGAAATCAGAATCGCCGCCTTGAGTCTACTCTTAAATCTCTCCAAATATTTCGACGGAGTTTTCAGCGAGCAGTTGGGAGAATTCTATCTCATCGTCATCGTCGGCGTAATCTCCAAAACAAGAAATGAGATGGAAAAGAGTACAGCTTTAGGCATAATCAGCAACATCCCCGTCAACGACAAGAAGGCGACACAAATTCTCATGAATGCGAATCTACTTCCTCTGCTAATCACTCTAACCGCGGCGAACACCGCAGCCGCAACAACGCCGGCGAGGGCATCGCTGCTCGAAAGCATCGCCGCCATTATGGTTCGATTCACGGTTCCCTCGGATAAGAAGCTGCAGAAAGTATCCGCCGGCCATGGGATAATCCCCTGCCTGATAAAACTTCTGTCGGCGAACTCCATCTCCGCCAAATCCTACGCGGCGACGGCATTGGCTCAATTATCGCAGAACACCGTTTCGCTGATCAAATCCAAGTCCTCCCGCTGGTTCTGCACGCCGGAAAAACCCTGCCGCGTTCACGGCGGCCGGTGCCTCGTCAGAAGCACGTTTTGTCTGGTGAAGGCGGGGGCGTTGCCGGCCCTCGTCGAAATTCTGGAGGGGAAGGAGAGGGACGCCGACGAGGCGGTTCTCAGCGCGCTCTCCACCCTGTTGCAGGACGAGATATTTGAGAGCGGGAGCGAGGCTGTGGAGGAGGCCGCCGGAGTTCAGGCGGTCATGAGGATTCTGCAAATTGGGAGTTTGAAGGCGCAGGAGAAGGCGATTTGGATGTTGGAGAGAGTTTTTAGAACTGGAGGGCAGAAGAGTAAATACGGTGAAGTTGCTCAGAATCTACTCATTGATCTAGCTCTCAAAGGAGATCCTGTTCTTAAACCCATGATTGGGAAGATCTTGGCCCATCTTCAGCTGCTGGAGATGCAGTCCAGCTACTTTTGAAGGTTAGTTTTGTAAATTCTGTTCAAAATTAATAATAATAATAATAACTATTATTATTATTATTATTATTATTATTATTATTAGAGGGGAGGGGGAGGGGGAGTGTGTGTTTGAGAAGGATTTTGGTTTTGTGTGAGAGTGTAAAGAGAAGTTGGCTTAGATATTGGATTTGTGTAAATAAATAGTTTGATTTCTGAATTAGTTATTGGTTTGATTATAAATTTGTAAAGAAATTTAATAAATTTGTTTATATCTTTTCGAGAAACTAATGAGACCGGGAGTCGCGCGGATGTCCAACTCCAGTTGAACGTGTGTTTATTTTATTTAGGCAAAATATCTAAATCAGTCCCTAATGGCCCGTTTGTTTGGAATTTGATATTGGAATTTGATATTGAGATTCGATATTCAGAATTGGAATTGGTCTAATTCCAATTTCAGTGTTCGCCTAATAAATAATATTGGTGAATATTGTGAATTGATCAATTTTTTTGTTCGTTTTTTAAATAAAATTCTATCTTATAATTAAAAAATTCAATCTTGGAATGAAGAAGCTAACATTTTATCACATATATTATTAAAAACCTAACATTCTATCACATATATTGGCATCAATTAGCACATAATTTAAGAACTTAGCATTAATTTTCTGCATGTATAAATGTAAGGATTGGTAGTCTGGTTCGGGATAAAAAAACAAGTTTGACATAAATATAAGAACTTTGAAAATAAGAACTAAGAAGATATAGAAAGTAATCCTTTAAAAACTCGCGCCCAGGCAAAATATGCTCGTCCGGGCGAAAAACGTGCGTTGTGGCGAAAAACGCGTTCTCGGTCGAAAAACGTGCGTCAGGGCGAAAAAACATGCCCCCGGGCGAAAAAAACATGTGCCTGGGGAAAAAAATACGCCCGGGCGAAAAACGCACTCGCAGGCGAAAAATGCGTGCTCGCGCAAAAAAGTGAGCCTGGGCGAAATTTTGCGCGCCCGGGCGAAAGTTTGTTTATATCTTCTTGAGATACTAATGAGACCGGGAGTGGTGCGGATGTCCAACTCGAGTTGAACGATTGTTTATTTTATTTAAACAAAATATCGAAATCAGTCCCTAAGATTTGTGAAGAATTTAAAATAGTCTCTAAAGTTTTCTTTGTTTGAAATAAGTTTCTTTTTTTTTTTTGAAATCAGACCTACTTAACTTGATGTTGTTGTTTTAAAGTATTTTGTGACGTTGGCGATTTCGAGGCATCCACGTGAGATGTGACGCTTATGTGAATATGAACTATATTTATTAATTAAATTTTTTTAAGTTTTTTTAAAAATTAAAAAAAGATAACTTAGTTTTTTTAACAAAAGATAACTATGTATATGTCTAGAAATAAACATTAAAAATAAGTTTCTTTTTTTTTAATTTATAAAAAATAATAATATATATTCACATCGACGTTGTCATCTCCAATGGTACAAAATCTGTTAGAACAGAACGAAAAATTAAGCGAGACTGATTATAAAAAAGTTAGAAACCTTAAAGACATATTTGAAGCAAATGAAATTTTAGGGGCTTATTTCAAATCCTCCCCAAACCTTAAGTATTGATTTATGTATTGTCTTTTATTTATTTAAGAAGGAAAATGTTTTAAGCCCTGTAAATTTTTTTTGCCTCACCAGCTTAATGATTTTCAATAGAGAACGCGATTAATCTAGTCTGTTGGATTAAAACACGACTGCAAATCCTTCAGTTCAGTTTGGTCTTTGGAAATGCAAATGAGAAGTAACACGAACGGATGGAGCCAATTCTATTTTGAAACAATCTTTTGAAAATCATCCTTTCGGTGAGTTCCGGATTGCCATGTGGATATATATTAGTTAATCTTGTAATATCAAGAGAATAGGATTGAATTTGCTAGGGCGAGATGGTCATTTTCTGGCACACGGAGTCCGAACGATTTACTGTCGAGCCTAACTTCCCTCCTTTTATATTGTATTGATGAAGATGAAGGCTTTGTTTGGGATGGTGGTGGTGGTAGGAAAAGTTATATTCTCACTGCTATCGCTATTTTGGAGGCATTTGGTTTCCCAGTGGTGGGAAAAATGCTTGTGTCAAAAAAATTGTTTCAGGGTCTTTTTGGAAAGCAGTGAACATTCCCACTCTTAGAAAAGCTGAAAATAGCTTTTCGTATTTTCATGCTTTTCTTCACATAGGTCAAGACCTCCCTTCTCTTCATATTGTTTTTCTGACAGCTCTAATCTCAACATTGGTTTCCCACCACTACTTTTTCTACAACCACAACTGTTCCAAACAAAGAAAGATTGATAGAGCACCTAGGTCACCGGCTCCTAGGAAAGGCTATAGTTAAGAAAATAAAGGTAAGGAGGTTTTAGTGGAGGGGCGAGACAACTATGATTATGAGGGTGTGAATGCCCCCAAGCATTAAAAAGAGCATTAGTGTATATGTGTGTGTGCATGCCACACCGACGAGTCGTTCTATTGATGATTATTTGTCCTCTCTAAACTTTAAATATCGCAACTCAAAGGAGGAGTGTTCGAGTTTAGGGTATTTTCTACTTCTAGTCAATATTTCAGAAGTTTCAAATTCACCGTCATGGTGAAATTCAGACTCGCAAGGATCACTTTCTTCTGAAGAACATTAAATACTAGAGTGAATTTGATCGCACTAGCACGGAAAGATATAGATTTTGAAATAGCGTTGTAACGAGGATTACGTTCATATAGGAAGATCAATTTGATTAGTAAAGAATGTAAATCGTTAATAAAAAGAGCATTAGTGTATATGTGCGTGTGCATGCCACACCGACGAGTCGTGTCTAGTGATGACTATTTGTCCTCTCTAAACATTAAATATTGCTACTCAAAGCAAGAGTGTTCAAGTTTAAGGTATTTGCTACTTCTAGTCAATATTTCAAAAGTTTCAAATTCACCGTCATGGCGAAATTCAGACTCGCAAGGATCACTTTCTTCTGAAGAACATTAAATATTAGAGTGAATTTGATCGCACTAGCACGGAAAGATATAGATTTTGAAATAGCGTTGTAATGAGGATTACGTTCATATAGGAAGATCAATTTGATTAGTAAAAAAAATGTAAATCATTAATAAATCCATTGTACACACAATTCATCATCTTTTTATTGTGTTG
This sequence comes from Dactylorhiza incarnata, assembly GCA_033032865.1. NCBI lineage: Eukaryota > Viridiplantae > Streptophyta > Magnoliopsida > Asparagales > Orchidaceae > Dactylorhiza > Dactylorhiza incarnata. The sequence continues at coordinate 20,100 of JAWHQI010000390.1, forward strand.
ATTTATCATCACTATAAATATTGTAACTCAAAGCAAGGTTCTTCTCCCATTGGATTTGTGCTACTCCTACTCAATATTTTAATAATTTGAGAATCTTTGTCATTTGAACTCACAAGAGCTAACATTTTGAATTTTCTCAATCAATTTCTTTCAAGGAGCATTAACTAATGGAGAGAATTTAAATGGACATCTAAGAAAATATATAGGCTTATGTATATTAGGATTATGTGTACACTCATATGGTAAAATTGAGTTGATTTTGTGGGGAAATTTTTTGTAAATCATCAATAAATTCATTGTACTCGTAAATTACCATCTTTCGGCATCTATCAATACATAACCCTATCAAAAACTTTGGAGAATGATTGGGGAACTCTTAGGGTCTGTTCGTTTAGACGTAGTTTAGTCCTTGTAAGTAGAACTGAAGGTTCATTTTCGTTAGAATTGGAGCTCCAACTCTAATTCCGTAGGCTCAATTCCATCTAAACAAATGAAGGCTTGTAGTACTCAAAACTTATTAGAATTACAAAATATTTTAATTTATAAGCACATTTGAGAATGAATAGAGATAACTTCCTAACATCTTGTAGGGTAGAAATTAAGGATGTGCCCTTCATGAGTATTGAGTTGATTTTGTGAATTTTTTTTGTAAATCATCAATAAATTCATTGTACTCATAATTTACCATCTTTCGACATCTATCAATATATAATCCTATCAAAAAACTTTGGAGAATCATCGAGGAACTCTTAGGATCTGTTCGTTTGGATGAAATTGATATTGGATATTGGAATTGTTATAGTGTTCGCCCAATAAATAGAATTTGAGAATATTGTGGAATTCATCAATTTTATTGTTCATTTGTTAGATAAAATTCAATCTAAGAATTATTACTTTTATTATTGGCAATATGCATTATGGAATTATTAATTTCATCCAAACAAAATAGTTCTTAGATATTCTGTCTGAGCAAAAAATGCGCGTCTGGGCAAAAATATTGTGTATGGGCAAAAAATGCGTGCCCGTGTGAAAAAATGCACCATGGAGAAAAAATGTGCGCCCAGGCACAAAAACTTATGCCCGGACTAAACACGCGCGCTGGCGAAAAATCCCTAGGGCAAAAAATGCGCACCTGAGCGAAAAATACGCGCCTCGGCGAAAAATGTACGCTCGAGCGAAAATGCGCATGTCGAGCGAAAAAGCACGCTCCCGAGCAAAATAACACACACCCAGGCAGAATATGCGTGCTTGAGTGAAAAATGTGCTAGCTCTTGGGTGAAAAACGTGTGTCCGCCTGAAAAAACGTAAGTCTGGGCGAAAAGCGTGCACATGCGAAAAAAGCGCGCCCGGGCGAAAAATTCTCGCCCGGGCAAAAAAATGCACCCTCGGGGAAAAACGCGCACCTGGGCGAAAAATGCGCACCCGGGCGAAAAAAACACGTGATCGGGCAAAAAATGCGCGCCTGAGAGAAATACACTTGCCCGGTCGAAATACGTGCGCTCGGAAAATGGGCGCCCAGGCCAAAAAAGTGCGCACCATGGCAAAAAAAGCGCTCATTGGCGAAAAATGTGCACCCGGGCCAAAAACACTTGTTTGTGCGAAAAATGCTCATCGGGGCAAAAAATGCGCCTCATGGTGAAAAGCATGCCCCCGAGCGAAAATCGCATCCCGGACGGAATTATTCAATTCTTATATAGATTGAAAAGAATTGTCTTTAGTTCAAAATGAATTCCATGTAATTCATTAGAATTCAAAATTTAACGTTTAAGCCCGCAAACGAACAACAAAATTAGAATAAGACCTTAAATTCTAATTTCAGGATCTCAATTATGTCCAAACGAACAAACCCTTAGGATTTTTGGACAGAGTTGAGTCCTTGTAATTAGAACTGGAGGGTCATTTTTCATTAGAATTGGATCTCCAATTCTAATTCCGGAAGCAAATGAATGGAGCCTTACAGTACTCAAACTTATTAGAATTACAAAATATTTTAATTTATAAAAACATTTGAGAATGAATAGAGATAATTTCCTAACATCTTGTAGGGTAGACATTAGGGATGTGTCCTTCATGAGCATTGTTAGGTACTTACTGTGAAGGCAACAAACTTGAGTTTACAGACATAAGAGGACTACACAAAATGATATGATTTTCTTAGTAAAGTTTGCTAATTTTGGAAATAGGAAAATTGTAAAAATAAATTTGTAATAAAATTATCGTGTTTGAAGAACTTAATTAGGCTCCGTTTGGCACGGAGATAGCGGTCGTGAACCCGGTGGTTATGAGCAATCGTTCGAGAACACCCGGCCTCGCCTAAAGAACTTCATTTAATTACTTTTATATTCAAAACTAGTTTTTTTTTTGTGGCGATCATAATTCCAAACATATATTCTATGACGGTGAAATTTTTGGCCAAACTCGCCAGAGCAAAATAGACGGTACAAAAAATAGAAAAAAAATATAAAACATGAGTGTGCAAGATTTTTTATTTATTTTTTGATAAATTACATGGGATTGAAATAAATGAGTGCTTCATTAGAGAGAAAGAAGACAATAAAAAATCCATGAGCCCACACTTATGAGTTGTTATCTACTAATAATTCCATGTAATCACCAAATTTTAAACATTGTACACCAAAGTTTAGGGCTCCGTTTGGCACGGAGCTAGCGGTCGTGAACATGGTGGTTATGAATTGTCGTTCGTAAACGCCCGTCCTCACCTAAGGAACTTCAGTCATTGTTATGTTCAGTAAAGAGATATTTGTGTTTGAGAAATAATGTGGTTGTCGCGTCTTAAAACCATGCTAAGATCGACCACATTGACCGATGTGCACTGCAGAGATGCTAGCTCTACCGACTAGCCAAAAAAAATATTTCCTTTCTCTCTTTGCAGCTCTACCTCCAACTCCATCGATGTAGGCTCTTGCGTCCTTAGCTTCCTCGGGTGTTGATACATTACAATGGATCTCTTTAGCGACACCAATCCCTGCAATCCGTTCACAGCGTGGGTGAACACCATCAACTCCTCGTCACTCTTCTGAACTTCCTCTCGCCAGATTGTGAGATGATAAAGAATAGCGATCCAACATTAAGTTCATTGCCTGGAGGAGTTTTTGTACTTATTGTCGGGCGATTGAGGTAAATCGTTCGTCGTCCTTTGATGTTAGAATAGACTGTTTGACAAGATTACACAGTTAGAATGATAGAGAGCATAAATGATTAACTTGTATTCATCCCTTAGAGGGATATACATAGGTAAAGAGATGAAGACTATTGTATAATTTGGAGATGTGGGACTAAAGAGAAGATAATGAGTTTTGTACATACATGAGTATTATTGTATTCAACATACACAAATCATTATCGTCCACGATAAGATCCTCTTCTTTCGAAGATTTATAAATTGCCCCTATATCAACTATATGTATCTGAAATTGATAGAAGCGCAAATGAATGTTCTAGTGAGCCCCATTGAAAAAAATATTCAACTATAATTAAAGGCATGTGAACTCTTCCATGCAAGAGATCCATCCTAAAAGGTGCAATTATAAATGGAGAAGAGCTTCTCAAAAGTTCAGAGATACAAGAAAAATAGGAGGGGTTCTTCGGCACAAGAGTAGGTACTTCAGCTACAGCGTCTGTAGGAGTTATAGCTTTTGTCGATGCAGCAATTCCTGAGCGAGCTTCTGAGATAGATATTCGTTTGTGCAGTATTCTGACAAATTTGCCCCATGCCTTACGTACTATCATCATAGGGCTTCTCAAGGACTGGAGTTCGACAAAATTGAGGTCAAAAGAATGAGCTTCCGAAATAGACATTAGTATTTATTAGTGATTAAACCAAAATGGAGGGGGGGGGGGGGGGGGGGGAGGCAAGTCTCAACACACATTTACAAGATAAGATCGCTTTAGTACAGTGCGACGACTAGTACTTTGTATTTTATTAGGTGACAACAAATATGTTAATCACTATAAAGAGAATATCCATCATCTATAAGGTGAATTAAGCTAGTTTAGGGATGGCTATAACAATCGAAGCCCATCAAATCGAAATGATTCGAGCGAGTTTTGAGCCAGCCGAATTTGCTCGCCCAAATTTGATTGTAGTCGACTTGGATTATTTACATTATGAGCTTTAAAAAGCCATATGGTAAGAGTCGCTCGAATATAGTTGGACGGCTCGAGTGTCCAACTGCTTACATTCTTGCTTCTATTGAAAGTCGTTCCATGATGAATTATATTTTACTTTTGATTGAATATTCCTTGATTCAATAGGCATAATTCTTTTGCTTTTGCCGGTGACTTTGAAGGATTCAAGGGCTACAATTGCCTTGAGAAGAGACAATATTCCTTCGAGTAATGAAAAATTATATATATACGAGTGACAGTGTACGGGGGTTCTCCGTTCGACCGCGATAGTACCCCGAGCGTGACATTGTCCCGGTGTGACGACACTCCTACCGCTCGCAGCACCCCGAGCGCACGATTACAGTCCCCTGACACGACGGCCCTCAGGGAGCTGCGAGCAGCGGGAGTGTCGTCTCACTGTGACACTGTCATGGTCGGGTACTTTCGCGACCGCACATCGCTATGATATTAAAATTCCTTATGAGATAATAAGCACTTAAGATGTCAATTCACCTTAACACTAGTGACGTGACATCATAGAATTGATATAACTTCGTTAAAAATTTTATTTTAAAATTTTTAGAATAATTGCTAATTTTATGACTTTTAATTCATAAATAATTCTACTTTTATTGATTAAAATGAGATGAAAATAATTATTTTAATTTGAAAAATTAATTAAATATTTTTGTAGCTCAAAAATATTTTTCTAAGATTTATTAGAAATTGTATTTAGCCTTATGAACAATTTAATGTTAAGTTGTATCATCACTCTCATTTCATTGTTTAATGGTGGCTCCATCTCTTAATAAGAAGAGATCTCAGCCATCAAACCCCCTCCAAATCAATGAATGAGATGATATAGAGCTTAATAACCCTCTCAAACCCTTTAAGGTGTAGCCGACCCATGTCTAACTCCAAACCGAGCCGTCCCTCTACGGTTCACTTATGGAATAGCAGTCGCAGTTCCCCAATGTCAGTGTGGAGCAATTTCTTTGCGTCTTCCGTCGTTTAAAGCCTCGTGGAGCTCTTCCCTCGTGAAGACCCTCCCATGGAAGGTAGACGACCTTCCCAGGTCTTTTTAAGTTTCTTTTCATTTTCCCCATGAGGTTTCTTGGCATAACTCGTGAGAGATCTTCCAACCCTAGCTTCCATCCAAGGATTTTGTGTTTCCCCCTCAACTCCAAGGACGATTTCATGGCTCCCAAGGGATATTCAAGGAAGGTGAAGACTCCTATTAGCAACAATGTGAGTTTTCTTCTTGCCCTAATTTTTTGTGTCTTGAATGATTTTAGATTTTCTAATAAAGGTGTGGAATGGATAGAATGTACTTAATGTTCGAAAGATTTCATTTTTCTATGAGTTTTCTCTCTTGCCCTATTTTTTAGATCCTTAGAAGGTTACAAATCACTTGTTAAGGCCAAAGAAAGTGAAATCGATGCTTAAAATATTCGTAAGTAATTTGATTTAAGAGATACGAGACTTCGCCTTCAATTTGGGAATGAAATAATGATGTCGCAAGAGTGATTCTTTTTGAAAGTTTATGTATGAATATAAGAAATTGTCCTCCGTGAATTTAATTGTCTCTAAAATTTCTATCAAGTCAATTGATAATGTGATTTTTGAAAACCCATAATTTTTAGAATACTAAAAGTAAACTTAGTTAGGATATATTGATTATGAGTTAAATTTTAACTCTAATTTTACCTCTTTGATGAGATATAACCTTTCTTTTGGAGAATGACACGAAATTTCAATATATGAAATTCATAGAATGACATGAAATAGTTTGGAGATTGCTCAAAGAACTTTGCATGCAAATTATTTACTTCATATTTTTTTATCTATGCAAATGCGTGAAAGTTGTAACATGATTAGAGATTTAAGAAAGAATAAGCATTTTGCATATGAAATTCTTTAGACCGACATGCGAATTTCATTGAAAATGTATATCACATGCTATATAATCTTTTGAAATTTCATTAATTATTTTAGTGACCCGTTTATCTATCATTGTGTTTCTTGACATGCGATTACTAGTTAGGGCGTGTTTGGGACGGTGGTGACTCTGAGAAAAATTCTATTTACAACGTCTCCACAGTTTTATTAGCGTTTGTTTGCGCATTTGTGGCAAAAGAATATTTTAGAAAATGGAGTTTTGAAAGCTTTTCAAAAAGGTGGACTCCGTATTGTACTTTCGATAAAGAACTTTTTCTTTTAAATCTACTTTCCATAAATGTTCGTTCATTTAGACAACATTTTTTTTTGCCATATCGCGCATTTTTTGTTCCGGCGCACAGTAGTCTCATGGGCGCAATTTTCACCCGGACGCACATTTTTCCGTCTGGGCGCGCATTTTTTCACCCAGGCAGACATTTTTCAACCGAGCGCAATTTTTCCACCCGAGCGCGTATTATCCCGCCTAGGTGCGATTTTTCGCCCAGTGCGCATTTTTCACCCCGGTGCACATTTTCCGCTCGTGCGCTCTTTTTTTTTGCCCGGACACTCATTTTCCGCTCAGGCACTCATTTTTCCGCCATTGCTCGCATTTTCCGCCATGGCGCACATTTTCCACCCGTGCACGCATTTTTCCGCCCTGGCGTGCATTTTCCGCCCTGGCGCGCATTTTCCGCCCTGACGCGCATTTCCTGCCCGGGCACGCATTTTTCGCACCGGCGCGCATTTTTGACCCGGGCGCGCATTTTTTGCCCTAACGCGCTTTTTCGCCCTGACGCGCATTTTCGCCCGGACGCGCATTTTTCACTCGGGAGCATTTTTCGCCCGAACGCGCATTTTTCACCCGGGCGCGCATTTCCCGCTTGAGCGCGCATTTTTCCCCGGGTGTGCATTATTCCCCGGACGCCCATTTTTCGCCCTTGTGCTCATTTTTCGTCACGACGTGCATTATGAAAAAGTCAAAAATTATTATTAAAAAGTTGTTATTCCAAACAAAAAAAATGTACACAAATCATTTTTAAAAGCACTTAAATGAAGATATTCCAAATAGTCCATAACTTTTTCAAAACAACTTTTTGGGCAGCTCTAATGCCACAATTGATTTTCTACCACCACTTTTTCGACAGCCACCACCGTCCCAAACAGAATCTTAATGATAAAATTTCCTTGAACGCTCATGTTCCAAGAAAGTGTGATTAGTGCCTAAACAATGTTGATTTTTTGCATGTTAGTCATTTGATGAATTTAAGTTTATAATAAAAGAATGATTTCAAAACCTCCTTGGATTTGGTGAAGATCAAAATCTTACGGTGAACTTTTAGTTGTATGATCATGAGTTTATGTCTAGCGATTTAGCTACGAATATTGATGACAGCTTTTTCATAGTCTCGAAGACTTTGTATATATGTTTTCGATGAGAATTTTAATCTAAGGGGTAGTAAAAGAAATTAAAGATTATTGAATTTTTCAGGATTCCTAATCATGAGCTTGGTAAATAACTAATGATATAGTAATCAATGAACTTTACTTGTTAGTTATAAGGCTTAGGGCCAAACCCATGTTTATTTTATGTAAAATACATGATTTAATGGACAAATCAACAATAAGAGTTATTTTAAGCCACTTTAGGAGCATTTAAATCACTTGGACAGTCCTTCCTTTGGTATAACCTTGTGATAGATTAATAAGTATCCACTCAAAAAGATATTGTTTGCAATGTAATCTCATTTATAAATACATAGAATGCTTAATCTTGGAACTACAAATGGTAAAGTCATTTGGTAAATTACGTTCAAGAACATAGAAAGAGGTAAGGTCAAGTTCTTCCTTATAGTTAGTAACTTATGTAATAGTTGTAAGAATATGAAATATGAGAAAGAATATAGAAAGAGGTAAGCTTTCCAGTGTTTCTACTTAGGAGCAAATCCTTAAGAGCAAGGTTAGCTACCTTGTCATAGTTAGGTGAAGATCCATCATAGTCAAAGTTAGGTGAAGACTCACCATAGTCAAAGTCATGATCATGTTGAATATATTAGTTTGAATATATAAAAGCCCATGTGTAAGGCCAAGTTCTTGGATCATTTAGCTCTCTCTCTCTCTCTCTCTCTCTCTCTCTCTCTCTCTCTCTCTCTCTCTCTTAGTCTCACATCTCCTATATGTAAAGATGAGAGTTCTCCTCCATGTATAAATACCCCTTATTGGGATGAATAAAATATGATAATTCTTTAAATCTGTTATTCTAACATGCTATCAGAGCTAGGTTCAAACCCTTAATGGTTCCGCCAACTTAGCCTCGTGCCATAGCTAGGTTCAATTTTTTCTCCCTCGTTAATACCAGCACACCAACCTTCGCACCTTCAACTGTGCGCTTTCCCGTCACTGCAAATTCACTTTTGTCTGCTCAGCGAACTCCTTTAACCTGAGCAACCTACGCGAGCTCCTCTCAGCGACCGTGAGCTCCTCCACCCGCTACCAACTATCTATGTGATCTCCTCAGTTCGCTCGTGCAAGCTTCTCTGCGATCTCCACCCGCTACCAGCAACTTCTGCCACTGTCAACGACCTCTACGATCTTCTCTCCATGACTTCGACGATCATCGAGCTCCCCTCAGTTCGCTACTACCAGCGCGATCTTCACCGCGATTTTCTCCACCCGCAACCAGCGACTTCCGCCATAGTCAGTGACCTCCACGAGCTTCTCCTCTCAGTGAGCTCACCTCAGTTCACTACCAGCACGCGAACAGTGCTCTTCGTGACCTCAAAAATCTCTCCGATCTTCGGTGCTAAACAATGATCTTCGCGCGCTACTCATCACGATCTCCTGCCCGCAAACTCTAGTCCCTTTACTGTTGTCGCGACCTGAAGCCCGAATCCGCTGCCGCCAGATCGCCTGACCGCTACTACTTATACTGCCAACTGGAAGAGGAAATCGCGCTCTCTTGACCGTGAGATCTACATATTTTACGACATCTAGGTCTTGTCGTTCAAACATCAGTATAAGTCGTGTCTGCCTCGATGGACGAGACCATCTTGACATATGAGTCACGTCTCTGCATCACCCTTGACGACACAAACTGCTGGACTTGGTCCTTAGCTGTCAGAATTCATTTCAGGAGTCGTCGCCTATGGGGGCATATTGATGGAAGCACTCCAATACCTACTGCCATTGTGTCTGACAAATCGCCTGATCAGGCTCATCTCACCAAACTTGATACCTGGACTTATGATGAGCATCGAGTCATCAACGTCATCCTTCAATCTGTCTCCCCCTTCCATTATGCTACAACTTGAACCTTATGACACTGCGACAACTATGTGGAATCATCTCCGCACTTATTTCATATTAACTGATATTGTGCATGAGTTTCAACTTCTGCAAACCATCCAATCCAACCGCCAGGGTAACCTCACAATTCGTCAATATCATACAACCATGATTTCTTCACCAAAGCTCATACATTTCACAGACATGAGTTTCTGATTCGACAACTATCACTGGTTGACTCTCAGACCTTCTGTGAACCATGACGGTTGTTGTCCTTCAAACTCACACTCCCACCTTTATGAGTTTGAGGGGGTGTTGAGTATATTAGTTTGTATATATAAAAGCCCGTGTAAGGCCCATTTCTTGGCCTATTTAGTTCTCTCTTCTTTAGTCCCACATCTCCTATATGTAAAGATGAGAGTTCTCCTCCATGTATAAATACCCCTTATTGGAATGAATAAAGTGTGACAATTCTATAAATCTTTTATTCTGACGGATCATTGTTGCTCAGGGCTGGTCAAACCGCCGTGTGGTGAAGCCTTACGACATCACCATAGTTTATGTCCCACAAGGGGCGTGAGGCCTTATGGAATCACCATATATAGTTATGTCCCTTAAGTGGGAGAGGGTAACCTCACCATTGTTTTAGATCATGCACGTCACACGAGTTACTAAATTCTCAACTGACCGCAAGGGTTGGTCTTGGATTTGCCTACAAGTGAATTCACAAGTTTAAAGAAAGGAAAAAATGAAAAAGATATATGTATAGATGCATGTGGTATAAAAATTGTATATGCATAATGAAGTCATGAAAAGAATGTTATGAAAGAAGTTGTATAAGCAAGCTATGGAAGGAATGTTATGAAATGAAGAGAAGAATATAACTAATATTTTAATATCAAGTAACTAGTGGAATATTTGAAAGCTTTCTCCGCATTTTAGAATTTTAGAATAAGAGAATTACTCATTGAGATTCTTTTTATCTCACCCTTTATTTTAAACATCCAGTCGCATGATTCAAACACGGAGCCCCGTGATTTAATTAAATGGTTTGAAGCAGAGAATTGTATGCTTTCATGGTGATGTTTTGATGGCTAAGGGATCGTGCGGAGTTAGACAATACTCCTAAGAAGCCATAAAAAGATGTGATAGATTTAGTTCATCCTACCTTTCCTTTTTTATTTGTAAGGATCTTTCTTATGAATTTTTGGGGCATGCGTGTCGAAGTTTTTATGTACTTGGACTTTCTTTGGGACGTTATTTCTTATTTTGATGAATGATGAATGGTACCCTTTTTATTAGTTGACTTTCTTTGTGTTCATGAATAGTTCATTTATATAATGCTTCCTTGATAAATTTTTATTTAAGCTTATTAGAACTCTTAAATGTTACAATTTGAGGTTTGGTAGAAGAACTATATTTAGGATCCAAGATAATTGAGAAATGACATTCTTTTCTTCTTCAGGGAGCTTAGGGTGTTGATGATCTTAGGAAACCCATGATACAAGGGATGAAATCTCTGATAGTGGTGAAAGTGCTGCCAGGGCAGAACTTACTATTGAGGATTAAACCCTTATCACTAAAATGGTTGAATCCTTAAGGGTAGCCCCGACTTCGGGCCCTCAACAAGCCATCCCACTAGTTGCTGAAGGAATACACCTAGAACGATTCATCAAGCAATTTCAGGATCTTAACCCTCCCACGTTTAGAGGAGAACTCCCACTTTTAGAAATAGAGGAATGGATTACCCATATTGAGGAGATTTCTTGATACTATGAATTGCCCAATGGGAAGAAGAGTAGCTTTGACAACCTTCATGTTGGAAAGAGAAGCGAAGAGATGTTGGAAGAGACTTATACTAGGGAAGTTTGTGGGAAGAGAGATATCTACTATCACATGGGAGGAATTCATGCGAGAATTTACCAAATGGTTTGTTCCCATGTCAGCCGAAAGAAAAATGCAAGAGAGATTCTCGAGGCTTAACCAGTGCAATAATTTAGTCCTTCAATACGAAGAAGAATTCACTCTTCTAGCCTTTTATGCTGAGAATTTGTAGCTTTCGAGGAAGAAAGATGTTACCGCTTTCAGAGAGGGCTTAGAGATTCCATCCGTCATTCTTTAATCCCAATGATAATCACTCAATACAATGAACTTGTGGATATAGTTAGGTCATTAAAAAAAGACGAGGAAAGAATCCAAAGGCGAAAAGATTTTAAGAAGTGGAAATTTCCAGATAGCTCGAAAGGGAATGCTAACAAAAATCATCTCGAGTCTAAATGGCAACAACAAAAATCTACTTTTACCCATTCCGAGAGCAAGACTGTGCAAAATAATGAAGGTCCTCCACCATGTAAGAAGTATAATAAAAGACATTCTGGTGAATGTTTTGTTAATAAGTGCATGAAGCCGAGTTATATGACCAATGTTTGTAGAAGCTCACAGAAAGATCGAGACAATGAATCCAAGAGTTGGGGACCTTCACCCCAAAGAATGTTCTATATAGGTTCCCCTAGCCATCATGATAAAGGCAAGCTAGTAGAATCAATCGCCTGCCAATCTATTCCAGAAGAAAGGATATAATCACACTGAGTTTAGATATATATGCGCCAAGACACACAAAAGATCATCTCAGCCATGCGGCCCTAACACCTTTTGGTGTAATGAGGAGGCCCATCAAGAAGATTCTGAGTACGAGAAAAAATAATCATGAATATTATGCAATGTTAAATGCCTACGGAATTCGAACGACGACGTCTTTTGTCAGATGCCCAAATTCTAACGCTCCAAGCGAATGTAAGGTTCCGCTCGACACGAAGTTTTTATTCCGATGTTTAAAATTTTATTTTCAACTAGTCTTCCCTTATAGTTTCATTCTATTTTCAACAAATTGTCAATTTTATTTTTTTTAGGATTTTTAAATAATGTTTTAGAAGTTTTTAGGATTTTTAAATTGCAATATTTCTATTTTTATTAATCTTTTTTTTATTTAAAATTAAAATAAAATAATATTTTTTAATAATCTATACATAATAGTCTGCTGGTTCGGCTCCAAGCCTCCAATACGCTTCTCGAACACCCAGTTGCGCTTCCTGCTATCCGCTCTGGTTGCCGGCGACGCCACCCGCCGTTGCTTCTGTTCTTCCAAAATCTAAAACCTTTATTTCTCTGTCACAAATACTTCGCTGCTTCGATTTACTATGGCCGCCGATCAGAACCCTAGCAACTCCACGCCGCCGGAGCAGGCATCTAAACCCCCGTCCAAGGATCAGAAGAAGAAGAAGGAAGACAAGAAAGAGGAAGATCTGGTACCTCCATCGCTATTCCTTTTCTAATTTCATGACATCGTTGCATTCACGCCTCGCTTACTGCATAAATCGCGAACTTAATGCCCTAATCGATACTAACACCGCTTTCTCTGCGAGTTTCGCAGTCAGAAGAGGATCTGGCGCTGAAGCAGCAGCTAGAGCTCTATATCGAACGCGTCCAGGATGCTGATCCTGGCATTCAAAAGCTTGCGCTTGAGAGCATGAGGTAATACTTCTGTTCGTATGCTGATCTATATGGTTTAATGTTATTTTAAGCCAGAAGACTGCATAACTCGGAAGAACTAGTTTCCGATATCTTCTTTGAATTTTGAGAGTAGTTGGATTGTTCAATTTTCTTATTTGGTCTGTAGACAGGAGATTCGATCGGCAACAAGCTCAATGACATCTGTTCCTAAGCCCCTGAAGTTTCTCCGTCCGCATTATGGGAAATTGAAGGCATACTTTGAGACAATGCCTGACTCTGACCTAAAGGTTCTAACTTTTTTAGGGTAACAATCAATTTTATATTGATAATGTGGTAATTGCTCATTGAGTTTATCTATTGCAGAAGTACCTTGCAGATATACTTTCAGTGTTGGCATTGACTATGTCTGCTGAAGGAGAAAGGGTAAGACTACTAAATATATTCTCTTTAAGATCCTTCATAGTGCTATTTGGCAATGGTAGTGCTTAAAATTAGAAGAAAAATTGCCATGGTTATTGTCACACAATTACGCCTATTTTGTTTTTTATTGTCATGTAGCAATAGCATTGAAGTCCAATGCTTTTAAACCTTTGTTCTTATTGTTTGATACTTTTTTTTAATCTCTTCCCATAATTTGTATTAGTGTGCTACTGTCTCTGTAAATGTCCTTGTTTGTTAGTTGGTCTTATTTCTCTCCTATCCATTTTGTAGGAGAGTTTGAAGTATAGATTGTTGGGTTACGAAGGGAACATTGGTTCTTGGGGCCATGAATATGTACGGTATGTTGTTTCTTGACCAGTGGTATTAATGTTTTATTTGCTATGAATATGTTTGCATGTCATAAAATTTTCTATTCAATATGTAAGAGAAATTGAATTAATTAACCAATGCATTTGCCCTTATTATCTTTTGCTTCTTGAAGCCTCATCATGATGATGATTATGATGTGTCGTGAATTCTCTTTATTCATTTTCATGTTACTTGCTAAATGAGTTGTCTACTCTTATCAAGTTTTTTTGAATAAGTTCCAACCACACTACATTTGATATATTAAATATTCATTCTATCCCTTTTGCATTGAGTTTCTTTTCAAAGAAAATTGCTCGTCCTTTCTCATAGAAAATACAGTCTCGAAAAGGAGTTTGTAGTTTTCTTCCGCTGAGCTACGGAACCTTCCAGGCAAAGAAAAGACTAGTTTTTTACCATCTACTTCACTTTTATTTCATCTTCATCTATTTTCAATGCATGTCCAAACACTAGTCTATTTTCGACTATTTAGCCTCAATAACTACTACTTCCCAATGTTTCTCTGGTATGCATATTTCTCAATATGTCCTTTGCCAAATTTTTACATTAACCACATTTTTTCTCCCAAGTTGGATAACTTATTATTATTTCTGTTTTCTAGTGCTCATTTTGTTGTTGCATAAGCAATATAATTGTAAAATTTACCATTAAATCCGTATGTGTATTTATTTCCTAAATTTTCTCCTCAATTTCCTCCAACAAACTACACACCGACCATGAAATTTAAATTTATCCTATTTCTATCGAGCGAATCATATCACTATCTTTAGAAACAACATCCTCATTTATCATCGTCATCATCATCATCAATAGCCTTATCTCAATTATTTTGGGGCCGTTTGATTGAATTAATATCCTTTCATTTGTGCTTCCATGGGTGTCATACCTAAATTGCAAAAAGCATCTTGAACTTCTTTCTTCCAAGTTATCTTAGGCTTATATTGTATCCTTTCTAGTCATTTATAACAATTCTATGCTTGTCTAATTAGTGTATTTTATTCCTATTGTTCTACATTTACAAACCACTCAAGTCTATTGTTATTATTTTATATTCAATATGTATCATTGTTTCTGTAATATAATCATTTTTAATGTATATTTTTTCATCAATAGACTTAACTCAACTATTAAGGGCCGATTTTATGTATTAATATCCTTTCTTTCATGTTGCCAGAAGTGTTAAATTTAATTACAGAAATTCTCTTTAACAACTTTCATCAAAGTTATTTTTGGCCTAACTCTTCTCATTTCTATTCATTTTTCGTAACTTTGTATACTCATCCCTTTATTCTTAATTATTTTTGCCAAAATGCTTGCTTCACTGACTTAGCTTCCTCTTAGATTTCGCAATTCCATTGAAGAGTATCAACCAAAAACATTATAGTATGTCTCATAATTCGCCAAGTCTCAATACGTGTCTCATCTGGCTCTAAAGCTATGCTTATGTTTCTTGTGTAAAGTTAGTTCTATTTCACCTTTTTAATTCAATGTATAATATGTATCATTATTTTGTTCGTTATGCTTTTCTAAAATATTTCCTTCCCCGAAATTCTCATACAATAAATTCTGAAAGTGGCACTTTCATCTTTCAGCAACATCTTCATTTTTGACTAAAATCATACTTCTTCAATTTTAATGCATCTAATTGGAGCATAGTGTCTTGAGCTATTATCTTTTGCATTGGGAATTCCATATATTATACTGTTTCCTTAATTTATTTTATATAAATCGACATACTTTTACATTGATCATTACACCCTTAACAAGACTTGTGATTTTTATCTCTTCCCTTAGTCTCCCTTCAATATCAATTTGTCCTCTAGCTCGTTAGAAGTACCATGCCCTTCATCATCATCATCAATAGTCTTATCCTATTTTGCTATGTAGCACGGGGACGGAAACGGCATACGGGACACGATACGAAACGGATACGAGAAACGTGATTTTAAAAAAAATACGGATACGGGAAACGTTTTTAATTTTTTTAATTATTTTAATATAAGTATTAATTAATATAAAAAAATACAATTAACAAACTAAGGTACCATCCCAGACACTACATTCAATAAAGAATAATTGGCGCACAATCATGTTGTTTAGGCACAAGGGGAAAGATTAGGCTAGGAGAAGGTACTGGATATCACAGGAAGAGAAAATATGAAGAATAGTTAATGCAATCTATTCATTGAGGTATCCAAAAGCACAAACATTATTTAGAGTGTCTACAAGTACACATTTTAGTTTGATTTATTTATTATCAATACAGATTCCTCAAGAGTCAAGATTGGGCCTACAAGTACACATTGAGAACTAATATCGTAATAGGTAATGATGATCATCAAACTCTTCACATAAACAAGATCTTCTTTGGCATTAAATTAATAAAATGATTTTTTAATGAGAAGAAATTATTTGTAAGAGTTAGCCACCATTTAATATGAGGCGTGACTTCGCCTCACGCCGTGAATAAAATTGCGGGAAACGCGTATCCCGCAAGGGGGATACGCGTTTCCCAATTAATTTTTTTATTTAATTTAAATATTGTGTTTCCTACGTCAGGAAACGTTTCGGAAACGCGTTTCCGCGCTTTTCCGGGAGTTTCCCGTATCCGATACGTGTTCGAGCCGATACGCGAAGCATTTTTATGTATCCGTGCTTCGGAGCTATTTTGGGTCAGTTTTATGAATCCTCATTTCCATCCATTCCTCTTGAATACTACCTGGCGTATTAAACATAAATCCAGTGAATCGTCTTTAAAAAGTCTTCAACCATAAGAGATGTCCTGTCTAATTTATCCTACTGCATAAGAGATGTCAGGGCGTGTATTGGTAAATAGACCAGTCTTCCTACCAATCTCTGAAATTCAATGATATCTTAAATTGTTTCCTCATCATCTCTCCCTAATTTGTGATTTGTTTAAATTAAGGTGTTGGCAGGTCTACACCCACTCATCTCTTTCTTCTCAAGAAGGTCCATAGTGTATTTTATCTGAGGAATATAGATACCATGCTTTGGCCTCGCAACTTTAATACCCAAGAAATATTTTAGTTTTCTCATGTCTTTTACTTCAAACTCATTCGCCTATTTTTGTTTCAATATTTGGATCACTTCCGCCTTGTGCTTGATGAACAATGTATGATATGCATTATTGTGGTTGTTTCTAAACTGATGTGAACTGGGAGCCAAAAGGTTTTACAACAACAACAACAACAACAGAACCCATATAGTCCCCAATCATTGGGGGTATGGGCGGGGGAAGATTGGAAACAGACCTAACCTTTGGCCCTATGCCCAAAGTGGCTTCTCTCAGAGGAGAAAGACCGAACCTTTGACAATAGATGCACAAAGTGGCTGCTCACAGATTACCACTGAAATAGTGGCCCCCTATACCGTCACGTTTGCTGCGGAATCATGCCCTCAAATCAAAGCCAAAGACATCAGAGAGGGCAGACTCAAGAATCCATTTTGATTTATGTGCACATAACCATGCTTCCTTCATTCAGCATCCAGAGCATTGGTCTTGCACAATAGGGAGCCAAAAGGTTTTATTTTAAATAAATTTGTCCTCGGCAAAATTAAGCGATGATCGTGTCGACTCATTAAACAATAAAGGAAGATAATTCAATTTAAGTTTTGTCAAACACGTGTAAAAGTCCAACAATTGAGCAATGAATTACACGTGATATAATAATTCCACAAGTGTTAGGATGAGAAAACCTCACAACACGAATTTAAATTTATGGCAAAACAAGTTGATGTTAATTATGGGCAAGCCCTGAAATTAAGATCCAAATAATACTATGCATACATTACACTAACACAATACGAACACGAGTGAGAATAGGAACCGAGTCTGTCATAGGGCTTGGCTGATTTCAGATGACTGGAGATAGCTTGACAATGGATGGATATAGGTGAGGGAAGATGGAGACGACAGGTGGTGGTCGGAGGAAGCAACAGTGGCGTCGGGAAGCACGAGTGGTGGTAATTGCTGGAGGGAAGTTTTGGATGGCTGGAGCTCTGGATCCGACGGGGGAGGTATCAATTCTGTTGGAAGTTGGGTGAGGATTGGTTGTTGAAGCCCACGGGGGCTAGCGGCGGTGGAGGCAAGGTTGGGAGAAGGCAATGTCGGTGGCTGGAGGCGCGATCAAGTGAAGTTGCGACAGGACGTGAGAACAAGGGGGAAAAGGTCGCTTGGCTGAATTTTTTCGAGAAATAGAAATGTTGACGCGAGAATTAGACCTTAATGTTCGAACTTGGGTATGTGTTGAGGTTACCCGCCTGCTAAGGAGAATCCATGGGTCCAAGAGCGAGAATGAGGGTCCGATTGCTCAACTCCCAATGTCGGCTAGCCACAACTAGGAGGTTCTGCAGCACACCCGAGAGTGTATAGGAACTCCCCCTCCTAAACCAAGTGTTGAGCTAGGTTGGGGGAAGAGGTTGGCTTGGAGCGTGCCAGGGAGTGCTCGCGAGTTCAGCTGAGGTCTCCTGTGGGCTCGACAAGCTTACCTTCACCCTGCGTGACGTAAGGGAGATTGTCAACTCGCCGCCGGTAGTTTACAACGCTGAACTCCCGCTCCTGCAAAAACTCGCACAACTCGTGTGTGTTCTCCTTGACACGGGGGGAGCGGAAGGTTGTTGCGCCCCCTAACCTAAAGTGTTGAGGGGATTGACCCAAACTCGCCGCGAACAAAGGTCACCCAAACATGCCAGTGGTGAATCTTGTTTGAGACTCAAGAACCCCCTCAACTTCATGAAGCTGTTTCCGAAGTAGGCGTTCCCATCAAAAATTGCCTTCATGATGAAGATTTTCCGCCATGCCAAAAGATCCCACTCAATACCCTCCTCCTGGAGGTAGCAAATGAAGGTCACCATTAACGCCACACCATTCTGGTTGATCTGCACGAGGGCGAGGCCGTAATGTCATAGAATCTGGCAAGATATTAGGCCATAGAAGGAACCGCAACCCATGGTCCAAGTGAGAGAGCGAGAAGACATGCTCGCCTGGCCGCTGAGTATTTATCTTCTCCTATGAGGACGCCATCATCGTCGAGAAACGACTGGGAGATGGCAAGCCCTGAAGTCCTCGAACTCGACCGCATATGTGCGCAAGTCCAGGAAGGTCTAGCACTCTCAGAAACGAGGTGCACAAAGAAGGCGCAATTGCTTGACATCGCCCATGTCGGACGTTAGAAATGTCATTGTTAACTCGTGTCCTAGAGCTCGCCGAGCAGAAGTTGCCTACAAAGGAAGTAAAAGAGAGTAGTTATTGTGTGCGGGGGGGGGGGGGGTCCCACTATTTAAAGGCGGCGTCCTGCCACGCGCAAAAAACTTCAACGCCAGGCGCGTGCGACACTTGACTAGTTTTCTCCACAAACTTAATTTATAATTATGCCCCGGGGTCCTATATATACCCCTTGTCATGTATGAAGAAGGATCAAGCAATGAAATAATTCTATTTCCCTAAACCCTAAACGATATTTTGGAATCTCTCTCACTCTCTCTCTCACCCCCCCCCCCCCCCCCCACACACACACTTAGGCAGCCGCGGTCTAGGCTCCGCAGTATCTCCACCTCCGACCACTCCTCCTCCGACCTCCAAGTAGGCCCTTAACAACTTGGTATCAGAGCTAGCGGTCCTATTCCACATGCCATCGTTCGGTTCTCGTTCCAGCAACCCCGAGCCTTATCCAGTCACGACATCCAGCCCAGCAGCCAACAACCACTACTTCCTCACCCTTAAGCCGAATCCGTCTCCCTTCGACTCCTGCGCACATCCACATTTCCAGCCGTCGGTCCCTTCGACTCATGCGCACGTTGACGACGATAGTGCCTTTGGGGCCGCTCGTCCTTCCGCCACGATCGTCCGCCACTTCTTCTCTGACGAGGCTGAAAACTCATCCCTACTTCAATCCCACGATCCTGCGAAGCTTCCTTCCGGTCCGAGGAAACACGCCAATGTTGCCCTGCTCCAGCCGTCTCTCCAGATTTACATCGCCTCTTTCAGCGCCCTGCTCTCGATGACCCTCCTTCTTGAGACGCCAACCTCTCCATCGATCGCCGCTGATTTGTCACATTGAGCCTACTCCGCCTGTTCCCTTCTCGAGCCGCACGTGCCTTCAGCAATATACACCGCCTGCACCTTTCCTCGAACCCTGCATCCCCTTTCTCGAGCCCACTAAACCGCCGGCCATTGATATATATAAATATACTTATTGTTTTAGTAATTAATTTATTTTATTTTATCCACACCATGATATCGGCGACAACCCCACCTTATGATTCAGAGGCTACGCGACTCGTTTACGAGACACATTGTCTCGGCGCCGCCATCCTCGTCCTACTCGAAGACATAATCGCCGACCGTAAAAGTAAACAATTGCTCATCATTCCCTTGCCGCCGCCAGTCCATGCGCCGTTGATGCCAGTCATTGCTCTGCCATCCCTGGCTCCGCTTGCCCCGGCCAACTCGCCGCCACTTCTGTCGGCCCTTGCTCCGCCGCCCTCGGTCCCGTCGACTCCTCCTCCGTCGATCCCGACGGTTTCGTATCTGCTGCCGATCGTCGTTTCTCCAGTAGCCTTGCCGTTGTTGCTCACCGCCACTCCGTCGAATTCATTCTTGCCATCGGCCTTGGCCCCTCTAGTCGTCTTGCAGCTGCTGCTCACCGCCACTCCGTCGGAGTCATTCCTGCTACCGACCCTGGCCCCTCCTGTCGCCTTGCCGCTGTTGCTCCCCACCGCTCCACTTGCCCCACCGGACACATCCCTTTCGTTGTCCGTTGTTCCGCTGCCGCCGCCGCTCCTCACTAAAGTCATCACCGACGCGATGCACTACCAGACGCTATTCTGACGAGAGATCAAGATTCCAGATGACTCAGCCATCAAAGTTCGAGATGTTATGGATTGATTTCGGATCCTCCGTCATTTATCATATTATATCACTATTATGTTGTCTCGATTCTTTATTAGGAGTCAAGTCTTTACTATAGTAAGTCGTATGAGTCAAGTCATAGTCGTCTCGTATTTTATTAATGTCCCTTGTTGTATTTACAAATATGCCCCGGGGTCCAATATATACCCCTTGTGATGTATGAAGAAGGATCAAACAATGAAATTGTTATATTTCCCCAAACCCTAAACGATATCTTGGAAGCTCTCTCTCTCGAGCACGCTCCGCTTAGGCAATCGAGGTCTAGGCTCCGCAGTTTCTCCACCACCGTCATCTCCACCTCCGACGACCTTCGACGACCTCCGAATAGGCCCTTAACAGGTGTTCTAGGCGATAATGCCATCAATACAAAATATGGGGAGAACTAGAATGGAAGGCTTGCGGAGATTACACCGAGCTGAACTCAAACACAGAGGTCATTGACCATACTATCAGAGTTAATCACATTCTCCGTCTTCAAGTCATGAATTACACAAGAGGGAAATGTGGTTACATAGTTTTTCATAGAATTTGTCAAGTTTCTAATAGAAAGAAAATTACAAGTAAAGTTTGGAACTTGAAGAATCGAGGATAAGGTGAGAGAGGAGCAAGAGATGGAGCCTTTCCAACAATGGGGGAAAAGATAACCATCAACATTGTCGGACAAAGGTATAAATGATACAAAACCTGAGGCGGATTCAGTCATATGTTTAGTGGCTCCTGAGTCAATGATCCACTGGGTGGAGGGATGGGATGTGACATAGTGAGCACTCAGAGTCCCTATGTGAGCATAAGAGAATGATGATAGGCAGTAGACTAAGTAGAGAGACCATACATCATGCGGTGAAGTGCTTGCATTTCTTCAGCAGAGAACAAGACATCATAAGAGGACGATGATAAGGTAGTATACGAAGTAGAGAGATCATACATAATGCGGTGAAGTGCTTGCATTTATGATGCAGTGGTAGGTCGCCTCGAGGTGGACACGCTAAACGCAAACCTGAATGCAGTGTAAGGTGGTGCGAATGCAAAGGACGGCCCACACAAAACTAGCAACAATAATTGGTGATTATAATACTAACAGAGGCACATGCATTCACAAATTTTGATTTGAAAGAAACAAGCTTTGTTCGCAAACAACCGAGGTGCAAGTAATTTAAACGCGTGCGGAATCAACCCTGCAAGTCACAAGGAGTACAATACTAATAGCAAATAAAATAGGCATCCACTTCATATATAGTGCCAAGTACACAATGGTAGAAAATAACAACACAAACAACGACTTACACATGTAGGTGGTGATGACAACAGTTGGATGCAGGCATCTAGGGTTGCTGCAGCGTCAAGTGGTGTCGGACGGGCGGATCTGGATGAGTATGTCTCGGGGAGGGTTGCGGGGAGGGTCCGAGGGATGAGGGGTTGGCTAGTTTTTGAAGTGGATTTCGCGACAGAGAGAAGGAGGATGCTGAGAACGGGTGGTTGTAGGATTGGAAGGATGAAGTGCAGGAAAGTGGCTGTGCAGGAGATGGGCGGGATGGCTGGAAGAAGGGAGATGGGGTGGGGGTTGGTCAGCCGGCTACAGGAAGGAGGGGGGGGGGGGTGGATTAGGGACAACAGAGAGGGACGCTCGACGACTGGAAGGGGAGAGAAATGCTCGACAGCTGGCTAGGAGGGAGGAGAGGGAGGCGTCCTTGGAATCACACCATGGAGGGGAAGCGAGAATCGTCCGGCGTCGCACCTGACGTGAAGACCGACGGTTGCCAAACTACAACAAAAACTTCGATCCCTAAACCGTGAAACACACGCCTATATATACTTAAACAACTTAGGGCACCCGAATCGGATGGCTCATATCGTCCGGTCCGATCGGGTGTCAAATACAACTCAAAATAAATAAAATGATACATCAAACTGACTCGGAACAACCATCCGGTCGCAACCGTGAACTGGATTCGTCCGAACGGGTGGTGGTTCACCGCCTCCTGCGGGAATAGACTGCATCGTGCGTTGCGCGCCATCAACTCCCCCCGACTTGAAAACACTCATCTTCTGTGAGTGAAGACGACCGTACTTTCTATGTAGCTGCGGGGCAAGTCTCTCAAGCTTCTCTGAAGAAATCCATGTCGCGTCGTAAAGCGGGCGACCGCTCCAACGAACAAGACAACGTACAATATCTCATCCGCCGGCGGTATAGAAGTCGTGACCCATGATCTGAAGTATGTCGCTGATAGGAGTAAGTGACTCTGACTGTAATGTATCTCCGTCTGACTGCTGGATCGGTGGAACCGTCGCTGGTACCTGATGAACCTCATGGAGCGACTCTTCGGGTGGGAACATGGAAGGACTGGTATGAACCAAAGGAGGCAAAGGCTCAGGTATGGGCGTGGAGAAAGGATTCACATACACGCGCTCCTCGTAGTAAGGAGTCAAATCTTCTACATTGAATACTCGGTTGATGCCCATACCATGAGGGATATCAATCTCATATGTGTTCGTACCGATCTACCACACGACTGTATTGGGGCCCATTCGGCTAGCGCTTAATTTCTTTGTTGGTCCTTGCGGGACCCTCTCAGGTCGAATGCGAATCATCACTTGCTCTCCTGCCTCAAAATTTTGTTCTCGTCTGTGCTGGTCTGCTCGGTCTTTATAATACTCATTACTATATGTAATTTTCTTACGGACCAACTCATGAATTGCATACACATGCTGAATGAAAGACTCTGCCGACTCACTGGGTCGTGACTCAAGAGGAACATCGATCAAGTCAATATGTTTCTTAGGTTCATACCTTAATATGATATGGAATGGACTCAAACCTGTGGACCTATTGACGGAACTGTTCTATGTAAACTCGGTTATAGGCAGAACCAGAACGGAATCCCAGGTGGTCAAACTATCTCCAACAAGGCAACACAATAGGGCCCCTAAACTACGATTGACAACCTCAGTTTGTCCATCCGTCTGTGGGTGCCTGGGTGGTAGGCGGAAGAGAACTTCAATGTTGTGCCAGCCTTTTTCCACAACGTCTTCCAAAAGTAACTCATGAACCGAATGTCGCGACCATAGACTATGGAAGTGGGCAATCCATGATACTTGAAAACCTCCCTAAAGAATAATACCGCCACATGAGAGGCGTCGACGGTCTTTCAACAAGGAATAAAGTGGGTCATTTTGGAAAAACGGTCTACCACTACAAAGATCGAATCGAGCTTCCTCAGGGTGCGAGGGAGACCGAGTACAAAATCCATACTAATGTCAGTCCATGGTCTTAGAGAGATGGGTAGTGGAGTTTATAATCCAGTGGGCTGACGGGATCCCTTCGCGGTCTGACAGACTCGACAGTGTCGGACAACCCTAGTAACGTCCTTCAGGCCAGGCCAGAAGAAGCGATCCTCGACTAACACAATCATCTTGTCTCGCCCGAAGTGCCCCGTTGCTCTGCCTGTGTGTAGCTCCCAGATGAGGAAATCTCGTAGGGACGTCTGAGGAACGCAGAGGCGCGAGCTCAAGAAAAAATACCCGTCAAAAATCGCGTAGCCCTCACGAGGGTCAGGGGGGTCCCTCGATAGCGCAACATAAATCTCACTAAAATCTGGGCACTCTGGGTAATCATAAGCTAGCCGCTCAAAGCCCACTACTCGGGTGCTCATGGTGTGGAGGATACTAACTCAGCGACTTAAAGCATCAACCGGTTTGTTCTCAACACCCGCTCGGTGCTTGAGAGCATAATGAAACTCCTGCATATACTCCACCCATTTCGCGTGACAGTGGCCTAATTTCTTCTGCGAATCGAGATATCTCAGAGTCTGGTGGTCCGAATACAGAACAAACTTCTTGTGTAGGAGATAGTGGCGCCAGTAGCGAAGGGTCTGTACGATGGCATAGAACTCCCGATCATAGTTGGAGTACTTTTGTCGGGCGTCATTCAATTTCTCACCGAAGTAAGCAACTGGATGACCTTCCTGACTAAGTACCCCTCTAATACCAACTCCGGACGCATCGCATGCCACCTCGAAGGCCTTGGAGATATCTGGCAAACGAAGAACAAGAGCAGAAGACAGTCTCTCCTTAATCTCCTTGAAGGCCCGCGTGGCGGCCTTCGTCTACACGAAATCGTCCTTACGGAGGCAGCTCGTAAATGGGGCCATAATAGAGCTAAAGCCTCGGACAAACCTCTTATAGAAGGTGGCTAGTCCATGAAAACTATTGGCCTCATGAATATTCGACGGAACCGGCCACTCACGAATGGATTTGACCTTGTCCGGGTCAACTTAGATACCGGAAGCGGAAATAATATATCCCAAAATGTGGACAGATGTGGATAGGAATGAATGCTTCTTCAGATTGATGTACAGATGTTCCTTCCGCGGGAGATCAAGCGCGAGACGAATATGGTGCAAGTGATCGGTGCGGCCCTGGCTGTATA
Source organism: Dactylorhiza incarnata (assembly GCA_033032865.1). Classification (NCBI taxonomy): domain Eukaryota; kingdom Viridiplantae; phylum Streptophyta; class Magnoliopsida; order Asparagales; family Orchidaceae; genus Dactylorhiza; species Dactylorhiza incarnata. Next base: position 45,122 of record JAWHQI010000390.1, read on the forward strand.
TCAATATATCATCATAATACACTACCAGAAATTTGCCCCATGTAGGGCCGCAGGACCTGTGTCATCACCCTCATAAAAGTTCTAGGCGCGTTCGATAATCCAAACGACATAACTAGCCACTCATATAAGCCGTCCTTTGTCTTGAAGGCCGTCTTCCACTCATCCCCCTCTCTAACTCTAATTTGATGGTACCCACTGCGAAGGTAGATCTTCGAAAAGATCTGGGCACCGACCATCAAGTCCAGGAGGTCGTCGAGGAGAAGAACGGGAAAATGATACTTCACCGTGATTTTATTTATGGCACGACTATCAATGCACATGCGCCAACTCCCGTCTTTCTTCACATTGCACAGGGGATCAGACTCTCTCGTATGAAGTTCTTCCGAAGAAGATCATCGACTTGCCGTTTCAGCTCAGCATGTTCAGTCGGGTTCAAGCGATAATGGGGTAATTGGGCAAAGATGCCCCTGAGACCAAATCTATCGGATGTTGGATGTCCCTCAATGGGGGGAGCTCATTATGGAGCTCCTCATGCATAATATCTACGTAATCATCCAGCAACTGTCGAACATCAGGGCCTGTAATCTCAGTCTCAGTAGAGGCCTCAAGGGTCATCATGGCTGCCACTACAAACATAACCTCTGCCTCTAGTTTCTCTCTAAGGAAATCACCCTTCCTCAAAACATGTAGAGGTCTCGAAGACCCTACACTAACAGACGACTCAACCTTGCCCTTAGGAAGATCCCTGGGCTGGGTCAGGGTAAGGGTGATCTTTCGACCTTTATCGAAGAAAACACACATGTTGGATCGACCATAACACGTGGCGTCGCGATCATATAACCAAGGTCGTCCAAGTAGAATGTGTGCGACGTCCATAAGGATAACATCACACCAGACCTTGTCCTCAGTGGACGCTAAGTGAATCGGCACCAGGCATCGCTGTGTATCCTGGATAGTGGACCTGTCCACCCATAGGACACGGTAAGGATGCGGTTGAGGCTCTGCAGTAAGCTGCATCTTCTCTTGCCCTTTCTTGGCAATTATATTTACGCAACTACCACTATTAATGGCAAGTTTGCAGGGTCCTCCTGCACTCGGAAAATATGTGAAAAATATCGTAGTGCGACGTCAATCCTCCTCAGCTCGTGGGGTGTGCAGAAGGCGATGGAGGACTCCTAACTCTAGTGACCTCAGTGTCGCTCTCCCATCCCTCCTCAACAGCAGCCGTAATCTCCTCGACGACGGCATCCTCAGCCTAAGTGTTGGGCTCGCCCGACTCCTCAATCAGTAAGTTCCTAGTCGGGCATTGCGCCGTGAAGTGCCTTTGCCAGAACATCTATAACATTGGACGCCCCCAGGTTTGGGGCCTCCAGGAGCAATAGCTTTCCCCGTCACATCTGCGGAGGCGCGAGGGGGGGGGGGCAGTGGCAGTGGTATGAGTGGGTCTCCTAGTCGTGGTGGCATCATGTCAAAAAGTGACTTGTCTAGGGCCAGCAGTGCACAAATATTGCTCGTATTCAAACGCGAGCTGAAAAACCTGCTCAACCGTCTCTATCCTGTGGGGAATCAGTTCCCTTCGGATGTTAGCCCTAAGTCCTGTCCGAAAGCGGGAGGCGGTGGCAATGGGCTCCTCAAGAATGTCACTACAGACCACTAGCTCATCGAAGCGTGACATGTACTCGCCTACAAAAAGGATTCCCTGTCGTAGCGCATCAGCTGGTCTATGAGCTGATCACGATATGAAGCGGAGAGGTAATTTATCTTCCAATCGTTGCTTCATCTCGTCCCATTGGGTGATGGGGTAATATCCATCCCGCTTAAGTGATCTCTCCACACTCGACCAATAATTTTTTGCCTGACCTATCAATTTCATTTTTGGTAACTGCACACACCTCTCGTCACTCATTCCAAACCAATCAAAATAGTGATCCATGTCCATAAGCCAATCGTTGAATGCCTTCGGGTCCAGATGACCGTCGAAGGAAGGTGCGTCAATGCGGATACGCCGAGTGATATCGTCCTCTTTAGGAGTGATCCCACGGCGTGGCTCACGATAGTCGTCGTATTGATCATCATAGTCATATCGTGCTGGGGCACCTCGACCTCTACGGCCCGGTGGAGGTGGGGGACGAGGATTTCTACCTGGGTCCTGACGATGCTGGTAACCACAATGGAAATTCCCTCTCGCGGGAGGAGGGGGATCTCGGCGAGGAATGTCTCTACCACGTCTCTCATGAGGGGGTGAAGCGTCTCGGGGATCCTCGGGTGGCTCATCATTCGGGGGTGGAGCCGCTCGACCTCTTGGGATCTCTAACTGATTGACCCTTGTGCTAACCCTAGTGATATCGCCTCTCAAGGCGTCGAACCTGGCTTTGATACCAATTTGATGCAGTGGTAGGTCGAGTCGAGGTGGACACGCTAAATGCAAACCTGAATGCAGTGTGAGGTAATGCGAATGCAAAGGATGGCCCGCACAAAATTAGCAACAATATTGATTATTATAATACTAACAGAGGCATATGCATTCACAATTTTTGATTTGAAAGAAACAAGCTTTGTTCGCAAACAACTTAGGTGCAAGTAATTTAAATGCGTGCGGAATAAACCTTGCAAGTCACAAGGAGTACAGTACTAATAGCAAATAAAATAGACATCCACTTCATATACAGTGTCAAGTACACAATGGTAGAAAATAACAACTCAAACAACGACTTACACATGTAGGCGGTGGTAACAATGGTTGGATGCGGGCATCTAGGGTCGCTGCAGCGTCAAGTGGTGTCGGACGGGCGAATCTGGATGAGTATGTCTCGGGTAGGGTTGCGGGGAGAGTCCGAGGGATGAGGGGTTGGCTGGTTTCTGAAGTGGATTCCGCGACTGAGAAGAGGAGGATGCTGAGAACGGGTGGTTGTAGGATTGGAAGGATGCAGTGCAGGAAAGTCGCTATGCAGGAGATGGGCGTGATGGCTGGAAGAAGGGAGATGGGGTGCGGGTTGGTCGGCCGGCTACAGGAAGGAGGGGGGGGGGGGGGGTGGATTAGGGACGAGGGAGAGGGATGCGCGGCAGCTGGAAGGGGAGAGGAATGCTCGACGACTGGCTGGGAGGGAGAGGGAGGAGGAGGAGGAGGCGTACTTGGAGTCCCACCAAGGAGGGGAAGCGAGAATCGTCCGGCGTCGCATCTGATGTGAAGACCGACGGTTGCCAAACTGCAACAAAACCTTCGATCCCCAAATCGTGAAACACACGCCTATATTAACAACTCAGGGCACTCGAATCAGACGACTCATATCGTCCGGTTCGATCGCGTGTCAAATACAACTCAAAATAAATAAAATGATACATCAAACTGACTCAGAACGACCATCCGGACGCAACCGTGAACTCGGTTCATTCGAACGGATGGTGGTTCACCGCCTCCTGCGGGAATAGACGTGCGTCGGGCGTTGCACGCCATCATTTTCTTTAGCAGAGAACAAGACATCGAGGCAAGATGAATTAGATCCGACATTGCTAGGAGGTGTGCCATCAATGAAATGAGCCAAACGAGGAGCATGTCGTCCCTGAGATCTCCCACATCTACGACCACCCCGTGGTGCAGTACCTCCTCTCAGTTGTGGAAAGCCATGAAGTCTGAAGTAGGTGTCCCTGATGTGGCGCCCATTCCCACAATAATCACAAACCAAGTGGTCTTTATAGGACAACTTCATCTTAGAATCCTGTGGCATCCGTCCACCAAAAACAATGATAGTGGCATCAAGAGCAGATCCTTCAAAAGCTGGGTCTAGAAGCAAGATCTGCCAACGATTAAACTCATGTTGCACAATACTATATACCTCAGGTCACGATAGAACCCATGAAGGAACTCAAATATCATGTTGCTTTCTTCACGATCCCAAACCAATACTACTAGCTCGAGGGGGTTAAAATGGTCGCATCCCTGATGCAATTGAGTAAACTCCAAGTAATAAACCGACGGGGAGCGATCACTCTGTGAAGCAAAGATATCTTATGTATTAATTGGAATATCTGAGCGGCATTGCCTCTGCGGGTGTAGGTAGACTAAACTCTTTTCAAATCTCAGTAGTAGTGTCTACAAACAAATAGTTGCGAGCAATGATTCTTGTATGGAATTGATGAGTCGAGACATGACAAAGAAGTTTTCAGACTCCCGTTACTTCCATTCCGGCGAGCCTTTCGTAGGTTCCCTGTTGGTGCTATTGATATAACCAAATAGGCGACGAATCTTTTGCGCTGATGTTATGGAGATAGACCCCGAGAGATAGTTGGAATCATCCAAATGAATGGTAGTAATTTGGGGAGTATTATGATCATGACTCTCCCTGATAGAGCCCACAAGAGTAACAACTGCCGAGGTGGGAGAATCGACGCTTCCCGATATGATGACTCAAGAATAAATTCCGAAGAGCCCCCCTTCCCCCACACCACACACACACAAATTTCTAGGGATTTTCTGGAATTAAGAGGGAAACCCTAGGTCATCCAAGATCCACGGTCCAACCCACGGACCATAAAGAAGTCACTCAAATCTCGAAGAGGAGAAGAATAAAAATCATCCCCTCATCTCCTCAAAAAAGACAAGAAAATGACGTTGTAGAAAGGAACTCACCACATGGGGTGACCGGTGTAGGTCAAAGAGTCGGGAAGTTACAAGCATGCGAGAAAAAATGTTGGGGGTTGTCGAGGAAGTGGCACACGAAAACGTCATGCGGACGAGGGCGATGATGACGCCATCGAGGATATCACGTGGAGAAGACATGCGGCGAGCGTAACTGGCGGAGGCAGGCAAAGTGCGTCAAGCGTAACAGGCGGAGGGAAGAAGCCGCGCCACGAAGCAATCAATCGGTGGAGCAAAGGTAAATTTGTTGATTGACGGAGCGGATGGGCGAAGGAGTGGTCACTAAGGCACAAGTTGCGTTATTTCGTGCTATGATACCTTGTTGATGATTTTTTTTACTTTCATACTTTCCAAATAATCACCACTCCTTTATATAGGGGTGGTGTGCATACAGTAGAAAGGACGTGATAATATAAGACTACACATAACATAAATCCTAACAGATAATATAATCGTAGTCTTAGTTTCATGGTTAGTGTCGAGAGAACTCAATAAGATTTCGAGAGAGACTAAGAGATCACTCATATTACTAATATTGCATTAAAACATTATAAATATACAATCCCAAGACATCCTCCAGGAGAGAGTTAACACTCAAGGCAAGTGAGAGAGAGGGGGAGAAAGTCGAGAGAGAGAGAGAGAGAGAGAGAGAGAGAGAGAGAGAGAGAGATCCCACATCCAAATGATCCAAGGATTCCCAAAACAGTCCTACCCCTACCCCTTATATACATGAGGGAGGGCCGACCTAATTAGACAATACAAAATACTTTTAATTAATATAATTAATTAACGTAACATTTACTCGTGGCTCATGCGAGGGGGTCCGCTCAGGAGAATGTGTAACATTTAGAGATTGAATTGGACTAGAGAGTGATGCCTCATTTTTGGGAAAAAACATATTACTAGAAAAATTCAAATTTTGATTAATATGAGCAATTTTAGCAAGAATTTTATGAGTGGATGCAGTTTAAAATCAACCTCTTCCTTTCTCATCTTAGTTTCAGAACATCTGACCCTACGTCAACATCAGTAGCATAGATAAAAAATATTCAAGAAAAACAAACAACCTCAATTTAAGTTCTGAACATATTAAATCAGGAAAAAAAAATCAACATTGGGATAAATATGGCAAAAATATATTGTTCGGAATTTAAAGGAAAATTTTATAAGACAGGTAAATACCTTGTTTATATGAGAATCACCAAGCAAAAAAAAGACGGAAACAAAATTGAGAGCTATTGGTAGAATTCATAGGTAGATTGTGTGTGTGTGGGTGGGGGGGGGGGGGGTGATAATGAATGGAAAACAACTGATAACTGTTACAACGGTGATGATGAATTCGAGGTGATGAGAGTCGTGGGCTAGAGACTGGTGCTGATTGTAGTGGGCAGAAATGGTAGTTGGAGGGCAGGGCAAGTGGATTGCTGATATGTCAGTGGGGCCGATGCCGATGTGGGCGACTGTGATACCGAGGAGTTCAGCAGGGATATTAATGTCTTGTAGAACAGTGATATGCTTCTTAGCAAGACAATATGATCTCATTGGAGAGGGGGTTCTTCCATGGATGTTGGTTGAAGAAGAAGAATCTCGATTGTCCTCGGTTGAGGATAGGAACCCGTGAGAGGAAGAAGCTTGCGAGGATAGTTCTAATTGAGTGATGTCTTTAGCACCTATCATGGCCCTTCAATGATCAATAATTCATGGAGAAGATGTTTATTTCAATTGTACTATCACATAAAACTAGTAAGCAACTATTCATCTACTAATAAACAATCTAAAACAATGTATCTTGCAACAATGACATCATTATACTTCTGAATGTTGGAATTACAAGATTAAGTGCAAAACATTTTGCAGCTTGTTTTGGAGTTATGCTTTAGTTCAGCCATCGGATACTGCACTCTTCTTTGTGTGCTTCAACTGTATTTCACAGCTCTAAATATTTTCAAGAAATGGGATCATTTCTGATGATAACTTATTATTCTCGTACATTTTTCTGTATGGTATCAGATCATTCTCGATGTTAAGTGTTAACTTATTATTCCAGCACATTTTCTTTATTTAATATGTGAATTCTTCCCATGTTATTATGTTGCAGGTCTGAACCTTTTTTATTTTCTCATGAAATTTTTAATTGATGGAATAGGAACCTCGCTGGAGAAATTTCCCAAGAGTTTGCAAAGCGTCAGGTAGGCCTGAACATCTTAAAGGGTAGCTGAGAGTTATGAGATATTATTTTTACTAGTTCTTCTTGATCTTCTTGTTGCAGCTTGTTGTATGTAGCATTTTGTACTTGTTATCCAAGTTTTGAATCTTTCACGTTGTCATGGATTGTATTTTTATGTTGAGTAATGGAAATGTAAGTCAGTTCTAGAGTTTTCACAAACTTCCAGTTCAATAAGATTAATATATGGCTAATTCATTAACCTTAACACATGAAATTAACATTTAGGTAAGCAAGGATAATTTTTTTATGTTTCGGGAGTCACTTCAGGCATTATAACCTTGTTTACTTCTTTCACATCTATATTCAGCTTTAATTGAAGATATATTGTTTTTATTTCTAAGTATTTGGTAAAGGATTGAAGTCCCCACTATTTTGTTACTCTTAGATTGATTGGAAGATTTTTTTGGTAGCCAACCCCACTATGGTGGGATAAAGGCTTGAGTGTTGTTGTTGATCTAATATTTTAGAATCTAAGCATCCTACATAAAACTAAGTTGTTTTCGGTTTAGGGCCCGGATCTATATTTAGTGAACAAGGCTACATTAGTTTTTCAATGTGAGTATTCTGAATGTGTTACACTGTTACCTCGTTTGTAGGGTCTTTGCCCTCTATCACATACTATGTTCTTCTAATTGGGTGGCATAGGAGTGGGCCGTTAGGCCTAGCTTGCTCTAATATCATGTTAGAACCTAGTCATCCAACCTAAAATCAAGTGGTTGTAGGTGGTGCGGTCATGATCTATATTAAATGTACAAGGCTACAATAGTTTTATGATGTAAGATTATTCTCAAGATAATACTATGCCCCTTTCAATATTCAATACTGTATGAGAAAAATGATAAACAATTTTTCCCCATCATCCTTTTGGACTATGTAGAGTTATCGTTCTCATCATCATCGTCAATAGCCTTATCCCAATTAGTTGGAGTCGGTTTTATTAATATTTATTTGTTTTTGTTGAGCACTACTTGTCGTGTTAAACTTAAATTACACAAATCATCTTGAATATTTTTATCCATGTTACTTTAGTTTTGAGTATTGTCTTATAAAATTTAACCCTGTCTCCATGATATCCTCTTATTTCATAGCACTCCCGAGGCATTTCTCCATTTTAATAGCTCAGACTTAACTTTAGAAATTATATCATCATCTATATATCCATTCTTCTGAATAATAGATATAAGGTCCTTAATCCTTTGAGATCAGTAGGTTTCTTGTCCAAATTGGTTCACTAGTCTTGTTAAATCTGATTTGATGTCATTTCAATTCTTGGATTTTGCTTCATGCAGTATGATGACCTGCCTATTGATGCCCTTATGGATCTGGTACAACAAATTGTTGCTTTTCATATGAAGGTATGCTTCAGTCATAATAATTTAATGTTGTCTTTAGATATTACATATTGATGTCTGCATAGCTTTTGGCTGAGTACTAATTAAGAAATTGTTTACTATAAATAATTTGCAGCACAACGCTGAGCCGGAAGCTGTGGATCTTCTGATGGAGGTTTGTAAAGACCTGATACTTCTTGCATACCAGTTTATTACTAGAGTCATTGATATGAATACATATTTCTATCTTTCTGGATTTAGGTGGAAGATCTTGATCTGTTGGTTGAACATGTTGACTCCACTAATTACAAGAGAACATGCTTATACCTTACTAGTTCTTCCAGGTTAGTGCCCTGTCAGAAATGCATATTTTTTTTCCGATTCATTCTTCTTATATTAGCCGACCCCACTATGGTGGGATAAAGGCTTGAGTGTTGTTGTATTCTTCTTATATTACTTGTTTAGGTTCATTTAAGGGGACCTCCCAGCCCCACTAAGTTTACATTATTAACATACATGTACAAAAACAAATCTGGAGGGGTCTTCCAGTTTTTTTTGGGTGCATGTATGCTAATAATGTAAACTTAATGGGGCATTTTGGTAATTTTGAAAGATAGATAAGAGGTTCTTGTCAGTGGCGGAACTAGGATTTTGAAGTCAATGTAAGTATTGTCGATCGGGGGGTTCGGGGCCCCGAAATTTTTTTTGCAGAGATATTTATGTAGGAAAATATTCAACACAATATTACAATAAAATGCAATTACATGAAAATTCAAAACAAAACATTATAAAAACTTACAGATCAACATGATACTTTACGTTGACACATACTCTGAAAACGTGAAATAATTTCTTCATTTGTAATTGTATCTTCAACGTCTTTTTCAATATACGTCACCAAACAATCATTCATCCATTCATCTCCCAATCTGTTTCGCAGACGATTCTTTATTATCAACGCTAGCTGTTGCAACAGGTAGGAGACAAGTTAAATTTAACAATCTGAAAACTAGCCGGTAATTATCTTCTTTTTTTAATTCTACTAATTTTTGAAGAAGCCCACTGATTCCCTTAATTTCTGAAAATATGTCCGGCGATGCAGATTGCATGTCAAAAATATACATGTCAAGTTGTCCTTCAAGTAACTGCAACTCTATTGGAGTAAAATCATATGGGTATAATTCAGCAAGATGAATTAGTTTTTGTTTATCATAAGCAGCAAATTGATTCTTTGGGTCCAGACAAGCAACACACATCAGCAATTCTGTGTTGACTTCATCAAAACGGTCATTTAGCTCATTTAGCATCCAATCGAACACTGCATTAAAATTTCAATCCTGAAAAAATGTAAATTGGTAATTTCATGTTTGTTGCGTCTTGATCAACCTGGTTTAACAAACTTCTCATTCATATTTGGAACTTGCATGTCATGCTTACAACAAAATTTAGAGACTTCAACCATAAACGATTGCCACTCAACCTCATCATTTCTCATATTTAATAGTAGGGATTTGGACAACTTTACAAAATGCATTGCGTTGACAATATCTTGATCCTTTTTTTGCAACGCTTGTGATAACTCATTAGTTTTTGCCAAAATGTTTTTCATCAAATGAAGCACAAATACAAATTTAAAAGTCAAGATAATTTGTAATAGTGCGCTTGCCATGCCTCTTTGATTTCCATCTGCCCCATCAACTACGACAATCTCCAGTACATCAACAATTGACGAAAACATACGAATAAAATTTAAAACTGTCACATAATGTGAACCCCATCTCGTGTCTCCTGCACGCTTGAGCTTTAAAGGTTGATTCAACCCTTGACCACTTTCCAACTCACCGCAACAAAGTTCTCTAGCAACTCGATCAACTTCCAACGCTCGAAGAGAGTCGCGTCGTTTACAAGAGCCACCAACAACATTCAAAACCTGTTTAATAACTGTGAAAAGCTCGGCAATATCTGAATTTTCTTCTGCAACAGCTACTAGCACCAATTGCAGTTGATGTGCAAAACAATAAACATAAAAAACACAACTATTTTCATTCAAAATCAAAGCTTTTAGCCCTCTGAACTCGCCTTTCATATTACTAGCGCCATCATATCCTTGCCCACGCAACTTAGATATACTGAGACCATTTTTCATAAATAACGAATCAATGGCAGATTTTAAGGATAATGCAGTAGTATCGGCTACGTGAACAAAACCAAGTAGACGCTCTATAATCTTGCCACTGGAATTCACATAGCGCAACACAACAGACATCTGCTCTTTTGTAGAAACATCACGGGATTCATCCACTAGAACTGTAAAGCAATCTTCTCCAATTTCACAAGCAATTTATTTTGTTGTCTCTATTGCAATTGCTGATACTATTTCTTTCTGAATCTTCGGCGATATAAGTTGACAATTTTGAGGAGCGTTTTGAAGCGCAATTGCTTTGATCTCATCATTATGCGACGCAAGGAAGTTCAGAAGCTCAAGAAAATTACCTCGATTGGTGGACTCTTTAGTCTCATCATGACCACGGAATGAAAGTCCTTGTCGTAAAAGAAATCTAACGCAATCAATCGAAGAACATAAACGAGCACGATAATCCAAACTTTGTTGTTCTTCTTGTCTAGCAAAAGCAATTTGAATACCTTGTTTTTGATTCATCAAAGCCTCACACAGTTTTCTAGAAGCATTGTGTGGAGTAGTGTGATTTCCAACATGTCTGTCCAATACAGTTTTCTCTTTCCAATTTCTGAATCCTCTAATAGTAAAAGTAGGCTCACAACCTCTTTGAGGGAAAACATAACAGTAAAGAAAAATGCTGTATCTTTTTCTATACTGTATTCTAACCAGCCTTTAAACTCGTTAAACCAATTTTTGTTAAAGCGTCGAGCTTTGTTTCCAATTTCTGTTTTGGGAAAACTTTCTAAATGAGGTTGACAAGGACCCTTCTGCAAGTAATATCTTCGTATTGACTCTTGAATATTTGCATCGTAGGAGTTTATTGGATTTCTTAGGCCAGGATCTGAAGGTAAATCTTCTATTTTGAACTCTTCTACGCGACTTCTTTTACCAGTGAGAACTAACTCCTGAGAATCTATCGAACTTTGACGTGCTCCCTTTTTAGAAAAAAAATTTCTTCATTGGCCACTAATTAAACACGCTGCAAAAAACCGACGGGACATTCCCGTTAGCGCAACTAGGGCTAATCGATATGCACATCACAAACATCACAGGGACGGACTAAATTAAGAGGAACATTCCAGTTAATGTTGAAATCATAAAACTCTTTTGAAAATTCAAAACAAAACATTGAAATCATAAAACTCTTTTTAAAATAGCTTAATACGTGTTTAAAAATAAGTGTTAAATTATATCCTACCTAAATCTATACTAAACTGGATTAAATCACAAACCTAAATCTATATCTATCTCTATATAATTTATATCCTACCTAGATCTAAGTGAGGAAGAAGAATGGACCTTGCGTACTTGCCGTAAGCTTGAATTTCCTTGCAATCAGATGGAAAAAGTGCTCGAATGTCCTGCCAAATTTGAACAAAAAATTGAAACAGATTAAACACAATTGCTCTTTCTCAACATTGACACCACTGCTCTTTCTCAACATTGACACCACACTCAAATCAGAACAAAAATTGAAACAAAAAATTGAACAGATTGCATACCTGATACGGTGATACCTCACTACTCAAATCAGAACAGCAGAACCAAATGAGATTCACTGGACGAGCTTTTCAGAAGCAATGAGATTCATTGGAAATAAGAACTGACTGAGTTAGCACTTAGCAATGTAAGTTAGTTCACTGGAAATAAGAACTGAACTCATGCACACGATTGAAAAAGAACAAATTAGACTCGTGTTCTTATTTGCGTGATACCTCCAGAATGAGAACAAATTAGGGCAAGCACAAATAAGAACAAATTAGATGGTTAGTTCACTGCAAATACAAATAAAAACAAATTAGACCGGATCTTTTTCAATCGTGTGCATCGTCTGCGAAGAGCGAACAAAACATAGCCACATAAGAACTGCGAATACAAATGAAAATCGATTTGATTTGTGCGAAGAGCGAACAAAACATAGCCACATAAGAACTGCGAAGAAGAGGATCCTGAGCGGCTGAGCCTAACCTTGATTTGTGCGAAGTTGCGAACTGAGTCGGTGATCTGCGATTCTGCGAAGAAGAAGCGTCGAGGAAGAAGTCGTCGCCTGCGAAGAAGAAGCCGTCGCCTGCGAAGAAGATGCCGTCGCCTGCGAAGAAGATGCCGTCGCCTGCGAAGAAGAAGCCGTCGCCTGCGATTTTGTGAAGAAGAAGTCGTCGCCTGCGAGCTGCTGCGGATGCAATCGAAAAAAAACCTAAATCGCGACTGAGAAAACGGCGGACCGGGGGGCAGCGATAAATGCGCGTAAAACACGGTCGGGCATGTGCCCGACCGTGTCTTGTACTAGGTCCGCCCGTGGTTCTTGTAATTATGTAAAGTTAAAGCTGAGCTTTTCTTAATTATTCCTAATTGTTTATGAAACAATTCACTTAGAACATTATTTTGGAACTATTTGAGACGTGGGATAATTTTCCTTTTTGTGGATTTGCTTTGTTAATCACATTAGGCTTTTGTATGCCCTACCTGGGAGAGTGGTTGGAGAGTAGTGATGGTTGAGAACGCTGTGAAAATCGCAAGTAGAGTTTAAGTGTGGCTACGAATGCTATTTTTTCCAAAACGATGTTTTAGGCCACAACGCCACAATTGTCATGCTGGCGTGGTCAAACTTTAGCGGTCGTAAACGCCCAAACCCCTAAAAGTAGAGTTTGGGTCAAAAAAAAGTCATGAAAGTTCCAAGCGCAAGTAAACCATCTCCAATACGTTTACTACCACAGTTTCACACCGCCACCGCTCAAAACACAACTGCCCCAAATGTAGGGCTCGTTTGGAGGGGCCGCCCCGCGCGGCGGGATTCGCCCCGCCTTCGGAAATCCACGGATTTCCACCGCGGGGAGGCCACCACGGTCGCAGTGGCTTCCACGTGTATGGCTTCCGCGGGGTATCCGCACAAATGAGCCCATAATCTTATTACACCGCTTTGCAGTCTTTTTCCGAGTTTCATATCAAATGGAGGAAAAATGGTCGTAATCGCCATGGTTTAGTATAAAAAGCTTGTGATGGATTTATATATGAATATGACTGTCATAAATTAATTCTATTATGTTAAACTATGGCTTAGCCGGCTGTCACCTTTTTCATTCATTCGTTTTGAGCTGCTTCTTTTAGATATTTTGTTTCCTATGATTTGTGCAACAATTTTGAATATGTATCTCATGACTTGAGACACTCACATGGAGATATTTTTGATATATTACTTCATTCATCATTTTAGATCTTTATCTTTGATATCGCTAGATGTTCGTTATTTTCATAACTTCCCTCCTTGATGTCAATGTCTTAAAATAATTAACAAGGATAAAAAAGCCAACAAAGAAACCTGTTAGTCTGTTCATAATAGGTGTAATCAAGGCTTATTTGGAGCAGTTTGTATTCAGTTAAAGCCCAACTATAGTTGCATGAACCATGTTATAACTTTTTTTCATTCTCCATATTTAGAAGATTTTGTATAAATGAACGTTATCTACCTAGAATATACATTTCCTTGAATATTGGATTATTGTTAGGATGTATTGTGAATTTCGAATTTGTCAATGATGCAGTTACCTCCCGAGTCCGGATGATATTTTGGCACTTGATATAGCATATACCATTTATATGAAGTTTGAAGATTTTACAAGCTCTCTTCGTATTGCACTGCTGTTGGATAACATTCAGGTTTAGCATTGTTTGTGCCTTCAATTACTCTTTTGTTCTCCTATATTTTTAATGGTAGAGCTTTGTTTTTACCTGCTTATTCTTGTTATACGCTCTTTCATTATGTGCAGTACGTAAAGCAAATATATACGACGACAAATGATCCCTTATTGAGGAAGCAATTTTCCTACATTTGTGCCCATCACGTAAGTTTGCAGATAATTTTCTTGTTCTTGTCCAAGTCAAAGGACATACTATTCACTTTTACTAATTGGATGATCACATGAATATATTGTAATGGTGAGGGGTAAACATAGATGGAGTGTGCATGCTAATCATTCCTGTTTTGTATATATGTATATAATAGCAGTTGTGCATGGTTTACCTCTGCGCGCATCGTGCGGCTTGTGCGGCTCTATTTTTGATCGCATTCGATGTAATTTCCAATGAAGGTTTGAATGCTGTTGTCGGCACATGCTATGCATAGTGGATTTCATGAACAACTGCTAATATTCGCTAATGTAATATAACAATCTCATAATTTAATAAGATACTAAATGGTTTACCATTAAGAATGCATAAAATATAAATTTTTTTTGAAATCTTGCACATGCTATGCACAGAGGATTTCATGAACAACTGCTAATATTCGCTAATGTAATATAACAATCTCATAATTTAATAAGATACTAAATGGTTTACCATTAAGAATGCATAAAATATAAATTTTATTGAAATCTTGTTTTTCTAAAAAAAATGAAATCATGAAATAATTTCAGTAAATTTCATAATTTTTTGAGGTTAATAAGCAGAAAAAATTCAGAACTATCAAAATAAAAAAATAAATGTTAAACAAATGATTACGCTTACTTTGAAACGTTTTAACACATTTTTTCATCATTTAGTAAATATTAAAAAGTGAGGGGTAGAATGGAGAAGTTTAATGTTTCACCAAAGAATTTTTCCCTTGTAGTATAGCTTTTGTGTGTGTGACTGTGCTTTGCCATCTTTTAACTATGTATTGCCACTCTTATGAAAACTAGGGCGTAGCACTGGTGCTAGATGAAGAATGGATTCCCGATGAAGAGGAAAGAGAAGTTTTGCAGGATATAGCAAGCAATGCTAAATTAAGCGAAGGTTATCTTACTCTTGCACGTGATATTGAGGTCATGGAGCCCAAATCTCCAGAAGACATATATAAGGTATAATAACCATCAATATATTCATACACTTTTATTTGGTATCTGCATTATAAGATGCCAGTCTTGTAGTTTTTATAAATGGAAAACAATTTAAATTTTAGCCTTTTGCATGGAATAGTGCATCATATTGTATGATATCCCAGTTAATTACACACATCGAGCTTTTTAGTTATGATTTTGTGGAAGCATAATTTCTTGTTCTGGTGAATGGATTTCTTTCATACATAATTATTTCATTCTGTTATGGATCTATTATTATTAGTATAATGAGTTATTAATATAATGAGTCGAGTCTGAGTTGAGTCGTAGTTAGAGTATTATAGGTGTTTTAGTATTTTATGTATTTCGTTATAATTACGGCCATGCCATTGGGGGTCCTATATATTGACCCTTAGAGTCTTGTATCAAGCTATCAATGAAGAAAGTCTCTTTTACTAAACCCTAAAAGAGATCATCGAAGCTCTCTCTCTTGAGCACGCCCTGCTTAGGCAGCCATGGTCAAGGCTTTGTAGTATCTCCGTCGCTGTCATCTCCACCTCCAGCCACTCCTCCGGCAACCTCCAAGTAGGCCCATACACATTCACTGTGTTTTTATAGTTAATAATGCATGCGTTATGGCAGATTAGTTTTGTCAGCCCAAGAGCACTTTATGAACTTATATATTTGATTCCTATAATTTTTGTGCAAAATACTGGAAAAATAATCTCTGCTAGAGATTTTGTTGATTTACTTATCCTTTTTTTACAAGGCACATTTGATTGATGGTCGAGCTAGTGCAACTTCAAGTCTTGACTCTGCTCGACAGAATCTGGCCGCTACATTTGTGAATGCATTTGTGAATGCAGGATTTGGCCAGGTAAGCATATGATAAATTGATCCTTTACTGGGACCTCTCCAACTTTGCATAATTATACGGGCTCCCTTCTTACCAAAACCTCCCATCTAAGTTTACATTGTGACATACATTTTTGCATATGTATGTTTACAATGTAAACTTAGAGGGGAGGTCCCTCTAATTATGCAAAATTGCAGGGTAACTTTTCGTGGTTATTCCTATGATAAAATGCCGCAGGTGTCAGCAGCAATGGTGTTACTTTAATTTTCTGCTATAATACATATCTCATCCGTTCCCACTTCCCACAGGACAAATTGATGACTGTGCCCTCCGAATCCTCGAGTGGAGGGTCTTCTGGTAGCTGGCTATTTAAAAATAAGGATCACGGAAAAGCAAGCGCAGCTGCAAGTTTGGTATTATTTGCTCTTCTTTTCAAAACTTGTATTATTGCTCATTTTATGTTTCATTTTTGAAACTTACTATTGTGTTACTTTTTGTAGGGGATGATTTTGCTATGGGATGTTGACTCTGGTCTAGCACAAATTGATAAGTTTCTTCACAGCAATGATAATCATGTCGTTGCAGGAGCTTTGCTTGGCGTTGGCATTGTCAACTGTGGTATCAGGAATGACTGTGATCCTGTAAGTATTTCTTTTATTTCAAGTGAGCAATGCCCCATGCAACCTATTCTCTCTAGAGTCTTTTTTTATATTAAAATAATCTGCCCTATGCAATGGATAAAAAAAACTTATAAATTATAGGTGATTCTATGAACTTTGTCAAATAGGAAGCCTCGGCCATAAGTATACAGCCATCAGTTTTATACCCAAAAAAAAAACCACGGAACCACTCACTTTTTGGCTTTAAGATTGGTGTTGGTTGGTTCCTGTGCTTCCCTATTAGACCATATTTATTAGATGTTATCCCTATGAAACCTGTTCTTTCTCCTCATACCTTATATTAACATTATAATGCCTTATGTAAACTATTCAGGCATTGGCCCTTCTAGGCGATTTCATTGAGAAAGACGACACCATTATCAGAATTGGCGCAATTTTGGGTCTTGGCGTTGCATATGCTGGGACAAACAAAGATGAAGTAGAATTTCTTCTTTCATTAAAATGAGAAACAAATTGTAATTATCTTTGTCTTGGCTAACCTGTCCTCCACAATGCCAGATAAGACTTCGCCTCACCAGTATTCTCGGAGATTCAAAGTCACCATTGGAGGTCCTCGTATTTTCTGCCATCACTCTGGGTCTTGTCCATGTTGGTTCCTGCAACGAAGACATTGCTCAGACAATCATTCTAGCAATCATGGAGCGCACGGAATCTGAATTGAACGAACCCCTTACTCGCCTACTACCTGTAGCACTTGGTCTTTTATACCTCGGCAAACAGGTAATATACTCAGATTCATCTGTGTTTGTTTAATTGAAATTGTCGAAAAGTCAGCTAAACTGGTTGAAAAAATCTTAAATCAAGGTATAAACTGCCTCAAGTTCATTTGATTTCATTCACTCTATCCAAAGCCTGCTTTAATGCTTTATTATATGAATTTGCTTCATATATGCCTTAATTTGTTGTTCTAGGTCCTAATTTTTCTCCTTACTTTTTATTAGGGGTGCAAACTAGTCGAGCTCGAGCCAAGCTCAACAAAATTTACATGCCCGAGCTAGTTATTTTGAACTCAAGCTCGACGAGCTCGTATTTTATGGCTCGAGTCGAACTCAAGTCACTCGCAAGCTCTACTACTCATAAAAGCTTCATAAAAACTTTCCTTTATATGTTTTAAGATTTAAAAAAAACTTTGAAAAAAACTCATGAGCCGGCTCGCGAACTAATGAATACTGATATAGATTAGCTTGAGCTCGGATCGCAGAAGAGCTCGAGTTGAGATTTTTTTTAGCCGACTCAACTTACCCTAGTTCCTGACCTTTTTTGCAATAATTTAACTGTTGTTTAGATGGATGTTTGATAGTTTTCTTTTGGAATTGTGGTTTATTTGTAGTACTCTGGTTTCTGCAGGATAGCGTTGAGGCTACTGCAGAAGTCTCTAAAACATTCAATGAAAAGATCAGGAAATACTGTGATGTTACGCTTTTGTCCCTGGCTTATGCTGGGACAGGGAATGTACTAAAGGTCTTTCTTCTGAATCCTAATACTTATATACGAAGATTAGTGCAATAAATTATACCTTTAACCTGTCTTCATTGCAGGTTCAAAAGCTCTTGGGCTATTGTGCACAACATTTTGAGAAGGGTGAGGTGCATCAGGGGCCTGCTGTCCTTGGTATTGCTTTGGTCGCAATGGCCGAAGAATTGGGCCTCGAAATGTCTATTAGATCACTAGAACATCTTCTACAATATGGGGAGCAAAATATTAGGCGGGCCGTGCCTTTTGCTCTTGGTATTTTGTGCATATCAAACCCTAAGGTAGTGTACGATTTTATCTTTATGCACATTGGCTTGTGATTTTTCATGCTAGCACCTGTGCATGTTGATGGAAGCCACCATGCACCAGGTGGTCAACAACCCACTCACATTTATTTCCGCATGAGGTGATATCCTAGTTAATGTCCAAACGAATCCGGGACCACAGATGCGTATGGACAGTCGTTTCGATATGACATGTAATTGTTTTTAATTTTCGACATTACATTAGTATTTACCGCAATATCGATATGAACGTGCATTATGAGCCGTTCATACCAGTTGCCCTAGTTTGTTTTCTCCTATTTATACGCGCGCATGTTTGGGGCGGTAGTATTGAAGCTTCGGTTCAGACTTTCCAGAGCGGTTGGTCCTCACGGTGCGAACTCCACGAGCCCCTCTAGATGACGATTCCTAGGGTTACCCCCCACCGATTTCCCCTTCCCCTCCACTTCCAGCCCCCAAGCCGCAGCTTCCTCATCTCCCCGATCCCGAACCGCTACCCTCCCTCGTCTTGTTCTCGTCCCCATTCCGCAACCGCCGTTGCCTATCTCCAGATCCCGAGTCGCCACCCCCACTTCTACCCCCTTCCCCTCCAACGTCCAGCCCCAATGTCGTAGCCGCCCTTTCTCCCTGATTCCGAGTTGCTGCACCTCTTCTTATCCCGCTGCATCTCCACCGTCCAGATCCCAAGCCGTAGCCCACCTTCCACCTCTTTGACACCTCCACCACTGCCGTCTATCCTCTTTCCCCACTGCCGCCGCTCACCTGCAGCCCTAGCGCAAGTTCATGCCTCTACATAGCGCAAGTTCATGCCCATAGGTATTTCCAGACTATGTTGTTATGGATGTGATGACACTTGTTTGTCTCATGAGCAACCCATAGTCTAGTTTCTGAAATTAAAGATCTTTTTTTTTTTATTTTGTGTTTGCCTCGTAAGCCTGTAGTTATTTAATTACTTGCAAAATTTTAATTCAGACTCTAAACATGTATGCATCATTTTAGAGTTGATTAGGATTCTCCCCGACACTACACTTATGTGTTACATCTGTTTAGAGTCCACCAGCATAGCTTACCCTTCGTCACATGTCCCCATTTACAATCTCTCTCTCTCTCTCTTGTGCACGTGGTCCCCATCCGCACTCTCTCCCTCTCTTGTTGTCCCTTCTCTCTCCCTCTCTCATGTTTATGTGGTCCCCATTGCATTCTCTCCTTCTTGCTCTCTCTCTCTCTATCTCCCTCCTGTGCATGTGGTTGCTATATGCATTCTCTCCCTCTCTTGTTCTCCCCTCTCCATTCCTCTCTCCTATGCACGTAGTGTAACGCCCCGGTCTACTGTGGGTGCACTACAGGACTGCAAACCAGTGACCCCAACCCATCTCCACGGATCTGATTGGCCGCAACCGCTAATTCCAATGGCGGGTTGTTGAGGCTGGGGCTTGAACCCCAGACATCCTAGATAAGGGAGCTCTAAACTGGTCCTCATCACCAACTGAGCTTGCAGACCTGTAGCGCACCCACAGTAGACCGGGGCGTTACACGTAGTCCACATCTGCGCTCTCTCCCTTTCTTGTTCTCCCCTCTCTCCCTCCTCTTCCCTCCCCCCACTCTCCCTCCTCATCCCCCCCCCCCCCACTCTCCTATGCGCGTAGTCCTCATCTGCACTCTTCCTCATGTCCCTTCTCTCTTATGCATGTGATCCACATATTCTCTCTTTCTCTCTCTCTCTCTCTCTCTCTCTCTCTCTCTCTCTCTCTCTTTTTCTGTCCCCCTCTCTCATGTGCAAGTGGTTCCGGTCTGCACTCTCTTTCTCTCTTGTTGTTTTTCCCTCCCTCTCTCTCCCTCCCTCTCTCTCTCTCTTTTCTGTCTCTCTCTCTTGTGCATGTGATGAGTGTAAAAAAGGTACAAACTGGATTGAAAAAGAGTTATAAAATAATCATTAAAATGGGAAGCCTCAATGTTACACCATAGAGGATGCTTCCGTTTTATATGGTAATTAGATAATACTTGTCATTCTATATGATTGTTTTATTTGAAATGGCCAATTTAATTATTTTGACTATTGCACGTTTCTTTTTGAGCAGGTTAATGTCATGGACACGTTAAGCAGACTTAGTCATGATACTGATATTGATGTTTCTATGGTTTGTACTCTAGAGTTTATTTCAATTCATTATATAATCATTTCCATATCAGGAATGATTTTTTTTCTACTAAGCTTAAATGTAATACTATTTACAGGCTGCGATAATATCCTTGGGTTTTATAGGCGCTGGCACAAATAATGCTAGAATAGCTGGCATGCTCCGAAACCTTTCAAGTTATTACTACAAAGAAGCTGGCCACCTATTCTGTGTGAGTTTTGATCCATGATAGTAATATTTGCTCAGTTCGGTAAACTATCTTTCAGTCCTTATATCTTGGCTCTGAGTCCAGCTTGATCCCTATAATTGTCACAAATTCTTATAATTTAAAAGGAATAATTACAAAAGAACTCCTCTTTAACTTGGCAATTATAGAGACCTTCCATCTTATTTTTCAAAATTACCAAAACCTCTTCTCTAACTTTATATTGTTAACATACAGGAACAAAAAGGAAAAAAATCCATGGAACTCCAGTTTTTTTTACATATATGTTAACAAATGTAAACTGAAGGGGAGCCTTGGCGCACCAGTTGAGGTGTTGCCGTGTGACCTTGAGATCACAGGTTTGAGCCCTGGAAGCAGCGCCTTGCAAAAATGCAAGGTAAGGGTTGCCTATACACGGGTTTGAGTCCTGGATGCTTTGTGCACCGGGCTGCCCTTTATGTTAACAATGTAAACTTAGAGGGGATGTCCCAATAAATGACCCTAATTTAAAATTATTGCAAGGGCATCTAGATTTGAAATTATATTATAGTTGTAGCTTTTAGTCTCAAGTCTACTTGAAGTACTAATATCGAGCTTGAGTAAGTCCCCTCGACATACTTCTGTTGAGCTTGACTTGATTCATCATCTTCACAGAAATCTTCAATTAAGCCTTTTTCTTCACATGCTTGGCATATTTGATGGCATTTACGAAGAAAGTGCAGAATAATGTTTTTCCAGTTGTTTGGGAGAAAATTGGCTGCTTCCATTATGTAGAGATTTGGATACATTTTTTAACATTAGGGACTTGATTGGGGTTAATTGATATAGTAGGGATTAAATTGAACCTAAAGCCAATTCAAGGGGGACAACAATTTGATTTACTCTAAACTATATATTGTCATATTTTTCTTAGTTGGTCACTTTATGCTTTATCTTATATAGGTAAGAATTGCACAAGGTCTTGTACACCTTGGAAAAGGATTACTAACTCTATCTCCCTACCATTCCGACCGGTTTCTGTTGTCTCCGTGAGTCATTTTCTCGATATTATTGTATCATCATGAGGATCAACATATCTAACAAATGAACCCCATTTTCCAGGACGGCACTCGCCGGGCTAGTTACCGTGCTACATGCTTGCCTTGATATGAAAACAATCATCTTGGGGAAGTATCATTATTTGCTCTACATCCTTTCGCTGGCTATGCATGTATGTCTCCTACTTAATGTGATTATTCATTGGCATTACAATATGTAGTGTTTTGTTGGAGTCATGTTTTTTTGTTTTGCAGCCAAGGATGTTAATGACTGTTGATGAAAACCTGAAACCCTTATCTGTCACTGTACGAGTCGGGCAGGCAGTTGATGTGGTGGGTCAGGCTGGAAGGCCGAAGACTATCACGGGATTCCAGACACATTCGACTCCCGTTTTGCTTGCAGCTGGGGAGCGAGCGGAGCTGGCGACTGAGAAGTAACTTTTCTATCCTTTCTAGTTCATTGTTTTTTTTGGTAATGCTATGATGCTTTTAATGGGGTCATAGATGCCTTTAATTAATATTAGGGCATATATCACCTCGGTCACTGAGGTTTGGATGACCCATGCATAAGTTCATGGAAAATACTCCACTTAGGTCTTTAAGATTTTCAGGGACTTCACGACGATCACTCCTTAGAATGTGGTATATCTGTCCTTGTTTTTGCAACAAACATTCTTTAGCATGTGGTATAGTGTGTTTCGGAAATTTGAATGATATTAAATTTTATGACCAAAAATCCCTCAGAATAATAAGAGTTTTTTTTAATAAAAAAATTGCTCAATTGATGATTTGCTAATGGAAGGACCTTCTTAAAATGTGTTGAGAATAGTCTCACATCGGAAACTAACACAACCTTAACACTTAATATAGATTCTAGGCCCCTCTACCTACAACAAATGGATTTTAGGTTGGATGTTTCATTTCTTAGATGATATCAGAGCAGGCTAGGCCTAACGGCCCATTCTCACCGGTCTCCCGGTTTCAAAAATGTCAAATGTTTGAGGCCAAAGACCCTACACGCGAGAGGAAGTGTGTTGAGAATAGTCCCTCGTCGAAAATTAATGCAAACTTGTACGCTTAATATAGATCCTATACCCCTCCACTTATTGGATGCTTGGTTTCTAAGATGGTATCGGAGCAGACTAGGCCTACAGCCCACTCCCACGTCACCATCCATTTACAACAATTTGATTTTAGGTTGGATGTTTGATTTTAGGTTGGATGTTTCTAATCAGTGGTTACAATATGTTGGATGTTTGATTTTAGGTTGGACGTCCCATTCTTACCGCCTCTCCCGATTAAAAAAAAATGCCACGTGTTTGATGCCAAAAATCCTACACGTGAGGAGGATGTTTGAGAATAGCCTCGCATCAAAAATTAATTCGGCCTTGTACACTTATATAGATCCCATGCCCCTCCACTTATATCCAATTGGTTTTATGTTGGATGCTTGGTTTCTAAGATGGTATTAGAGCAGACTAGATCTAACAGCCCACCCCCGCGTCACTTAATTAAAAACAAAATCACGTATTTGAGGCCAAAAAACCTACACGTGAAAATGTGTGTTGAGAATACTCCTACATCGGAAACTAATACATGATATTTACTAGTATTACTATATGTATGCTCATATATTACTAATAATGTTTCATGTTCAAGTACAAGATGACCCATATACAAGGCTTTCATGTTCAAGCACAAGATTTTCTGCTCATATAATAGATTTTTTCGTATCTAGATTTTATGTTTTATCGCACACAAGGCCTTTAAACTTGTAGATGTTTAACCTAAATCATAAAAGATATGTTTTATCGGGTACAGGGGCGGACCCACATAGGGCCCATTGTGGGCGGCCGCCCACACCGAATTTATAAAAAATTCACTAATAGAAATTAAATTAAAATTATTTTTTGTCCTTGTATATATATATATTATATATTGTAACTATTCATTAAATTTTCAATGAAATAGGATTGGTATGCTGGTCATGGTCTCATGTTTTCGAGTGAAAGGTCATAATTTCGATTCTTCATGAGATCATAATTTTCCCAAAAATTTTTTGTTCAAAAAAAATCATTAAAAATGTAGATATTTTTTTATATGCAGACAGATTGCACAAAAAAAACTAAAAATATAGACATTTGTCCTATATTTATACAATGCACAAAAAATATTCATTAAAAATATGGACATAATGTAAAATATGTGACTTTAATATAACATAGGTATATATTTTTATATTTTTTGATTAAGGCTTTATTTGACGCCGCGTTTTGTTCTGGCGTTTTGAGGAAATGACGCCGCACGGCGGCAAACCAAATGAATCGCCGGCTCCGTTTTCCGCGTCTGGTCCTGCCGTGCCCGAGGAAAGGAGCAAAACGCTCCGTCTGGAACCCCTCTTCCCCGCCTCCGGTTCGATCCCGCCGTTTGCTCCCGCCCTTTCCGCCCGCCAACGCCGCGCCAAATAAACCCTAAATATTTAAAATAAATTAGTACTCCGCTCACGGAGCATTAGCTTAAAGCATCTTTTCTAGCATTGTTTTGAAGTTTCAATTTTTACGTACTCTTAAACATATTCTCACATTTTAACCTGTGATCTGTCCCCAGGTACATTCCTCTTACCAAGGTGTTGGAAGGTTTTGTAATCCTGAAGGAAAACCCCGAGTATCAGGACGAGCGCTGATGGAATTCGATCGAAATCGTCCGGTTTTTCTCGACGTTTTATGCTCGAATTCGGCGTTCAGGAACCACGAAGACCTGGCAGTGCAGTTTCGCCTCTTTCAGGCACCTGGAGTAGTTTCCCTCAAAATTTGGAACATTCTTCTATACCCATAGCTTTAGACAGTTTATTATTATTGTTTTTTTTATAATCTTTCTGCCAACAATATTTTATATTATATTTATTATTGAGTCTAAAATTATGGTCTAGAGTTGAATTTGGTTCTACCTGTTCACAGAGCAATGAATGGTTTGGGAGTTGCTGGGTTTATATGCTGAGTTGATTTTTTACTGGTTTAAACCTAAATACTGCATTTCTTTTTAGGAAGAATTATTGGGACCGGGTCCCGGATCCCAGCTGGTGTCCTGGATCAATACCAGGACACTACGCTGGGTCCCAAAATGCACTGGGTGGCCCCGGTCCTCTCGTGGTCGGGGTACTGTCGTGGTTGGCCGTAGGGGCGCCTCTATGCCTCTCACTTGTGTGTGTATATATATCCTTATTGTTTTAGGGCCTGTTTGGGAGGGCTTTTTAGCTCCTTTCAGTTTTCTGAAAAACGTCACCGCACATCAAACCGTTTGGATTGTCTACCGGTGTAAAAAGCTACCGCGAAAAACTCTTTTTTCTCCTCTTTTTGAAAAGTCACTTGTCTCCTACTTTTCATCCTTTTCGAAAAACACTTCCTCATCCCGATATAAGGTTAGCGCATTTTCCGCCCGAGCGCAAATTTTTCTCCCGTGCGAACATTTTTCTGCCCGGGCGAGCATTTCTTCGCCCATGGGCGCATTTTAGGCCCGGACGCGAATTTTTCGCTCGGTCGCGTATTTTTTCACGATCGCACATTCTTCGCCCGGGCACGCATTGTTTCGACCGGGCGCGCATTTTTCGCCCGGGAGCACAACTTTCGCGCGAGCGCACATTTTTCACGTGGGCACGCATTTTTCGCGCGGGCGCACATTTTTTGCCCCGACGCGCATTTATCGCCTGGACTAGCATTTTTTCGCCAGGGCACACATTTTTCTCAGGGGCGCGAATTTTTCGCGATGGCGCGCATTTTCGCCCTACGCGCATTTTTCACCTTGGGCGCGCATTTTTCGCCGGTGCGCGCATTTTTCGCCTGGGAGCGAATATTTCGTCCGGGGGCGCATTTTTCTTCTGAGCGCGCATTTTTCGCCCGGACACGCATTTTTGCCCGACGGCACATTTTTACGCCCGGACGAGTATTTTTTGCCTGGTCGCCCATTTTTCTCCCGAACGCTCATTTTTCGCCCGGGCGCGCAGTTTTCGCCCGAACGCCCATTTTTCGCCTGGGCTCGCATTTTTTCGCCCGGGTGCGCATTTTTCTCCCGGGCGCGCATTTTTCTCCCAGGCGCGCATTTTTCTCCCGGGCGCGCATTTTTCTCCTGGGCGCGCATTTTTCGCCTGAACTCCCATTTTTCGCCCGGGCTCGATTTTTTTCACCCGGGCGCACATTTTTTTCGACCGGTGGCGCATTTTTTGCCCGGACGCGTATTTTTCGCACGGGCGCGCATTTTTTGTCCGGGAGAGAAGTTTTCGCCCGTGCGCGCATTTTTTCGCTCGGGCGCTCTTTTTTCTCCCGGGCGTGCATTTTTCTCCCGGGCGAAAAATGCGCGGTCGGGCGAAAAATGCAAGCCCTGGCCAAAAATGGGCGTTCGGGGGAAAAATGCACGTCCGGGCGAAAAATGTGTGCACTGGCTAAAAATGAGAGCACGGGCGAAAAATGCGTGCCCGGAGCAAAAAATGCGTACCCTGAAGAAAAATGCGCGCCCGTGCAAAAAATGCGCGCCCGGGCGAAATATGCGCGCCCGGGCGTAATATACTCGCCCGGGCAAAAATTGCACGTCCGGGCAAAAAATTCGCGCTCGGGCGCTCATTTTCCCTCGGGCGCGCATTTTTCAGCCCGAGCACGCATTTTTAATATAAAAAATCACCGCAAGGGAGATTTGCCAAACAGTTTATAAAGTGCTTCTCATTTTTAAAAATCTCTGCAAAAGGAGTTCACCAAAACAGATCTCCTTTTGCAATAGACATTTTCGAAAAGCACCTTTTCCTACTATCCTTTTGCCACCACTCCTCCTTTCTGAAAAGCCCTCCCAAACAGACTCTTAATCTAATGACTTTAACATTTATTATAATTTATTTCAAAAAAAATTAAAATGCAATATTCATTCAAGTAATTACACCATATTCCCAAATTAAAAGTAATGATGAAAATTTATAAAAAAAAATAGTAGAGCTCTTATATCTATTATGGTAGGCTGTCATTAGACATGTTAGTGATCTTTTCGTGGAAGACTATCATTAGGCGTATTAGTGGTATTTTTGGGAGCTGCTATTAAACTTATTAACTTCATTAAAGTTGATTTGATATATGTATTGTGATGAATTTTTTTAACAAAAATTGAAAAGTGATGTGTAACTCATTTTCGTATTAATTAACTGGTGTGTTTATTTTAAGTTGCATTCATTAAGGCGGTTGTTATTCGCAAATCACGTTTGTCTCTTCGCAGATATTTTTGTTATCCGCAGATTAGTGAAGCAAATTTTTAAAAAAAATTGATCGTCCTCTTCGCCCTTCCTTACCACGGGGAGAGAATAACCCTAGCTATCTAAATCTTTCCAAACAAACCCTAGCTATCTAAACCTTCCAAAACAAACTGAAATCACATGAACAATGAAGAAATCGTCTTTCTTCATCAACTCGGTCTCTATCCGCGCATTTATTTTATGAATCACGATCCGTGCACACACTGAAATGCTCAAAAGGTCGTCAGAGATGTTGCTTCGTTGCCGAGTCCTACACAGAAGAACAAAGATATCAACTGCTCAAATTTAAAATTGATTCGCGAATAACAATTTTTAAACTCAAATAAAATGACAAAATATTTGTCTGCGGATAGATATTTATGGTCTGCGAATAACAATTGCTTTAATTAATTGATAGGGGCGGAGCCCCGTGCCTGTCGTAGTCATTTTACTTTCGCAGTTGGTCGTAGTGGCGGAGCCCTGTTCTGTCACTCGTCCTATCTTTACATGAAAGAGAGTCAGGTTTTTTTTCTTCTAGATCTCTTAAATTTGCTCAAATAGGTAGCTAGGGTGGTGGGGGAGATTAGGTGAGAATAAGATTGACACTTAGAATTAGGAATCGTAAACCGAATGGGAGCCAAACTAAAATTGTATATAACTAGATCAAATTGCTAGTGAGAGAAGAGCGAGGTATGGTAAATAATGGTGGGTGCATTAGTACGCGTGCGTGGCCTTGTGATGTATGACTCAATTAGTGAGGTGCTGATTGGCCATCTAACAAATATTGACGAGGTTTTCGGGTGGTCAAGATAGTGGTGTGAGTCACTACGTGTGTGCGCCGAAAACATCCACAGACAGATGGAGCTCGTTCGAAATTAAGAGCAGTCGTGCAATGGTGTAACCTTGTGCGTGACTGCCGGTTATATTAAAAAGCATGAAGTGATTATGATCTTGAGAATAGAATCCTCATATGAATCTATCTCTATTTTTATCTTCTTGATCTAATATAATATATGATTTTTAAACCAGCCTATGTCGGTCCCAAATCCGGATGAAAAATAGTGAATGTTGTGTTTGGTAGACGACAATCGTAAAATTTAGCCAGTCTTATGAATATGGATCATTTGATTAATGTATTGCTCGTGAACATCATTTTTAGCCTTTTTGGAAAATCTATGCAGAGGAAAATCTGACCGTAAAAATAGTGCAAGCACAACTTTTGATGAGTGAAATTGGACTAGAATTTAGATCAAACTGAATTTCAACCGTTAGATTACCAATTTGTACGATCAGATTTCGCCCCGCACACAGAGATTTAACATATTGCCCCCATAAAAATATGAACGAAACTACAGGCACTCAAGAGACCGCAAATAAATCGAAAACTATGAGAAGGAGATTTTTGATTACAAACACGTAAGTAATTAATGCAAGAAAAAAATGGTTTTCTCACATGCAGCCTTATGGGACCCACTTATTTGAGATTTGTTTGCGGTCTTTGAGCGTCAATATTTCCCCCTTTGTCAACGCTCCCACCGCCGACTCATTCCCACCGCCGACTCATTCTTTGGGTTCAAATCAGCTAGCAGCTGCTGTAATCAGTACTTCTCTTGATGGAGAATCGGATCATCGGATTTGATGAATCGAAGGTGAGGATCCTGATTTGAAGTGGGAGAGGGAAGTGAAGCCAGTGATGATGGAGCGGCAACCGGGGGAGGAATTTTCGGTATTAGTTTTGGCTTCTGACCTCGGCGTCGACGCCCGATCCTTCCTCTCCCCTTCGCAGCGCAGAGCTCTGGCGGCAGAGGAGGCCGGCGGCGTAGCCGAGTCGGAGGAGTGGCACGAATGTTCGGAGGAGGATTTCTCCGATCTCGAATCGCTGCAGGTCCTGAGTTTTCAGGGTTTTGATAAGTCTGGGAATCGTATTCTTCGCATCGCAGGAAAGTATTTCCCAGGTATTAGTTTTGTGCCAGTTTCCCTGTTAATTGACTGTGCTTGAGCTTCTATGGATGCGTAATGATATCTCACTTTAGTGTTTTTTTTTTCAAGAATTATGCATATTTTGTGACTGAATATGGTTATGCGCTACTTCAGCAGGGTTGGATTATATTAAATTTTGTGGGTTTTTGATACGATTCTTGCTCCGAAAAGAAGGTTAATAAGAAGAACAACTAACTGAGAAATGGGAAAAGACTTACATTCATCAAATCAACAGAAATTGTAACAGCAATATTGTTCAATCAAGAAGAATTAACGATGACAAACAGGACATTCTCGAGGATCGAATCCTGAGGAGAAAATCCCTGATGGCAGAGAGGCGCTCCGGCGATCTCTACTCCCCAAAATTAACAGAAAAGACAAAACTACCCCTCAAACACTATAGTAATAACAAACCACCCATCGCGTTCCCGCTCAGCATCCCGCTCCTCAAAACAGAACAATGCCACCTCAGCACAACCAGTCAATGCCAAATCGTAACATTGCTCCCTCCTTCAAGAATTCCTTGTCCTCAAGGAACCAGATGCGGCCAGTTTTTGCGTATAACATCCAGGTCTTCCCAGGTAGCATCTTCCTCGGCACCATTTACCCACTGAACCAGAAATTGCGTCAGTAGCTTACCATCCCTCTGTAATATGCGGCGATTCAGAATCTTCAAGGGTTCAAGCAGTAAATTCCCCTCCGGTGTAACTGCTGCTGGTAAGGGAATTATCTAAGCTGGCACCTCTCCTTTGTACTCTCTCAGCTGAGAGATATGAAATGTTGAGTGAATTTTTGCGTCTTCAGGCAATTTCAGCTTATAGGCAACCTTGCCCACACAATCTTCAACTTGGAATGGCCCAAAAAATTTTGGGGACAACTTATGAAACCCGTGAGATCGTAAACTCACTTGTTTATATGGTTGGAGTCGTACAAAGGCCCACACGCCTATTTCCAAAGTTCTTTCTCTTCTTTTACGATCTGCTAGAACCTTCATTCGGTTTTGTGCGTGATGTAAATTGAATTTCAAAATAGAAATTACTCGCTCCCTTGCCGTTAAGGAACGATCCACCTGCTCCTGAACAGCTGAACCTTCAATATAGGGAGAATGAATTGCCGGCTCCTGGCCATAAACCACCTCATAAGGGGTCATCCTGATAGCGCTATGAAACGATGTATTATACCACCATTCAGCTAAGGGCAGCCAAGTTGCCCATTCTCGGGGTCGTTCAAAACACATACATCTCAGATAAGCCTCAACGCAGCGGTTGACCACCTCTGTCTGGCCATCCGATTGCGGATGATACGCCGTCGACATATTCAGTGTTACATGAAGGATTCGAAAAAGTTCCTGCCAAAACGAACTTAGGAAAACTGTATCTCTATCGCTTAGGATAGATTTTGGTAGGCCGTGTAAACGCACAACAGTATCCAAGAAGATTTTGGCTACTTTCTCCCCAGTATACGAGTGAGAGAGGGCTGAAAAATGTGACTGTTTGCTCAGCCGATCGACTACCACCATGATTGTCGTCTTACCATAACTTCTCGGTAGCCCATCGATAAAATCCATCGACACTTCCTCCCATATCCTGTCTGGAATTGGCAAAGGCTGAAGAAGGCCCATAGGCTTTTGGTGATCTGATTTGCAGCGTTGACATGTATCGCAATTCTGAATGTAATTATATATATCTGGCTTCATCTTCTTCCAATAATACATCCGCTTAAGTTTGTGATGAGTCGCTGTGATTCCAGAATGCCCTCCGATAGCGCTGTCATGATAAGCTTTGATGATATCTTTCCTCAATTCATCGTTTTGTCCCACAACTAATTTCCCTTTGTATTTCAACAGACCTTTAGACCATTCATACTTGGGTTTGTCTTCAGGATTCGCCTCCTTAGCCGCAATAACCCCCTGCAAATAAAGATCTTGCTGCCATGAATTCTTAATCCGGCGTAGAAGATCAGATGTAAAAGATACCAAAACTGTCAATTCCGCCTGGACGGTATTTCTGGATAATGCATCGGCACAGCTATTCTCACTGCCCTTTTTGTATTGTAGTTGGAAATCATAACCAAGTAGTTTAGATAATTGTTTCTGTTGGCTGGGAGTAACCATCTTTTGCTCAAGCAAGAAGCGCAAACTCTGATGATCCGTCTTGATGATGAATTGGCTACCCAACAAATAGTGTCGCCAATGTTGAACCGCCATTACTAACGCCAATAGCTCCTTGTCATATACAGATAGTGCCAAATTCTTTGGACCCAAAGCCTTGCTATAATATGCCAAAGGTCTGCCTTCCTGCATTAAAACCGCGCCTATCCCTTTATCAGAAGCATCAGTTTCTAAAACAAAAGGTTTAGAAAAATTTGGCAAACCGAGCACTGGGGGTTCTGCGACCGCCTGTTTCAAATGATCAAATGCTTCTGAAGCTTCCTTTGTCCAATGGAAAGATTTAGCTTTAAGCAAGTTGGTAAGTGGCCGAGCTAAACTTCCATAATGCCGTATAAACCGCCTGTAATACCCTGTCAAACCCAGAAATCCTCGCAGCTTCTTAAGAGATGTAGGAACAGGCCAATTTAACATTGCCTCTATCTTACCCGGGTCGGTGGAGACTCCTTCTGCTGATATGAGATGGCCTAAGTATTGCACCTGTGACAAACCAAAAGAGCACTTTGATTTTTTGACAAACAATCGATGAGATCTCAGCACCTGGAAGGTGAAATGTAAATGCCGTAAATGCTCCTCCCATGTTCGGCTAAACACTAATATATCATCAAAGAATATTAGTATGTATTTGCGTAATTGCTCCTGAAATAAATGATTCATAAGCCCTTGAAATGTTGAAGGCGCATTAGTAAGCCCAAAGGGCATTACTAGAAATTCATAGTGACCGTTATGAGTCCGGAAAGCCGTTTTATAAACGTCTTCCGGCGCCATTAATATCTGGTGATATCCAGCCCTTAAATCTAATTTTGAGAAAAAAGTTGCTCCATACAATTCATCAATAAGCTCTTCAATTATAGGTATAGGAAATTTGTCTTTAATGGTGTAGGAGTTTAACTTCCTGTAATCAACACATAGCCTCCAAGAACCATCAGATTTCTTAACCAATACTACAGGGGACCCAAAGGGGCTGGAACTATGTTGAATGATTCCTGCACCAAGCATTTCCTGCACCAAACGTTCAATCTCATTTTTCTGTAATGGTGGATAACGATACGGCCTCATGTTGACCTCTACTTTGTCCTCTGTGAGAGGTATATGATGTTCAAAGCCCCTGGCCGGAGGAAGCCCTTGTGGTTCAGAAAAGATATCCTCATAATCTTGCAAAAGTTGTTGGAGATGTTGCTTACCCCCAATTGGAACAGCTGCATGTACAGACGAAGGTGTAATAATGGTAGGCTGATCAACTGTACATTCTTGAATTTGACAAACAACCATCAATTGGAGTTGAGCAGGTTTAGCCAAAACCTTATCCATTTGTCTTCCTTTCAACCATGGTCCAGTTCCATTACTTGAACCCCTTAGTGACACCTTCTTCCCTTTACAAGTAAATTCCATTTTCAATTTTTGAAAATCCCATTGAACCACCCCCAAGGTTATTAGCCACTGCACACCAAGCACAACTTCACAGCTTCCCAAAGGAATTATAAGCATATCAGACGAAAAATCCACTCCCTGCATACGCCATTGGAAATCCAGCACTTTAAAATTGCTCGACATATTTTTACCATCAGCTATCAGCACTTTAAATGCCGGGATCGGGGTCAAGCTACACTCCAAACGCTGTGCAGTTTGAATATCTAAAAAATTATGTGTACTACCCGAGTCTATTAGAATGTGAATTGGTTTACCCTGATGAGAAGCTGTAACCCGCATCGTATGGAAGTTTTGCACACCTGTGAGAGCCAAGGCTGAGACCTGGGGAGTAACCTGTAGATCATCACTTTCCTCCAGTACCTGTAATTGTTCTTCACAGTGTTCCTCATCTTCTTCATTGATTAATTCCAAAGAGTACGATTGTCGTCGAAGTAAACAGCGGTGACCAGGAGTATACTTGTCGTCACACCAAAAACATAACCCACGACTCCTCTTCTCATCCATCTCAGTTGTCGTTAGACGTTTCCGATTGCGGTGTTGAAAATTTGGCACTGAATTTACTCCCTGCGCAGGTGCCGGTGTTTCCCCTACCGACCCAGTCGCAGTAGGTAATTTAACAGACGAAGCCATAGTCGATGTAGATCGTGCCAAGCGAACTCCTGCTGAAAAAGGTGTTGATCCACCCTTCTTCGTAGAGGCTTCATCCTTGTGTTCTTGTAAACGAGCCAACGAAAAAACATCGAGCAGAGTTTTTGGTTGGAACATCCGGACTGCAAAACCAATGTCATCCCGCAACCCTGCTAAGCAAAAACTAATCGCATGGTCCTCGCTGATATCCACCCTGTGTAATAAGAGATCAAATTCGTCCAAATATTGTTGGACAGAACCCCGCTGACGCAAATTTTTAAGTTCCCCCATGGGATCGGAGCCATGGATTGAATTTTTCGTGCCAAGATTTCTTGCTGTTGCAATAAAGAATCGAAATCCGGCTGGTTCTCCTTGGATCGAGTAGAATCAGCCACCGACATCGTATTCCCTCTGATACCACTATACGATTCTTGCTCCGAAAAGAAGGTTAATAAGAAGAACAACTAACTGAGAAATGGGAAAAGACTTGCATTCATCAAATCAACAGAAATTGTAACAGCAATATTGTTCAATCAAGAAGAATTAACGATGACAAACAGGACATTCTCGAGGATCGAATCCTGAGGAGAAAATCCCTGTTGGCAGAGAGGCGCTCCGGCGATCTCTATTATCTCTCACACACAGCAAAACAACATTCACATTCAACATTTAACATGCCCTTATTCGAGCCCCTTTCCCGCCTACTTATACTCCCCAAAATTAACAGAAAAGACAAAACTACCCCTCAAACACTATAGTAATAACAAACCACCCTTCGCGTTCCCGCTCAGCATCCCGCTCCTCAAAACAGAACAATGCCACCTCAGCACAACCAGTCAATGCCAAATCGTAACAGTTTTCTGATAATCCGAGGTTTTATGTTTTAGCGCTTTTTCTTCCCAGCAGAATTTTTTTAATATAGTTATCTTTAATCCTGTGTGAAATTGGGTAAACTTCTGAGGATTCTTGTTCAAGTTTAACGGTACTTAACACTTCTCTTAAATGGTAGAAGTCTAGAATTAGGCTCTTATAGTTCTTAGTCTCTCTCCCTTTCATCTTCTTCATGGATCATCTTCATTCTCCTTCAGCTTAGTATTTTCTTAATCTTTGTAGATTTGTTGCATTGATGCTTTCATCAGAGAATTTGTTCCTCCATTACCAAAGATCTGCATCGAAAATTTAATACAAAGCAACAGATTCAAGGCGATCCGCCAATTCTCGCCAGTTTCTTGAAGAAACTACAACAATGCTGTGCCACCTCCATTAAATGTTTCTACGTTCGACTAGTTACCTCCCAACGATCATTATAAGATTTTAGGACCGTTGTCCTCATCAAACAATTTAGTGCACTTCTTTCTACAACAAAGCCAGTCTGCAACAGCTGCAAGAAACCATTAAGAATGTTTAACCTAGCCAACAGAGACTAAGGGGAAGGAGAAATAAGATGATCCATAAAGAAGATGAAGGGGAGAGAGAGACCAGGAACTATAAGAGGATTTCAAGGACTTAATATCCATTTCATGATCCCTTTATTATAATCTTAAAAGTCTATTTATCGATTTCTATATTAATTACAAAGACTAATTATTCATTAATTCTATTTAAGAGAAACCTCAAGTACCGTTGCATCAAGCGCTACACTATTCCTTACTTGAAAACGTGCTTAAAATGGGTTAATTTTTGCTTAATGACATGGCTTAAATTTTGCTCTATTTGAATCTTCAGCGACCATTATAAGTGGGGAGCGTTTGAAGAGGTATTTGTCCTATAAGATAAGATCAGAGTTGCCTGATGGTCCATTCTGCATTTTGTATATGCACACCACTGTGCAGAAAGAGGATAACAACCCTGGAATGTTTATCTTGAGGCAAATATATGAAGAGCTGCCTCTTGAGTACAAAGAAAGGCTTCAGGTTGTTTACTTTCTTCATCCCGGCCTTCGATCTCGGCTAGCAATCGCCACTCTTGGTCGCCTTTTATTAAGTGGAGAGTAAGTATTTGTCTTTGAAGTAATATTTCTTGTTGCTATTTTTCATTTTTAAAGAAACTAGCAGCCGTGCACGGGGTCTCTCATGTGGAGTGTTTGAGTTAGACAATAGTACTTTTGACAATGTACACTTCGCACGGGGGTACGATTACTAGCATCTGCAAGCAACATCCATATTTTTTTGATTTTATGTTAGCCCTATGTATCAAAAAATCATGTATTCCGTTATATCAAAGGGATTGAAATCAAACAACTCAGATTCATTTGATAGTCCTATTTTAGGACCACATCAAACTAAAGTTTTTTTCCTTTTAATATAGTATAGATACTTAGAGACATGTTATAATGTGACAGTTATAATTGCATAGTTGCTTTTGGCGGTATAGTTGTTAAGAACTGATTTAAATGATGAATGAGAAGTGCGAAATTTGAAAACTACGAGGGATGTCTTTATATTCTTTATTATGTTCTTAGGATGCAATAGTGTAATATCTGCTTAATCATGTGAAGTTGATTTTTTCCTCGTAATGCATGCTTATTTTTCCAGTTTGGGGTTTTCAATTAACTTAATTATTGAAGATAGACTATCTATGCAGTTAGTTACTTAGTTGGTTGATGCAATATAACATTTTGATTATTTGAGAGATTACTGTAAACATGGTACAATTCAGTGAGGTATGTACCTTAGGTGTTCTTTTGCGTATGTTCGTAGTATACTTGATTCTTTGAGAGATAAGTTTATGTATTGCAATGTTGCAGAAAATCATCTCTATTAGCTGTTTTTTTAATCTATTATTAGCAATAATTTCACAAAGTTCTTTGATGATTTGATATACATTAAATTAAAAATTAACTTTAAGTTCTACCATGGGATTATTGCTATTCCACCTTTTGTTCAATGTTTTGTCTTTGGTTTGCTCAATGAAAATTGCTCCAAATTAAAAAAAGGGACAAGTTTCATAAAAATACATCAGACTGCTCAATGGGTTAAACCCAAAGCCTCGATCAACAAAATTTTGGCCCCGTTTGTTTTGTTGGAATTTGGGTCTAGGAATTGGAAATGGCTCCTGAATTCCAATTCCGCTGTTCGGCGCGCCTTATAACATGGTGAAATTTGTATTCCTCCCAATTCCATGAGAATTGTTAAAAGGCTATTTTAACTCCTTCAAAATTTCGACCTAAGGAAGCCAAACTTCCCAATTCCGTCCCTTTCTACTGCTCGCCTATTTCTCATTCTCTCTTTGGCCGATGCACTCCTCTGGCAAGACCTCAACATTGATCCCCCAACTGGCTGTGGTCCATCTATGGCTTCCGGAATAACTTCGACCTCGACTATAGCATTTCAATCTCTCACAACCAGCTTTAAAGGGATGTTTGTTAATTTGTTAAATCCTTTCTTTATTATATAAAGGATTACTTGTTTTGTTGCTATCTTTCTTTAACATAATGTTAGGCATTTGAATTTTTTTTAGCTGAGACAACATGGGCAATCCAAAAAGAAGCTCGAGGAGGCTATTAGTAGTATACTTCGGTGGACGGCTTGTTGATCAATAGTGGCTAATCACATGTGGGTCTTCGATGACCAAACCAATATTGACTATATATGTACAGAACCCTAGACCATGTTCTTTACTTTTAAACCAAATTACAAAAAAAACCATTGTAGCCTCGATGTAGTGAGGATCTTATGAACAATTTATAAGTTCTTCTTAAGATTATTCATATCATTGAATTCCTATCTATAGTCGAACGTCAGAATTGCTAATTTCAATTCTTGTGTCTAAATTCCTATCTGCAATCGAACAACCGAATTGGAATTGGTTTCAATTCCAATTCTCGCCGAATTGGAATTGGCTTCGATTATAATTCTTGCCGAATTGGAATTGAGTCAATTTCAATTCTCACCTCTGAATTCTTTCCAAATGAACGAAGTTTTAAGCATTCATCCCTCGGTATTGATGAGAGATTTCAGAGTGAAGGACTTGCTAAAGGAGGCATCTATGTTATGCGGGAACGGGGGATGGGAAATGAGATACGATACAATGTGGATACATACTTCGTGATTTTCAAAAAATCTAAGATACATGATATAATTTTGAATTTTTGATTATTATATAAGTACAAATTAATATGAAGACATATGTGGCATGCTTTAGGGTTACCTTTTAGAATACCATAGCGGTCAGTCATCATACTTATTTGGGGTTATATGATAATGAGGTGTATGGAAATAATGAATATTAAGTGTATGTTATAGAAGATGACATAACTTTGTAAAAGTCAAAGCATCTGCATTTGATGGGAGGATTAGATCCTAAGGTTTTTTGGAATTAGGTCATGGATATGTATAAATATTTTGAGAATGACATGATGTTCCACGAGCCTCAAGTAAGATTTGCTTAGTTAAATTTAATTAGGCAAGCTAATTTTTTTTAATTGTGGAAATAGAAGACTTGATAAAAAATCTATTTTAGTCAATATTTCAGTATTGATGGTATATACCGAGTCTTCCTGCAGCTGCCCAACATCCTGCTTGACACTGTCCACAGTAATATCAAATTTATTCTGTACAATTGTTTTTAACAATGCAACAATTGCATATCCAACAATTTTATCTGGATCAAATTCACAAGCACCATCATTCTGGTCATCATCATCATCATCAATACCAAACATCACAACTACTTTTTTAGCATCATCATCAGGAATATCAATATTTTTCTCAGCAACCACATCGACCAGATGTTCATCAGCATCATGGATAATGTTCTCAACAACACTAGCAACCAATCTGTCACCAGGGAGCCTGTCATGATGACTGGCTTTCTCCGCCTTCTTGACTTCATCTAATAAGGAAGTCAAGAATTCGCTGGTGGCAGGGGGATGGGTGGAAAATTGATTTATAAGTGCCATAGTGGCAGATAGATTAGAGATCTGACTTTGAAGCTTTTCAAGCCTGGAAGAGAATTGCTATGATAGAAATTCTATCTTAACAATAAGAGTAGAGACAAGAGTATCAAAAAGTGGAGCTAGGACATTATACACGACTTGAGATGCAGCCGATGAGGATGGGAGGTCAACAGAAATATGAGTAGGTGTGGAGTGTGGAATTAGAGATGGAATAGATTGAGGAATAGGTGGAGTAGACTGAGAAATGGTTGGAGTTGAATGAGATGAAATGCATGTAGGAGGTGTGGGAGAAGGTGGAGAAGTGGGTAAAGTAGATGTAGGAAGGGGAAGTATAGGAGAAGGTGGAGACATAGGTAAATTGGATTGATTAGGGGGAATGTCTGAGGGTGAAGATAAAGAAGTTGGTGAAGATGTTGGAATAGAAGATGGTTTGGACTTTGGAATTATCGTCTTACATCTGTTGAATAGAAAAAAAGATAGTTTCTTGCCAGGAGGAATATTAATGCCTATGTAAGTACAAATTGAGGGATAAGAATGAGATAGAATGAGGCTCAAAATTTTGCGGAAGTGTACTGTCGGCCTTAGTTATTAAAGGCGCAAGGCGTACCAAGGCGCAAAGGGGTCTTGGAGCCTAGGCGCAAGGCTCAAGGTGCAGGCGCGCGCCTGACAAAGGCAAGGCGCAACTATATTCGGTTTAAAGAATCTGCATCAAACATCACTTCATCTTCTTAATCAGATTTTTCATCTATTCTACTCATTAATAATTCATTACTATCATTTATATCTCTTAAAAAATAGAATCAATGTGATCACTTGCATCATGTTTAAGTCTCAACGCTCGATTATGTTTCACAAACACTAAACCATGCAAAAAAATATTTAGTTCTTACATTATTTCTTTCTTTATTTTGAAAAAAAAAATTTACTATAGAAATTGCACCTAGACGTGCCTTTTATGCTCCAAAGGCGCAAACAAGGCGCACAAAGGCGCAAACCTCTGAGCCTGTCGGCTGCACAAGCTTTATTCTTAAGAGGTGGAATACCAACTTACCTCAATCAATTGTCTTTTTCAAACTCAAGAGAGCCATGAATTTCAGTTGTTCTTTTGTGATGACATCATGTGCTGAAGTTTTGCAGAAAATTATTTTACCGACGAATGTCGGCCAGAAACCTAGATTGCTCATCGACAACATTTTTTTTGATGTTGGTGGATTACTTTCCTGAAAATTTCATCAATGCTGAAGCTTTACCCATATCTTTATCAGGGAGAGTTTCTTCCTCTATATTCTCATCAAACTTGAATACATTTGCTATCATCTCTACCGAAATGCAGACATTTGTATTTCTAACAACTCTGGTAATAATACCTTCATTTGTGACCTTTGCACTTTGGTGCAATTGAATTAACTCTTCTTCAAATATCCTAGATCTATCAAACAAGAACTTATCCAACTTATTTTCCTCAAATAAAGTCAAGATACCACGGAACTTAGCATCACGGTTTGTAAAGGATGCCATGTCGATATCAAATCCATTATTGATCGTTGTTGCCATTTTGAACATGCAAGAAACTCGGAGAGAAAGAGCAAAGAATGCGAGAAGACGAAGGGGTTTTGAATAAGAGAGAATGTGTGGACATAAATTTACAGTGATGTTATAAGCAATCCATATTTCGCTATTTGTAGTCCGGAAAAATTTATTTGCATTCCAATCTTTTATCGGTACCCCAATGATGAAAAGATAATAATGCAAAAAGAGTTGAATAATAGCAAAATGGTGTTCAAATAAAGTCCATTGTTTTTCATAATAAAAATACAACAATCTTCAAAAAAGTTGACATGTTAGTTTTGGAGTGAATGTCAATCCTCCAAACCTCGACCGTCTGCATCGACAAAGAAGTACCTAATTAATATTGAATTTTTTTGCGTATACAAATAATATCATAAGAAACAGAAATGACTAAGTTTTACCTTGTAAACATGACAAAATTAGAAATTTTAAATCTACATTTTCACCGCTCAGACCACATATATAAACAAGAAATTACATAGTTATGTTCACTAATAATGTGATTCTTAAAAGAATATAGAAAATGGAAAATTGTAAGCTTATATCTTCTCTTCATGGATCGGCTAAATTAACGATCGCACTTGGAGGCTCGTTGGAGTGCATATCTCTAAACCTTGACATGTATTGTATATCTCTTGCTTCTGCCACCGACTCATGACATCTTTGTCACATATATATAACTGGTGGGAGTGGGCATATACTATATGGGACGAGATTGATAATGGGAAGGGACTTGATTGATTGATGTATGTGACCAACTCGTGTGCACACGACAAACCCATGGTGAACCTCGTCTTATGTAAGCAATCAACCACCTTTGGACATCCTTTTTAACCAATTCCTCTTCCTTCTTAATAGCTTCCAAAGCCGCAACTGATATAGTGTCAAGTAGATCAGTGTAC
Organism: Dactylorhiza incarnata; assembly: GCA_033032865.1. NCBI lineage: Eukaryota > Viridiplantae > Streptophyta > Magnoliopsida > Asparagales > Orchidaceae > Dactylorhiza > Dactylorhiza incarnata. The sequence continues at coordinate 85,821 of JAWHQI010000390.1, forward strand.
AAAGATCCTCTAAAACGTGTTTCCACCTAAATTGAACTTTGCCCAAATGATCTTTTAATTTCCGACATCTATTTGTGTGAGGGTGAGTACTTTATCCAGTGTCAATGACATTTTCAACCTATTGCATGTATCCACATGTACAACCCCCATATCCATCGAGTGAGGCCCAGCGTGGAGGGACGCCGAGACGTGTCGACTAGACCCAAGGGGTCTTAAGACCTTTGGGTATCGCCCGGCGAACCCCCGTAGCTCTCACCAGAAGAAGAGTAAGAGGCGAGAGGGGGAGGGGCGGGTGCCCCCCCCTCGCCCTCACCCAGCTAGGGGCGAGAGGGGAGGGGCGGGTGCCCCCCCTCTCGCCCGCGCCCAGGTAGGGGCGAGAGGGGAGGGGCGGGTGCCCCCCCCTCTCGCCCGCGCCCAGCTAGGGGCGAGAGGGGAGGGGCGGGTGCCCCCCCTCTCGTCCTCGCCCAGCCAGGGGCGAGAGGAGGAGGGGGGCCGACCCCCTCTCTCGCCCCCGACCCTGGTAAGGGGGAAGACCCTTGGTCTCGCCCCACCCCAGCGAGGAGGCTCGCCGAGCTCCGCGAGGTAACCCCTCTCGCCCAGTTCCAGAGGAGGGGGGTGGTCTGCGTTTAGTATCCCAGAACAGCGGGATTTGGCTATTTGCAGTCTAGTTTTGGCTATTCGCAGTTCAGATCCGAGGGTATTTTGGTAATCTGGCAGACCAGTTTTTGGCTATTTGCATCCCAACTTGGAAAACCTATAAATAGACCCTAAGGGGCACCAAAGGAAAGGGACTTCTAGATTTCCAAATTTCGGATCTTCTCCTTCCCTTAGAGCTCTCCTTTGGTGCTTCTGGTTCAGCATTGGCTAGGGAGGGGAAGATCTCTCAGGTCTTCCGGGTGTGAGGTGGGACCTCCTCGCTGTAGCCTAGGGTCCGTTTCCAAGTCCAAGTGCTCTTGCCTAGAGAGTTGGCTCGAGAGAAGTAGGTGTGAGACCACCCCTTTTTTGGGACCCCGAACTCCACGGAGATCGAGTAGTCGGTTTCAACATTTTTGGTGCGGTGAGCGTGGAGAGTGGTCAGCACAGAAGTTCTTGAGCCAAATCTCATGGCAGGAGACCTCGGAGGAGGAGACGATGAGGGGTCTCACATCCCGAGTGAGGTGGTAGGAAGGGGAGAGTTCATGACGGCCATCAAGGGAATCATGGAGCTGCTCCAAGGCATCACCAGGGGAGGTGACTGCTCGGCTCCCTCCCCCCAGACACCGCCTTCTGGGTCGCAAGGAGTGCTCGCCCAGGGGGGGGGGGTCAGGAGAGGTTGCCCCAGGGGGTCGGCCAGGCAAGGAACCAGTGACTGAGAGTGGCGAGCGGGACCTCGCCGGGCGAGTGCTTTTTCCTAGCCCGGTGAGTGGGGTCTCGCTCGGAGCAGGAGTCGCGCAAGTGGAGCTCGCGAAGCCGGCGAGTGGGAGTGGCAGGAGAAGCAGAGGAATGATCATCTCGCGCAAGCAGCCTGAGAGGCGAGTGCCATGGGGGGGTATGTTGTGTTTATTTTTTGTTTTTTGTTGTTTTACTTTGTAGCAAGTTCTACCCCTCGCTGGTTGGGCCAGAAGGTTTTGACAAGGGAAATCCCCCCATTAGATGGATGAAGTTATTTTGCTTATATGATTAGTAAGTTGCCACCGAGATGTCCTCCTCACTCCAGGCTCTCACTAGCTGGGTGGGTCGAATGATCCTCGGAAGGAAGAGTTTGCCATTGAGATGTCCTCCTCACTCCAGGCTCTCACAAGCTGGGTGGGTCGAATGATCCTCGGATGGGTAAGTTCAACGCCGAGATGTCCTCCTCACTCCAGGCTCTCACTAGCTGGGTGGGTCGAATGATCCTCGGAAGGAAGAGCTTGCCATCGAGATGTCCTCCTCACTCCAGGCTCTCACTAGCTGGGTGGGTCGAATGATCCTCGGATGGGTAAGTTCAACGCCGAGATGTCCTCCTCACTCCAGGCTCTCACTAGCTGGGTGGGTCGAATGATCCTCGGAAGGAAGAGCTTGCCATCGAGATGTCCTCCTCACTCCAGGCTCTCACTAGCTGGGTGGGTCGAATGATCCTCGGAAGGAAAAGCTTGCCATCGAGATGTCCTCCTCACTCCAGGCTCTCACTAGCTGGGTGGGTCGAATGATCCTCGGAAGGAAGAGCTTGCCATCGAGATGTCCTCCTCACTCCAGGCTCTCACTAGCTAGGTGGGTCGAATGATCCTCGGATGGGTAAGTGCAACGCCGAGATGCCCTCCTCACTCCAGGCTCTCACTAGCTGGGTGGGTCGAATGATCCTCGGAAGGAAGAGCTTGCCATCGAGATGTCCTCCTCACTCCAGGCTCTCACTAGCTGGGTGGGTCGAATGATCCTCGGAAGGAAAAGCTTGCCATCGAGATGTCCTCCTCACTCCAGGCTCTCACTAGCTGGGTGGGTCGAATGATCCTCGGATGGGCAAGTTCGACGCCGAGATGTCCTCCTCACTCCAGGCTCTCACTAGCTGGGTGGGTCGAATGATCCTCGGAAGGAAGAGCTTGCCATCGAGATGTCCTCCTCACTCCAGGCTCTCACTAGCTGGGTGGGTCGAATGATCCTCGGATGGGTAAGTTCAACGCCGAGATGTCCTCCTCACTCCAGGCTCTCACTAGCTGGGTGGGTCGAATGATCCTCGGATGGGTAAGTTCAACGCCGAGATGTCCTCCTCACTCCAGGCTCTCACTAGCTGGGTGGGTCGAATGATCCTCGGAAGGAAGAGCTTGCCATCGAGATGTCCTCCTCACTCCAGGCTCTCACTAGCTGGGTGGGTCGAATGATCCTTGGAAGGAAAAGCTTGCCATCGAGATGTCCTCCTCACTCCAGGCTCTCACTAGCTGGGTGGGTCGAATGATCCTCGGATGGGCAAGTTCGACGCCGAGATGTCCTCCTCACTCCAGGCTCTCACTAGCTGGGTGGGTCGAATGATCCTCGGATGGGTAAGTTCAACGCCGAGATGTCCTCCTCACTCCAGGCTTTCACTAGCTGGGTGGGTCGAATGATCCTCGGATGGGTAAGTTCAACGCCGAGATGTCCTCCTCACTCCAGGCTCTCACTAGCTGGGTGGGTCCAATGATCCTCGGAAGGAAAAGCTTGCCATCGAGATGTCCTCCTCACTCCAGGCTCTCACTAGCTGGGTGAGTCGAATGATCCTCGGGAGCGAGGTTCTGCCCCCCCTCGATGGATATTTGGGCTTGGACTTTTCTTTCCGAGGTTGTGCCAACCTCGCAAAGAGCGGGGATTGTGTACAACCCCCATATCCATCGAGTGAGGCCCAGCGTGGAGGGACGCCGAGACGTGTCGACTAGACCCAAGGGGTCTTAAGACCTTTGGGTATCGCCCGGCGAACCCCCGTAGCTCTCACCAGAAGAAGAGTAAGAGGCGAGAGGGGGAGGGGCGGGTGCCCCCCCTCTCGCCCTCACCCAGCTAGGGGCGAGAGGGGAGGGGCGGGTGCCCCCCCCTCTCGCCCGCGCCCAGGTAGGGGCGAGAGGGGAGGGGCGGGTGCCCCCCCTCTCGCCCGCGCCCAGCTAGGGGCGAGAGGGGAGGGGCGGGTGCCCCCCTCTCGCCCGCCCCCAGCTAGGGGCGAGAGGGGAGGGGCGGGTACCCCCCCCCCCCCCCCTCTCGCCCGCGCCCATCTAGGGGCGAGAGGGGAGGGGCGGGTGCCCCCCCTCTCGCCCGCACCCAGCTAGGGGCGAGAGGGGAGGGGCGGGTGCCCCCCCTCTCGCCCGCGCCCTTCTAGGGGCGAGAGGGGAGGGGCGGGTGCCCCCCCTCTCGTCCTCGCCCAGCCAGGGGCGAGAGGAGGAGGGGGGACGACCCCCTCTCTCGCCCCCGACCCTGGTAAGGGGGAAGACCCTTGGTCTCGCCCCACCCCAGCGAGGAGGCTCGCCGAGCTCCGCGAGGTAACCCCTCTCGCCCAGTTCCAGAGGAGGGGGGTGGTCTGCGTTTAGTATCCCAGAACAGCGGGATTTGGCTATTTGCAGTCCAGTTTTGGCTATTCGCAGTCCAGATCCGAGGGTATTTTGGTAATCTGGCAGACCAGTTTTTGGCTATTTGCAGCCCAACTTGGAAAACCTATAAATAGACCCTAAGGGGCACCAAAGGAAAGGGACTTCTAGATTTCCAAATTTCGGATCTTCTCCTTCCCTTAGAGCTCTCCTTTGGTGCTTCTGGTTCAGCATTGGCTAGGGAGGGGAAGATCTCTCAGGTCTTCCGGGTGTGAGGTGGGACCTCCTCGCTGTAGCCTAGGGTCCGTTTCCAAGTCCAAGTGCTCTTGCCTAGAGAGTTGGCTCGAGAGAAGTAGGTGTGAGACCACCCCTTTTTTGGGACCCCGAACTCCACGGAGACCGAGTAGTCGGTTTCAACACCACACAACCATCACTTCACAATCTCTAAGGGCAGCCTGGTGCACAAAGGCATCCCCACACAGCGATGGTCCGGGGAAGGGTCCCACCACAAGGGTGAAATATGTAGGCAAACCTTACCATGCATTTTTGCAAGAGGCTGCTTCCAGGACTCGAACCCGTGACCTCAAGGTCACACGGCAACACCTCAACGGGTGCGCCAAGACTCCCCTTCACTTCACAATCTCTAAATAACATTATTAGAGCGAAAAATATTAACAAAAATACAAAAGAAGAGCATTAATTGCTTGTTGAGGGCGTACCAAATGAGTTTTGCTGCAGGAAACCGTATACTAGAGGAGTACATTTTCTGGATGAAAAAACCCTAGAGGAAATTTGCTAGATGAAAAAAATGGAGGCATTGCGTTCTAGATTTCGAAATGAAATCAACAAGGTAGATGAATTCTGCAAACATAGGGGAAATTTATGTATTACCTCTTGCAAATTTGCAACGGACAAGGTAGATTAATTCTCCCTGCTTGATTTCGCCGGCAAGACTCTGGGAAAGGTAGCGATGGAGCGGTTTCGCCGGTAAAGATACTAAGTGACGCAGGACAAATCTATAGGATGTGGACTTATGACGCTCTAACCCTAAATGCAACACACGCCAGCATGCGATGAATGTAATTGACCGACGAAGAACCCTAAAATGAAGATGCAAATGAATACAAGCACACGATCCAATGAACTTACGAAGGATAACTGACGCAGGACGAATCTATAGGATGTGGACTTATGACGCCCTAACCCTAAATGCAACACACGTGAGCATGCGATGAATGTAATTGACCGACAAAGAACCCTAAAATGAAGATGCAAATGAATACAAGCACACGAGCCAATGAATTAACGAAGGATAATCCTAATGCAATGCACATGCGATGACTCAATCATGCAAGTATTTTTCAACACAATTAATTAAACAAATTAATTTTAAAATATCATGCACGTCGCAATTGATTCCAAATATTGCAATGAAAGTAAACAGACAACAATCACAAGTTAATTGAGAGTGCACTGAAATTAAAATGTGATGCGAATAAATCTTTTGCATGCCAATTAACATATGCAACAATCAAATTAATCTACGTTAAGTATTACTAACAATACGAGATATCCGAACAATGTGAATAAATGAGTACTAGAAGTAAAATCTCACCAAGTATTCGATGTCGGTGGTGTTGAGGAAGCTCCAATGGTGTTGATGACTGTTCGGGAGTGAGGATACTGCTGTGTGGGGGTTTTCGGAGAAGGTGGTGGCTGTTTGGTGGACTGAGAGGGTTGTTGGAGGAGGGGAAAGTGCAGGTATGGTGTTGGGGAAGCGCTTGAGTGGATATACGGAGGGGGTATTGTCGTGGAAATGGAGGAGGGCTGGAGAGGCTTCAGGAAGGTGTTTGGGAATGGATTTGGCAGTGGAAAGGGGCTGGACAACATAGTGTAACAACGGGAAGGTGTTGAATGGTGTGATTTTGGAGCGGGGAGGGGCATGAATGCTGAAATCGGAGGAGAGGAGGGTTGTACCACACATGGAAATCAGGGAACGGGCTGCTGGATGCGGCCAAAAGCTGTTGAAAGCTTTCAACAGCAGGGAAGGGGACTGGTCGAAGGTATAGGTGGCAGGGAGGGGGATGGGAGGTCAGTCAATGCAGAGAGAAGTGTTGGGAAGTGGCAGTTTGCAGCGGGGGTGAGCTGGGAGGTCGCAACTGGAGGGGAAAAGGACTGGACAAGGGGAGAACTTACTTTGGTGTAGGGTTGATATCGAGTCGAGTTCGAGCGATTTTGGCTCGACTCGAAATCGAAATTTCCGAGTCGAACTCGGCTCGAAATCGAAATCGATTTCGAGTCGACTCGACTCGACTCGACTCGAAATTTCCGAGTCGAACTCGACTCGACTCGAAATCGAAATCGAATCGAGCTGGCTCGAAATCGAATCGAGCTGCTCGAAATCGAATTGAGCTGATTCAGAATCGAATCAAGCTGGCTCGAAATTGAGCATTTTTTCTCTTTATTCGTAATTGGCTCGAAATTAAATTGGGAAACATCTAAATTTAGCAAATGAAACACTTAAAGTCTTCAATATTTTTATTTAGGTTTAAAATTTAGTATTTTTAATTTTAAAATAATAACATATTAATAAATACATAATATTTTTAATCAATTCGAGTTGATTCAAATCATATTTCGAGTGATTCAGGGCTGGCTCGAAATCGACTCGAAATCAGATTCGAGTCAAATTGAATCGACTCAAATTGAGTCGAATCAATTGTAACCGATTTTGATTCGGCTCAATATTCGAGTGATTTTTGAGCGACTTTCGGGTTTCGAATAATATGCTCAGCCTTACTTTGGTGGCTCAGGAGGGCGGCGGCGGGCTGCTGGGAAGGCGGGGCTGGAGGAGGCGGTGGATAGTCGTATGGCTGAGGGAGAAGACTGTCGGCAACCTGGAGGAGGGCTGGAGGTGGATTCGTCGGTCTGAACGGCGGCGTCGGGGCTTAGGCGTCAGCACTTGAGGGTGGAGGCAGCGGTAGGGGCTCTCGGCGTCGGCACCGGGAGGAGGAGGTGTCGGCACCTCCGTAGACCGAGCGGTTCTTCTGAAAACCTAACTTCTCGATGCATTATTTCTTGCGGCTGCTGAGAAAGATAGAGGAGGGTGAATTAGGTTGAAATTATTCGATGGCCACGATCGCCCGACGAATAAATCAACCTAACACTCAAAATACAAGGCAAAAAAATAAAACAAAATACATAAAAAATGTGAAAAATCGCGACGAATGCGATGACGGTCTCCGATCATCCATTTGATGATCCAAAAGTCGTTGATTTCCATCACTAAGGACTGAAGCAGTTGCCGACAAAGATCCTACAGAGGATGCGGAGTTTCGTCCAGATGAGGAGTTCGCCCTTGAGAATAGCGCGTGGGGAAAAGAAGTCGCCGAAAAAACGAGACCAGCGGGGGTTGCGATAGAAGGGGAATGCATGAAAGCTAGGGCATGCGACTTTTTGTTTTGGCGTGCGTCTAAACCGTGGAAAAGCCTTAAAAATATTGTATTTTAATTTCAATTTGATTTTTTATTGGGGTGTAAATATCCTAAATTGGGGTGCTTATAACATCACTCTAAGTTTATTCCAGTCCATTAATATTAGTCGAGACCTAACTGCATATGTTGAGTAGAAGATGATGCATACACTGTTAGTATTCGACTAACTCGAAGTTTTTTTTGTTTACTTAACGTCTTAACTTACGTCGAATAACTTGTCGACGTACGTCGAGCACAGTTCAAGTTTTACACTTCAATTATTATCTTAGACTACATCCATTATTCCCGAAGTTTGATAGAAATACTCATGTCTCATTTCATCAAGAGAGATTTAGTGAAGATATTAACCTTCTGATCTTCTGTGGAAACATATTCCAAAAGAATTTGTCCTTTCTTCACATTATCTCTAATAAAGTGATATCTTATTTCCATAGGCTTAGTTTTGCTATGTAAAATGAGATTGAATGCTCGAATACATTTGTCACAGAAGATTGGGGTGTTAGAGAACTTACGACCATTATCTAGTAGTTGGTTTTGCATTCACAGTAGTTGGTTTTGCATTCAGTATTCACATGCACTCAAAAGTGGATGTGAATACTGAATTTGGCTTTTTTACTAAATCAGGAAATCAGCTTGCTTCCTAAGAACTATGTTCCTGTAGTGCTTTTCCTATCCAGTCTGCAATCTGCAAAATCTGCATCTGAAAAGTCAATTAGATCAAACCAGACTCTTTAGGATACTACAATCCAAGCTCGGATGTTCCTTTGAGGTATCTCAAGATCCTCTTTATATGTGTCAAGTGAGATGTTTTTGGGCAAACATTATATATGACCTACTTGTTGTAGATAAAAAAAGGATCCAATTATTGCTATGTAGGTTTTTTGATCTACATATTTAACCAGTTCATCTTCTCTATTACAACATTTGCAGCAATGAGAGTATTCATGGTGGAAGGTTTTTTCATCCCAAAATTCTTTTTAGTTCTTTAGTATATTTAGACTGAGATATGAAAATACCTTAATCATCTTGTTTTATTTGTTGTCCTAGAAAATATGATAGCTCCACATACTACTCATTCCAAATTTGATTAGCATTAGGTTAGGAAACCTCTTGCATTGTTTATCATCAGTAGAGCCAAAAATAATATCATCAACATATATTTGCATTAAGAGTAACTTGTCATTGTGTTTCCTAATGAATAAAATCTTATCTATTTTTTCCTCTGAGAAATTAGTTCTCAAGAAGAAAAGTTGATAGTGTCTCATACCAAGCCCGTAGAGCTTCCTTGAGATCATAACGTGCTTTATCCAATTTATATACATGAGCTGAGAAGTTAAGATAAATGAAATCTGGAGGTTACTCTACATAAACCTCCTCTTGAATTTTATAATTTAAGAAGACACTCTTGACATCCATCTGAAACACTTCGTTCTTGTTGTGAGTTGCATAAGCAAGAAACATCTTTATAGCATCTGACCGTGCAACATGAGCAAATGTATGATCATAGTCAATTCCTTCTTCCTGTATATAGCCTTGAGCAACCAATCTTGTCTTATTCCTTACTATTTCTCCTACAGCATCCAGTTTATTTCTAAATACTCATTTGGCTCCAATTATATGATAATTAGCTGGTCTTTTCACCAATGTCCAAATCTTATTTCTTTCAAACTAAGCAAGTTCCTCTTGCATAGCCATGATTTAGTGGGGATCAGCATTAGCTTCTTCAAACTTCTTAGGCTCCATTTGAGATATGAAGCTTAAAAACATGACTTTATTGGTGGTTTTGCTTCTTGTTTCAACACCATCTGTAATAGTACCATTTACCAATCACCAGAGTAGTATGATGATCTCTAAGATTTACAAAGCCTCCAGGTAGATCAGTCCTTTTCATAAGGTGATTCATCTCAGTGTTGTCTTCAACTGCAAATGAGGATGCAGTTAGATCAGTGACTTGAGGTTCAGGTGAGGTGATGTCCATAGTTTCTTAAGCTTGAATGGAAGTAGTAGCTGGACCATCCTGTAGTATTTCAACTTCTTGTGTATCTTTTTCATCTTCTACTATAGCTTTGCTGACTTCTTTAGTTTCCTGTAAGTGAGTGCTTTGACTGGTGGTAGGTTGAGAACTTTCACCAAACATCATTGGATCTATTCCTTCAATTACTTATTGAACATGCACACACTTGGATTAGCATTATTACTTTTTCTTTCACAAAACATATTAGATCCATCAAAGGTAACATGCATAGATTCTTCCATGCATAATATTCTTTAGTCAAAACACATATATGCTTTGTCTAATGAAAAATATCTGAGGAAAATATCTTTATCAACCTTCCTATCAATCTTTGCAAGACAAGTTTTACCATTATTTAAAATATAACATTTACTTTCAAAGATTTTGAAATAGGAGCATAAAAACTATGTTTGATCCGTTCACCTTCACAAAACGCATTCATCATATGAGATTCAAACTTAGATTCATGATCACTTTTGATCAGTACAACTATAGTAATCACCTCATTTTGAATTTGTTTAATGAAGTTTGTGAGGTCTTTGAATGTATCAGACATCGTTTTTAGAAAGACCACCCACGTGAATCTTGAGTAGTCATCCACAATAACTTGAGAATATGATTTCCCTCTTAAATTACTGACAAAAATTGGTTCCAATAGATCCAGTTGAGACTGATTCAAAAAGCTCAAGCTCTGATAGTGACGAAGTCACTGAAAACAAGTGTCTAATGACATTGGATCTTCGAAGATGAGGTAATAAATTTAATGTTCTTGATTTAATTGTGATGAATTTAAATCAACATTTATTGGATTTTGCCAAGGATCACCTTACTGCAGAAAGGAAAATTAAGATCATTTTACATGAAAATTCTCTTCTCACCACTGAGAATGCAGATCTGAAAGGAAAATTGGAAACAATAAACCATTCAAATATTGAAATTTCTCAATTGAAAGAATAAATTGTACACTGAAAAAGGATCTGAATGAAACTGAAAAATTAACTGAAGAATTAATAAAGGCTAAGAAATTTTAAGATAACTTAAATTGTAGAAGTCAACAACTGAAATCCACCTCTAAAAAACCTCTCCATTAGGTTTAAGAATGTGGGTCTAGGCGCTGACTCTACCATGGATAAAATCCTAATGTTACACCTGCCTGGAAGAGGCCTGTGACCTTTGTAAGTGAGAAAGGGAAAAACATCATTGAAGAAATTCCGAAGAATGTTCCTTTCACCTCATCAGATCAAAACCTAGCACACCTCCTAAGAAAAATAAACATAAGAAGAAGAGTAAGCAGGCTCCCATGTTCTTCGGGGTAGATAAAGAAAACAGTAATGTCTGAATAATGTTTGTCTTAGAATGTACAATAACATTTTTCCTTAACTAAGCGGGAGACTTACTTTTTAGTGAATTCTCTCTTTCATTTGTTTCTTTCTACCCATTGTTATTGGCTGATAATGTCATTAAATTTGTGCGATTTGATAAAATCCGGTTATTTTCTGCTCCGTGATATTTTATTTTTGACTTTCATTACCACGAGTGAGACACGGGGCTCCGCCCCTACGACCAATCGTGACAGTACCCCGACCGCGTGACAGTACCCCGACCGCGACAGTGCACGGGGGCCCCCAGTGTCCCGCGCGACAGTACACCGACCACTGCATTGCCCCGGCGCGATGGCGCCCCGCCGCTCGCAAACCCCCGAGTGTTATACTCCGCCCGTCGCTCATTTTTGTCGTGTGCACTAGGGTTTGCGAGTGGCGGGGAGAGCACATTTTTTATTTTAGGTAAGGACTTTGCCTATAGGAGAGCACATTTTTTAAAATTAAAGATTAAACACAAATTAAAAAAATTGTAAATTTTGTAATAAAAGGGATTAAATCGGAAAGTTGAATGTTCACCAAATGGTGTTTTTCCCTTTTAATATAGTATTGATGTAGGTAAGGACTTTGCTTATATGAGAGCACATTTTTTAAAATAAAAGAAAAACACAAATTAAAAAAATTGTAAATTTTGTAATAAAGAGGGGTAAAATTGGAAAGTTGAATGTTTGACCAAATGGTGTTTTTTCCCTTTTAATTTAGTATAGAATATCTTTAGCCAAAATTGGATTTTATCACTTTTTTCATCAAAGTTAGCAAATAGTTTAAGATGTAATATTTTGTCCTTTGAATGATCTACATCTTTGTTGTTGTTGTTGTTTGATGATAGATCGCCACTATCGTCGAATTGAACACAAAATAAAGATAAAATTATCGAGACAAGATCGATCCTAACTCATGAGTGTTGGTGTCCTCTAAGAGTTTAACTTTCTTGTGAGAGCCTAAACCTAAACAAGATCCAAAGATAAGAAAAAAGATTCACTACCATTCCCTTATATAGTGAAATGAGGCATACAAATTACGATAATGCCCTTAGGCTACATATGTAGAGGAGGACGTGTGTCCAGGAGGTCATCTTTGTGCGACACTCTCGAAAAATTGACCTTGTCCTCAAGGTCGAGGTCCGTAGGGGTCATCCGCGAGCGTCAGAGGATCCAAGTCACCGAAGTCAGGACCGTCGTCTTCAGCTCCGAGCAGCAAGCACATGTCTTTGAGAGGGCAGATGTGGGTAGGAGAGTGTGGATGTTGGCAGCGTAAGCAAAGACCCTTGTGTCGAAGCTCGAGGTGTTGCTGGTGAGATAAGAACTGGGGTGTCCGGGGTGTTGATGGAAGCGGAATTTCTGCCAGCGGCACATGCCGAGCAACGGGGGCCCAGGTAGAGTCAGGTGATCCAAGCACGGGAGAGAGTAGTTGGATTGTGGACCCGAAGGTGCGCCTGGAGGTGGGGTTGCATACCCCTAAGAAAGTACCCCAGGTAATGGTCTGGGGATAGGCCAGAGATTTGTGTGGCTACCTCAATGAACTCGGTGATGTAGGTGGCCATAGTGGCGAATTGGCGAAATAAGCCGACGCTCTTAGGAATTACCCGCCTGGTGGGTGTCATAGTGGCGGAGAAGCTCGTCCTTCAGTGTAGGCCACGAGAGGTCAAGAACCTGATGGCCCGTCCAACGCACCCAATGGAGTGTCGGGCCCTCCATATAAATAGTTGCAGAGGGACCTTCTGGTTGGCGGGAGTGAACTGGAGGTCGAAGAACTGTTCAGCGTTGGCGATCCAACTGAGATGGTCGGTGTCGTCGAACACGGGAATCTCGTTTTGGCTGAGATGGGCCGAGTGAATGTCCGCAACGGGTGGATAAAACCCCATGTAATCAGGGATGGGCCGAGGGGGTTGTAGCGGTGGTGTCACAGGGGTCAGTGGGCGGGAGATGCCGCGAGCTCTCGAAGTAGGAGAGTGAGCTCTTCAAGCCGAGCTTCGAGCCGATCCAAACGAGTGGATTCGGTAGAGGCTGAAGCAGAAGGGTCCTCATCGGTGTGGAGAGCCATGGAGCGCGTTCGGGTCATGCAACGATGGTGCGGAAGGTAGGGAAGGAACGAATGGGGTCGGTGGGCGACGATGAGGCACATAAAATGCGCCGAGAGCTGCTGGAACAACAGTCGTTGGGCGGGAAGCTGCTGGGTGCGATGCTGGGCACAAGGGAGGAGGTGCACCGGTTGTTGGAAGAATGTTGGGGCTGGAAGAGGCGCTAGATGCAGTGTTGAAGCGAGGAGGAGGCACGTGAGGGGAAGCCGGCTCTCTGGAAGGCGGCTGACGCGCGGGGGGACTTGTGCGACGAGCTGCAATCGATCGGGATCGATCAACTCGAGCGGGAACAGGCACCAGGCGAGCGCCGGCTGCGTTGGAGCAGGGGACGTGCAGGGGGGCGTCTTCGTATCATTTGATTGCATCTTTAGACCTTAAGACCTTAAGACGTTCTTCATCCTTTTCTGCTCCGCCAACTTTTTTTCACGCTCATCTGTGGTGGCTAAACGGTGAAATGATGGGAGCCTAACTGAATGAATTTGTGTTGGGTTTCACCATAAATTTATGTTAATGTTGGAATTCTTCACATATGGGTTGCAATACCTGCATTGTCTTTCACATGCTATTTTTTTCCAGCACTAATCTTCCATATGTTTTAAACCTGTGTTCTCCAAATCAAAGTGGAGTTAACTTAATGATATAGTACTACTTTAATGAGTTTATTGTTTCATTTTTGCTCATCGAAATCCATTCTCGAGGAAAAAGATTTCTATTGTAGACGCAAAACTTGTTATTAGTAAAAGAGCGCTTTCTTTTCCGCTCTTTTACTTACACGGCCTTCGCTTTTTCCTCGCGTTTGCTCAACATTTATCCTCTTTTTCCTCGCGTTTGCTCAACATTTATCCTCCCTCAAACTTGTGATGAATGATTCAACCACCAACATTTAAGTATGTTCTCTTACTATCAAGGTTTGTTGCTCCAACTTAATAAATGTGGTGACTAGAGTTATCTGCACGACCCTAGAAACTTCTATAGGTTCCGGAACATGCTCCACTCGTAATACGCCAAGTCATCCTATTGCAGAGAAATTGTCATATTAGTCTCTTATGTTGCACCATGAAAACCTCTGTGCTTCTCTGTTTCTTATTATACATTGAAAATTAATACCATTTTACACGATTCTATACATTTTTAACACTAACAGTGCTAATACTAACGCAATAATCTCTCTGCTGTTTATTTATGTTTATTATGTATACATAGAGGCCTGGAGCCATGGCGCACCGGCTAAGGTGTTGCCGTGAGGTCACGGGTTCGAGTCCTGGAAGCAGCCTCTTGCAAAAATGCAGGGTAAGGTTTGCCTACATTTCACCCTTGTGGTGGTACCTTTCCCCGGATCCTCGATGTGCGGGGATGCTTTGTGCACCATGCTGCCCTTTTATGTATACATACGTAAGTTGTACTCAAAATTGAATGTTCGCGTATGTTAATTGAATGTTCGTGTATGTTAAAATGATTCAAATTGCATCATTTTTGGATGAAAATGATCCGAATAACATCTTGCAACTTATATAATTTTTTTACAGCGCACTTGTTATTTATGTCGATAAACATTTTCCACCATTCTTACGTGTATGCTGCAGCATATACTGGAAAATCAAGTATGTGAGCCGATTGCAGTACCTGTGGGAGGACATAAAGAAAGGCCAGGTCGAAATTCCGGAGTACGTGCGAGTCCACGACGATGTACTCGAGCACCGGCCGCTGACGGACTACGGCATAGAGCCCGACCCGCTCCATTTATCCGGGGCTCCCGCCATGGAATATTCGTTCGGAAGGCACGAAGATAAATGGCCTTCCCGCGATTATCTGTAATGAAATGAAATTATTTACTTTAAAATTTCTAATGTTTGTTAGTGTGAATATATGAGTGGTGTAATTCATATACTTAGCTGCAATTGGCCTGCCATAAAGTTTTGGCCCTGCCTCATGATTTGTTTTCATTCTGGAACTTTATTTCAACTCTCTTTTCATATTAATTTTTTGTGATCGTGCGCGCTCATTACTGCGCATAATGAGTGGGCATGATCCGAGGCAAATTTCACGCATTTATGGTTATTTTCAGCAGATTTTACAGTTATGATCTTGAGACCCTCCTGAATTTGCCGATTATGCTTATCATGATGCTTTTGGAACATCAAAGTGACTTCATTTACAGAGGCTCTGCTGGCGCTTCGCCTTTAATAGAATAGGAGAGTTTTCAATAGGAGCAAATTTTCCGTGCGAACAACGTATATAGAGGATCGTACGTGGCCTTTTTTTCTTAAAAAATTACAATTGTATTTTCCGTTACTGTTTTCAATTATAAATTATAGTTGTAATTTAGTTCAAAAATTTTATTTTTTTTATAAGTATATTTACACCTCAAAATATATGCATATGAGTGCTTATAATAACCATCAACATTCTTTGAATTTTTTTATGAAAAAATAAAAAATATGCCGTATAAATATTTTTCCTATATGATGCTCCATATACCAGCCCTGTGCAGTTCTTTCAATAGAGCTTCATTGCCGACCAGAGAAGACCTATTTTCCATCAGAATACAATCCAACCAGTTCCCCAAACGGAGCCTTAAGAGTCGAGCAAACTGATATTCATTAAGGAACGCCGGCGGAACACCCGAAGATACCCGCCTCATCACGGAAAATTGCATAAAAAGTCAAATGAACCTAGAAAACTTGGTTATATAATTTCATATAATAAGAAAAGGCTGATAGATTTTTTACTCATATTATTTATAATAAGAAATAATTACTCGTACCTCCCGTATAAGTTAGCATAATTACTGAGAGCACCCCTCTTATTTTTGAAATTACAAAAACCTCCCCTGAACTTTTAATTTCCTAACATCATGAACAAAAATTCTGGATTTTTTTGTAATGAAATTGTATCACGGATGGGGTTTTTTGTAATGAAATTAAAACTTCAAGAGAAATTTTTGTAATTATGCTAACTTATAGGGAAGTTTTTTGTAATTTCAAAAATAAGAGGGGTGCTCTCAGTAATTTAGCAAATTTATAGGGGAGTTTTTTTTGTACATTTGTTTGAATTGCAAACACCAAGAAATTGCATTTTCCTTTTATCTTTCTACTTACATGACCATATGAACACAACACTTCCCCCATGCGTAAAACAACGAGATAGAATGACAATTATAACCATCATAAAAGGCAGGCGTGTAGGCGATGAAGGATAAAAATGTCATTTTACGCCCCCATTCAATTATATGGATACCCCTCCATATAAAAGATGCATTTTTAGCGCATTCAACAAATATAAAACTAACTTCAGTGAACTTTAAACACACCAAATATCTGGCTGCAATATCATGTTCTTGTCAGCCAATAAATCAAAAATAATATTCAACTTTGTTACAGCAAAACAAGCACTCGAAAAAAAATATTTTGAAGAAATAAATGACGAGCAGCTGTTTCGAAGAACCGCTAATTTGACGCCAACTAAGTTAACTCATTGGGGTCCAGAAGCATGCGGCGGTCCCATATTTCCACCGAGACCAACACCCGGCGTCCTCACATCCATCATTCCAGGCTGCCGCAAACAAATACGAAAAAAATTACAATTTGAAGGGATTCGAGATCAACTGTGAGGGGGTGAAATCATCAAGTTCATATACCTGGAAGGCATTCAATCCCTGGATCGAACCGATCAGTCCGCCCGGCGGTCGATTAAACATTCCGCCCATCGGAAAATTCTGGACGGAGGAATTTGGCGCATTCTGAAGGTTAGCCATGCCGCCTGGAAAGCCCCCCATGTTTGGCTGTAAGTTAGTGTTGGGGATTGACCCTGGCTGCATTTGGTTGAGTCCAATCATATGGGCTTGAGACATCAACTGATTTGATGAACCCTGCATCATCTGAAAATGGCGAAAAAAATCATTTTGATTTTATTAGATTTACCAGAAAAACATGAAAACAAATATATAAAAAAAATTGTGAAAATTGAGCCAGCCTTTCATAACCAGGGTTTGGTTCAGTTGGATCTAGGACCAACCAAACCTAACCTCCAAAATGAACCGAAATCAAATCCGTAAAAAAAAAAAAAAACAGAATCGATATGTTTCATCTGGTTTTCGGTTTATGGTGATAGACCAAAGAAACTAGGATTTTGATTGATTTAGGCCAATTTAATCGGTTTACTATTTCAATTTCATTCTATTGTATGAGCACAAAATTTTGTTTTTTTTTTCAATGACCAAAAATTTCAAAAATTAACAAATCCAAAACAATCAATTTATACAAATTGCTAAAGCCAAAATTAAAATGATGTAGTAGTCTTTATGATGAAGTAGCCATTAAGATCTAAGTAGAGCCATTATGAATATTAGGCATTCAAAAGTAGTATTAGCTATTAATTGTACTTCATAAGCACCCTCAACCCTCTCACCAACCAATGCAAACCATATTTACTTTATATGCAAGGCCATAGATTAATTTGAAGGAGAGGAGTAGCTTATTGAATGAATGAATAGAGAATCCTCCTAAATGGGTACAAAATTCCCACATTTAGGCTCCGTTTGGCGCGGCAATGGCGGCTGTGAACGCGGTGGTTATGAACCGTCATTCGTGAACGCCCGACCTCACCTAAGGAACTTCATCCACTTCATGTTCAAAATTAATTCTCTTCTTGGTGGCGGGTCATAACCGTTGTCATGCCAAACGTACATTCTATGACGGTGGCGTTTTTGTCCAAACTCACCATAGCTATGTATGTTGGTGTCTTGGTGATGAGAACCAGTTTAGAGCTCTCTTATCTAGAAGGTCTGGGGTTCAAGCCCCGGCCTCAACAACCCGTCATTGGAATTAGCAGCTGCGGTCAATCAGATCCGTGGAGAGGGGTTGTGGTCACTGGTCTGCAGACCTGTAGTGCACCCACAGTAGACCGGGGCGTTACATAATAAGTGCAGGTTGCGGCTCAGTTGGTGATGAGAATCAGTTTAGAGTCCCCTTATCCAGGAGGTCTGGGGTTCAAGCCCCAGCCTCAACAACCCGCCATTGGAATTAGTGGCTGCGGCCAATCAGATCTGTGGAGATGGGTTGGGGTCACTGGTCTGCCGACCTGTTGCGCACCCACAGTAGACCGGGGCGTTACACCTATAATCATTAATAACTACCACCCCCACCCCTCATTCTGTCCATAACAACCTACAACTGTCATTAACTGTTCACCAAACAAGCAGTTTCACTGAATTCCAGCCTCTCCCTTCCAGCCAAAACTCATTCTCTTCATCTAGGAAACAAATTCAGCCCCATAACTTTTATTTCTTATGTAAGTCGGTTTCATTCATTGTTGTTTAGTAGGTGAACAATTACATTATTTTGGATATTATTTTGTGTTTGTCAAAGACTTGTACTACTTCTAAGATTTGTTTGCAGATTTCGTTATCAAGCTCAGAACTTATTATTAATTAATTGTTGGACAATGTTTGATCTCGCCACCATTAACACACAACACTACATTCGTCCCGCGTTACCTCCCCTCTACTTTTTAAAACTACCAAGATCTCCCCTCCTAACACACAATCACTACATTCGTCTTTTATCACCTACCCTCCTACGTTTCCAGGGCTTTTTTGTACATGTATGTTAACAATGGAACTTAAGAGGGGAGATTTTGAAGAGAGATTCCTCTACTTATGCAACATTGGAGGGGAGGCCCCTACAAATGACCCTAATAAAAAACCGTGAAGACGGCAATTGAAAATCTATTAATGACAATAGTACCTTACCATTGGATTGGGCATTGGCATGGGCATCGATGGAATCATGGATGAAGGCATGGTCATAGAACCGGACATGGAAGATGGAATAGTATTAGACATGCCAATATTCTGCATTTGAGGGGGTAGCGGCCGAGATAGATGATGAGGAAGAAGTGGTAAGTGCTGTGGAGGCTGCAACTGATTCATATTTGGAGGTGCTAGAGGCATTGGGGCCATTTGCTGAGGAAACTGATGTTTCTGCTGTTGCTGTTGTTGAGGCGCTTGCTGATATGATTGCTGCTGTCCAGCTGCCAGTAGGGAGGGATGGGGGCCCGGCGGAAGGGGGGGTGCCCCGCCAAGTGGAATTCCTGGAATCTGGGACCGCTGTTCTTGATCAGAACCATCGAGAGACGAAGCAGATAGGGGCATCGCAACTCCAATACCCGGAATATTCCCTTCGTTTCGTGAAAATCCGGTAGCAAAACCAGGAGTTGGTGGGGCTTCGGGCATTGGGAAACCACTCATTGCTCGTCTGGTGAGAAGGAGATTCTGATCCCCATATCCTGGAAACATCGGGAAGTGAATTTAAAAAAAAAAACTAAATCATGTGTTAGAATTCCATTAGCCAGCAGAGTGGATAATGAAAGACCAATTCCAAATGTAAAGAAGAGACCTTGGGCATGAAAACCATTGAATTTATCGCAGGCTTGATCTCCAGGCCGATTTCTGCACCAAAATCTTGTAGAATGATCATTGCCACCGCTGCATCATTAATTAATATATAATATCAAAAACAGTTTTGGGTGGGTTGGATGGGAACATCAGATTAAGTGAGGACAAATAATAACCTAGAAATGAGTGCATAGAATTAATCACATACCTGCTAAGTAAATAGCCAATTGGGTGCCAAGCAAGATCCCACACACTGTTCTCATGTGCACCAGAAATTTCAACCTGAGGAATCTCATGCCTGTATCAATTACATGATTTAGTGAATCGGATATAAAGTAATCAAAACATTAAAGAAAGATTAATATAAGAAAAAATTCTAGATCCTAAACGTGAACATTCTGACAATAGTTCAAGTATGATAGAGCACTGGTCACTTGGGTTGTCAGAATGGATTTATTAGAAAATACAGCTCTTTCCTACGAAGTACCAACACTTCTGAAGCATCATTTTAGGAGACTATCAAAACACCATTTGGTGTGTCTAAGGACTTATTTGGGAAAGAAATGGTGGTAGTGAACGCAGGTACAAAAAACACAGCATCCATTTGGGTAGGTGGAGTCGCGAACACTTTTTTTTTCAAAGCTGTTTAAGGGCAAAACATCACTATAGTCTTGCACGTGTGGTTAAGTTTTAACGATAGTGAATGGACAAACCCCATAAGTGAAATTTTGGTCAAAAAAAATTCTGTCAAGAAAGTTCAAATAGTAGTTCAACCACTACTACATTTACTACCACAACGCCGCCGCTCAAACGCCACATTTGTGTTCCAAACAGAGCCCAAGTATCCACTTTCTAAGAAAATATTAATGTGGGCACCTCTCTGCACGTCGTGAATATAAAATGGTCATGTCACAAATAAACTGCCATTGAGGATTTACCATAGTTGCTTTCAAAGTCCTATATGACAAATTGATGATGAAAACTACATATTTAATTATGAAAGGTTTCATAATAATAAGAATATAATTATCTTAAATATCATGTCTAATCAGTGAACATGTCCATGTAACTGTATCATGTAGCATATATGCCACTGTTCATGTTTGTGCAATAGGCTCTTCAAGGTACACAAAACTTTAGAAGGCAAAATCCATAGAGGGGTAAAAGAACACTTAGCACTAAGAAATTTTTATTTCTATGCACATCCAGTTTTATAAAATCCTGCATCTAATGGCACAGGTACAGTGTTGAGCAATAATTACAATAATGTCAAAACTGTTAGAACATTAACATTTCCATCACTAACAGATTATTATATGAAAATTTTCATGGCAAGTAACAAAGAAATCATAGTAAAAGGATTACCCGACAAGCCAATGGAAGATCGATCCATCCAAACTCCCGCTAACAAAATATTCTTCATTAAAAGGATGCCAAGCCAAAGCTAGCAAATAAGGCATAGATATTGTCAGAACTCTGCTCAAAATCGAAGCAAGTATAAAAGAGTGCTATTTATCTACAAAACAATGGTTTTTATACCCTCCCTGATAGAAAAAAATTACTAACCCAGAGAAAGAAGCTAAATATTCATGTTACATATCAAGTGCATAGTAAAAATTGATGATTTCAAACAAACTTCTTTTTTATATTTAGATAATTTGGTGCTGCAAAAATTAAAGTCTTAATCTAAAGTGACAGAACATGGACAGAGAAATCAAACACAGCCATTCAACACTAATTTTGCTAGTAGGAAAAAGAAAATACATTCTTGCACATTTCCAAATATGCAAATATAGTCAAGTTGAAGTGGTACACATTCCATTTGATAATTTCCACTAAAATTCATCAGTTTGGTTTTTTATTCAAGGAAATTGTTTAACTATGACTTGATTTAGAGTCCACAACCACAATCATGTAATCATCAAAAAAGGTTATAATAGTAAGCCACTAGGGAAACAAGCATGGGGTTCACTATGCATAGTTTTCGTTCTACAATAACAGTACTCCGGCTATTGTAAGTGTTCTCAATTTGTAGTATCTGACGATGAGAATTCTTTCAGTCGGCGCACAGTTTTCTTCCCCATGAAAATATTTGTATGGTTCACTGTGCATAGTTTTCGTTCTACAATAACAGTACTCTGGCTATTACAAGTGTTCTCAATGTGTAGCAACAGCGCAAAATTTTCTCCCTAGTCAATATATTTTTACTTTTCTTATCTATTTTTTACTTTAATTTTCTCTCCGCTATACTTTTAAGTTTTATTTTATTTAAAAAAAATCTTTTTCCAAATTATATTTTCCTAATTTTTATTTCATTATATATATAACTTTATTTTTCCTTTTTATATTTACATTTTACTTTATATTGTTTATTTTATTTTAGTTTATGATGCTTGGACGGCCCAAAGACTATTTTATTATATAATGCAAAAGGCTATGTTAAGACTATTATATATATAGAATAAATAAAAATTAAAGTCTTGTGAAGAGAATATTATCAATCCAGAAGTATCTACATTCTTAATCAAATGTAAACATAGCAAGTCAAAAGGATGTCTGAAAAATATGCTCCTTAAGTAAATCAGGAATCAGATGGCTGGCAAACATGAAGCGCTGAGATAACAAGAACATTGGCTTCTATAACATGTCAAGAACTGCATACATGGCACATAAAGTAATATTCTTGATAAACAAAAACATATTGGGTGGAAAAACAAGAAGTGAGAGATATTAACCATGTGGCCATCGAATTTTGACTACTAGGAAATGAACTGACATAATAGACATGTGAGTTAAGTATACTAGGCTTCATAAGGCACTGGCAAACAAAAGGGCAGCCCGGTGCACAAAGCATCCTCGCGCAGTGACGGTCCGGGGAAGAGTCGCACCGCAAGGGTGAAATGTAAGCAAATCTTACCCTACATTTTTGCAAGAGGCTGCGTCCAGGAGAATGAGTTCATGCATTAGGTTGTTTGTAGTTTCTTCTACAATTACCAAGAACTAATTTGTAACAATGAGGGATACAAATAAACTACAGAAGTATGGACCTTTATAATATCGATTCTGAAATGAATTAAATCTGAATTATGTATTACATTCTGATTGGATTAGAATGTGCAGCATCATCATCCACGGCAACATCTTATCCCAACCAATTGGGCCTATGTGAAATATCATTTCCAAATTACTCTTGATAGTATTATCTTAGATGTTAAACCTATTGTTAACAGTCACTGTGCCTGTTAACTTAGGCCTATCATTATCCTTCATAATCCACTGACACAACATTTATGGACAAGCTAATGACAAAACCGCCAAGACCTCATATGGTTGCTTGACAATATAAAACATAAAAAAGGGGTAGCCCAGTGCACAAAGCATCCCCACGCAGCGAGGGTACAGGGAAGGGTCCCACCACAAGGGTGAAAATTTTAGGCAAACCTTACCCTGCATTTTTGCAAGAGGCTGCTTCCAGGACTCAAACCCTTGACAACATAAAACATATTTTAGAAAATGTTGGATTTTATTTTCACTCATTTGTGCGTGAAATAAATCATCTCATTTGAGGAAATTATAAGGCATTTGTAAAGTTAAAATGAATATTGATTTCTAACCACATCGAATCAACTATGAAATCTAGTAACATTAGTGTTTCCCAAAACAAGATTTCTAACCCATCAACATCTTATATTTATTAGCACTTACTACAAAATACAACCTAACCGAAGTAACAACTCAATATTTTCAGTTTTGCCAACTCAACTTAGTTAGTAACATTCTTTTCATTGTCAACGCTCACATCCATAAAACAAAGTCAACCTACTCTAAGTTTTATAAAATTTTCAATGATATCATCTGTCAAATGATACTCTGGAGGCACTATACAAGTTTATCCTTATATATATATCCACACATTTTTATGTATAATAGATCCAAGATACTTAAACCAACGCATGTTTCACTTCATTTTCTAGAAGTATTGAATGATGATTGTTAATCAAATCAACAGAAATTATAAAACGCGTGCTCAATGCTTATTCTATGAATTCTAAGTCATCCATTTTCTAAACATTTTCTCTATTGTTCTATTTTTTCGCTTATATAAAAGTTTCACTAATTATAATCTAGGAAAAGCTTACACCACCTTAGTCTAAAAATCCTTGGTAAGCACCTTCATAACTAATACAATGATGAATTTCATGTTGACCCTTATCTAATCCTAATGTAATTAATCTCACTTTGATCACTTGGGGTCAATACTCCACCCTACATATCTATACAAACTTCTACAAACATTTGAAATACAACTCTCGTTAATGCTAACCAAATCATTTTTCATGTACTCAATCATACACCTTCTATGAACAATATTTTTTTTTATTATAATCCATTATTTGCTCTCCATGTTTATTTAATAATTTATTATAATACAAAAGAATTCACTTACACAATAGAACATCTTAGTATGAAGCCAAATAACTAGGATAAGGAGAAGATTAACCTTATTATTTCCTAAATTAAGGACGAGATTAACCTTATTATTTCCTAAATTAAGGATGAGATTACCTATATTTTTTATTCCATTTACAAATAGTAATAAATTGCAAACATGGACCAGCAGAGGCTTCTAAAAAGCCATAAAATGGTCTGTCTGCTTTTTCTGGTTTGGTTCGACATCCTCTGACCGGTCTCTGCTTTGGGTTAAAATAGTGGTAAATAATCCAATTTTCTTGTACTGTAACTATT
The DNA here is from genome assembly GCA_033032865.1 of Dactylorhiza incarnata. Taxonomy (NCBI): domain Eukaryota; kingdom Viridiplantae; phylum Streptophyta; class Magnoliopsida; order Asparagales; family Orchidaceae; genus Dactylorhiza; species Dactylorhiza incarnata. The sequence continues at coordinate 109,926 of JAWHQI010000390.1, forward strand.
TTTTTAATTTCGTCGCTATTCACTTTACAAGACATTCAGCTTCATAATAATCATTATAAGCATTAACAGTATTTAACTATTGACATTGTTAATGTATATTTCATTAATTACCCTTCGTACTTTCTCACACTACCATCTTGTCTCATGGATTTACGAATGTTGATCTATTTTCAAATTCTCCTAAAAATTTTGTAGCATTTTTATGGAAATGCCTAGGGAAAGAAGAAATTGTGTGACTTATATGTTTCTTCAATAATCAGATTGATCCTGTCGACGCACACCAAAAGCCCCTACCTCGAGTCGCTGTCCTCGAGCCCCTCATTTCTTTTCTGCGCACGCTCCCACGTTTCTTGTTCATATTTTTTTGCCCCCGCCGTTTCACATTTCAACCCCCCCCCCCCCCAAGCTACCTCTTCACCTCAAGCCCCCACACCACTTTCTCACGCCACTTCACATTTTTTTTTATTTTTATCTTTCTTATAAACAACGCCTATTTATTCCCTCAGCTCTCAGGTCAAGCAAAGGCAGCAAAACAGTGATCCCATTGGGAGACGACGTGGCTCTCGTGGTCATTCCCACCACCTCGGCGCAATTAGACCGACCCGTCACTCGCTCATTATCATCAGCCCAGCACAACATGGACGAGTCATCAACTCAACTCAACCAACTTATGACCATAGTAGAAGCTTTCATGGCGCAACAAAATACCCTCGCGAAGTGTCATCAAGAGGCCATTACTGCGCTATCCAAACGCCTATGTTGTTAAAGGTGCGCCTAAGACTCTAGGATCAGAGGCTTGCGCCTTGGTGCGCCTTTTTGCGTCTTTGGAGCATAAAAGGCACGTCTAGGTGCGAATTCTGTTGCAAACCTTTTTTTTCAAAAGAAAGAAAGAAAGAATGTAAGAACTCAATAATTTTTGCATGATTTAGTGTTTGTGAAACATAATTGAGTGTTAAGACTTAGATATGATGCAAGTGACCACATTAATTCTGTTTTTAGGAGATATAAATGATAGTAATGAATGATTAATGCGTAGAATAGATGAAAAATCTGATCAAGAAGATTAACTGATGTTTGGTGCTTATTTTTTAAAATGAATGTGGTTGCGCCTTGCCTTCATCAGGCGCGCGCATGCGCCTTGAGCCTTGTGCCTAGGCTCCAAGACCCCTTTGCACCTTAGTGCGCCTTGCGCCTTTAATAACTAAGCCAAACGCATTGATAATCTCTCTACCGCCCCCACACATGATCAAGCAAGCAGCAGTCAGGCGCCGCCACTAACCCGCCACGCGCCGCCGCCACTAACCATCCACGAGTCGCTGTCGCTGGTCCTCGTCCACCCCGACGCTACTATTCTGTCACGCTACACTAGATTGGACTTTCCAACCTATGATTGGAAAACCGATCCTTTGGGTTGGCTCACCAGATGTGAGCAATTCTTCGGCCACCAACAAACTCCGACAGTTGAACGACTTCCTCTCGCCTCCTTCCATCTCCTCAACTCGGCTTTGCTTTGGGCCAATCGTTTTCTCACTGATCAACCGGGCCTGACTTGGGACGACTTCAAGCGACTCTGCAACCTGCGCTTCGGTCCCCCCATCCGCAGTAACCCCCTCGGTGCCCTCACAACTCTACGCCAGACTGGCTCTGTGGACGATTACCTGGAGCAGTTTCAGCTTCTTCTAGCACATGTCACACTTTCCTCAGAGATGCAGGTCACCATCTTCACTGCAGGACTTCACGATCGACTGCAACTGGATATCGAATTTGAAGCCCCTCCAGACTTAGTGACTGGTATGAGTTTGGCCCGTCTATGCGATCATCGCCTCCAGTTGGCAAAAGAGACCTACTTGCCACCCGACCACCGCACTCAACAGGGCCGGACCGAGGGCCAGGCCGCCCCCACCGATCCGTCGTTTGTCTCGGGACGAGATGTTAGAACGCCGCGCTCATGGATTATGTTTTAATTGCGACGAACAATACTCTCGCGGACACAGGTGCAAAAGGCTCTTCTACCTACATGTCGAGGATTCCGACGAGGAAGGCATCAGATGAAATGTGCGCCATCATGGGCCTCCCTTGAGCTTGAGGTCAAGCTCATTTTCGAGACGGGGTGTGACGTTATGGAATGTTCATCATTACACTCTTTTATCTAGTTAATAGGAGTTATAGGCCTTGAACATCGGGCCTAGTTCATCATTGTTATCTAGTATTAGGTGTCATTATTGTCGTTTGTCTTTTTATATGTTGTAAAGCCTATATAAAGGCATATGCATGGGTGTATGAGGTAAGTAAGAAAAAAATCTATTTCCTTTCTATTGTGTGAGATCATTGGTGGCTCTATTCTCTAACGAGCAACTCCGCATAGGCAGCCCCGATTAGGGATCCACGGTATCCTTCCCTCGTCTCTCTGACAACTCCCCCGGTGATCTCCGAGTAGGCCCATAACAGGATACGACAGGAGTGACACCAATTGTAGAGAAGATGCGAGAAGCTCGACTAAGATAGGACACGTACAAAGGAGACCATTAAAGGCACATGTTAGGCGTTGTGAGAGTTTAGTCACTAGGCATGTTAAACGGGGGAGGGGTAGACCAATAAAGACTTGGAATGAAACAATAAGGAAAGACATGATGTACTTAGGCATTAGTGAGATTATGACTAAAGATATGGCACAATGGCGACAAAGGATCCATTTTCTCTTTGCAATCTAATATTCAAAATTAACTACTTATCACCTTTCAAATTCCATTACCTTAAGCTAACTAATGCAGTGGTAGGTCGCCTCAGGGTGGATTCACTAAATGCAGCCCTAAATGTGATCGGGTGTAATGCTAGTGCAAAGGTGGTCCGCTCAAAATTACAGCAAATAATTAATTATTATGGAGTTATCAACAGGGCACGTGCAATCACAATTACTTAATTAAAGGAGAGCAACTATTAATAATGCAAACGATAGAGGCGCAAATAGTCTTAAGCGTACACAATAAGTCCCACAAATTGCATGACAAATAAAATACTTGCACAATAAAATTGAAATCCACCACGGCACAAGTTGCCAAAATAAACAACAGGAAAATAAATGATTTTACCACGATTACGTGTGCAGCGGCGATGAATGAGGGGATGATTGCGGGCTTCCAAGGTTGCTGTCGGGAGGAGACGTGTGGGGGGAGGGGGCTGGATGTAGGCTGTTGGGTGGCGCACAAGGGAGTGGAGGGGAGGCGGAGAGGCTGGAGGTGGTTGCACGAAGAAGAGGAGGAGGGGAGGCGGTGAGGCTGGAGGTTTAGATGTTGTACGGGAAGGAAGAGAGGGAGGCGGGTGGGGCTTACGGTGACTGGACGAAGAGGAGAAGAGGGAGGCGGGTGGGGGATTATGGTGGCTGGACGGAAAGTAGAAGAGGGAGGCGGGTGGGGGCTGATGGTGGCTGGACGGGAAGGAGAAGAGGGAGGCGGGTGGGGCTTACGGTGGCTGGACGGGGAGGAGAAGAGGGAGGGGGTGGGGCTTATGGTGGCTGGACAGGAGGAGACGAGGGGCGGTCCCTTGGAGTCATACCGAGAAGGAAGATGGGACACGAGATTCTTCAGCATCGCACAGGGGAGGGACAAGCTGCAAACCTTCGATCACCCTATCAGCCTCAATTCCGCCTATTTATAATAAAACCTACCTAACGTCCGGACCGATCGGGCGTCAAATAAAACTCAAAATACATAAATGGATATAGTAAATCGACTCGCAACGACGATCCAGACGCAACCGTGGGCTCGGATCGGTATTCCGAGCAAGGGTTCACCGCCTCCTGCGGGAATAAACGTGCGCGTCATCAACTCTCCCCGGCTTGAAAGCACTCAACTCTGGTGAGTGGAGATGATCATACTCTCGGCGAGGCTGCGAGGCGAGTCTCTCGAGCTCCTCTGAAGAAATCCATGTAGCATCGTCGTATAGCGGGCGACCGCTCCAACGAACAAGATAGCGGACAATGGGTCGTCCGCCAACAGTGTAGAAATCATGGCCCATGATCTGACATATGTCGTCGGTTGGAGTCGGTGTCTCTGACTGTAATGTACCTCCGTCTGACTGTTGGCTCAGCGGGATCGACGTTGGTGCCGGGTGAACCTCCTGGAGTGACTCCTCAGGCGGGGATGGGGTGGAATCGGTAGGGATCACTGGTGGTAAAGGCTCAGGTGTGTGTGTGTGGAGAGAGGGTCCACATACACGCGCTCCTCGTAGTAAGGAGTCAAATCTTCTACGTTAAATACTCGGTTGATACCCATACCATGAGGGATGTCAATCTCATATGCGTCTGTACCTATCCGCCGCACAACTGTATAGGGGCCCATTCGGCGAGCGCTTAGTTTCTTTGCAGACCCTTGCAGGAGCCTCTCTGGTCGAATGCGAATCAACACCTTCTCTCCTGCCTCAAAAATTTGTTCACGTCTGTGCTGGTCTGCTCGGTCTTTATAATAATCATTACTAGCTGCAATTTTTTTCGGACAAACTTATGAAGTGCATGCACATGCTGGATGAAGGACTTTGCGGACTCACTGGGTCGGGACTTAAGTGGAATATCGGTCAGGTCGATAGGTTTCCTAGGCTCATAAGCTAATATGATGTGAAATGGACTCATGTCTGTGGATCTATTGACCGAACTATTGTATGCAAACTCAGCTATAGGCAACACCAAATCCCAAGTGGACGGGCTATCCCCAACTAGACAACGCAAGAGGGTCCCTAAGCTACGGTTGACAACCTCAGTTTGTCCATCCGTCTGGGGGTGGTAGGCGGAGGAAAACTTCAAGGTTGTACCCGTCTTTTTCCATAATGTCTTCCAAAAGTAGCTCATGAATCGCACGTCGCGATCCGAGACGATGGACGAGGGTAACCCGTGGTACTTAAAAACCTCCCTAAAGAATAAGATCGCCACATGCGAGGCTCCTCGTCAGCGGTCTTTCGACACGGAATAAAATGGGCCATTTTAGAAAAACGGTCCACCACAACAAAGATCGAGTCGAGCTTCCTTAATGTGCGAGGGAGCCCGAGTACAAAGTCCATGCTAATGTCAGTCCATGGTCGCAGAGGGACGGGTAGTGGAGTGTAAAATCACATGGGCTGGCTGGACCCCTTCGTAGTCTGACAGACGCGACAATGCCGGACAACTCTAGTGACGTCCTTCTTCAGGCTAGGCCAGAAGAAGCGATCCTCGACTAAGGCAATCGTCTTGTCACGACCGAAATGACCCGCTGCTCCACCTGCATGCAGTTCCCAGATGAGAAAATCACGGAGGGACGTCTGAGGAATGCAGAGGCGTGAGCCCATAAATAAGTACCCGTCAGAGATCGTGTATCCCTCACGAAGATCAGGTGGGTCTCGTGATAGCGCAGCATGAATCTCACCAAAGTCTGGGAACTCGGGGTAATCGAAGACTAAGCGCTCAAATCCCACTACTCTGGAGCTCATGGTGTGGAGGAGACCGACTCGGCGACTCAGAGCGTTCTCAACACCCGCTCGATGCTTGAGAACGTAATGATACTCCTGCATATACTCCACCCATTTTGAGTGACGGTGGCCTAGTTTTCTCTGTGAGTCAAGATATCGCGGGGCCTGATGGTCAAAATATAAAACGAACTCCTTATGTAGGAGATAATGGCGCCAATGGCGAAGGGCCTGTACTATGGCATAAAACTCCTGATCATAGTCGGAGTACCTTTGTCGGGCGTCATTCAATTTCTCACTGAAGTAAGCAACTGGATGACCCTCCTGACTGAGCACTCCACCAATGCCAACGCCCGATGCGTCGCAGACCACCTCGAAGGGCTTGGAAAAATCCGGTAGACGGAGAACAGGAGCGGACGACAGTCGCTCCTTGATCTCCTCGAAGGCCCGCGTGGCGGCCTTCGTCCACACAAAATCACCCTTGCGGAGGCAGCTCGTAAGTGGGGCCATGATAGAACTAAATCCTCGAATGAACCTCCTATAGAAGGCGGCTAAGCCATGAAAACTTCAGGCCTCGTGGATATTCGACGGGACAGGCCAATCACGAATGGATTTAACCTTGTCTGCGTCGACTGAGATACCAGATGCGGAAATGATATAACCTAGAAAGTGAGCCGAAGCAGACAGAAATGAACACTTCTTTAGATTGATATAGAGACGCTCTTTCCGTAGAAGATCAAATACGAGACGAATGTGGTGTAGGTGATCGGTGCGGCCCTGGCTATAAATCAATATATCATCAAAATATACTATCAGGAACTTGCCCATGTAGGGCCGCAAGACCTGCGTTATCACCCTCGTAAATGTATTGGGTGCGTTCGATAAACAAATGACATGGCAAGCCACTCATACAAGTTGTCCTTGGTCTTAAAGGTCGTCTTCCACTCATCCCCCTCCCTAACTCTGATGTGGTGGTACCCACTGCGGAGATCAATCTTCGAGAAAATCTAGGCACCAGCCATCGAATCCAAGAGATCATCGAGGCAGGGAATGGGAAAATGACACTTCACCGTGATTTTGTTAATGGCACGGCTGTCAATACACATGCGCCAGCTCCCGTCCTTCTTCGGGATGAGAAGGGTCGGTACAGCACATGGACTCAAAATCTCACGAATGAACTTCTTTCGAAGAAGTTTATCAACTTGCCGCTTCAGTTCGGCATGCTCAGTAGGATTCAGACGATAGTGTGGCAGATTGGGCAAAGATGCCCCGGAATCAGATCAATAGCGTGTTGGAGGTCCTTCAAGGGAGGGAGCTCCTCAGGCATAAGGTCCATGTATGCATTCAACAGCTGGCGAACATCTGGAACAGTGATCTCGGTCTCGCTAGGGGTCTCGGGTGACATAGTGGCTGCCACCACAAACATAACCCCAGCCTCCAAACTCTCTCTCAGAAAATTGCCCTTCCGCAAAATGTGGAGAGGTCTCGATGACCCCGCGCTAACGGAGGACTCAACCTGGCCCTTGGGAGGGTCCCTGCGCTGGGTAGGGGTAAGGGTGATTTTTCGACCTTTGTCGAAGAAAACACACGTGTTGGACCGTCCATAACACGTGGCATCGCGATCGTATAACCAGGGTCGACCGAGTAACACATGTGCGACGTCCATAGGAATGACGTCGCACCAAACCTGATCCTCAGTGGATGCTAGGCTAATGGGCACCAGACACCGCTGCGTCACCTGGATGGTGGATTTGTCCACCCAAAGGACACGGTAAGGGTGCGGATGTGGCTCAGCGGTGAGCTGCATCCTCTCCAACCCTCTCTTGGCGATAATATTTACGCAGCTACCACTATCGATGGCGAGCTTGCAGGGGCCTCCTGCGCTCGGGAAATACGTGAAGAAAATCGTGGTGCGTCGCTAATCCTCCTCGGCTCGTGGGGTGTGTAACAGGCGTCGGAGGACTCCTAACTCTAGCGACCGCTCAGCGTCGCTCTCCCATCCCTCCACGACAGTTGTAATCTCCTCAACAGCGGCATCCTCAGCCTCAGTACTGGGCTCGTCGAACTCCTCGATCAGTAAATTCCTAGTTGGGCATTGCGCGGCAATGTGCCCTCTGCCCGAACACTTATAACATTGGGCGCCCCCAAGTTTGGGGCCTCCATGGATAATAGCTTTCCCTGTCCCATCGACGGGGGTGCGAGGGGGGCAGTGGTTGTGGTAGCAGGGGGTCTCCTGGCTGGGGTGGCATCAGCCCGTGAAGTGAACTGCTTAGGGGCAGATGTGCGCAGATATTGCTCATACTCGAGCGCAAGCTGAAAGACCTGCTCAACTGTTTCGATCCGGTGGGGAATCAGTTCCCTGCGGATATCAGCCCTAAGTCCGGTCCGAAAGCGCGAGGCAGTGGCAATGGGCTCCTCGTAAATATCACTACGGACCACTAACTCGTCAAAACGGGACATATACTCGGCAACAGAAAGGGTCCCCGCAAGACATTCAACTAATCGATGAGCTGGTCACGATATGAGGCGGGGAGGTATTTATCTCTCAAGCGTTCGTTCATCTCATCCCATCGGGTGACGGGGTAATATCTCTCACGCTCAAGTGACCTCTCCACGCTCGACCAATAGATCTTCGCATGCCCTACTAATTTCATTTTGGCAAAGCGCACGTGCCTCTCATCACTCATCTCAAACCAGTCAAAGTAATGGTCCATCTCCATGAGCCAATCACTAGCCTTCGGGTCCAGGTGACCGTCGAAGGAAGGCGCGTCAATGCGGATGCGTCGAGTGATGTCATCCTCCTCGGGAGTCCTCCCTCGACGTGGCTCGCAATAGTCATCATACCGATCATCATCATCGTAATCGCATCGCACAGGAGGGGCTCGACCCCTCCGACCAGGTGGAGGAGGTGGTCGGGGATTCCTCTCCGGATCCTGGTGATACTGGTAACCACAATATAGATTTCCTCTCGCAGGAGGGGGGTCTCTGCGTGGAATGTCCCTACCAAGCCTCATAGGAAGAGGTGTGGCGTCTCGGGGATCCTCGAGTGGCTCGTCAGCAGGGGGTGGAGCCGCTCGACCTCTTGGGGTTTCTAACTGATCGACTCTAGTACTCACCCTAGCAACGTCGCCCCTATGGGTCTCAAACTGGGCTCCCATTTGATTGAATTGATCGAGCACAAGTTTTTGAAATTCCGCAGATGTCATGTCGGATTGGGTACTAGCAGTCATATCGTCGTTGGCATTACGATGCGACATAGCTCGGAGAAACTCTCTACCACTACGTAACATGCACGGGGTCCTAACCTGATGCTCTGATACCAATTTGATGCAGTGGTAGGTCGACTCAGGGTGGACTCATTAAATGCAGCCCTAAATGTGATGGGGTGTAATGCTAGTGCAAAGGTGGTCCGCTCAAAATTACAGCAAATAATTAATTATTATGGAGTTATCAGCAGGGCACGTGCAATCACAATTACTTAATTAAAGGAGAGCAACTATTAATTTTGCAAACGATAGAGGCGCAAATAGTCTTAAGCGTACACAGAATAAGTCCTGCAAATTGCACGACAAATAAAATACTGGCACAATAAAATTGGAATGCACCACGGCACAAGTTGCCAAAATAAACAACAAGAAAAGAAATGATTTTACCACGATTACGTGTGCAGGCGGCGATGAATGAGGGCTGATTGCGGGCTTCCAAGGTTGTTGCCGGGAGGAGACGTGTGGGGGGCTGGATGTAGGTTGCTGGGTGGCCGCACGAGGGAGTGGAGGGGAGGCGGAGAGGCTGGAGGTGGCTGCATGAAGAAGAGTTGGAGGTGAGGCGGTGAGGCTGGAGGTTTAGAGATGTTGTACGGGAAGGAAGAGAAGGAGGCGGGTGGGGCTTACGGTGACTGGACGAAGAGGAGAAGAGGGAGGCGGGTGGGGGCTTATGGTGGCTGGACGGAAAGGAGAAGAGGGAGGCGGGTTGGGGCTTATGGTGGCTGAACGGGAAGGAGAAGAGGGAGGCGGGTGGGGCTTACGGTGGCTGGACGGGGAGGAGAAGAGGGAGGCGGGTGGGGCTTAGGGTGGCTGGACGGGAGGAGACGAGGGGTGGTCCCTTGGAGTCACACCGAGAAGGGAGATGGGGCACGGGATTCTTCAGCGTCGCACAGGGGAGGGGACAAGCAGCCGATCGACCGACGGCTGCCCAAAGCAGCAAACCTTCGATCCCCCTATCAGCCTCAATTCCGCCTATTTATAATAAAACCTACCCAGAGCATCCCGAAACGGACGGTTCATAACGTTCGGACCGATCGGGCGCCAAATAAAACTCAAAATACATAAATGGATATAGTAAGTCGACTCGCAAAGACGATCCGGACGCAACCGTGGGCTCGGATCGGTATTCCGAGCAAGGGTTCACCGCCTCCTGCGGGAATAAATGTGTGCGCCATCACTAACCCAATTGTTTTTGTTGATTTTTTTAATACTCCTAAGATATACAACTATAACAGCTAGTTTATGGAGTGACAAATTCTCTCCTAGAATCACATTACAATCTTTACCCAAAAATGTTTTTCTAATAAGAAAATATAATTGTGATTCATGGCTACATATTTGTAAGTACATGCACCTTTAGTTTCGTAAACTATGTGCTGACTATTGCAAGACCAATGTGCTACTGCTGAACCAAATATAGCTTCTTTTATTGTGTTTCATACTCACCATAAATCCTTTCAGTAACAAATCATATTGGAAATGGATGACAATTGAAGTCACCCCCATAAAACAACCTTACTCCATATATTTTTTTATTAATTCACTCATCTCTTCCCAAATGGATTATTTAAATTATCATTTGATCCAACTTGGGGAGAATAAGCTCCAACAAAACTACAGCCATCTTCATTGATGCTTATCATTATAAAAATCAGTCTATCAACTAATCCTTCAACTCACCAATCTAATCTTTAACTCTTTACCCACTACTATTCCAACAACATTTCCAGCATTAATTTTTCCAACATAAAACATTTGGCAATCTTTCAGGTTATCCCTAACTTTTTTTCCTTTCCATTCAGTTAATCTCATACAAGTAACATTTATTCTTATTTTACCAGTATATTACTATATTGGAATCTAAGCTTCATTTTCAAATTCCATGTGGCAAACTTAGGGTCTGTTTGAGGAGCGTTGTTTCTAGGGTGGTGGCATTTTTCAAAAAAATGCACCTCACTTTAATTCATGTTTGACTAGGGAAAATTTTTGGACCTTCCTATAGGTGCGCGAATAAATAGACGGCTTTTTTCGCGTGGCCCACCGCATTTGGGAATTTTTTTGGTACGTGTAACGTACCTTCCTATAGGTGCGTGAATAAATAGACGGCTTTTTTCGCATGGCCCATCACATTAGCTCGAAATTTGCGTGCTCACCTCCTCCCTTTGCGAAACGGAAACAAGGAATGCAGGAAAGCCCTAGCGCTCGCTCTCTTTCCAGACGATTACAAATGGAAAGCTAATCCCGTCGGAGAAAACTAGCTTGTGTCCATATTCGCCTCAAGGACGACCAAGGAGATATCCTCCACTTCCAGTTCGTCAATGGCGTAATAACGAAGATCAACTACTGATTTCGGCGAGAAACGACAACTTCTCAACCACAATATTTCGAACGAGGAACTCATTTACAATTATTTACCTGAAAGTTGGATCATTTTTGTAGGATGTATTGAATTTACTACCTTGATACGGGCGTTTCTGATTCCATCTACGGCCATATTTTATACTGCATTTTAGGCAATTCCGATTTTTTTTTCTTTAGGGTTCCGGACGGTGTTAAGAAGAGGAGAAAGAAGGAATCCCCAGTCCAACAACCACGACGGCACTACATAATATGGAAGAATAGGACTTTTTTACACTGATAAAAATGTAAGTTTTGGGTTTTTTTACACATTTTGTACTTACATAAGATCGTATTTGATATTTTCTGGTATGAGCATTTGTTTTAGAGCTTAGTACATGACTTCTATGATCATTTACTAGCACTATGAGGTTGTATTTCATATCTTCAATAGGTCATCTCATAGTTATTAGTCTGAATTGTATATTTATTTGGTAGGTTATTTAACCATAGTAATGAACTGATCTAGCTTTATTTTTTTGGGCAGGTGACCGGCAACCCTTATATAAATTGTCGGTGTGTGATTTCTTTAAGGAGCGTGCAAACCCTCTTTTGAATGTCATTAGTGAGCGTTCAAAGGATGAACTACGTGACATTGGTATACTCCCTTTGTTTTTATTTCCAGACATAAAGCAAAACATTCCACTGTTGAACACATTGATGAGGTATTATGACGTCAAAAAGCGGGCTTTCCTACTGTGGAAGTCTTACCTAAAATTTATGGTTAAACAAGTGGCTATGATGTTAGGTCTTCCTAATCGTGGCCAAGATTTAAACTTTAAGAGGCACCCTTTTTGTAAAACAAGTGGCTATGGTTAATCTATGCACGCTCAAAACAACACTATAAGCATCCAAGTGAACATCGCTTATCCACCAGTCTTCAGAATTCTTCCATGTTTGAGCGATACATAACAATATTCCCTCGCTCAAACAAAATGTTCGAACTGCAAAATTCAAATTGAATTAAATAAGTCTTTCAAATGATGATTAAACCAAACCAACAAATAAATTATACCTTTTGGGAGATTCTAAGAGAACGCTATCTATGATTTTCCGATCCCTAGCTGCTATCATGGCTCTCCCAGGAAATGCCAAAACTGTTAGTGTTGGAGAGAAGACGACATTCTTCTTTTTGTCATCCCGGCCCTTAATTCCTTTAATCATACTATCTACCTCCACCGTCTCCACAGCAGGCAGCGCAATCACTATGACCGAAGAATGGAGTGATGGTAATGGTAAGGGTGTGACTACTGTTATTGGTGGGGCTGATACTAATGGGGATGGCTCAGTAACTGGTGATGACTGCAATAAAGGTGAAAGTGCGTGGGGTCGAAAATCAAACACTAGGGCCTCCAATGCTTCAATATTATCATCGCAATATCGCCGCAAATTTGTAACTTCATCATTAATGTATTTCCTCAGCCAGGAGTCCATCCCACTATCCCCTCCCTCTTCTTCCTCCCTCTCCTTCTTCCTCATCTTCTCTACAGCCTCCTTCACATAACTCTCTTCTCCGTCCTTATCCCACTTTCTCTTCTTAGTACTACACAGTTTCTCCTCCTTTACCACTTTCTTCACTTTCTTTTTGACCTTCTCCTCCTTCGTCAGCGACTTCTCCCTTCTTCCCATGTTATGCGAAGGAGGCTCAAACGTGTCGATCCTCTTTGACTCAATCTCCTCTGACCACTATGATCGAGCAAGCCGCAAAATCTCAGCAACGATATCTTTCTCCTCTAAATTACAAAAAGGGTATCTCTTAAAGTTGAAATCTTGGCCACGATTAGGAAGACCTAACATCATAGCTACTTGATTAATCGTAAACTTTAGGTAGAACTTCCCCAGTAGGAAAGCCCGCATTTCGACGTCATAAGACCTCATCAATGTGTTCAATAATGGAATGTTTTGTTTTATGTCTGGAAATGAAAACAAAGGGAGTTTACCAACGTCACGTAGTTCATCCTTTGAACGCTCAATAATGACATTCAAAAGAGGGTTTGCACATTCCTTAAAGGAAGAAACCGCACACCGACAGTTTAGATAAGGATTGTCGGTCATCCGCCCAAAAAAATAAAGTTGGATTGGTTCATTATTATGGTTAAATAACCTACCAAATAAATATAAAATTGCAATTCAGACTAATAACTATGAGATGACGTATTGAAGATATGAAATACGGCCTTATAGAGCTAGTAAATGATCGTAGAAGTCATGTACTAAGCTCTAAAACAAATGCTCATACCAGAAAATATCAAATACGACCTTATGTAGGTACAAAATGTGTAAAAAAACCAGAACTTACATTTCTATTGGTGTAAAAAAGTCCTCTTCTTCCAGATTATGTAGTGTCGTTGTGGTCGTTGAATTGGGGCTTCCTTCTTTCTCCTCTTCTTAACACCGGCCGGAACCCTAAAGAAAAGAAAAAAAAATCGGAATTACCTAAAATGCAGTATAAAATATGGTTGTAGAAAGAATCAGAAACGCCTGTATCAAGGTAGTAAATTCAATAAATCCTATAAAAACGATCCAACTTACAGGTAAATAATTGCAAATGAGTTCATCGTTCGAGATATTGTGGTGGAATTGTCGTTCCTCGCCGAAATCAGTGGTTGATCTTTGTTATTACGCAATTAACGACCTGGAAGAGGATATCTCTTTGGTCGTCCTTGAAGCGAACATGGACACATGCTAGTTTTCTCCTACGGGATTAGCTTTCCATTTGTAATAGTCGGGCAAGAGAGCGAGCTAGGGCTTTCCTGCATTCCTTGTTTCCCTTTCGCAGAGGGAGGTGGCGAGCGCAAAAATTTCGAGCTAATGCGGTGGGCCACGCAAAAAAAGCCGTCTATTTATTCGCGCACCTATAGGAAGGTACATTACATCTACCAAAAAAATTCTGTTTGACAGCCACATTTTCAACTGCCCCTATGCTAAAACCACAGAAAACCTTAAATGCGTAATTTTCTTTAGCATTACGGTCGAGCGAAATCAAAAACAGTGGAGGGCAATATCTAATGTAGTCTCAAAACCTGCCTCTAGAGAGACTCGTGATTGTCTTTAGAGAAATCCAACCCACACACCTTCGTTCTCCTACACTCAAGCAGGAGCTGCTCGTTGGAGTCTCGACTTGCCGGAAGTCGACTGAGATTTAGTATCCATGATCTGCTCTAAGTAGAAGATGGCAAACCTGGTCGCTAGAGCTCTGCATGACTTCTCACCAAAGGTTTGCTCACACAATTGTGTTCCGAGCTGGAGAATATTCACCATGTGTTCCTTCGGAGGTGAGAAGGTAAGCCCACCAGATTTTGACAGTGCTTTTTTTACAAAAATTCCAATTTTTGCTTCGATTCAATTAATTAAAAGCTAAAGTTTTTCAGGAACATTTTTTTATATTAAAGCAAATGTTTTTTTTTGCTCGAGCTCATTTTCCTATCCAAGTAGATTTTATGTTCAAGCTTGATAGTGTCCTAGCATTTCAAGCATATTTTGTTGTGAAATGGTTTTTTTTTTTCAAGATTATTTTTATGTTCTGCTGAGTTTCATATGTTTACCAAATACTGAGCTTCTTATGTTTATCAGAAAACATATGTTATATTAGTTCTGTCGAACTTTATTAATGTATAGTCAAATTCAAATAGAGCATGGATATCATGGTGGTTGTGTTTAAAATCATTATCATTTGGATATAAACTATAACCACGGTTCTATGTTGCCAAACATAAGAAACTATTTTCATATTCATGACTGCACCACAATTCCAAGGCAACTGCGTTCTTGACCACAGTTTCCCAACACTGTATAGGCCACGGTTTCCAATCAGCATAATCACAACCATCACCGACGCCGAAACAGAGCCTTGATTGTATTTTTTAGACCTTCAAACTTTGCTTGCCTATTCTCATCAAAATCAGGTCAGACCATGGCACGCATTTACGGATAACATTCTAGTAAATGCTTCCATACTTTCATCATAATGAGGACAGGTTCTCATGTGCGGCATGGAGGAATGCTTTAGCAATAGAAAATTTTGAATTTTGAATAATTTACATAATTTTCAGGAAAAAAAAATAGATAATTGAACATAAGACCTAACATCAACCATTAATTTTTCTTGTCTAAGCTTTGACCATGAACACTTATATTTTCACTAGATCTGGATATGGGTGCAAAGTTAACCCCGAAAAAAATTTGATATTGTGGTGTACCCATATTGCCATTTTCTAAAATTTAAAAAAAAAAATCTTAATCCTTTTTCATATAGCATTACATTTATCTCTTTTGAGTTAAATTTGAATTTAGAGGTCATTATGCAGGACAAACATGGAAATAAATTCTGAAATTTTTTTGAGACAGCTGTACAAGATGTATCCAACACAAAAGCTCGTTTAATAGCTTGAATCTAGGCAAACCGGAATAGGCTCCCTGTGCATAATTCAACTTGAAAAGTGCCATGTCTGCCAAAATGCAAGCATATATATCTAACCAAGCATCGTGCTATAATATGCCTACTCATAGTGCATTTGTTCAAATGTAATTCTGTTCACTGCTTAACAAAAGGAAGAATTTGAATTCAGTTTTCACTTAGAAATTTAAATTTTTCCATGAAAATGTCACAAAAAGGTAAGTCAGAAGCATATAAAGCATTCAAATAAAACTAAAATGCGAGAAACTGTAATGATCTAAAAGTATGTGAGGCTCAACATTCTTTCTAGTCACAAAAGAAGGCAAAAGATTAAAGAAATAGGAAAAGGCAGGTTTAAAGAAAAATTCTCACCAGTTACATCCTTGCGGTGCCCACGAAATGATTCAAGTTCTTTCATGGATCTAATGTCATATAGCTGGACCAATTAAAAAAAACTTCAATGCATGCACAACTAAGTACCACATATAAAGTTAAAATTGGAACAAAAAGCATCCTCCCAACCATAAATTTACTCTAATCCATAAGTAGAGTATCCGGCTATGCACAAGGTCTATGTGAAGGCTTATGTTTGAGATTGATTTTACATGATCTTGGACTCGTGGAAGGTCATCTTCTCCTCTAATGAAAATAAGGCGTCTCTAAGTATTGCTAACAATTCGGTCCAACGTGACAGGATTAATCGTGTAAGGACAGAAATTTTATCAATGATCATTTGGACAAAGAAAATGTTATGGGAATATTGAGACCAAACGTGCATACTATAAGGATCCAACATCAGGAGGTAGTATATCGGTTCTTAAGGTGTATGTATCTCAAGAGGCTCCTGGATATAGAAATCATTTAAAAAAATTATAACTTGACATTTGAGATCTTCACGAATGACTAGATGATAAGAAGTCTAACTCTATCTACTGCACATTAGTTGGTGGTAACTTAGAGATGCGGCAAAGCACAAAACAAACTATTGTAATCAGGTCTAATCCCGAAGTGAAGATCGTGTTATGTCGTAAGATCTATGTGAAGGCATATGTTTGAGACTAATTCTACATGATCTTGAACTCCTTGAAGATAAATATATTCTCTTCTATTGTGAAAATAAGGAAGACATCACTATTGATCATAATCTGGTCTAACATGAGAGGATCAATCATGTATAGATGGAAATTTAATCAAGGACCACTTGGAAAAAAAATTGCATGCGCTCCTCTTATTCACTCCAAAGATCAATCGGTGAGCATCTTCATCAAAGAACTGGTGATGACATATCCAAGTTGGGAGTGATTGATATATTTCCTTGACTTCATGGAGAGAATTAAATATAAAGAGTTTTTTTAAATATTTACTCTTTGCATTTCCATTATCACTCCTCGGTTATCATGATCACTAGGGAGAGCTTTGCAGTAAAGAGGGTGATCCCAGCAGAGATGTGAATAGAGAGTCAATTGAAAAGTGTAATAGAGAAAGAGAGAGGAGGTTAAGGGAGACGAGGTAGATGACATAAATAAACCTAAGAGGAAAATCGGATTTTTTTGAAATATCATGTATTTTCCTTATACCAGTCCATACATCTTTATTTAAAGAGAGATTTACAAGAGATGATAAAAATAACAAGGTATCAATAATAGGAATTCTAATTGAGCAAATCTTCATTACATTATGTTATTGTACAAATGGTGATTAAGCAGTGAATCACAACCAAATATGACGATGAGTTGGATGTTACTTAAACTTTCATCATGTCTTTATGAAAATGATCCTCTTTTAAAATGCTCAGCATGTGGTCATTGAAAACATCAAGAATGATTGCACCACATTTCTTCATGGAGATAGGTGTCATCATCTTGTGAAAGACCCTTCAAAGTAGAATAAGGTAATGTGTGGGTCAAGCAATGCCGGGATAGTGTCGAATCAAGTCTAATAATGCAAAGTTGTTCCCAAGCATCCAGTAATTCCATACATTATCAGGGTTTTGATTAGATTGACCAGTATTTTAAAGATCAACATATACATTTTAGGTCAAATCAGGTCAAACTAGATGTCTATGATCAAGCATAATTAGGAAAGTAATGAGTTGTCAAATTTAATTATAAAGTAAAAAAAATTACTGCCCAATCCCGATTTTTTTTGGAGTCCAGTCGACTGACCCTTGTGCAAGTCTACTTCAAAAAAATGAATAGCTTTGTTAACCAAATATAGCAGCCTTGACCTCATCAATAAAAGGGGCACGAACATTCACATGTGGAAAATCTATTAGCTAAAACACTAATAGACAAAATTGGAAGCTCTAAATAATCTTTTAATAGGTAATAAAGCTTCCCATCCACTCTGAAAGTTGGACTTGCCATCACGTCCCCCATCATTGCCCTTATTCTATGGCTTAAGAGTCTTACTTGTTCTTGGTTTTGAACTCAATCAAAGCCGCGCTCATTGTCATGGACTTCAATAACTTTTGCACGCCTCTCTATTACAACCCGAGTTTGACCGAAGGTTTGAGCCCGTTTATGAACAGGAAGAAGGCTTCTCCTTTATTAAAGGAATTTGAAGCAACGACAACAAAATGAGTTCACATATTCTTAAAGTTCCCCTTTATGCACTAAGTGGCGATGCTTTGCATGAGCTTCGGTATCTAAATACTCAGGGTAGAACTATGGGAAACTTCATTTGGGAACTCCTCGGAAGTTGAAATGATGTTACCGCTTCAATTTTCAACCCTCCGCCACCACAACAACAATGCAATATTTGTAAGGTGCATGGAAGCAATGCATAGTTGTAGAAAGACATCCATGATCTTTGTTTTAAGGAAATTATTTCATTCTCAATAAGTTGTCCACCTCTTTGATTGGCATTATACCTTTAAATTTGTCTTGGGGACATCTTTTGCATGGTTACCACTCATTGATCCCCTCCATCTCCGATGTATGGCCGTCTCCATTAAGGCTTGAAAGGACTCATCCCGCCTTGAGAGCAAGCTGATCTGCATTTAGACCGACATTATCTTCTCAAGGAGCTCCTCCCATCCGAATTCGAGACCCTCCATATGTTCGGACATGTCCTCAACCTTCTGTTGGACATCCTTCGTGGTAAATTCCACTACCTAAATTCTAAGAGGACTTCTCAAGACAATATTTTGGAGAGAAAGAGCGTCTTCAGAGATTGAACAAAGCGTTCAACAATCGAATCAAGGATAGGGTGATTGTGGAGCATAATCTTGGGGCAAACGAAGAAGAAGACTAAATCATGGTAATGATACATAAAAGGAGTCTTTGATTCAGGGAAGTCTCTTTTTTCCATGTAGTGATCATAAATACTGTGTGTACTTGAATGTTCTAGATCACCACGTCATATTTCATTTTATGTTTTATCTTTGGCCTTTGATGCATGGTGTTGTGTAAATTCTCCAGTTGCCATTAAGGTGACTAGCCTTGGGATTTGGTTAGGGTCTTTCCTGGGTTTGGGTATTCGTGCATAGTTGCACAATAATTCTCCTTTGGTGATTCAGGTGACTATCCTTCGAATTAGATTAGGGTTTTGCTAGGGATTTGGGCGGCTAGTCCGGGGATAAGTCTAGCGGTGGTTCATATATATGAATGCATAATGTGTGTATATATATGTATATATGTACGTGTGTATGTGTATTTGTGTATGTGTAGGTATGTATGTATATTTGTGTGTGTTTGTATGTATGTATGCGTGTATGTATGTGTCTGTATGTATGTGTGTATGTATGTGTCTGTATGTATGCGTGTATGTATGTGTCTGTATGTATGTATGTATGTGTGTATGTATGTGGGTTTGTTTGTATGTATGTGTGTCTGGATGTATATATATATACACACACACATACACAACAACACTCAAGCCTTTATCCCACCATAGTGGGGTCAGCCATATGGATCCTTTGTCGCCATTGCGCCATATCTTTAGTCATAATCTCACTAATGCCTAAGTACATCATGTCTTCCTTTATAGTTTCATTTCAAGTTTTTTTGGTCTACCCCTCCCCCGTTTAACATGTTATGTGGCTAAACTCTCACAACGTCTAACATGTGCCTTTAATGGTCTCCTTTGTACGTGTTCGAACCATCTTAATCAATCTTTTCACATCTTCTCTACCAATAGTGTCACTCTCATCTTATCCCTGATACATTCATTCCTAATTTTATCCATTCCTGTGTGTCCACACATCCACCAAAGCATTCTCATCTCCGCAACTCCCATTTTCTGCTCATGCACGCAATTCACTGCCCAACACTCAGAATTGTAGAGCAACGCTGGTCTAATTGCAGAACGGTAAAACTTGCCTTTAAATTTTAATGGTACTTTACAATCACATAAGATCCCAGACGCACCTCTCCACTTCAACCAACCTGCTTAGATTCTATGCATCACGTCATTATCTACACCTCCATCTTTTTGAACTATCGATCACAGATATTTCAAGAACTCACTGCGAGAAATATCTTGGTCACCCAACTTAATGACGGAGTCATCCGTCCTTCTTGCACTACTAAATTTAAGCTTCATACACTCTGTCTTTGTCTTGCTCAACCTAAAACCCTTCTTTTCTAAAGTGTCTCGCCAAGATTCAAGTTTTGCGTTTACACCCTCGCGCGTCACATCAATCAAAACAATATCATCTGCAAACAATAAACACCAATATACGTGTGTCCACACATCCACCAAAGCATTCTCATCTCTGCAACTCCCATTTTTTGCTCATGCACACAATTCACTGCCCAACACTCAAAATTGTAGAGCAACGTTGGTCTAATTGCAGTAGGGTAAAACTTGCCTTTAAATTTTAATGGCACTTTACGATTACATAAGATCCCAGACGCACCTCTCCACTTCAACCAACCTGCTTAGATTCTATGCATCACGTCTTTATCTACACTCCATCTTTTTGAACTATCGATCCCAGATATTTCAAGAACTCACTGCGAGAAATATCTTGGTCACCCAACTTAATGATGGAGTCATCCGTCCTTCTTGCACTGCTAAATTTAATCTCCATATACTCTGTCTTTGTCCTGCTCAACCTAAAACCCTTCTTTTCTAAAGTGTGTCGCCAAGATTCAAGTTTTGCGTTTACACCCTCGCGCGTCTCATCAAGCAAAACAATATCATCTGCAAACAATAAACACCAATATATTGCTTGTTGGATATGTTCGGTGAGCTCATCTAAGACAAGGGTAAAAAGATAAGGGCTTAAAGTTGACCATTGATGTAAGCCAACAGTGAGAGGAAATTCTTGTGTTAATCCTCCAGATGTCCTCACCCTCGTCACTGAATTTGTATGCATGTCTTTGATTACGTCAATGTATAATGCATTAACACCTTTCTTTTCTAAGACTCTCCATAAGACCTCTCTTGGAACCCTATCATAAGTCTTCTCAAGATCAATAAACAGCATATACAAATCTCGTTTTTTCCCGATAGTTGTCAATGAATCTCCTCAATAGGTGTATAGCTTTCATGGTTGACCGCCCTGGCATGAATCCAAATTGATTCTCCGAGATGCTAGTATATTGTCTTATTCTTCTCTCTATCTTATAGTTTCATAGTATGACTCATTAATTAAATTCCTCTGTAATGACATAATTTTGTATATCTAATTTGTTCTTATACAAAAGTACCAAGATATTTTCTCTCCATTGGGTCGGCATCCTCGTTGTCTTCAGTATCTTATTGAAGAAACATGAAAGCCACAAAATTCATTCCTTCACTAGGCATTTTCATACTTCGATGGTGTATCGTCTGGCCCAATTGTCTTTCTATTTTTCATCTTCTTCAAAGGACCATTTACATCTGATGCTTGAATTTATGATAAAAAATTACACTCATATACTCCTCTGATTTACTTAACTCTTCCAAGTTCAGTTCATTGTCTTTTTTTTTTATTGTAGAGTTGATAAAAATATATTTTTCATCGCTCCTTAAAAGCACATCATCCGTCAAAATTGTATCTGTTTCATCCTTTATGCATTTAACGTGACTTAAATCTCTTATTTTTCACTCTCTAGCTCGAGCATTTTTATATATATCACGCTCTCCATCTTTGGTACCTAGTCGCTTGTAAAATTCTTCATAAGCTTGACTTTTGTTTTATTCACTGCATTTTTAACTTCTTTTTTGGCGACTTTATACATTGCCAAGTTTTCATCATTCCTACGAGTGTATAAATAAGAAAAGCTTGGGTGGTCATAATCCTGAAATAAGACCATCAAATGAAACCTAGCAAGTTTGGATCAGAGTGAGGACTCCATTTTTCAAGGTCTAACAACCAAGAGAATCCAAGAGCTCACGTCACACAAGTCTTCTCCGAAAGCCATGTTGTCAATTGTCCTCTTATGTTTAGTGGGTCAAACTACATATACTAGAAAATGAGAATGACGATCTTTATTATCTCATATAATCATGTTCATGAGAAATGATCATGCGTCGATGAACTACACCTATCGCCAGCACTAACACAAATATTGTCATAAAAAAACCTAAGGATAAATGGGATGAAGATGATACATGACATTATGTTTTGAATGTCAAAGCCATGATATATTTATTTTGTATTTTAAATGTATCTGAGTTTAATCGAGTTTCTCTATATGAAACAGATTATGACATTTTCTAGACTCTAAAGGTGCCACGCGAAGGAACTTCAAAGATTAAAAAAAATCAAAGATGGACATCCTGGATACGAAACACGAAACCTTCTGAATGATGGTTGACGAGTCAATCGAGGAGACGAGTGCGAGATTTGCAAATATCGTAAATGGTTCAAAGGCACATGGAAAAGAGTATTCCAGGAGAGATCTAATTGGAAATGTATTGCGGTCACTACCTCCCATCTTCAACCTGAAGGTCACTGCAATACAAGAATCGGACGATCTGAGCATGATGAGTTTTAAGAACCTCATTAGCAATCTCAAGACCCATAAGGTCGATATAAAGTTACAAATTCAGGTGGAAGCGAAAGAGGCAAAAAGCAAGTCTAAAGGACGCTAAGGAAGATGAAGAGGAGGAGAATGGGATCGATGTGGGAATGATGGTGAGAGGCCGAAGAAGATGCTTAGACAGCCAAATTCCAAAAGTACTTCACCAGATCCGACTCAAAACGCACAAGACCACCAAGGAACTCTAAACCCACAAAAAATGATGAGGATGAAAGGCAATCCACCTCTGGAATATGTCCACCTGGGACAAGAACAGCAAAATAGATAATGACGACAGCTTTGATTCTGAAAAAGGAGACTGCACAAATGAGTTTGTTGGGCGAGGAAGTTGATCGTCAAACAAACGATGAAGATGTCAATGCCCATAATGACATTGAGGTATGTAATTATAATGAATTATTTGTTGAATATAATAAAATCCTATCTTATTTAAATATTGTTGTTAAACAGAATAAATAATACACTGAAAGCTGAAAATAAGACTTTGGTCAAGGCCAACGCTGAACTGAAAGAAGAGACTACCAATCAGGCTCCGAGCAGACTTCGTGACTTATGTGTGCTAATCTGAATGGAAAAAATAGAGTTGAACAAGCTCTCTAAAGCACATTCTAAGAAGACCAAATTGAAACAGACCAAGGTGATTTAGAGAAGCAAGTGAATGACCCCTCCAGTCAGATCAAAAAGGGCAAAAAAGCTTTTGCTGACATGTGTGTGATAACTGCCATGGAGAATACTGCGCAAAAGGGTAAAATATTTCATCTCAACGAAGTCATTCAAAAGTTCATCACTTGACATGATTTTGGCAAAAAAAAATTGGAGGGCCTAAGTTGAGTGTTGATTGCAATCCTTCAACAAAGAAATCAAGCTGGCCATCTGGTAGCAAGAAAAAGAAGCCTCTTACAGTCTGTCAATACCTAAGTAGCTCATTCATTCGGGGCCTATTTAAGAACATGGTGGTGGTAGGAGATGGAGCTATTGGAGATGGAGATGAAATGACGTTCCTAAATGTGCCACCCTCCTTGCGGCTGGAATTAGGTATACACGACATTTCGTCGGATCCGTGGATACAAACAAAGGTTATCCAAATGGGCAAAGAAAATAGTACTTGCATTTTTTTAAACCTACAACAGAGAAAAAAATGTTTAAACAAACGGAGGCTCAATGTGCTAAATGTACCCAGTTTGGGCACACATCTAACACATCTTAAGAAAATAGGATTTGAACTGTTAGGCAAATCTGGTTACCCAAATGATCTATACACCAGTTGTATGGATCAATTTAGGTGGTTGGATCATCTGTCTTCAATGTAGATGAGTTGGCGGGCTGAGGATAGGAAAAAAAATGGTGCCTTGATTCTGAATGTTCAAAAGACATTACAACGGATCTTACAAAATTCCTTAGACTGAAGAAGAAGAAGAAGAAGAAAGAAGGTGCTGTAACTTTCGATGACGATAGGAAAGGTAAGATAGCTGGTATTTGTGCAATTGGAAACTCCAATCTCCAAATATCTAATGTCTTGTATGTAGAAGGCTTAAAGCATAATTTGTTTTCGACAAGCCAACTATGTGACAAGGGGCTAGACAACTTGTTTCATTGCTATGCCAATACCCGTAGAATACTTTATTCAAAAACATGTTGCATGCAATTTATCGCATCAAGAACTAATCTCCACACAAGCTTGCAATGTCTATACCGGATACCTCAAACTCTAACAAGATCTCTTGTCCTTATCTTTTTGGTGGTCATCATGTACATGCTCCACAGTCAATGAACATGTCTTCATGCTTCAATCAACTCGCATTGTCAAGGTCTTGCGTATTTCTCACACCCACGCCCATGTGGCCTAGAATTCATAGCTCTTAAGTTCACCTCCACTCATGCACTCTCAAAAAAACCCAAGAGGAGCAAATAACTCAAGAAGGTAACTCTTAAGGAGTTTTTATACATGAGAGATGATGCACACTTTATATAGTCTTCAAGAATTTCTCTGCATATTCTAGGAACTAGAGCGCTACTACAAGACTCTAGATTCTTGTATAATCTCTGGAAGCTTCTAGATAGAATTGCCTACATTACTCGAGAAGTTCTACAAGTGTGTAAACCTCGTTATGACATACTTTAGAATTCATGATATTTGCACATGGCTCTTACTAAGCACACTATCATCATACTTGTTAACTTTGAAGTGAATTGGCTTTAAATTTCAGTTTGATTATCTTTTAGGGTCGTTTGGCTCCGCGGAAGCCCCGTGACCCAATCCACGCATAGGAGACCACGACAATGGTGGCCTTTGTGCGGTGGATTTCTGCGATTGCGGCCCAGCCAAATGCGATTTAAATCTAATTGAATTCTCTCCCTCCTGAAGTTTGTATCATATCTATCAAAGTTTTATCATAAAAACCATCAACTAACATAATTTATGCTGTAAAAGGACATTTTAAAATGGCTAGTATGGTAAAACATTCAGTTCAAAGGTAATCGGCTTTACTCTGCCCTAGCCCCTACTCAGGTTCAGTTTTACTAGATTTACTACTTCCCCTTTTAATAGGAAAACATAATAAGACAAGCTCCTTGTAGAGCTTTAACCCAAAATTTGCATGAATCTAGATAAGAATGGAAAGACCCTAAAAAATCAGTTGAAAGCTAAAGCTCAACCTCCCCATCTCAATCTGAGCACAGAAACTCGAATCCTTCAATTTTATTTATCAAATCGGAAAATGCAGTAAGTCAAACATTGTACCTTTTTATAGAGTACCAATAAATACGTTAATGAGGGCAAACCTTAATTATTTGATCCTTTGATGCAGTCAGAATCCAGTTTCCATTTTGATTCCACTTGACACACAAAACAGTATTTTTGTGGCCATGTCTACAAATAGGAACGAGTTAATGATCTGAATTTACTCAAGTACACTACATCTTGAAAAAAGTGAACTAACAATGAAGAAAGCTCTTTTCCAGTTTTGGCATCCCATAGTTTAACAAGATTGTCTTTTCCACCTGATTCAACAAAATGACACACCAAGAAAATAACGTTAACAGCTCTGGCACATGAGAATTAGTATAGAACTAATAACTTGATATATGATACAAGACCTGATACAAGTAGTGACTTTGTTGGGTGCCAGTCAACACTCTTGACATCCCAACCATGGCCTGTCTGAGTTCAATATGCAAATAAAGGAACCTTAGGATATCTCAACCAAACTGTAATCAAATGAACAAGCTACTCCTAAAAGCATAAACAATCTGAGGATGTCAATAGGTTTTCAAGTAGAACCATCATGCAGTTACGAGATGAATAGCAACAAAAACACATGATTAAAGAATTACTTAAAAATGAATAGAAAGGATAACGATTGCTGAAAACTGAATAGAAACCTTCGTAACAGACAGATAAAAAAAATCTATCCACGTGATTAAAGAACTCTTAGACAACAGAGTTGCTCAAAGAAAACTAATTGTTTTACATTTCATGATTAATCAGAATAATTTAAGGGAATTGTTAAAAGCACCGCAGTTTTGGCTATGTGCACCGCATTTTTACGCGCCTTTTGGAAATACGCCTTGTACATACATTTTTAGGAAAAGTGTTCAACACGAAAGTTGTAGATCTCGTCGAGATCTTCAACTTTCGTGTTGAACACATTTCCTAAAAATGCACGCACAAGGCGTATTTCCAAAAATTCGCTATAGTTACGCCCATGTTTCAATCAGGGCGGCAATACGCCTTGTGCGTGCATTTTTAGGAAAAGTGTTCAACACGAAAGTTGTAGATCTCGACGAGAGCTACAACTTTCATGTTGAACACTTTTCCTAAAAATGCTTGTACAAAGTGTAATTTCAAAAGACGCGTAATAACTCGTACAAATTGCGGTGCACATAGTCAAAACTGCAGTGCTTTTAACAACTCCCTAATTTAAACCATCTACAAGGTGCTTGAAATGTATTTCACTTCATATCACAGATATTAGATTCGTGACAAGAATCACTCAGCTTTCAGGAAGGAGGTAAATATTAATCATCCAGAGTAGTAGGCAAATATTTTTTTTGTTCCCATGGAGATCCAATATTTCACAACAATTGATATCAGAGAAAGGTTGAATTAATTTCACAGAACTAGATCCGATCATCTTTTTTGATCCATTTTCTGATGTCAACATTGAACCAAGAAGTAGAGAAGTTTAGTGGACAAAACAATTTTGCAATATGGCAAGTGTGGATGTGTGCCCTATTGGTACAGTAGGACAAATTGAAGGCATTGGATGACAAGAAAATTTTCCCGAAGTCCATGGCAAATTCGGAGGAGGATCTATTTAACAACGCACATACAACGATTCAATTGTGTCTAGCGAATGAAGTTCTTAGAGTAGCATATGAAGAAACTACTGCGGCTGAAATGTGGTTAGCAATGGAAATCGATACATGACCAACCCTCTCAAGGAAAGCTGGAAAGGTATTATATGAAGATTGACAGTATCATTTCGGATGAAAGAAAATATGTCAGCTAGCTAATAATCATATTGATTCATTTTATCGTGTAATTCTTGAATTAAAGAACCTCAACATTAAGATTTATGACGGGGATTAGGCCATATGTCTATTATGCTCCTTCCCGAATTCATATGAACAATCTGTTGATACCATGATTTATGGTGTATAGACTATCTATGTTGATGATATAAAGGATTACAAAAGGATGTAATCCCAAGTTGAAGGCTTGGTGTTAGATGTAGGACTATAGAGAAGGTAAAAGTATGAGGGGTAAACCTAGATCCAAGTCAAAGATGTTATCATTGTCTTAAAGAATGACACAAGAAGAACGATTGGAGGCCATCCTCGCAATTAGAAGGGTGGTGCCGCCCTCCTTGGTTCCTGGTTGGGGTGTTATCATTGAGAGCGACTGTCGCAATGTGGTGGAGTTCTGTGCACGCTGTCTTCAGAGAGAGGCGTGGAACGACAGTCGTATCGCTGACATGGACCTCTCTTTCATGGGAGAATTCAGCAAGGTGGTTTTCAACCTTGTCCCTCGTGCCGCCAATCGGGCCGCTGACTTTTGTGCTAAACATGTCAAATCTTGTAATGATTTTCTTTGGGAGACTTCTGAGTTAGTTGATTCAGAACTTCATGACATCTTAAATTAAGATCTGAATGGTTGTATCCTAGTTTAGGTGGGGCCTTTGGCCTTTTTCTTTTCGTAATGCTATTGCAGTTTATCAAAAAAAAAAGAACGATTGTCAAGAGAGGAGAAGGGTATGATATAATGCTCAAAAGGTTAAGGCAATGCTATATAAATTTTGAATGATGATAATTTTGAGACCCTTTGGCAGCAAGTCTAATAACATGAGAGTATAATGGATTCTTGAATCGGGATATCTTTCCAAATAATGTCAATAATGAGTTGGTTTTCTAGTTATAGTGCTTAGGATGATGAGGCATTACTATGAGGTGATAATAAAGCTATGAAGGCCATAGGTTCTAGGGCTATTCAGAACAAGATGTTTGATGATGTGGTAAGAACTATGGAGGAATGGCATGTTCATAATTGAAAAGTAATATTATCTCTTTATACATTCTCTGGTAAGAAAGGTGTGATAATACAGGTTCTTAAAGGTGTGGTATGGTTGTCATGAAGGGTTAGAAGAAAGATGTGCTTTATCATTTATTAGAAACCATGATTATTGGTACAACAATTGTTTCTTCTTCATGGGAGGGATCATATATGAATGATGCGTGGTTGTAAAATGTGGTTGGGGCATATAAGAGAGGGAATGGATGTTTTTTAGAAAAGGGATCTATTAGCTGATATGAAGGTTGGAAAACTGAATTTCTCTGAGAATTGTGTTTATGACAAGTAACACGGGGTGAAATTCAATATGGGCTCATAAGACCAGGAGTATCTTGGATTACAATTATTCTGACCTTTGGAGACCTTCATGTGTCACGCATGGTGAAGGCCACCACTCATCACATATGACTATCGTGGATGACAATTCATGAAATATTTAGGTTTGCTGTCTAAACTATAAAGAAGAATTTTTTTATTAAATTCAAACAAAAGATAACCATGACTAAAAAGAAGACTTTAAGAACTATAAGGACTTCCAGAATCGACAATGGTTTGGAATAATATTTGGGCTAGCTTGATGAGTTATGTGAGAAAGGAGATATAGGGAGGTATTGCATTGTACGAAAGACACCATAGCTAAACAGGATTTCAAACAGATGAATGGGACAATAATGGAGAGATTTTGTTGTATGCTCCCTAATGTTGGGCTTTTCTAAGGTATTTTGGGCCAAAGAGGTGCCTAAACATTTTCTTTATTAATTGATCCCCAACAATTGCCCAAACTCCGTAAAATATATAATTTGTGATGCGAATGTGGACGACCCCATCATCGGCAAGCACTACGCATGGGTGTACACGAGGCGCGCAAGGGACCCGGGCGTGGTTTGAGCATGCAGCGGAAAGAAGCCTTATGACTTTAGTATTTCCGTTATTTTGTTATGCGTTTTTCTTATGTAATGGACCCTCCTATATATAAGGGGAGGTGTCATATCTTGGACCCATGCTTGTATTGTCTTGGAATTAATGAAATTGGAGGAGATACGACCCAGTGTATCCTCCTTGCCCTATCCATTATTGGTGTGGCCTGGCTGCGCACGTTAGGTGACATCCAGCACAACTGGGATCGCCTCACTGTGGTCTTTGAGACATCTGGTGCCACCCACCAACTGCAAGGGGACCCCTCATTGGCCCGATTTCCTGCGGGCCTGCGGGCCATTCTACGGACTATCGATCCAAACTTCAACATCCTCCAGTGGCACATGGCGGCCCCTCTGAAACGTTCGTTCCGCACACAGTCATCCAGCGCCTCTTAGACAGACATGGACCCTTTTTTCCACACCGCACGGGCTTCCCCCGAACCGGACCTCAGATCACTAAATTGTCCTACAGCCAGGGGTATCCGCGATCTCCGTCCGCCCGTATCGTTACGGCCATGATCAAAAGACCACTATGGAGGCCATGGTCGCTGAAATGCTTACAACGGGCATCATCTAGCCGAATGTGAGCCCCTTTTCCAACCCGGTGCTCCTGGTACGAAATAAGGATGGCAGGTGGAGATTTTGTGTGGACTATCGGGAGCTGAACAAGCTCGCGATCCCCGACAAGTACCTGATTCCCCTCATCCAGGAGTTGTTGGATGAACTACAAGGAGCGACTTCTCCAAGCTGGATCTACACTCGGGCTACCATCAGATTCGAGTCTGGGCCGAGGGCGTGCTCAAGACAGCATTCCGCACTCATGATGACCACTACGAGATCCTCGTCATGCCTTTCGACTTGATTAATGACCTAACCACGTTCCAGTCCACGATGAATGGAGTCTTTCGGGCACACCTACGTAAGTTCTTTTTTAATGATATATTGGTCTGCAACACTTATTGCCAACTCCACCTGGACCATCTGGCCACCGTGCTCCAACTGCTCGCGGATCACTAGTTTGTGGCCCACCACAAGAAGAGCATATTCGGTCAGACGCAGATCGAATATTTGGGACACATCATCTTAGCTGCGAGGCTGGCCATGGACCCCGCCAAGGTTGACGTCCTACAGTGGGCGACTCCGACGAACATCAGAGCAGTGCGCGGATTCTTGGGTCTCACGGGATACTATTGCCTCTTCATCCGCAATTATGGGGATCTAGCGCGCCCGCTGACCGACCTCCTCAAGAAGGGGGCACTGTTTGCTTGGAGCCCGGCAGCCCAGAAGGCCTTCCACAGTCTACAACACACTCTCATATCGGCCCGATCATGGGGATGCCGGACTTTTCTGAGCCATTCGTCGTCGAGTGTGATACCTCCGGGAAGGGGGTCGACGCGGTCCCTCATGCAGAGGGGACGCCCCATCGCTTATTTCAGCAAGGCCTTCACAGACCGGCGGGAGGCGGCATCCACATGACAACGAGCTCCGGGCACTTGTTCTCGCCATTCAGCATTGGCGGCCCTATCTTCATGGTCGGCCCTTTGTGGTGCACACAGACCACCGCAGCATGCGCCATTTGTGGAGTCAAAACTCAGAAGGTCACGACTCCCGCACAACAGCTTTGGATTGCCAAACTCCTTGGGTACCAGTTCTTCATCGAGTACAAGACGGGGAACACGAACACCGCAGTTGGCGCCTTGTCCCGCATGGAGCACGTTGGGACCTTAGCAACGATCTCCCAGGCCCGTTGGCGGGATGCGGATGCCCTTCAGGCAAAGGTGCGGGGGATCCCCACTATGCCACCATGATAC
Source organism: Dactylorhiza incarnata (assembly GCA_033032865.1). Lineage (NCBI taxonomy): Eukaryota > Viridiplantae > Streptophyta > Magnoliopsida > Asparagales > Orchidaceae > Dactylorhiza > Dactylorhiza incarnata. The sequence goes on from JAWHQI010000390.1 coordinate 140,683, forward strand.
GGGATTGCGGAAAGATCTGTATTCGCACCCTCCTTTCCGCCTGGTTGGAGATCACCTCTACTACCGTGATCGTCTTGTGATCTCAGATTCGTCATCCTGGATCCCCTGCCTACTACACGAGTTTCATGCTACATCGACGGTGGACCATTCTGGCGCCTATCCTACGTGTCGACGACTTGCTGCCACCTTGTCCTGGCAGGGTATGATGCAGACCGTGCAGCAGTTTGTAGCCAATTGTCTGACGTGCCAGAAGGCCAAGTACCAGACTCTCGCGTCGGCCGGTCTCCTCCATCCCCTACCCATTTTCGATCTGGTATGGGAAGATATAACATATATGCATGGACTTCATCACCCGCCTGCCCTGCTCTCAGGGCTATGATTGCATTCTCGTCGTGGTGGACCGTCTGTCCAAGTATGCGCATTTCATACTAATTCGACATCCCTACACTGCCAGCTCAGCCGCACGAATTTTTATTGGGGAGGTGGTCCTCAATCGTTGTGTGGGCACGCATTTGCGATGTTTTGCGAGTGAGCAGTCCCGACAATGGACCTAGTGGATCGCATGGACCGAACTATGGTACAACACGTCCTATCAGTCCGCCACGGGCGTCACCCCCTTCTAGGAGGTCTACGGGCGCCCACCTCCACCCATACCGTGTGACTTACCCGGTGAATGCCAAGTACAAATCCTGGTCGCCGACCCCCAGGACCGGGACGAGGGCCTCCGCCAACTGAAGCACCATCTTGCACATGCCCATCAGCACATGATCCAGCATGCTAATCATCAACGCTGCGAACTGATACTCTCGTCGGGCAAGAAGGTGTTCGTCAAACTGCGGTCACACAAGCAGAGCTCCTTGGACGGTCGTATACATCCCAAGCTCTCGGTCTGTTATTTTATCCCCTTCCTGATCTTAGAAAAAATTGGGGATGTGGCCTACCGCCTGCAGCTACCAGCCGATTGCCGTGTTCACCCCGTTTTTCACATCTCCCAGCTGAAGAAGGCATTGAGTGACCATCCCCTCCATGCTACATTACCGGAAGGTTTATCGCTTGATTCGATCCCTCGATACGAGCCGATGGAGGTATTGAGATCACGAATCAAAGAGATTCAAGGGCGACCAGTGCGACAGGTTCTTATCTAGTGGAAGGACCAACCAGCCGAGGTGGCCACGTGGAACCTGGTAGAGATCAAGGCCCAGTTTCCATATTTCGACCTTGAGGATAAGGTCGGTGTGGAACCCGGGGTGTTGATACGAGTGTGAACGACCCCATCATAGGCAAGCGCTACGCACAGGTGTACACGAGGCGTGCACGGGACCCGGGCACGGTTTGAGGATGCAGCGGAAAGAAGCCTTATGACTGTGCAAGAGAAGAGCAAATTTTACAAAGGCATACACAAATCTACAATAGGAAGCTGACAATTCCAAGCATAGCTACACGTAGACTCAGGTTGTGAAGGGGCAGAACGTCGAAATAAGAGGGTCGCAGTTGACGACGTTTTGATATAGGTTGGCGCGGGCAAAGTCGGTCTCCGAAATAGGAGATGGAGACGACAGCGACATGGGAATCACTAACGATGTTGTTGGACCAATCGGTAGTGGCAGCAAAAGGAACGAACGTCGGTGGTTGCATCGTTCTAAAGGCTTCTGTCGAGTCCGTGGGGAAGAAGCTCACGCAGGGCGCACGACTCGTAAGGGCATGCTAGTTTCTCCGGCTTAACAAAGAGAATGAAAGAATTTGTCTTCTCTGTTATTTACCGGTCTACCTCTCTCTTCAATTTAGGGCCTTTTAGTTGAACCCAAAGCTTGATTTGTTTCCAAAGCTTCATATTATTTCTTTCCTAAAGTCTTCCTCTAATTTTCCTTTAATTGATTTAGGAATGATCTGATTTTTCTGATATAAATTATTTCTTTATTTTACGCATCCTCAATTAGTTAAGCTTGTCTTTTCCGTCCTAGCTACTCAAAATTGTCAAACCATATTCATGGTCTCACTAAGTGGTCAAACTGGTGAGCCGGAAAAGTCAAAATGAGAATTGATGCGCGGAAAAGAAAAATACATGATATAAATAAAATAAAAATGAAAAAGATAACTGACGCATGACAGTATCATGCATCCTCGGATGCGATGACGAGCGCATCATAAACTAGTGGCAGAATATAAACTATCAATACCAAAAACAAGAAATTGAGACATAGTGATACCATAAATTTAATCATAACAAAATAATAAAAATTATAAATGAAAAAAAATGTTAAAATCTTAAATAACTTAAAACCTATTTCCAAAAGAAATGAAGAAAAATATCGGGGGAGGGGCATACAATTGGGGAGATTGATTGCACTAGCAAGAGAGTAGGAGATGAAAAGGTCGATTACGTGTCTTATTCAACTGCTCGAAGAAATTAATTGCATGGGTGCTCGGTTTGCTTGACTGGTCGACACACTCAAAGTCGAATACAACCGGAAAAGGTGAGATTAATTAATCGAGTGCTCATTTGATTGGCGCTCGTGCATATCAAGAATTGTGAGAAAAGGTGAGATTGACTATAGCAATAGGATCAATGATTGACAACAATGGCATGATTAACGAAAGCACGACTAAAGGAAGAGGTGAAACTAGCAAAGGGAGAGATGAGATTGACAAATGCAGAGGATCCCATCTAGTCAACAACATATTTGTATCCTGCAGGAAATAAATTCAACATGACTAGACCCAAATATTAAATCTCACTTCCATTGTATCTTGTCAAAACATACTTATATGAATATGGAACTTGGGGAACGATTTGATGCTTCCTACGCTATCACTAACATGTACTTGACTTAAGCTACTATGTCATGATGTATGAAGTAGATTTGGAGCTTCGGGAACGATTCGATGCTTCCTAAGCTATCACTAACGTGTACTTGACTTAAGCTACTATGTCATGATGTATGAAAGTAGATTTCACGAAAATGAAATAAAGAAATCTTTTCAAATAATTGGTAGGCAAAGTAAAGGAATTTTAGGCCATATAATTGACACACTCACTTCGAGTGGGCGTCTGACCAAGTCATGCAAACAAATTGTCCATAAATCTCCATAAAGCAAGCTTGATTCGACCAATTCCTCTCCTCATATTGATCAGATTTTCGCACCCACCATTATACCTCTCCATATCTTTTAAAAACAATCCGACAAACTCAGCATTGTTTAACCTCAAGATATGATGGAGGAAATGAAAATAGGTAGCTTATAAATAATACTAATAAAGTAAAAGTCAACTAAAATTAAATTTAAATGCATCAATCAATCAATAAGCCTAGCAAAATTAGGATAAAATCGACGACGATAATGACTAACTTTTGGACAGTGTAATGTAAATAGTTTTAAGAACCTCAAAGACCCAGAATGAAATATGCAGTAAGAAGTGAACCATTAATCATTACCAGTTAGTGATCTCTCTTCCTGACACCTCGCAAAATCCCAGACTTTCAGAGTCGTATCATCCGAACAAGAGCAGAACTTTAAATCGGTTCTAGAGAAACTATAGACCGAGAGACAATAAATAGGACCAATGAGTATTAAAAATCCATGTTCAAGTGAAAAATACAAATAAGCGAACCTTAAATCACGAACTGATTCTTTATGAGCAGATTTGTTTGCCTTCACATTGTTCATGTTGTTTTGCCAATACCTGAGTAGAACTATATTAAAGCAAGTTCTATAAACATGTATAAATAAGTCTATACGAAAGGATTAACATACAACTCTAGCTATTAGAAACACCAAGAATTAAGAATATAATGCAGGAAAGGTACTTGATTGAGCCACCATCATCACCAGTAACCATCCAATTTTCATTGTGGCTCCATACCATCGATCTAATTGCTTGATCATGAGCCTGATAATTCAAAAGTTTTTTTAAACGATTTGCAATAGTGTATCTTACTCAAGCGAGTTTCAGTTTCACACCTGAAGGATCATTTCAAAATTAAAAGACTGTCCATTCCAAAGCGTGAATTCACCACTCTGGGACCCAGTAATTAGACGCCGCCCTGTAGGAGTCCACTGCAGCAATTTCAGAACACATAACAATGCCATCAGAATAAAAAAAATCTTGGAGATCCAACAATCAAAAAATGGGATGCTCGTTCAGGTCATTTTACAAGTAAAAGAATAAAAAAATGAGAAATGCATAAAGAAAATTCAACCTTCACAAATTTGGAAAACTCATGTTATAAACGTGAATACATCGAAATTTCATTATACATGTCAATTCTCATGTTATAACGATTGGTCCTGAAGATTTAGTATGTGCATGAAGTTCAAACGTCTAAATGAACAGAAAATAAAGTGAAACTAAGTTGCAATTATTATTTAATACATGCACAAGAAAACCATATTAAAGAACTCACATTGATAAAGAACTTCCGCAGAAATAAAATAATAATAACATGAAAAAAAACATTTTGGTAAATATGATGGTAATAAATTAAATAATTGAATCACAAAGAAAGACAAGTCTTATCTGCACCGAAAAGATTATCCTACAAATTACCCAAAAGAAGAAAATCAATAAACCTGGAGTGCATGTGCTCAAAATTATGCAGTTCCAAAAGAGATGGAACCAAAGAAACAAGTTGTTGAAGGTGTCTTGATTGTGTAAGACATGATGGACAACCGCTATATCTGAATATTCTAGAAGAAAATTTCAAATAAGGTTTATTTTCTTAAGTCATGCATGCATCGAACTCGGATTAAAGTATGATAAATTTACATTAGAAATAAAGAGAGGGCCCAAAAAATCCAAGGAATCTAAATTGAAATACATTTGAAGAATAATACAAAAATCAATTAAACATTGCTTTAAACACCAAAATTTTAACATATATATGCCTAATAGCTACGTATGTGACAAGCACAAAGAATGAGAAATACGTACTAAACTTACCAAGACCCTGTTGATAGAACATCTATTTTTGTTGGTAGAAGCATGGACATATCTAGTAGCAAAGCTTGTGGATGGATTATCAGCATAAGCAGCTGTTGGTAACATCTGCATTAGAATAATAATATCAACTTTAAGTAAAATAGAATATAATAAAAGCATTCTCAATGTGTCTCAATGAAATAGTGTGTGAAAAATAACGATAAGAAAAACACTCAAGGAAAAATAAACAAACAAATCAATTTCAGAAAGATGTCATTAAACTAACATCTATAGCTGCTGCTGGAGTAGGTTGCAACACTGTCCGGTCTCTACCTTCCCGCTGCCATGCGCGAATCTGCGTAGAGTAGAGAATGAAATGAGTGAGTAATTTGAATGGTTTATCCTAGAGTATGTCAAAATACACAGAACTAGGGAAAATAAGGTTGTATGCATGAAACTCCATGCACTTACAAGTATGTAATACCAAATAACAGGACATCGGTATTCGGTAACGCATATTTCATAGAATGGACATCAGATGCCACAAATTCTAAGTGAGGCAGAACTAAGAGAGTGATAGGAGCAAAGTCAAAACAATCAATCAAATAAACATCAAATTCCATTACTCTTAAACCAGCCAATCATAATCAGTAAAAAAAATATTTCGGCAGGGCAATATTTGTCAACATGTTCTATGGTCCATGAAAAGTAAAAGAAATACATAAATATATATAACAATAATCCCCAAAGCATGTACACTTTTGGTTATATTTTTCACATAAGCTTTGGGGGTAATTGATATTTTTAGTGGTTATTATTATTGTAATATCTTTTTTTAACTTTTCATGGACCATAGGACAGGTTGACAAATAGTGTTCCGTTGAAATATTCTTTTCAAAGATTGTGATTTGATAGGAGCAGACTTAAAACAATGAGGCCAATAAACATCAAATTTCATCACTTACAAATCAGTCAACATAAAAAAGGGGCATCTCGGTGCACAAAGCATCCCCGCGCAGCGAGGGTCCGAGGAAGGGTCCCACCACATGGGTGAAATGTAGGCAAACCTTACCCTGCATTTTTGCAAGAGGCTGCTTCCAGGACTCGAACCCGTGACCTCAAGGTCACACGGCAACTACGAAGCACCGACACTTCAAAACGCCCAGAGTGTCGGTGTCGGACTCTCCGACACGCGTCCGACACGGGGACACGCTCGGACACGCGTGTCGGAAGCCCGACACGCTGGATTGAGCGGGACTCGCGTGTCCCGTGTGAGCGGGACTCGCGTGTCCTGTGTGACTGTGCAGAGCCGCTATTTTATATTTTATAAGCGGAATAAAACCCGCACAGTCGATCATACTTCCCCGCAGGTTGCCGCACAACCCTAGGTTCCCCTCCCTTCACCCGCAGGTTGCTGCCGCTCTTCCCCTATTCTCCAGGGTCCAGGCCGCCGCTAGTACTCCTCAGTGCCGCCAGGCACCAGTGATCCTCACTCCAGCCCGACAATGGCGCTAGTTCTCCTCAGTGCCGCCAGCCCGCCAGTTCTCCTCAGTCCAGGCCGCCAGCCCGCCATTTCTCCTAAGTCCAGGCCGCCAGCCCGCCATTTCTCCTCAGTCCAGGCCGCCAGTCGCCAGTGATCTTCACTCTGCAATACTCCCAGTCCTCAGCCGCCAGTACTCCTCAGTCCAGGCCGCCAGCCCCCATTTCTCCTCAGTCCGGGCCGCCAGGTTCCCCTGTACTCCAGTACTCCTCGTTCCCCTGTACTCCAGTCCACAGTCGCCAGGTTCAGGCCGCCAGGTTCCCCTGTCTTTTATATTTTTGTTTTCGTTTTCAGCACATGAGCCTCCTCTTTTTTTGTAGAATGTCTTCAAGCAAAGATAGTAATAGTGGTTCACAAGAGCCTATATCTATTGATGATGATCCAAATAAACCATTATGGAGGTTTGTCAATAAGCTGGCTACTAATGAGGCAGGAGGCAATTTGTCTTGGAAGTGCAATTTTTGTGAGAAAAATTTTATAAGCTCATATACAAGAGTGAGAACACATTTGTTAATGATTGGTGGAAAAGGAATTGGAAAGTGTTTAAAAGTCTCAAGGAGTGATCTATTTGAGATGGAAAAACTAGAAGAAGAGGTGAAAGCTAGAATGGCGAGTCTTGCTCCTAAAAAAGTCCATTTGCCCTCATCTAGCATTTCAAGTAGTGAAGGTGGATCTACTAGTGGGGTGGGTATTTTTTCTAGAAAAAGGAAGATTGAAAGTGGGGGAAAAGGTTTGCATTTGCTTGAGAATGCATTTAACATGGGTCAACGAAAACGGTTAGATTATGAGATTGCTAGAATGTTTTATTCGGGAGGTTTGCCTTTTAACCTAGCAAGAAATCCCTACTTTATTTCTGCTTTTACTTATGCTGCAAATCATAATATTGCGAGATATATACCACCAAAATACAATTTATTAAGGACTACTTTGTTACAAAAAGAGAAGTTAAATATTGAAAGATTGTGTGCACCAATTAGAAACATGTGGAAGGAGAAGGGTGTAAGCCTTGTGAGTGATGGATGGAGTGACTCACAAAGGAGATCACTTATTAATTTTACGAATGTGTCTGATGGAGAAGCTATGTTTTTAAGGGCGGTTGATTGTTCTGGAGAAACAAAGGATATGTATTTCATTTATAACTTATTCAAAGAAGTTATAAATGAAATTGGTCATGAGAAAGTGGTACAAGTCACCACAGATAATGTTGCTAATTGCAAGGCTGCAGGACAACTCATTGAACAAGAATTTCCATCCATTATTTGGACTCCTTGTGTGGTGCACACCCTTAATCTTGCATTGAAGAACATATGTGACCCGAAGAATACAGAGGCCAATCAAGATGTTTATTTAGAATGCAATTGAATTTCTAAAATTGTTTCTGAAGTTATGGAAATAAAAAAATTTATCATGAACAATTCCATGAGGCTAGCTATATACAATGAGTTTGTTAACTTGAAATTGCTTTCCATAGCTGATACACGGTTTGCTTCGATGATTGTGATGCTTAAGAGGTTTAAGCTAATTAAAAGTGGTCTTCAAAGCATGGTTATTTCTGAAAAATGGAATATTTATCGAGATGATAATCAAGGGAGGGCGAAGTTTGTTAAGGATCAAGTACTGAATGATTATTGGTGGGATAAAATTGATTACATACTTTCCTTCACGGCTCCTATTTATGATATGCTTAGACTTTGTGATACAGATAAGTCTTGTCTTCACTTAGTCTATGACATGTGGGATTCACTGATTGAAAAAGTAAAAAGTGTTGTATATGAACATGAGGTGAAAAGGCTAGATGAGGAATCTACATTTTATGAAGTTGTTCAAACGATACTTATGGATCGTTGGTCAAAGAATAACACTTCACTTCATTGCTTAACACATGCCTTGAATCCTAAGTAAGTTTTAAAATTACATGAGTTAATTACATTATTTTTTTATTTTTATTTTTTATTTGTTATAACAATAATACATGTTTTATTTTTTGATTTAGGTACTATAGTGAACAATGGCTCAATGAATATTCTTCTAGAATTTTTCCGTACAAGGATAGTGAAATCATTCAAGAAACCAAAAAATGCTTTAGGAAGTACTTTCCTAACATTGAGGATCGCACCAAGGTGAATTTAGAGTACGCAAATTTCGCTTATATAAATGGAGAATTTAGAGAATTTGATTCAATTCACAGTCGATATTCAATAGATCCTAAGGCTTGGTGGGTTATTCATGGTGCAAGTGCACCTATACTACAAAGTTTAGCCTTAAAGCTTCTTGCACAATCATCTTCTTCATCATGTGCCGAGAGGAATTGGAGTACATACCCCTATATACACTCAATGAGAAGAAATAAAATGACTCTAAAACGTGCAGAAGATCTAGTTTTTATACACAGCAATCTACGTCTTCTATCTAGAAAAAATCCACAATACGCACAAGGAGAGACCAAGATGTGGGATATTGCTGGAGATTCATTTGACACATTTGAAGATGTTGGCATGCTTGAAATTGCAAATCTTTCACTGGATGAGCCCGAGATGGAATCCATTATTTTTACTGATGATATATAATGGTAATGTGTTAATGCTTTCTCACTTTTTGATCTTTTGTTAAGTTTTACATTTGAATATTTGATGACGTAATTTATTAGAATATTTGTTAATTGTTCGTTTTTTTATTTTTTGTTAAATGTTTTAGGAATATGGTATAAAAAATAAATATTTAATATACGTGTCCCAGCGTGTCGGAATATGGTATTTTTTTTAGAATTGACGAGTCGCGTGTCGCGTCGTGTCGTGTCGCGTGTCGCGTGTCAGTGTCAGTGCAACGTAGCACGGCAATACCTCAACCGGTGAACCTGTCAACATACAACAACAACAACACTCAAGCCTTTATCCCACTATAGTGGGGTCGGCTATATGGATCCTTCGTCGCCATTGTGCCTTATCTTTAGTCATAATCTCACTAATGCCTAGGTATATCATGTCTTTCCTTATAGTTTCATTCCAAGTCTTTAGTGGTCTACCCCTCCCCCGTTTAACATGCCTAGTGACTAAACTCTCACAACACCTAACAGGTGCCTCTAATGGTCTCCTTTGTACGTGTGTGAACCACCTTAGTCGAGCTTCTAGCATCTTCTCTGCAATTGACGCCACTCCAGTCTTATCCCTGATACATTCATTCCTAATTTTATCCAGTCTCGTTTGTCCACACATCCACCTAAGCATTCTCATCTCCGCAACTCCCATTTTTTGCTCATGCACATAATTCACTGCCCAACACTCAGAACCATAGAGCATCGCTGGTCTAATTGCAGTACGGTAAAACTTTCCTTTAAGTTTTAATGGTACTTTACGATCACATAATATCCCTGACGCGCCCTCTCCGCTTCAACCAACCTGCTTGGATTCTATGTATCACATCTTTATCTACACCTCCATCTTTTTGAACTATCGATCCAAGATATTTAAAGCACTCACTGCGGGAAATATCTTGATCACCCAACTTAATAACGAAGTCATCCGTCTTACTTGCACTGCTAAATTTAAGCTCCATATACTCTGGCATTGCCCTGCTCAACCTAAAACCCTTCTTTTCTAAAGTGTCTCGCCAAGATTCAAGTTTCGGGTTTACACCCTCGCGCGTCCCGTCGACCAAAACAATATCATCCGCAAACAATAAACACCAAGGTATTGTTTGTTGGATATGTCCGGTGAGCTCATCTAAGATAAAGGGTAAAGAGATAAGGGCTTAAAGCTGACCCTTGATGTAAGCCAACAGTGATAGGGAATGCTTGTGTTAATCCTCCAGATGTCCTTACCCTTGTCACTGAATTGGTATACATATCTTTGATATGTCAATGTATGATACATTTACACCTTTCTTTTCTAAGACTCTCCATAAGATCTCTCTTGAAATCCTATCTTAAGCCTTCTCAAGATCGATAAACAGCATATGCAAATCTTGTTTTCTTTCTCGATAGTTGTCAATTAGTCTCCTCAAGAGATGTATAGCTTCCATGCTCGACCGCCCTGGCATGAATCCAAATTGATTCTCCGAGATACTAGTCTCTCGTCATACTCTTCTTTCTATTACTCGTTCTCATAGTTTTATGGTATGACTCATTAATTTAATTCCATTATAATTAAAATAATTTTGTATATCTCATTTGTTCTTATATAAAGGTACTAAGATACTTTCTCTCCATTGGTCTGACATTCTCTTTGTCTTCAGTATCTTAATGAAGAAACATGTAAGCCACGAAATTTCTTTTTTCCTTAGACGTTTCCATACTTCGATGGGTATATCGTCTGACTCAACCATCTTTCCATTTTTCATCTTCTTTAGAGCATCATTTACCTCCGATACTTGAATTTTACGATAGAACGTTATGTTCCTATACTCCTCTGATTTACTTAACTCTTCCAAGTTCAGTTCATTGTTTTTTGCTTCATTGTAGAGTTGATAAAAATATATTTTCCATCGCTCTTTAATAACCACATCATCCGCCAAAACTGTATTTGTTTCATCCTTTATGGATTTAACTTGGCTTAAATCTCTTGTCTTCCTCTCTCTCTAGCTCAAGCAATTTTATATATATAACGTTCTCCATCTTTGGTATCTACTCGCTTATAAAATTCTTCATAAGCTTGACTTCTTGCTTTACTTACTGCATGTTTAGCTTCTTTCTTGGTGACTTTATATCATGCCAAGTTTTCATCATTCTTGCAAGTGTAGAGTGTTTTATAGCTGACTCTATTTGCCCTCATTTTGTCTTGCACTTCCTCTTTTCACCACCAAAAATCTTTATTTGGGGGCGCACGACATTTTGATTCTCCAACTATATTCTTTCCACTTATCCTTAAATGTGAAGACATGACTTCCCATGAGACACTAGGATCAACATAAGGATCATCAATTAGTTGTTCCATAACTGATGTCTTAAAAGCAATCTGTTTTTCCATCTTCAAGTTCCACCACCGAATTTTTGGGAACACTTTTGTCCTTGTCTTAAACTTATTGTATTTAATTTGCACGTCCAACAACACTAGCATATGTTGTGTTGTCAAACTTTCTTCTTGTATGACTTTGCAATTCTTAGAAATTATTTTATCTATTTTGTGAGTCATAAATATCAATTTGTGACTTATTTGGTTCGCTTTTAAACGCAATTAAATGTTCTTTCCTCTTCATGAAAAGCATATTTGTCACAATTAGCTCATGTGCTATAACAAAGTCTAAAATGATTTTTCTTTCTTCATTTCTTTCTGCATACTCAAATCCTCCATGAACGAACTGTATAATTTGTATTTTCCTTCCCTATATGTCATTTAAGTCTCCTCCAATGAAAATCCTCTCTCTTTGTGGGATTTCCCTTACTAAATCATCCAAGTCTTCCCAAAATTGCACTTTAATAACTTCACTGAATCTTACTTATGGTGCATAAGCATTGATCGCATTAATAGTTTATTTTCCTATAACCAATTTAAGAGCTAAGATTCTATCACTTTTTCTACTTACTCAAACAACTTCATCCCTCCAAGTAGTATCCACAATAATACGTACTTCATTGCTTATTTTATTTTTTATTTGTACCCAAATTTAAAACCTGAATTGTCTAAAAACTTAGCTTTCTCACCCACTCATCTAGTCTCTTGCAGGCATAAGATATTTATCCTTCCCATAATCATCGTATTCACTACTTCCATGAGTTCCATCGTTTTCCCGTTAGCGTAACTATATTCCAACTTCCAAACATAAGTCAGTCACAAATCCTACGATATACTTTCCTAGGACGTCTAATATATGAGGACTTCTGCTTATTTAACACTACACCCAAGTTCTCTTGGAGGTGCAGCGGTCCTTACCAAGACGCCGCATTCGGACCATACAACGAGGATTCTTGCATATTTAACACTACACCCAAGTCATGAAAATGTAACGGTCCTTGCCAAGACGTCGCATTCGGACCATACGACGCGTTCCTTAAGAGGAACCTAAATTTTACACAATTTCTCAAAAGATTCATATTCATAAGGGTGACTAAATTTTACTTCTACCTAACACAACCCTCACTATTTTTCATCCGAGCTTGAAACCGACATAGGCTGGTTTGAACCAGTCAACATAATCAATAAAAATAATACTGCAACAAAACATTAATTGTCAACTTGTTCTATGGTCCATGAAAAGAAAAAAGAAAAATAATCCCCAAAGAATCAACAATTTTGTCACATCTTCACATAAGCTCGCAAGGCAGGAGAAAGTGCAGATGAACTTCTGTGAAGGATTTGCCGGATCCACAAAATATCGGATGCAGCATAATAAAAATGAACAAAAAAACTTGATATTCCAAGGCAAAGATCGGTTATCATGTTTATATCTTCCTGAAGAAGAAAGGATAAAACTTTATACCTTCTCACTTTTGGATTGTGCGTCTTGGATTCAGATTCAAGAATTCCAAATTTTTGCTCTTGATGCAAGCAAGGACGCACGTGACGAAACTCCAAAGGATGAAAGCAGGAATGGGTGATTGGGTGCTAAGATGGACAGAGCAGACGAAGGATAGAACTTTCTTTCCTCGGTCCCCAAGGGAATTTAATATTGAATCAAATCCAATTCAATACAATTTGATTCCGATGTGTCCTACACTCCTACTTAACTGGTTACTGACATTCAATAAAGGGATTTGAATTAATCAAATTACCACATTTGCAATCAAATTAAATTAGTATTCAGTCACATTAAACTTAATTAATTATTCTTAATAATTAACTAGAATTAATCCAAGCATTTGGATTAATTTAATATTTTAAAAATTAAACAATCTAGTTAATTATTTCTTTTCATACAAACATTTAAAGTTATTTTTGGTAAACAATGAATTTTTCCAGTGTTTGACTCTTAGATTATCCCAGGGGTGAGCATAATAATCGAAACTCATTACACAACAACAACAACAGAACCCATATAGTCCCCAATCATTGGGGGTATGGGCGGGGGAAGATTGGAAACAGACCTAACCTTTGGCACTATGCACAAAGTGGCTTCTCTCAGAGGAGAAAGACCTAACCTTTGACAATAAATGCACAAAGTGGCTGCTCACAGAGTACCACTGAAAAAGTGGCCCCACCGTCGCGTTTGTTGCGGAATCATGCCCTCAAATCAAAGTCAAAGACATCAGCTAGGGCAGACCCAAGAATCCATTTTGATTTATGTGCACATAACCATGCTTCCTTCATTCAGCATCCAGAGCATTGGTGAAGCACACAAATCGAAACTCATTAATTGCTCGATAATCGCTTGAATTTTTAATCGGATCAAACTCGAAATAAAATGTTTGAATCAAACTGAATCGAATCAAAAATGGCTCGAAATTAATTACGAGTTGATTTCGAGCCACATATGAATCGTTCGATGATTCGAGCCAGCTCGACTTACTAAAAATATGATTCGAAATTTCGAATCGACTCCTAGTCACAGACTCCCTATCACTAGTCTATTTTAACTTTAAAAGTAAAAGTAGGTTGCGGCTGCAAAGGATTACTCTACAATATGTATGCAGTTGTAAAGGCAACAAGTGTAGGAGTGTAGCAACGGTAGCGTAAAGCTATCTCATGATTCTCCTCTCCTTCAGTCCTCCGTGCTCGGCTGCGGGCCTGTGGCCTATCCTTTCTAAGGTAGGCAGCGAAGCTCCAAACTCCAAGGCGCCGAATATTTTTCTTGTTCCAGTCTTTAACAAACTTTTCTCTGAGTAATTATCCTGGGATTTAAGCTATTTTCCTGATATATCATTTTAAAATTTCACTCTTGGGTACTGTTCCTTTGATCCATGCAGGAAATCAGAACTCTCAAGCTACTTTTTTTCATCATTTCTTCAGCATTAGGCATATTTCGTTTTTTATTGATTTAATATGTTTATATCTTTTTTTTACTGTCTCTCTGCAAGCCTTCCTGCATTCAGACAGTAAAAAATTGTTTTTCTTCCTGCTTTCTCTAGATTTTCTAGGTATGATCTTAACTGTGAAGCTAGAAAGTAATTGAAAGAAAATTTCTGCTAATGTTGGTATTTCTATTTTAAGGAGTGGAGATGAAGCATTAGCAGAAATTTCTGATGGATCATATGATTTCGTTTTTTTTTGCGTTGACTTAATTTGTCATTGGTAAAGGAAATTTCTGCTAATGTTGGTACATTTCATCGGTGAATGCTCAAAATACTAAATATGTAATGTACATAATTTTAAAAATTATTACCTAACTCTAAAATTTGTAATAATTGAATATTTATGAAAAAAATAATTATTTTCGAGCCAACTCAAAATTCATTCGAGTAGGCTCGAAATGTAGTCGATTTCGAATCAAGACGCTCGACTCAAAATTGATTTCGAGTCGACTTCAGGTTGAAAATTTTGATTTTGAGCCGAGTCATAATTGATCAAATTCGACTCGATATCACCCCTAGATTATCCTTTAAGCTAATAGGAGGCTCACAATAATTTGTGGTTCAGATTTATTCAATTAATTTAATAATCTTGGAAATTAATTCTTTAATCAACCAGAATCTAGAAATTATAGTTAACATCTAGAAACAAACTATGAAGGTCTAGTCCAAAGTGAATTCGCAAACTTTTTCATATTATGAATATTATAAGTAAGGTCCCTCTATCACTTTTATTTCCAGATCAAATTTAGGGTGTGAAATTATAAGTTAAAACCCTATAAATCAAATAATTATGCATCCAATACTTATTGCTTTGATATTTTTTCAATCTTGCTTTGGTCACTCTCCCACAATTAAGCATTGTGGACAGTGGCGGACGCAGGATAAATTTTTTGTGTGGGCGGAGTGCTAATTCATTTGAAAATTTTAATTATAAAATATATAAAAAATATGTTTATAGTATATTAATGTCAACTTTTTTATATTATTTTCATAATTTAAATGATTTTTGTATGTGTAAATATACAGAAGGTATATCTGTATTTTTCAAAGATTTTTTTTACAATGTCTAAATATAAAAAAATATCTACACTTTTAATGAATTTTTTTATAATATATTTCTTTAATTATATAAAATATATCTAAATTTTTAATTATTTTTGTTGTCTAAATATTGCATTTTGGCAAAAATATCAAAATTGTGGTATTATGAGGATTTGAACTCAAGACCTCTTACTATTAATAACCTTAACATGAAGTCAAAAGCCACTATGTCAAGCCTAATTTATTGTTTTGAATAGATATTATATATAATATCTATAAGACTATAAGAACAAAAATCTTTTTAACGTGATATTCTAAGTTTTTTTTTAATTAAGTGTGGGCCACATGTAGGTCCACCCTGATTGTGGAGCACATCGAAAATCTCCTACTCTATTAGCTAGGTGACAGCTTTTTACTCTCTGACTATAGGCTAAGATAAAAGACACAAAGTTACTAATAATATCTAAGAACTAATCTTATATTATTGTAACTCATAAATTCATTTTCCTCAAGATCATATCCATTAGAAATTTAGTATGGAGTCGATTGATATTCTTGTTCTCTAACTAGCATCCTCACAAATGCAAGTGTCTACATGTTACGGATCCACGTGTCGCGGGCACATTCACTCAAGTGAACCCCCCTCGTCATAATTTATGGAGCGCGCATAAGGAAGTCGCGTGGTCGTGCGCACATTCACTCAAGTGGACCCCCTCGTCATAATTTAAGGAGCGCGCATATGGAAGTCATCATGGTCGTGGGCACATTTACTCAAGTGGACCCCACTCGTCATAATTTATAGAGCGCACATATGGAATCCACCATGGAGCGCGCATATGAATATTAATTAATATTAATTAAGTATTTTGTATTTCCATGTTATTTCCTTGTTTGATTGCTTTTTGTATTTCCTTGTTTGGTTGCCCTCCCTCATCTATATAAGGGGGAGGGGTTTATTTGTGATCTTATGATGGATGTATGAAAGATTTTAGGGTTGCTTCCTAAGTTCCTCTCTTCTTCTCGCTCACCACCATCGGACCCCTTCTCTTGTCGGATTCCTCCTGAGAAAATATTTACATCGTAACAATTGGTCCGACCTGCCGTTTCCGCCCGCCGACGGCCGACGGAGAACCACTGCCGCGCTGCTACTTCCCCACCCCGCGCACATCTACCGCGAGTCACCCGTGCGCATTTTCTGCGAATCTCGATCGACCGCTGCTGTTGTTTTCCGGTCGACCCAGCCGCAAGCCCCGATCGTTGCAGCCGCTACTGCGCGCCTTCCGCGACCCCGCTCCGCCGAAACCCCGCCGCTACCTGCCCCGATCTGCCGCTCTCTGTTGGTTTCTGCGCCCAAATCCGCCGGCCTCAGCCCGGAATCGCTTGATTTCGCCCAGACCCGCCGGCCTCCGCCCACTATCACGCCGATCTGCTCGATTCCGCCCAGATTCCGCTCATTCCCACCCAGAACCGCCGCTCTCTGCCGTTCCCGCACCGTTCTCCGGATTCCGCCCAACTCCCGCCGCCGTTGTCATCAAATCATCCCCTACCGGCCTCTCCCCGCCAGATCTGCCCTTTCTACACACCAATCGGTCGGCATCATCTCCAGTCTACCTCCTTGGCAACATGATCGCAGCCCAATCGGCCGCGCCCGGGCCGTTGTTCTTGCCATCGGCGGACACCAGCCCTCGGTTGGATTTTTCTGCCCTCGCTGCACAAATCCTGGCCACATGCGCCTCTCTCAACGCCAAAGTTGATCGTCTCATCGCTCTCGACGGACGGGCATTCGCAACCTCCCTTGAGGCTCCCTGCCCTAGGTCGCCTCCACCATGGCTGCCTCCTGTACCATGCGAGAGTTATCCGGCCATGCCACCCCCAATATTCCTCTACAACACCAACCTGCCCCTCCGCCCCGCAGTCAATCCTCCTGCCGAAAGCACACCAACCGCTAACGAACTACCTCTCTCCACGGTGGTCGTCCCCCCACCGCTTCCGCCACCTCTCCGGTCACCAGCCCCGCCGCCTCCGGTACACTCGCCGCCTCCTCTACCGACTCTTACTCCGCCGGTCCCGGTCTTGCCGCCCCCTCCGGCCATATCACTGCCTCCTCTCCCGGCTCTTGCTCCGCCAGCCCCTGCCTGGCCGCTTCCACCGGCCGCATCGCCGCCTCTTCTGCTGGCCCGTTCCCCGCTAACCCCGGCGGACCCGTTCATGCGGCCGACCGTCGCGTCTCCGACATCCTTATGGTTGTTGCACACCACCGCTCCACCGACTTTGCGGAAGCCACTGCTTTCGCCGCCCGTCTTTTCGATGGCGCCGTCGTTTCTCGCCAACACCGCCACCGCTGCTACGCGCTACCCGGCCCTGTTCTGGAGGGAGGTCAAGGTACCAGATGATCTGACCACCCGCTTGGTACACGAGCTTGAGGGCAAGCTCGTTTTGAAGGACGGATGGAGTGTTACGGGTCCACGTGTCGCGGGCACATTCACTCAAGTGGACCCCCCTCATCATAATTTATGGAGCGCGCATATGGAAGTCGTCGTGGTCGTGGGCGCATTCACTCAAGTGGACCCCCCTCGTCATAATTTAAGGAGCGCGCATATGGAAGTCGACATGGTCGTGGGCACATTTACTCAAGTGGACACCACTCGTCATAATTTATGGAGCGTGCATATGGAAGCCACCATGGAGCGCGCATATGAATATTAATTAATATTAATTAAGTATTTTGTATTTCTTTATTATTTCCTTGTTTGATTGTTTTTTGTATTTTCTTGTTTGGTTGCCCTCCCTCATCTATATAAAGGGGAAGGGGTTTATTTGTGATCTTATGATGGATGTATGAAAGATTTTAGGGCTGCTTCCTAAGTTCCTCTCTTATTCTTCATTTCTTCTTCTCGCTCACCACTGTCGGCCCCCTTCTCTTGCCGAATTCCTCCTGAGAAAATATTTAGATCGTAACACTACATGCGAGGATCTCTACGGAATCATTGATATCTTATTTCACAATGATTCTTGGGTCTTGGCACGAACGCTTCAGAAGAAATCTTAAAAGCATATTTCATGATCAACAGCAATATGTTACCTTGCTCCATAGTTACGACTTACGACTCAAATGCTTCATCTGATATCTAAAATTGAATACATTTAAAGCAAATAGCAATGACAATTGGACTTTATTGATAGAGATACGAATGAGAAAGTCTGTTACATAAGATATTAGCGACAATCAGAGTTAAATAGTCGGGCCCTACTCTAATAGAGTAGTGTAGATAGTGAAAGAGGCCTAACTTTGAATTTTTTAAATGTGGAAAGTAAGAAACCTACTCCAACTCATTTAATGATTAACATATTACATTACAGAGAAGAAATATCAAGCAAATCATAAAGTGTGCTAGATATATCATATCAAGAATAGGAAACTAACAAGTGTGCAATGCTCAGATAAAGAAAGAAATTGCATTGTTTCAAATAAGGAACTATTTACCTGAATGTATCTCACAACAGTGCTTGTATAGTCAACGGCCCGTCGTTGAACTAGCTTTCGCATTCTTTTAGCAGCAAAACTATCTCCATGAGCTGCAATTAAATATTATATGATACTGACAATACTATATAAAGCTGAGTAATAACTATACTTGAAAGTAATGAGCTTATCACAACAACTACTAATAAAATTTAAGCAACATAAACATATAGCTGACATATGATCAACTAATTCATCCAAACCAACAACATTGTTGGATGGATGGGCCTAAGTTTACAAAATTAATCAAATTGAGAGTATTGAAATCCCAATTGTGTCATCATTAGCGTTGTCCCAAACATCTAAGGCTGGATTTATGAATTCTTGTTTTTCAACTTTTCCAATTGAGTACTGCTTGAGATATTAAATCTTTTCCTAACAAATCATTTTGACCAAATTTATTTATGTTATCATAGGTCTATCCATTCAACATTGTAAACCTCGATACGCATTTTGTATGTCTCTAATGTATGTCATTTGAACTTATGTTGTGGCGTTGTGCATCCCAAAAAATACTAAAATCTGAAAATATGAGCACTAATATAAAGGCGAACTAGCGTGGTAGATAGGCGAAGAGGATGATAAGATAAGCAAAGAGGGTGATAAGATAGGCAATGGGTACGTAGTAGGTGAGTCGTGATAGTGACTCAGAGAACAAAATGTCGGTGAGCTTATAGAAAGAGAGGCAAACAAGCCAAGAGGGTCCGAAGGCTCTAAAGGAGGCAAGCCGATAGGCAAACCAGCGTGGTCGAAGAGGACTATTGTCGGTGAGCCTATAGACGACGAACGGTCCCTGTAGTCAGTGAATAAGCAACGAGAGGATGAATCACATGTTTCTGCTCTAGGTCAAGCTAAAGCCAAATTTCAGACAGAGACGACCAAATAAGGGTGGGTAAAGTAATACAAGGGATGTAAAAGTACTAATACTTGTCATTTACACCAAACAAAAAAAATCATGAACTGAAAATCAAATGAACAATTCACAGTTCTATACGCAATTCATAATAAAGTTCACTACTTAGAGGAAAAAGAGTAAAAAAAAAGGTAACAAAATTACTCCAGTTTCCACGTTCTAACCCTTACCGTCGTAGGGAGGAGGGTGCGGCTGTTGGTAGTCGATCGGGAGTGTGCTCGAGGAAGCCGAGGGCTGACGCATGGGAGGGCCCTGCTGCTGCTCTCCGTACATCATGGCCATCACCCAGCCCTCCCAAAACCCTAACCCTAATTTCAAGGAAATCAACGACGGTCCGGGCGAGTTCCAAAAGAGGCAAGGAGACTGATGTATTTAGGAACCGCTGAAGAAAGATTGGGAAGAGCGGAAAGAGAAAATACAGCTGCGAGGAGCGCGAGAAGAAAGAAAAAAAAAAGACAGCCGAGAGAGAAAAGCCAGGTTCGCCGGCGCGATCCAACTTAACGAAGCAAGAGAGACGGCACGAGCAGCTCACGTGATGGCTAGGGTTTTGCCTCTTTGAAGGAGATGCCCCGACTAGAAGCACGTCGGTAGCCATACGCTCCGTTTGTTTTAGCGTTTGCGCCTTGCGGTGAGGAAAAAACACCATGCTAAAAAAAATATGTTTGATAAAACTCTTTGAAATATATCTCTAAACCTCTATTTGCACAGTGGTGGAGGTCGTGAACGTGGTGGCTATGAACTGTCGTTTGTGAACGCTCAACCTCACCTACAGGACTTCGTTCACTTTTACGTTCAAATTTAGTTTTATTTTCTTCGTTGCGGTCATAATCGTTGTCATGCCAAACATAGATTCTATGATGATGGTGTTTTCTGTCTAAACTCATCGGAGCAGAAACGCCCCGTCAGACGGAGCCTAAGTTTTGTTTGATTGAAATAGTTCTCTAAAATTTCACCTATATTTTAAATCGGTCCTTTAAATTTTTCATTAGATTGATTAATTGATTATGTTTTCTAGGCCATGATTTCCATTTTCTTTGCCGCCCCGCAACTTGGAGCAAGTCGGACAGACCTCCGCTTCTCTAAGGACGAAGGACACCTACTTCTTCGACGACGGAAATTTCTCCGACCGACTTGGTTGATGCTCTGATTATCATATTCTCTCGATCTCACTATTTTGAAAAAAAAATTAAGAGGTAATACCTCTTGCATTTGATTCGACTACTTCAACCATAGATTTTTATAGTTTTTCGATAGAATTTCGGCATCATGTTCTCTCGACATCACTGTATTTAAAAGAATTTCAGAGGTAACACCCATTTTGCATTTGATTTCACTGTTTCGGACGATATCTTTTCTCGACCTTACTATTTACAAAAAAATAAGAAGTAATATCTCTTTTGCATTCGATTTCACTGTTTGAATTGTAGATTCCGACAGATTTTCGGCATGTTTCTACTTGATTTGTTTTCTTGGTTGTGTTTTTTTCATTTGCAAACATCATTCTCGATATTCACAAGCACATGAATCATGTTTAATTGCATGTTTGCCTTAGTTTTTTTTTTCAACTACAAGCATCATTCTAATCATTGCGGGAAAACTTCGTTTTTTCACAGAGCACAATGAATGGAGTTGATTATAGTGATGACGATGACATTTATAAATGTGATGATAGTGTTATGAATATTACATTTGAGGGTGGAGACCTATTTGAGGATTTAGTTGGTAGCGTAAAGAACAAAATTGTGGATGAATGCTTAAATATAATTGAAAGATCGAGGTACATATGTAAATCTAATTGAATGAGGTTGTAGCATAATGAATGTCAATCAAGTTCACTTCAATCTATTTCAAGTGACGATGAAGATGACACGTACAATATTACTAAATTGAGTCAACATTTTTTTTCATTGTAAGAGATGAAAAATATGAAATCATAATCGAACTTTTTGTTTAAGTCAGGTGTGAATGAGAAATATATGCAGCACCAACGAAAAGAACCGCATGGGAAGTCAAGACTTTTAAAGAATCATTCTTGCAATGGGGAATTCAATAACAAATTATGGAACGACAAGTGGTTAAATAAAAGGGTTGGAATGGTTGTCAATTCAGAAATCTTAATCTGAGAAAAATAATTTTAAAAACTTTATTTTGAGTCCAATTTTGTTAGAATATTTATTATATGATTAATGGGTAAGAATTCATCGCGTCATAATGAAGATATATAGAAGTTATGATGCATAGAAAATTCTTGTTCTTTTTATAATTCACCCAAAAATTTTGTATGTTTTCCACATAGCATATTAAAATCTCTTAAATATGTGATATATGTGAGCGATGTAAGACAAATTTGACAATGCCGCTCGAAGCATCCGAATGAGGATCAAAGTGGATTCCACTATCCGTTGCCCCTATGTAGGTATAAATAGACAATCATAAAGAGTTTCTACGAGTATCAAGAATCCGTGTACCTGACACGACCCGTTAAGCCTCTGAACATGTTTATTGTCCAAATATACATTAACAATCTCCTCATATATTTGTGACAAAAACGTGTACGTTTTGGAGTGCAGACAGTAGTGAGTAACAAAAAGGTTTTCGACCTAACACATTTTCATAAGAGTTAGCACATTTAGAACATAAGTAGGAGTTTCCAAACAGTAAAAATAAACATCCAACATAAATGGTGTTACTCATGAAAATAAGTCTGAACAAACATAATGACAGTGGATCAAAACATATAACAATTCTACTCAGAGAGTAGATCATCAGCATCCATGTCAAAAACTATTTTCTCTCCTCAATCTTCACTAGTGCCTGCAAAGAATTTCATAAGTTAGACTCATTGAATTCATAAACATATGCAGTAACGTCAAAGTAAACTAGCTCTACCTAAATGAGCTTAGAACTTGTAGCATTGGTGAAGTAACACTGTCAGCATCTCTATCCAGTCATAGAAGGACCAGTCAAGTTATGATTTTAATAAATCACACATTATTATCTTACTCATTAATGATCATTATGTACCTTATCATTAAATGATTTGACACGCCATCGTTTGCAATATTATCAAATGTGAAATAATGTGCTATGATCATTAATGTTAGATTAACCTTTACAACGACTTTTTGTTCCCAGTTGAATAACTCTCGAATCAACTTACAATGAGAAAGATGTTAAGTCATCAAATATGGAATGACTAGCATCTAACCATCTTGGGTTTTCATCAAGAAAATATTTGGGGTTTGCAGTCTGTTAATAGATGCTTGAATGTTGCGATTATAGGTTCTTACTTTTCAAAACATAAACCTTGGAGGAAAGTTTCATATTCCTATAAACTTTAATCTCATTTCCCCTGATGTTTTGATTGTGAGAGCTCTATTTAAGTCTTTGGTCAAGGCGACTGCAACACTATCTTTCGATCTTACATCAATCAGGGTCATAACCCTTTGACTTGTAAGAGAGGTCAACCAGGATTGTTTCAGCCTAAGGATCCTTCTTTTGCAATTAAACAAAATGTTCATATACATCATTTTAGTAACCTGATTGTCACAGTATACTGCAACATAATTCAATTTTAGGCTCGTCGGTGAAATGTCCATTACCAAATTTCTTATCCACTCTACTTCTTCTCCCGCTGAAGCTACAGCGTAGACTTCGGATTCCATAGAAGAGAGAGCAATACATAATTGCCTCTTGGATTTCCAGGCTACAGCTGCTCCTCTTAGCGTGAAAATAATTCTACTAGTGGACTTGCTGTCATTTAATTCTGAGCACCATGACGCGTCAAAATATCCTTCCAGAATTGGAGGATGACCATTATAACATAAAACATATTGTTGGTCTGTTTTAAGTATCTCATCAGCCTATCGAGGGCATTCCAATGGTCTTGGCCAGGATTACTAGTGAATCTATTTAACATGCCGACCGTAAAGGCTATGTCGGGTCTAGTGCAGACCATAGCATACATGAGACTACCAATTAGTTTAGAATAATTTAACTATCTAACCACGGCTCCTTCATTGGGCTGTAAGCGGTTGTTATAGTCGTATGGTGTCTCACTTGCTCGACTTTCACTGTATCCTCCCGTGTCCAATAAGGACTTTATGTAGTGACTTTGACGTTAGGAAATGTCATTTTTCCCAAAGATCATTTGCATCCCTAGTATAGTTTCAGCTACACCTATGTCTTTAATGCTAAATTCTCTAATTATGTCTGACTTGACGTCATCCAATTCGGATTATTCAGATCCTAGAATAAGCATATTATCCACATACAAGCATATTAAGGTGACTTTGTTTGATCAATTACGTATGTAAAGACATTTATCTAAGAGACTCGACATGAATCACATGTTCTTTACACTATAGTCAAACTTCTCATGCCGTAATTTCAGTGCTTGTTTTAGTCCGTATAGTGACTTTATTAACTTACAAACTTTACTTTCATGACCTTGTACTATGAAGCTTTCAGGTTGGCTCATGTATATTTCTTCGGTCAGATCTCCGTTCAAGAACGCGGTCTTGACATCCATTTGATGAACAATAAAGTTCTCAATAGATGTAATCGTGAGAAGGATCCTAATAGTTGCTAAGTGACCCACGGGTGAGTAGACATCAAAATAATCTACTTCGCTGACTTGTGTGAAACCTTTAGCCACCAGACATGCTTTATACTTAGCTACGCTACCATCATGATTTATTTTTTCTTTTTCAGAACTCACTTACACCCTATAGTTTTAGCCCAATTTGGCTTATCAACCAACGTCCAGGTGTTGTTCTGAAGTAGAGAGTTCATCTCTTCATCAATGCTTCTTTCCAGAGTAGTGATTCCCTTGATCACACTGTTTCCTTATAGGTGGATGGATCAGCCTCAACGTGGCAGGTGACAAAATCATTATCAAATATTTTTGGAGTTCTTCCTCTTACAAAAGTTCTCCTAGACTCTAGGCCAGAGCTGTCTACAGGAACTGAATAGGAGGTGCTCGATACTGATTTAGGATCTTCTTCAGTAACAGCTACTTGCATACCTGGGAGTGACAGGTTCTTATCTTTAAGGAATTTATCTTCAAAGAGTACTACATCCCTAGATTTTATAACGACATTATTAGAAATATCTAAGAATCTATCTGCAGCACTATCTTCAGCACAACCTAGGTAGACATATGTATTGGTCCTAGGTCCAATCTTAGACCGTCTAGGGTCAGGAACCCTGACATAGGCTATGCAGCCACGGGTTTTAAGTCTAGTAAAAGTTGGTGGTCTGTTAAACCAAAACTCGTAGGGTGTCACCTATAACTTAGCATGATGAACCTTATTTAGAATGTGATTCGCAGTTAAAACTGCTTCTCCCCAATAAGCGGTAGGCATGCCTGTAGTTAGGAGCATGAAGTTTAACATTTCTGTTAAAGTTCTATTCTTTCGCTCAGCTATGTCATTTGATTGGGGTGAGTAAGGAGCAGTGATTTCTACGATGATTCCCTAAGAGGCATGGAAACACCTGAACTCACTGGACATGTATTCTCATCCTCGATCATTTCTAAACCGTTTAATTTTCATGTCTAATTAGTTTTCTACCCTCGTTTTGAAGAGACAACTTTTCAAACGCTTCATCTTTAGTTTTAAGTGGATAAAAGTGACATAACCTAGAGCAGTCATCTATAAATGTTATCATATACTTCATGTCTTCTCTAGTGACAACTTTTAAAGTCACATATGTCGAAATGTATAAGCTATAGGGGTGTTGTGCTTCTAGTAACCGCATTAAAAGGTTTCCTAGTGATCTTAGTCTGAGCACACACTTCACATTTATCAAGTTATTGTGCAGTGTCTAATGTGATTTGGTGAGTTCTAGCAATTTGGAACATCTTCTTATAGTTTACGTATCCTAGTCTCTCATGTAGAGTCTTAGGGCTAACTAAGTTTTTTTGAACTTGTTGAACTATGTCGTTTGCTAGACTTAGTCTATACATCATATTTTGGACGTATGCACATCCAAAGTAGTGTGAGTTAACTGACAGTGTTACTCTACCGCTATTAAAATTGAAAGACATACCAGCATCACACAGTAAACTAATAGACATTAAATTAGTACCTAATGAATGAATGAATTTAACGTTCTTTAAAGTTAAAGTCTTACCTGAGGATAGCAGCAAAGTTGTGTTCCCCACCTTCAATACGTCAGTTGTCTCGTCATTAGCAACTGTCACGGACTCTCTTGTAGCAGTGAGATCTGTGATCAGATTAGTGTTGTTGCAAATGTGGCGCGTTGCCCCCGAATCTAGGTACCATTCCGTGCTGGCTTTCCCATGTCCGACCATAGCAACAAAGTTGAACGGCTCAGCTAGGATAACCATATTGGCATGATTGCCATCTTGCGGGGCTCTGGTCCCTTCCTTTTTAGGGAACTTGCAATCAGATGTGATGTGTCTTCACTTATTGCAGTTGAAACACTTGCCCTTCAACTTTTTAATCCTTTTACTTGGGCCTGCAACATGGGGACTACCTGTAGGAGGTTTGACAGCCTTAGGATGAGACACGCGTTTAGAGCTAGTGATCATGTTAGCTGCAGCTTTCTGCTTGCTAACAACTTCTAGCACGTGCCTGGTCCTATTCGTATCCTCAATGCGTATAAAATGCTTGAGGGCATTTAGGCCAACCTGCATATTCTTGCGGTACATTTCAGTTTTTGAAATGATACCACGTGGAAGACAGCTTAAAAATAATCGTGTCAATAACAAAACTATCTGGTAACCAGATATTCTCACTAAGCAAGGAATCTACTAAGTTTCCAAATTCTGATACCTGAGGGAGAATGACTTTCTCCTTGTCGAATGTGAAGGAATGGAATTTGTCCACCAGATGTGCTTTAGACAGATACTCCTCCTGCCTTACGTGCTCCTCCATTGCCTCCCAGATTTCCTTTGCAGTCTTCATCTTCAGGTAGGTCTTTGCCAGGCTGGAGGAAAGGCAGTTCAGCAGGTAGTCGCGACAGAAGTCTTCATCAGCAACCCACTGAGCTTCGTCATCAGTTCCGACGACCCCAGCACGATCAGACTGAACTGTGTAGAACACGTTCAGATACTTCATCCCGAACTGAGTATTCAACTTTCAGTCGTTGAACTCAGTCGTTGTGAACTGATCCAACTTGATCATCGGAACGGGGATGAGAAATTGTTCCCCTTCATCATTGTGCGTCCAACAACATAGATCCGACCACGAGACAGAGAAAAAAGGAAATTGTCGCTAGCGTCGGCGGTAGCGTGGGCGGTAGCAGGGGCGGTAAAACCTCCAGGCGTGCGTACGAAAAGATGGAGTGCTCGAGCGGGAAGTTCGCCAGAGGAGGCGCGATGCATACAGTTATAGGAGAAAACCTCCAAGCGTGCGTACGAAAAGAGGGAGTGCTCGAGCGGTTACGAGCACCTGCTTCGAGAATGATAGTGCCGCTCGAAGCATCCGAATGAGGATCAAAGTGAAATCCCCTATTCGTTGCTCCTAGGTAGGTATAAATAGGCAATCCTAAGGAGTATCTACGGGTATCGAGTATCCGTGTACCTGACACGACCCGTTAAGACTCCGAACCCGTTTATTGTCCAAATATACATTAACAAAAAATTGACTGAAATTTTTATGAATTAGTCCGAAAATTTTGCTCGAATTATTAAGAATATTTTATGGGCACTCGCGCTATATTTACAGAAAACTTTTGTAGGAGTACAACATGTGCTTTAGGCAACACAAAATATCAAATAATAAATATTTTGAACATAAATATGTTTGATTAAGTGATGAATCATAGTAGTTATCACATATTAAATAATAAAGTACATTGCACACAAGATAAACTGAGACTACTTACGCATAATTTACAATAAAAAAATTACGAGAGATATCATCACGAACAAGAAGATATTAGAAGATAGTGATTTTATTGATAATATTTGTCAAAAGCTCACAAATAATTTTCTGCTCCAAAACTTCAGGTTCTCTTTCATCAGTAAGCAGAAGAAATTTATAGACAAATTCCTTCATACAAGAATTCAACAAAAAAGAGCGGGAAAAACTGAATATTTTAGGGTTTGTTGAAATAAAATTCAATGCCCAAAAGGGGTGCAGAATTAAATTGAATATGAAGTTGAAGCCTAATAATCGCAAAATGTACTAAATAGAGTTTAGGTTTGTGGTACCTTTTAATTTTGTATTTTGATTATGCAGTCTTTGTATTTTGGCACTTGATTTGAGAACAATGTATTAGATGAGGTTTTAGGGTTTGTTGCGGGTCGCTCGGGTGCTCTGGTAGACCAGTCAAATTGAACCACCTTAGCTCGGAAGCGAACCGAGCGCGCAAACAGTCAATTAAAGATTAGTTGAGTACACAGAGACTTTTTAACGTGGAAAACCTGGAAAGGGTAAAAAACCACGTGGTCGGAGCTGTGCCGACCAAACTCCACTATTTTCTCAGAGCTTACAATTAGGTACTTAGAAGTCGAGCGCGACAGGCCGCCACTCGTTACAACAATAGAGAGAGAGAGGGAGTTCCGAGGGTGACAGACCACCTATCGGAAAACTAAGTCTTTTTCCTTCTGAGAACTGTGGGGAACAAAAGTGAGAATGCTCCGGGTAACGAAAGTGAGAATGCTGAGTCGCCTTTCGGGATGAAGGAAATCTTCAAGTCCACAAAGGAGATCTTCAAGCGCCGAAGGAGAATTCCGTAAAAGTCTTCAAGGAGCTCTCCCGGGTGAAGAAGATCTCCTTCGTGGACTTAAAGATTTCCTCCATCCCGAAAGACGACTCAGCATTCTCAGTTTCGTTCCCTGGAGCATTCTCACCTTTGTTCCCCACAGTTCTCAGAAGGAAAAATACTTAGTTTTTCGAGAGGTGGCATGTCACCCTCGGAACTCCCTCTCTCTCTCTCTATTATTGTAACGAGCAGCGGCCTGTCGCGCTCGACTTCTAAGTACCTAATTGTAAGCTCTGAGAAGATAGTGGAGTTTGGTCTGCACAGCTTCGGCCACGTGGTTTTTTACCCTTTCCGGGTTTTCCACGTTAAAAAGTCTCTATGTACTCAACTAATCTTTAATTGACTGTTCGTGCACTCGGTTCGCTTCCGAGTTAAGGTGGTTCAATTCGACCGGTCTACCAGAGCACCCGAGCGACCCGCAACAGTTTGGCGCCGTCTGTGGGAATCGAATTCCCAAATGCCGAGCAAAGGATTTTCGAACGCAGCGCCCGCTTCGCCTGAGTTCACGGAACCAGCAAGAGTGGACACTTCCCCCGAACTATCCGACGCATGCAGTTCCTCGATCCCTGAAGGCCCGGCGAAAAGAGCGCTCATCGCTGCATCCATCCAGCCCCAGCGGATTGGATCAACTAGCAAGCTGACCCCTCTCGTAGCGAGGCAAGATCCGAACGATGTCACGCACCAGCAAAGGCGATCCCCCTGTCAAAGTCAATTTTGGCATACCCAGTTCCGTCGTGGCTAAAGCTCCCGCACTTCAAGGAGTTCCACGGAGAAGAGGACCCGTACGGGCACGTTAATCACTTCTTGATAACGGTACGGACGTTCGGGCTTCCCGACCAAATCAGCTACAAAATCTTCACCAAGACACTGCGCGGAGATGCCCTCCGCTGATATCAATCTCTGCCAAACGGAGCGATTCACAACTTCACCGAGTTGTCCCAATTGTTCGTTGAATGGCACGAAGCGCGCGCGCCAAGGATCTAAGAAGAGGAGCCCGAGACGGACAAGTCGCCCCACCTGGGGAAAGCGGAGCGGAGCAAGCAGCGCGAGAAGATCTACACAAGCTTTCAACAAGAGCGTCCCCGTGGATGGTCGGACTTCGCCTTAGATGCAAGCATAGGAAATCCAGCCTGCGAGCTAAGAATGGCGTTGACAACCCATCACATCTCGTTCAACATCCTGTTCGTGGCAGCCGTGGTGCGACTCAAACTCCTAAGCGGGAACCTCAAGCTCAGGGCCTGCGATGCAGAGCTCCCAGACGGAACTATGGTACCCACCATAGGAGTCGTCACCCTCCCCGTCCAAGTAGGGATGCACTCGGAACCAGTCCAGTATGACGTTCAGTTCGTCATCGCAGAGGCAGACTCCCCCTACGACGCAATATTTGGGAGCCTCCTACTCGACGCCCTGGACCACGACGTTTCCATGTCTGGACGCATGGCCAACAGAGGGAGAATCCTCAGGGATGCAATTCGTGGCTTCAGCACGGCCGCAGCCGAGCTCCCTTAGATCAACTACGACTCATCGCCAAAACCAAATTCTGAGAAGCAAGGCGTGCGGGAGTGCCGCGCAACTCCCGCATTGGCAGAAAAAGATAATCTCCCGGCACCGGCAAACCCACTACGATTTGGAGATACGTGTCGCAAGAGAAAGGGACAACAACATCAACCCGAGAAGGCCGTACCGCCCCTTCAGATCCAAGCAGATCGCTCCCGAGGGCTAGCAAATCAAATCCCCTGGATCTACACCCCGTTAAATGCCCCCCGCGAGCATATAATGTCCATCATCTACAACAACAAAATCATCAACTGGCCCAGAGCACTCTCCCAGCACAGGGGAGATCAATCCCAGTTTTGTAATTTCCACAAAGGCCGAGGACACCGTACGGAGCACTGTGCCAGGTTGAAAGAAGAAATTGAACGCCTTGTCCAGTTAGGACACCTTGAGGCTTTCCGCGAAGAAGCACAGAAGGATGCCACCGAGGGTCGGTCGCCGGGTCACCGCCGCCCACCATGCTGAGCGACCGAAAGAGCTCGCGCAAGCACAACGCAAAGGGAGCTTGATGTTACCTTCTCTCTCATCAAACTTGTATCAGAAACATTTGGCTCAGAAGCTGCAAGATTACACTTGCGCATGTATCAATGTTCATTTTCTAATTATGTTTTACCTGTCCTAAATTATTCTACTGCAGGAACCCATTTGGGGCCCTGCCCCGGGGACTTTGCACCGCCATCGATTGAAGGTTCGCCATTCTCCTCCGTCGTCGAGTCCCGGCGTCGTAGGGGCCTGCCCCCCTTACGTTCGCCCCCGGTTTGAATACACCAGCTATTCACCGGCCACTTTGGGGCCCTGCCCCGGGGACTTTGCACCGCCGTCGATTGAAGGTTCGCCCTTCTCCTCCGTCGTCGAGTCCCGGCGTCTTAGGGGTCTGCCCCCCTTGCGTTCGCCCTCGGTTTGAATACACCAGCTATTCACCGGCCACTTTGGGGCTCTGCCCCGGGGACTTTGCACCGCCGTCGATTGAAGGTTCGCCCTTCTCCTTCGCCATCAAGTCCCGGCGTCGTAGGGGCCTGCCCCCCTTGCGTTCGCCCTCGGTTTGAATACACCAGCTATTCACCGGCCACTTTGGGGCCCTGCCTTGGGGACTTTGCACCGCCGTCGATTGAAGGTTCGCCCTTCTCCTCCGCCGTCGAGTCCCGACGTCGTAGGGGTCTGCCCCCCTTACGTTCGCCCCCGGTTTGAATACACCCGCTATTCATGGCCAAGCCCATATTATGTAAAAGTCGCGAGCTCAGACTCGTGCAAACTAATTTTTTATTATGTAAAAGCCGCGAGCTCTCACTCGCGCAAACTAATTTTTTATTATGTAAAAGCCGCGAGCTCAGACTCGCGCAAACTAATTTTTTATTATTATGTAAAAGCCGCGAGCTCTGACTTGCGCAAACTAATTTTTCTATTATGTAAAGAGCCGCGAGCTCAGACTCGCGCAAACTAATATTCTACTAAGATTCGCGCAGGCTCATCCGGTATTTTGTCAAAGGCCATCAAGTTGTTTAGGTATCAACGCTAAATAGCAAGTCAGCAACAATCCCAAAGTACGAACATCCTTCGTCGGCCATCTTGAAACACCTTTCCTCAATCGACACTTCGACAAAAACCAGGGCAGTAGGGCCACGAGAGTGTTATCGCAACGCAGCGCAGAGCGAGAAACGCCTAATCAGAACAAGAAAGCAAAAGCAACCACACACTCATCCTTCGACAATAATTTCTACCAAGGCACCACGAAGAGAGCAATGATCAAAGCTGCCACAAAAAAATCGAAACCTCCAAACTCCTCCGCGCCGAAATTCGGACTCTGAAGGTTTGGGGGGCTTATGTTATACATCCATAAATGCCTTAAAGTGCGTCTAGAGAAAACTCCACTAAAGGGAGGTGGGGTCAACGGTCAACGCATGATCGCACAAGTTGAAGAAACTGAATGTACAACCCTCATTCTCCGAGGGTAGGACCCACTCAAGGCCACGTAGGCAGAAGTCAAAGTCAAAGAGGTCAGAGCAGAGACAGGGAGTCAAAGACACAAGACAAATCAGCCAGCAGGAGCGGGACACGAGCTGGGCGAGCAGGTGGCGACTATGAAGAGCAGGTGGCGACTATGGAGAGCAGAAGCCCTGGGAGAGTATTGGCCCGGCGTGTGCGAGTAGCACCAAATACTCGCCAGATGGGTGACTATGACATGGTACTCGCCGAGTAACTCATAGTCGCCGGGTTGGGGGCTTGGCTATAAAAGGCCCCCCTACCCTTTGGTTTTCCTATAAATAGGACCCCAGGGGTACTTGGATTGACACCTGGACTTGAGCTTTTGGACCCCGATTCCCGAACTCTCGAGCCCATCATCCTTGCTTTCTAGCCAAGTTGGTGCCTTCCTCGTACCCTGCTCGGCCATTTTTGGTCTTGGAGGGGAAGTCTCTTCGGAGCTTCTGGGTACGTGGTGGGACCTCCCTGCCGCAGCGACCTGGGGTCCTGTTGTTGTTGCTCTCATAGCTTCCTCATAGTCGCCAGCTTAGTCATCTCTTCGAGCCACTGGGCAAGTAGTCTCCGGCTGCATTTGTTCGAATCTTGAGGTCAGGATTTTCCTGGCGTCAACACTTTGGTGCGGTGAGCGTGGACAGTAGCCAGAGAAAGAAAGCTTAGTGGGAAGAAAAGATGGTTGTAGTAAGCGACCATGAGGATGCTGTCGGCAACTCGGCCGGTGGTTGCGAGTTTGTGACGTTAGCAGTCTTCGAGGAATTCGCGAGGCGGACAGAAGAGTCCTTGCGAGTAGCCCTTCAACCTCGCACGGAAGGAACGGCGACCTCACCTCATCGCCTGATTCTGACCGAAGAAGGTGCTCACCCTCGGCGAGCAGGGAAGGAGCATGGAGAGGAGCTGGAGCGACCAAGGAGGTCGCAATTCTACTCGCAAGTCTCGCAGGGAGCTGGTAGAATCCGATTCCGCGAAGAGGAGGAGCAGGCGAGATACCAGGATACTCGCCCATATGACGAGTATGGCGGTGATACTCGCCAGGTGAAGGATCGTCGCCGGGTAGGAGGGAGGAGCCCCTTCTGCGAGGAGATCCTTGTCGCGCCAGTGCCAGAAGGATTCAAAGATCCCGCTATGAATTATTATTCGGGGAGAGACGACCCTATCCGTCG
This sequence comes from Dactylorhiza incarnata, assembly GCA_033032865.1. Taxonomy (NCBI): domain Eukaryota; kingdom Viridiplantae; phylum Streptophyta; class Magnoliopsida; order Asparagales; family Orchidaceae; genus Dactylorhiza; species Dactylorhiza incarnata. The sequence continues at coordinate 173,984 of JAWHQI010000390.1, forward strand.
GGGGAAGAGACGTAACCGGAGGAATAGCCGAAGGAGGAATAAGGATCGGGTCAGCCAAGAATGTCAAAGAAGGATCAGGGCCGGGGAGGTAGGAGTGAGTTTTGGAGAAGCGGAGCTCGGATCTTTCCGCAAAACGAATTTCCACCAAGCCTACCGCCAAGATGTCGCTCCAACCTCTCAAGCGCCATCCCCGCTAAAGGAAATCACTTTCTCGGAGGAAGGCATGTTCAGGGATGAGAATCCCTTCCATGATGCCCAGGTTGTACAACCCCTATTCGGCAGACAAGAGCCAAGGGTGCCCGGCGAGTAGGCTGGCATCCCCTGGCGAGTAGAGCCAAGGGTGCCCGGCGAGTAGGCTGGCATCCCCTGGGGAGTAGAGCCAAGGGTGCCCGGCGAGTAGGCTGGCATCCCCTGGCGAGTAGAGCCAGGGGTGTCCGGCGAGTAGGCTGGTACCCCCTGGCGAGTAGATCCGAGGGCGTCCGACGAGTAGGCCGACACCTCCAGGCGAGTGGACCCGTTTTCAGGCGAGACCAGGTCGGGAGAATTCACCCAGGAAGATCTTTTGAGATAAAGTTCCCTGGATGCCCTTAGTGGTCTGCCCATAGCTCCTCAGAACAGCGGAGCCCGGCTATCAGCAGACCAACTTGGGGTGCGTTTAGCGGAAACGTAAAGCGGAACTACGCTATCCGCAGGCCATCCGAACCATTTTACCTTCATAAGCGTTTGCCTATAAATAGGACCCATTATGTCTCAGATCAGCACAGATCCACCCCCCTTGAGAGAGCCTGTGCTCTCTTCCTTGTGCTGTCTGAGACAGGCTCAACCTCTGGTTTTTGGGAGGGGAAATCAAGTTAGATTTTCGGGTTAGTGGCGGGACCTCCTCGCTGCAGCCAGTGGGTCATTCTTAGGGAGCTACCTACCAACCTGTGAGGGTCAGTTCTTAGCTCGGAATACTTAGTTCTAGGGATCCGACGAAGAGAGAAGTAACTCAAGCTACTCCCCCAGTCTCGAACAAGTTGGACCGGTATCCGGGTTCCAACATTTTTGGTGCGGTGAGCGTGGACTGTAGCGAGAGAAGAAAATCTCATCTGACGATCCCATGACTGAATGTGACGAGCTGAGAACCGGCCAGGAGAACTCGCCGCCTTCGGGCGAGTTCGTGACCAAGAGTGTCTTCGAGCAGGGGATGAAGGCGATGGAGGATACCATCCGGAGGTTACTCACACCTCGTGCCGAGGTGGGAGTATCCCCCCCTGTCACAGTCGCCTCGCCCACGGAGGCAGGTCCTAGTCAGCGCCTCGGCAAGGAAGCGCTCCTAGGGGAGGAAGACCAGCCGCTCTGCGCGCGAGTGCTCTTTGCCAGCCCGACGGAGACTCGCCAGTCAGAGGGCGAGTACGACCAAGTTCGTCCCATCCGCCAGCTCGCCCCGCGTAGTCCGTTCTGCGAGTTGGTGCTGTCCGCTCCCATTCCTGCAGGATTCACGGAGCCCGCCATGAGTTTCTACTCCGGGAAAGAAGATCCCATCAAGCATCTGCAGTGGTTTGAAGATATGGTCTCCATCAAGCCGATGACGGATCCCTTCAAATGTCGGTTGTTCGCCATAACCTTCCAGGAAAAAGCCAAAGATTGGTTCCACCAGTTACCGGCGGGAAGCGTCTACGAGTTCGATGACCTGCGCAGAAGTTATTTGCTCCGCTTCTCCACGTCCAAGAAGAGGAGGAAGGGTTCAGAAGATCTTTTCCTTGTCAAGCAGAGACCCCAGGAGATGCTCAGGTCGTATTTGGACCGCTTTCAGGAGGAGATCCTCCTGGTCCAAGAGGTCCCTGGACATACCCTGATCTTGGCATTCAAGCTGGGGTTGCAGCCAGGGTTTTTCAAGATGGAGATCACTCGCAATCCCCCCTATCGTTCGAGGAGTTAGTCGATCGGGCCGGAAGGCAGATCGCGGGGGAGGCAACCAGCCTAGAGTTCGTAGCCAAGTTAGCCAGATTGGAGGGAGGGGAGAAAGAAGGAGAGGGGAGCGGCCGACGCGAGTCCAAGAAGAGGAGTGAGCCGAGGAGGCGAGAAGAGGGAGGGTCCCGGGAGAACCGGGATCAGCGAGATCAGGAGAGGAGGTTCCAGGCTCCGCCCCGCCGGCCGGCCTGGAGACCTGCTGGAGGAGGCTACCAAGGGAGACCGGGAGGGAGGTATTCCCCGGAGCGACGAGACCGTTGTCACTCCCCCGAGCGGAGGCAAGGTCAGTGGAGGCAAAACCAAACACCGCCCAGAGAAGCTAATGTGATCAGGAGAGGACGAGGACGAGGAAGAGGAGGAAGGCCGCGACAGCCTCGAGGTGGAGAAGAGCGTCGGGCGATGCCCTACTGCGACTTCCATCAGTTGGAGGGCCACGCGACGGCCACGTTCCCTGAGTTCTTGGAGTTGAGGAGGGGAGCTGGAGGAGCCCAGGAAGGGCATGAGAGGCGAGAAGGAGACATGTTGAGGATCGAAGGGGGAGGAGCCCACGCCCCAAGGAGGTGTGAAGATAGGGGGATCTGGGAGCCCATGGGGGGATAGGGGTCATCCACGGAGGAGCAGGGTTGGAGGCGACCCGGAAGGGGAGCCTCAACGCCGTGTATCGGAAGAGCGTGGCCTCTACCTCCCAGATTCCGCCACCGTCAGGAGAGATCACTTTCTCGGAGGAAGACATGTTGGGGAACGAAAATCCTTTCTGCGATGCTGTGGTGATCAAGGCCGCGATAGAAAACTATATGGTCTCTCACATCCTGGTGGATAACGGGAGCTCCGTCAATGTCGTGTTCAAGAAAGCGTTTGATGCCATGAAGGTGGAAGAGAAGAGGGTTACCTCGAAGGAAGGGTCGCTCTTTGGATTTGCGGGAGAAAGAAAGGAAGTAGAGGGAGGTGTGGAGTTGGTGGTGACGCTGGGAGGAACCACCAAGTGCTGCAGGTTCGTCATCGTGGACGCCCCCAGCAGTTACAATGCCATCTTCGGCAGGCCGCTCATCAGCGCCTGCAAGTGTGTGCCCTCCTCCTACCACCAGTGTCTTAAGTATAACCAAGGAGGTGTGCAGATCCGGATCCGAAGCGATCCTAAGGTGGCAAGGCAGTGTTATCTTAACGATGTCAACATGATCAGCTGGAAGGAGGAGGCAGAGGCGGTGGACCTGGTGATGGAGGAGATGGCGAGGCAGGATGCGGCCGAAGAAGCAGAGGAGATGGCAAGGCTGGAGGCAGCCGAAGAAATGGAGGAGAAGGAGATCCTAGCTGAAGGCGGGAGGCCGGGAAAGGTGAAGATCAGCAGGGAGCTGGAAGAGGAAGACAAGGAGAAGATCATGTCCTGCATCCAGAGGAACGCGGACATCTTTGCGTGGAGCGCAACCGATATGCCAGGCGTCGACGTGAACGTCGCCTGCCATCATCTCAACTTGGATAAAGGAGTCCACCCCATCCAACAGAAGAAGAGAGCAACCGCCACCACCCTAGCCGAGCCCATCAGGGAGGAGATACCCCAGCAGGTGGCGTGGGAAGTGTTCGTGGATGGAGCGTCGGGGAGGAACTCATGTGGAGGAGGCATCATCCTGATCAGCCCACAGGGCACCAGAATTGAGCAGGCCGTCAGCATTCGCTTCCCCGTTACCAACAATCAGGCAGAATATGAGGCCGTAATCGCTGGGCTACGCCTAGCCCGGGAGTTGGGAATCCATGACATCAAGGTCCACTCCGACTCACTGGTGGTCACCTCCCAGATCCGAGGAGAGTTTGAAGCAAAAGAGCCGGTACTGCAACGCTACCTGGTAAAAGTCAAAGACTTGGTGGGCGTCTTCAAGTCATTCTCCATACAACACGTGCCAAGGGAGGAGAACGCCCGAGCGGACCGACTGGCCAAATATGGCCCCCTGGTCGGGGAAGCAATCACCGAGTTATTTCGGCCTTCGATCGAGGAGGGAGAGGTGATGGACATCGACCGACCCGCTTCGTGGATGGATCCCCTGGTCACCTTCTTGACCACATGATGCTTTCCCGCGGAGGTTCAAGATAAGAGACGGTTCAGGTACAAGTCCGCCTATTATTTACTAACTGACGGGGTGCTCTACAGGAAGACTCTATCCGGTCCCTTAGCCAGGTGCCTGTCCGAAGAGGAGGCCTCCCGGGTCTTGGAGGAGGTTCACGCAGGCGAGTGCGTCAGTCATTCGGGAAGCCGAACCCTGGAGAAGAGAGTACTCCGAGCGGGATACTTTTGGCCCGCCATCCGGAAAGACGCCGAAGAGTTCGCAAAGAGATGCTCAAAGTGCCAACTCTACGCCCCGCTCCAGTTACAGCCAACCCAACGTCTCCGGTCAATCACCACCCCCTGGCCCTTCGCCATTTGGGGGATGGATCTGGTAGGACCATTCCCCCCGGCAAGCGGGCAAAGGAGATACCTCCTGGTGATGATCGATTATTTCTCCAAGTGGATGGAGGTGAAGGCCCTGGCAAAAACAACCTCCCTGGTAGTGAAGAACTTCATTTGGGGGGAGATCGTGTGTAGACATGGCCTACCCCTCGCCATCGTCGCCGATAACGGCCCGCAATTCGCAAGCCTTGAGCTCACCGATTTTTGTAGTCAACTTGGCATCGATCTCCGCTTCGCTTCAGTTCATCACCCGCGAAGCAACGGCCAGGTTGAAGCAGCCAACAAAATCATCCTCAACCTGCTCAAGAAGAAGGTAGAAAACCTGAAGGGAAATTGGGTGGAGCAGCTCCCCTCGGTCCTTTGGGCCCTGAGGACCACCCCCACCACGGCAACTGGCGAAACACCATTCAAGCTATCACACGGCTTGGAGGCTCTCATCCCGATAGAGTTCGAAGTCCGGAGTCCCAGGGTGGTAGCGGCAGAAGGCGGGGATGAAGGGTGGAGACTCGAGAACGAAGGGGCGCAGCGACTCGCCTTAGATTTCGTGGAGGAACTTCGCGACCAGGCCACGATCCGACAAGAAGAGATCAAGCGAAGGATGGCAAAGCACTTTGACAAGCAGGTCCGAGTCAAGCAGTTCACCAAAGGAGACCTGGTTCTCAAGAAGGTGGACGCCGCAGGAAGATCCGCCGCGGTGGGCAAACTTCATCCCAATTGGGAAGGCCCCTACATTGTGTTAGAGGTGTTGAGAACCGGCGGGTACCGCCTGCAGAACGTTGAGGGAGAACTCTTAGGAAACACTTGGAGTGGAGACGACTTGAAGCGTTTCTACTCCTAGCATTAATGTAATACTTAGTCGATCCTTGTTATGCTTAAAAATAATAACGCTTTCCATGGCAAAACTTATAACGTCTCATCACCTAGAAGACAGACATCGAGCAGTGAGTTCTAAGTCCTCGAGATGTGTTGTTGCCGTAGACCAGGCCGTAGCACTGGGCTCCTCCCCTGCAGGCCGGCTACTTGCCCCCTCGAGTGAGTTCTAAATCCTCGAGATGTGTTGTTGCCGTAGACCAGGCCGTAGCACTGGGCTCCTCCCCTGCAGGCTGGCTACTTGCCCCCTCGAGTGAGTTCTAAATCCTCGAGATGTGTTGTTGCCGTAGACCAGGCCGTAGCACTAGGCTCCTCCCCTGCAGGCTGGCTACTTGCCCCCTCGAGTGAGTTCTAAGTCCTCGAGATGTGTTGTTGCCATAGACCAGGCCGTAGCACTGGGCTCCTCCCCTGCAGGCTGGCTACTTGCCCCCTCGAGTGAGTTCTAAGTCCTCGAGATGTGTTGTTGTCGTAGACCAGGCCGTAGCACTGGGCTCCTCCCCTGCAGGCTGCCTACTTGCCCCCTCGAGTGAGGTCTAAATCCTCGAGATGTGTTGTTGTCGTAGACCAAGCCGTAGCACTGGGCTCCTCCCCTGCAGGCTGACTACTTGCCCCCTCGAGTGAGTTCTAAGTCCTCGAGATGTGTTGTTGCCATAGACCAGGCCGTAGCACTGGGCTCCTCCCCTGCAGGCCGGCTACTTGCCCCCTCGAGTGAGTTCTAAGTCCTCAAGATGTGTTGTTGCCGTAGACCAGGCCGTAGCACTGGGCTCCTCCCCTGCAGGCCGGCTACTTGCCCCCTCGAGTGAGTTCTAAGTCCCCGAGATGTGTTGTTGTCGTAGACCAGGCCGTAGCACTGGGCTCCTCCCCTGCAGGCCGGCTACTTGCCCCCTCGAGTGAGTTCTAAGTCCTCGAGATGTGTTGTTGCCGTAGACCAGGCCGTAGCACTGGGCTCCTCCCCTGCAGGCTAGCTACTTGCCCCCTCGATTGAGTTCTAAGTCCTCGAGATGTGTTGTTGTCGTAGACCAGGCCGTAGCATTGGGCTCCTCCCCTGCAGGCTGACTACTTGCCCCCTCGAGTGAGTTCTAAGTCCTCGAGATGTGTTGTTGCCGTAGACCAGGCCGTAGCACTGGGCTCCTCCCCTGCAGGCTGGCTACTTGCCCCCTCGAGTGAGTTCTAAGTCGTCGGGATGTGTTGTCACCGTAGACCAAGTCGTAGCACTAGGCTCCACCCCTACAGGCTGACTACTTGCCCCCTCGAGTGAGGGTTGTACCCTATAGTGTACTAGAACCTTGTTACCACCTCAGGGGAGGATGAACAGGTGGGCGAGGCGAGTGGTATTAACATCCCTCCGAGGCGAGTCCGACACCGCCGCCATCTTACCGCCTCGCAGGAAGTCCCAGTGCGAACGCGTGAGCAACCAGAGCGGCGAGTCTTCCGCCAGCCTCCTCGCGTTAGTGGCCAGGGAAGGGGGGCCTGGGCGCCGAATCTGCAAAAGAACCCTCCTGTGCGAGTCACAGTCACGCGCGAGTACACCCTAAGGGCGAGTAGAAAATGCGTATGCGTAAAAATTGATCCTAAGCATGAGCGACATAACCACAGAATAAAATAAAGCAAAACGCATCAAGGCAAATACGAGGAGAAGGGCGAGTACACCCAAAATAAACACGCCAAGATAAGTTTATTGTTACAAAGCCAAAAGGGTTAGACGTCCGAACCCTCTTCTTCTGACCCGCTAGAGGAGTTCTCATCTTAGGCCTCGGTGGGAGCAGGATTCACCGCCTCGCGGTATAACTCTGGAAGAAGGGTGGCGAGATCAACCTGGGCCCCATCAGCAGTAAGCATGAAGCGGCGTCGGAGGCGCTCCCGCACGAACACCGCGGTCGCGATCGCCAGCTTCCGGCGCGTCTCGGCGATTTGAACAGGGGTAAATTGGAGGAGGGTTGGCGCGTTCAACGACTCCCCCCGGCTGGGGTGGCGAAGTTCCTCTATTTCAGACTCGGCTTCGGCGAGGCGATTACCGAGATAATCGACCTGACGCTGCGAGGCGACGAGTTGCTCCTCCAGTTCGGATATCCGTGTCACTAGCGCCACCGCGGCCTCCTGAGAAAAGAGACATTAGCTAACCCCAAGTTAAGCAAGTAGGACGGAGGCGAGGCGGGCTAAATACCTCGGGAGGGGGAACCTCCTTGTCCTGGAGCTCGGCTATCTCCCTATCCCTCTCAATCATCTTCTTCTCCAACTCCGCGTGGGCGGCGCCCAGGTCGCGGAGCCGCCTGTTCGACTGAATCCCCCGCCGCGCTGTCTGGTGAATCAGCTCGGCTGTCCGGAGGGCGGAGCGGCAACTCAGGTTGGCCAACTCGCGGATAGGAACTTCCGCGAGTACCTCGGCGTCATCTCGCCCGTACAACCCAAAGATCAGATTGAACGCCTGATCGCCGACCTCCTCGAAATCCTCCCAAGAGGGGAGGAGCGCACTCACGGAAACCCGGTTTGCCTCGTGATCCCATATCATGAGGGGGTCACCACGGGAGTCCTTACTCCGCATCCCCAGCCCGTAATGCGGGTGAGTGGAAGGGTCGGGAGGGGGACTCGCCGGAAGGCGGGAGGAAGAACCCCCTGTCTTCTGCCTTTTTGGCCTCGGCTCGCTCGCCGAGGCGATTTCGGGATCCACCTGCCCCTTGCCCTTGTCCACCGGCGAGGCCGGCCCGCTGTCCACCGTGACCACCACCCCTGCGAGGGACCACTCCCTGGAAGGCTCACTGGACCGTTGCCGAGAAGCGTCGTGAGGGGGTAAGAGGGGGACGGTGCGCTCTCCTGCATTTAAACACGAGGCAGTTAGTAACCACCCCCACCAGGAACAGATAACCAATACCGCGAGGCGAGTAAGATTTACCCGCTCCCGGATTAACGAAGGCGAGTCGATCCACGCCCTGCCGCAGGAAAACGACGTCCAAGACCTTGTCCTTCAGGAAACGGTAGAGTTCGAGCGCGTCCCCCCTTAGGCGAGGCGGTCGGTACTCTGCCTCCGTCTTCTGGATGGGGGAGAAGGGAATGTTGCCATAGTCGCCTCGCACCAGGACGAATTTGTCCGTCCAATGGTGGACCTTATTGAAGGTCTCGGCAACCTTGACGCACACGCTGGTGAAAAATAAGGTGCCGTCGCTGGTCGCCTTCAGGGTCATCACTTTGCGGAAGGTGGAGAGGTTGAACTCTATTTTCTCTCCGCGGAGGTAGCAGGCATAAGCGACCAGGACGCTGATCGCGTTAGGATTGACCTGCGCAGGGATCATCCCGAAATACCGGAAGACTTGACGAACCTCAGGCCACAGGGGCAGCCTCAATCCTACCTGGAAGTGTGCCAAGGGAATGGCGAGCTCTCCACTATACAGCGAGTTGAGAAACTCGCCCGGTCCTGGCCGCCTCGCGGTGTAGCCCGGAGGCAGGTAACGCTTCTCGACATCCGCCAACTCCTCGCCGAGGGTCTGCGAGCTGGGAAAGTTGTGCGCCCTGAAATTGCGAATGCAGAAGGCGCGCCCCTCCTCGGATGGTTCTTTCCCCATAGCGGGCCGCGAGTAGGAGCAAGGGAATTCGGTGGAGGAGGTTCAGAGATAGGATGCCTGGGAGGGGTAGGGAAGCGTACCTACCAGCGCAGGAGGACCCTCTATTTATAGACCCTGCCCCCAGGCCTAACCGCGCGCGAGCAGATCACCTAGCGTGGCGAGTAGGCCCTAAGCAGCGAATAGATATAGAAAGAATGCATGCCCATCAGAAAAAGGAAAAATAACGAACGAAGGAAGCCCCCCATACAAGCACAAAAAGAACACATGTAAATATATGATAAACATTCTTTGGGCGCCCAGCGCGAGTACAAGTAAAGGGACATAAAAGGACGCCTGAGGATTACAAGGACCCGTGGGTCGCGAGTTAGATTGCTGAGCAGGCTCTCAAAAAATCAAAAGAAAGAACAGGGACTATCCCTGAAGATCTCAACCACGATGCACCGGACCGCGGCCCCGACGGCGAGGACGTTGGGGGTGGCGAGCTCTCCAGGCGATGCCTTGGTCCGCACGCAAGTCTTCGCGAGCCCTCTCCAGGATCCCTTCGCTTTGGCGGATACGTTCCTCGCCTCGCCTAATGTGCTCCTCCAAAAGGGAGGCCTCCCCCACGGTGCCCGCCACCTGAGCAAAGCGATGAAGATCGTCATCGGTAGCCTTCTGGCGAGTCTCCACCTCATATAACCTCGCCTCCGCATCATTCATCCGGCCAAGTAGGCCGTCTTCACCCTGCAGGTTGTCGCGAAGTCCCTCCACTTCGGCGAGGCGATCACCAAGGTTGACCAATTGGGCCTTCACCTCGGCCGGCGGCATAATCATCAAGAAGGAATCATGGGCCCGAAGAACAGCCATCAGGCGAGTCCATGACTCCTCATTGAAGGCAGGGGGGTCCGCGAGAAACTCCCTCAAGGGAGTGGACGCCGCTGGCGGCGGCGACCACGGAATCGAGTCAGAAGACGGTAGACGGCTAGACGGAAGGGACCCGTGGCTGCCTGAAGACGAGAAGTCAGGCGAGAAGGGTAAGACGGAAAGAAGAATAGAGACGAGGTAAGCGAGGCGAGTACCCTCCAACGCGTTGTCATCTCCCTGAAGCTGAGGTGGATCTATCCGCAACCCCCCGGTGGAGGTGGATAGGCGAAGAACCACACCAGTCCTCCCCGACAAGGGGCCCATCGTCAGCGACTTCCCTCCAGAGGTTGGGCTGGCGGGCTGACCTATCCCAGACTGAGACAGGGGCTGTTGCAAGGGAGGAGCCGGAGTTGAACCAGCCCGCCCCAAAATTGAAGACGACGCGGTGGTTAAATCCGTTGAGGGCGCCGCAACAGGTTTCCCTTGTGAAGGAGGGCGAGTAGAGAGCGCTGCACGGAGCATGAAGTCAAAACCTGGTAGATATAATCGGAAGAAAACCATAGCCTTACCCAACGTCAGGACGGTGGGAGCAGGAGGGAGCAGCAGGCCAGTCGTGAGGACTGGAGGCGCTCTCGCGTCCTCAGTCCCACCGGTGGTGACTTCGACCCCACCCTCATTCTCTCGGCGAGGAACGTCAGCGTGGGGCTCTTCAGGGATCGGCGAAGCGGTAGGCCTCTTAAGTGGGAGACCGCACCGGGCCGTAGAGTCGGGATCGGTAGAGGACTTCTCACGCTGCTCGGGTTCCGCCCTCTTTCTCTTAGGCTTCCTTTTTCTCGCGGAACCCGGGAGGCGAGGAGTCGAAAACTCGCCAAGGATGTCTAGGACCGCGGCCGCCTCGGGTTCGTCGTCCGCGAGAACCCGGTAATCAGCCCGAGAAGAACCCGCCCCATAAGACATCTTGGAATGAGGGGATCATGGTACACCCTCACCCTATTTATAGAAGAAGGCCCTGTCAGCACGCAGCCCCGCCGAATAGTAGGTTGGACTCTTCTTTCCGACCTTTGACGAGCTCGCAAAGAGCGGGGATTGTGTACAACCCCTATTCGGCAGACAAGAGCCAAGGGTGCCCGGCGAGTAGGCTGGCATCCCCTGGCGAGTAGAGCCAAGGGTGCCCGACGAGTAGGCTGGCATCCCCTGGCGAGTAGAGCCAGGGGTGCCCGACGAGTAGGCTGGCATCCCCTGGCGAGTAGAGCCAGGGGTGTCCGACGAGTAGGCTGGCACCCCCTGACGAGTAGATCCGAGGGCGTCCGACGAGTAGGCCGACACCTCCAGGTGAGTGGACCCGTTTTCAGGCGAGACCAGGTCGGGAGAATTCGCCTAGGAAGATCTTTTGAGATAAAGTTCCCTGGATGCCCTTAGTGGTCTGCCCATATCTCCTCACAACAGCGGAGCCCGGCTATCAGCAGACCAACTTGGGGTGCGTTTAGCGGAAACGTAAAGCGGAACTACGCTATCCGCAGGCCATCCGAACCATTTTACCCTCATAAGCGTTTGCCTATAAATAGGACACACTATGTCTCAGATCAGCACAGATCCACCCCCCTTGAGAGAGCCTGTGCTCTCTTCCTTGTGTTGTCTGAGACAGGCTCAGCCTCTCGTTTTTGGGAGGGGAAATCAAGTTAGATTTCCGGGTTAGTGGCGGGACCTCCTCGCTGCAGCCAGTGGGTCATTCTTAGGGAGCTACCTACCAACCTGTGAGGGTCAGTTCTTAGCTCGGAATACTTAGTTCTAGGGATCCGACGAAGAGAGAAGTAACTCAAGCTACTCCCCCAGTCTCGAACAAGTTGGACCGGTATCCGGGTTCCAACACAGGTGATTCATGCGAACGTCGAAGACTCCACCGTCAACCGGATCCTGGTGTGCAGCGGGGGTTCTGTCCGTGTCATCTTTACGTCGTTCTCACGAACACGTTTGACAACCTGGAGGTCGAGATAATCAGGATGATGATCCTGGACAGTTCCCTTTTTTGATTTCTTAGGTAACCAAAAGGTGGACGCGGCAGGAAGATCAGCCGCCGTCGGGAAGCTTAATCCAAGACGGGAAGAACCCTTCATCGTGAAGGGGAGCTGTTGGAAAACACCTGGAACGACGACAACTTGAAAGGGTTTGGCTCCTGAACGGGAGTATGTACACATCCCACCCCTGTAAATTTGTTATCCATAAATAAAACCATCACCTCCCTGAAACATGGGAAATGGTGAGTCTTTTGTCTCTTTCGGCTATGTGTTTTCAAGAAAGAAGAAAGCGAGCGAAGCCGATCTCCGCGTCAGGTTGGGAAACTGGCCTCCGACTTGATTCTCATAGAAACCCAGAACGGGTGATGGGACAATGCCTTGGTTATACGTCCCCTTAAGACCAAGCCTTTGCAATGACGGCCGAGATCAACTCCTCCCTTGCATGTTGGCCGCGGTTCCCACCGGCGGCATTTCTCATTCGACTGGTGAGATTATCAGGAAGAAGTCTGGACGCCGACCTCCCAATCCGACGAAGGAATAATCGACTTCGGCAAAGGTGGTGCTCGCCCTTATCTGCTTCGTCAAAAATGTGTTTTCAAGAAAAAGAAGAAAAGCAGGCAAAGCCGATCTCCGCGTTAGGTTGGGAAACTGGCCTCCGACTTGATTCTCGTAAAAGCCCAGAACGGGTGAGGGGACAATGCCTCGGTTATACATCCCCCTAAGTCCAAACCTCTGCAATGACGGTCGAGATCAACTCCCCCCTTGCACGTTGGCCGCGGTTCCCACCGGCGGCATTTCTCATTCGACTGGTGAGATTATCAGGAAGAAGACTGGACGGCGACCTCCCAACTCGACGAAGAGATGATCGACTTAACTGATCAGGGGACAGTGCCTCGGTTGTTCGTTTCCGAGTTCTTCCTCCTATTGTGTGAGTTAATGTGCTTAAGTGTGCTTAACTCCCCGTTCAAATTGTTGAGCAACAAGAAACAGGTTGGGCCGACATTCAACACCCGAGTAGGATGAGGAACTTAGGATGTTGTGATCCCTTGGAAGGTGCTCCATTGGAATCCCCCTACTGTCATTCCCTACCGGACGATCTGCTTGTTAATATCCATCACCGCCAGTTGGGAAACGAACCTCCGACTTGTACCTCGTAAAAACCCAGAACGGATGATGGGACAGTGCCTCGGTTCAGCAGCCCTCTAAGACCAAGCCTCTGCATTGACGGTCGAGATCAGCTCCCCCCTTGCATGTTGGCCACGGTTCGTATCGACTGCGCTTCGCATTCGACTGGAGGGATTACTAGGAGGAAGTCTGGACGCCGATATCCCGACTTGGACAAAGAGGTGATCGATTCGACCGACCGAAGAACGAAGACTTCAAGCATCCAAGTAGGATGGTGGCCTAAGGACGGTGTGTCCCCTTGGACCTGTCCGGCTGCCATGCCGTACTTGACGTCGTCCTTTGAAGACACCAGGCTTTCAAGTAGGAGAGAGGCCTCAGGATGATATGTCCCCCCGGGCCTCCCCAACTGTTGAACCCTACTTCTGCCTTCCCTTGAAAAGCTCCTTTGATTATTGCATAAATCCTAAACGAGCTCTTCACTAGGTGCAAGTCAAGGCCTTGGAAGCAAATAGGCGGTTGCAAGTATACAGGTGCGAGTATGATGGTGCGAGCATGCATTGGCGAGTATGCAGGAGCGAGCACTCATCCTCGCCGAGATCCTAAGAGCCTAGCGAGCACTCAACCTCACCTCGAGCCTAGGAGTCTAAGCGACACACAAGCAAGGAAGTAAGTACAAGACGAAGAACAGGCAAGCAATCAATCCAGTTCCTTTCATATGCAAAAATTCTTGTGTGTACTACAAATTACAGGTATACTGAAGAACTGCACAAAAAAGGTCGCTGGGCGAGCAAAAAGGGAGCCCAGGCGACTAGGCGACATCCTCGCCTTCTATATCTACATCGGCCTCATCAGCAGCACCATCATCGCCATCATCGTCGTCATCATCATCATCGTCATCCTCGTCATCGTCGTCCTCGACATCGCTAGGTAGCGGCGAGGATGCTCGCAGGGGGGAGGTGGACTCCACGGCGAGCAGTGCCGGGATGAGGTCCATCGCCGTCAAATCCATTGCTTTCGGCTTCAGGAGATTATCGGCCTTCAGCTGATTCAGGATGACATCCCCCGTTGCTCGCGCGATCTCCCGATGCATATATGGCATATCGTCGCCATGCATCCTTATTCGCTTGCCGGCCCGAGAAGGGCCCGCCTCTACCGGTTGTTGCTCGGCAGGCCGAGTTTCCAACTCGGCGATGCGAACCTGGGCAGCCTCCAAGGCCGCGCGAGTATCCTCCAGCTCCTTCTCAGCCTGGGAGAGCCTCTTCGCCGACTCCAGCTCGGCAGCCTGCGAAAGGTAAAAAGAAGAAAAGTTAGTTAAAAGTTGTCGGCAAGGTGGCGAGTATCTTAGTAACAAGCAAAGACGCAAAGGCGAGTACCTCGAACTCCTTGATCCGGAGCGCGAGGGCGATCAGCTTCGGACCCTGTACCTTGATCACCTGCTCGTACTCAAGTAGTCGCCTTGCTGTTGCGTGAACCAGCTCGGCTGACCGCAAGAGGGAGCGCGAGGTCTGGTGAGCTAGATCCTCGGCAGTAGTGTCCTGCAGGACTTCGGCGTCCGCGCGACCATACAGGACGTAGGTCACGTAGAAGGCCTCCCCCTTGTCCTCCCAATCTTCCGACCAGGCGGGGAGGTTGGAGCTGAGGGTCACCTCATGGGCGCGCTCAGCCCAGGTTACTAATGGGCGACCATAGGCATCCTCGCTTCGGGTGCCCTCATTAAAGAAAGGATGGTTGCTCGGCTCGCCAGCCTCCGAGGGATCCGCCTTCTTGCCCAAATCCCTATGAGCGACCTCCTTCTTGCTCCTCTTGGGCTTGGAGGCCTTAGCCTTGGCCGCTTGCCTCTTTGAAGTTCTGGCCCCATCGCCGGCGACATTGAATTCGTCGCCCCCTGGCGATAAGACGATTGGGGAGGAGCCCCCAACCTCGCGTGTCGAGATTCCCGCACCCCCTTGGGTGGCGGCCGTCGCCTTCGCCGCAGGAGGAAGAATGTCGCGAGGTAGAGCCCGCACGCCTGTAAAAAGAAGACCAAAGCTTAGTCGCCTGATCGAAGCCAAGGGGCGAGTATGGCTGATGCTCGCACGAAAAGTACCTTCCCCTAGGCGAACTTCTGCGAGCTCGTCTACTCGCCTCCTCCAGTGCATCACATCCAGGCGACGATGCCTGAAGGAGTCAACCAGTTTCTCCTGACTCTCCTGCAAAAAAGGGACGGTGAAGACATTCTCTAACGGCTGGATGGGCGAGCTGGATGTTCGATTCAAAAGTGCGCTTACGAAGAAAATTGAAGGCTGCGGACTATCGGTTACTATTTAGTTAGAGAATTCAGACCGCTAGCAGCGGTCGAGGCCGGACTTCGCCCGTCGCGGCAAATGCCACTCCTGCGACGGGCTTTCCTTTGATTGAAAAGTAGCGGTTACAAATGTGAGAAAGCAGAAGCCGGCCGGTCAACAGTTCGCGAGACCAGAAACTCGAGACCGGAGCTCAGACAAGCGAGCTCTTGGATTCGAGTCTGCGTGTCTTGTGAACAGTGCCGCCCCCTATTTATAGGCTTGGGGGCCTGCCCGAATGGGCAGGGATAAAATAACCTCCTGCCCGGGTACAGGAGAAACGGGCAGGCGGTGACGGGATGCACAAAGAAGAAAAAGAAAGAGGCCGCGCGACCTGACGGCCTGCCTTCCCGACCTGTCTTGCTTGCGGCTGAGGACACCGGGACCAAGTCAATAATGCAGACCGCGCGGTTTGGAGATTGAGGCCGCGGTCTGCCTTCTGGTCATGACTTAGCCGATCTTCACGAGGTAACTTGGGTAGCCTTCGATCTGGAGCCCCGGCCTGTTCTTCGGGGCTGGAACTTCGAGTTTCTATGGGACAACCCGCGCGGCCTTCTGGCTGAGACCGCGGATGAACTTCTTGCCTTGGCTCTTTGACGATCTTATCCCTTTGGGGGCGATCCGGAAATGACACCAGGCCGCCCGGCCTGGCCCTTCTTGAACTGAGAACCGCCGATCCCAGGACCCAGCGGCTTGGCCCAGGAGTCCGCGCGGTCTGATAATGGTCCAACCCAAGAAGCGGTTTTCCGGGCAAACATAATCCCCGCATATTTTCAAATCTCAAAAGAATTTCGAAAATATTAGCTTTGACCGGGAGACCGCATCCGACCTGCCTTGAATACTATAAGAGAGCCAGAGAATTCATTCTACGGAGTTTTTTCCTGAAATCACGGGGTATTACTCGCCAGTTGCGGTCAGAATTTTTAAGACCGGCAATTCTTCAGCAATGGACTTCCTGGACGCTGTGCTAGACCGCGTGGATCCCAGCGGAGACCAGAAGAGGGCGGAGGATAAGAGGCGGAAACCGGTTGAAAAGCCGAATAAGGAGAAAGAAAAGCAAGACCGAAAAGATCGGAAGAAGAGGAAGCGGGCTGAGAAGGCCGCAACGACTAGCCCCAAGCCAGTCGTAGACTTATCATCTCCCAAAACTCAAGCAGAGCCCATGGTGAACAGTTCGGGAGCTCCCCCTGATGCCTCGTCGATCCCTCCCAGCGACCTCAATCAACGGACCGCTAGCTTGCCGAGCAAAGAGGTGGCCGCCACTTCTGAAAAAGTTGTTTCAGACAGCCCTTTGAAGAAGGTCGGCGAAACCGCCTCGTTTGGAGTGGAAATCACCCCATCCGGGAACCCTCACCTGCTTGTCAGGGATCTAGAGGAAGAGGCGGTTAACTCCCCCAGGACGGGCGAACCGAATACTCCTCTGGTCGTGGACGATTATCCCAGCCCCCTAAAAGAAGCTGACCCAGCTCCGGGTAAGAGAGAGAGAAAGAGGAAGCAGACCGGGTCCGTGACCGAGCGGATAACGAAGAAGGTCAAGAGGTTAGCCGCTAAGGAAAGGGCGGCTCTTAAGAAACCGACCGAATCCCTCCTCCAGACCAATTCGCGACTAAAGGAGGAGCTAGGCCTCGTGACTCCTCCGCCCATCAAATCAAATGAATCACCGGCCACCCTTGATACGAAAACGGGCGAACTGCCTCCGGACCCGGCGAGCAGCTTATCTTTTAATGGGATTTTCCGGGATATGGATGAGCTGGTGAGGCGAGACCAGCTTCTTGACAGCCCGATCATTTCCGAACGAAACGCTCCTGCCACTGATGATGTAACCCGGCCTGAGGAGACCGCTCGAATGGAGGTCGAAGAACGAGAAGCCGCCACCCGGACTGCCTTGGAGGTCGAAAACAGAACGAGGGAACTCGAAGAAGTTCTGAGAGCGCGGGAGGAGGTTCCCCCAGCGATGACCGGGGAAGAGATAATGACGGTGAAGAAGGAGAGGGCGGAACAGGTCTTGAACAAGCCGTCGCGGCCTGATCCTCTTGCGGCAGGTAAGGATTCTACGGACCACAAAGCTGTCCGCTTTTCCATTCCGCGGCCTCGCCATAATGAATTAGTGAACCCGCCGCCGAGCCTCTTTTCTTTAGCGGCCCGGCTCCCTTTCATTAGGCCAAGTACGGAGAGACTCTGGCGTGAGCAATGTCAGAGGATGAACTCGGGACGGTCTAAATGGCCTGCCCGCCCAGGCACTGCTCTCGTATTTTTGTTCATTTTTACTTATATATAGCGTTGCATGCTCTTATCTTTCATAACCGAACGGTTTCTTTCAGATAGCGCGGACCAGATTATGAAACCGGGCGACCTTGAGGCCAGCCTACCTCCGCTAGCCCCCTTGATTTCAACCTGTGTGACGACCTTGCCGGAAGGGCCGCAGCTGTTTGATCGCCTTGAGGCAGATCTGATCAACCTGAGAGCCCGCTTGAAGGAGGCAGAAAACCAGGAGGCCGCCACTCGGACCGCTCTGGCACAATCAGAGATTGACAGGAGATCCAGCACAGAGAGGGTGAAAGTCCTGGAGACTCAGCTTGAGGCCGCGCGGGCAGCAGTGGTGGCTACGCGGGCTGCTCTGACCGTCCAACTGGAGAAAGAGAAGAGAGCCTCTGCCAAATTTGAGAGCGACTCAAAATATTACCAGGATAAATTCCTGCGCTTAACCAGAGAAGTCGCCGCTGGTCGGCGAAGTATGAACGATGGGGTGGTAGCTGTTAGCCGCCCGACTATGGGAGCGGGCTCGAATCCTCCCCCAGTCCGGGCGGCTGATCCAATGATTGACGAGGCCGCCGCAACCCCCCGTATGATTGCCGCTTCGCGGGTCGAAAGGGATGCCAGGCGGCTTCATAGTACAATCAACCACCTTCATTATCATACAAGCCAGATTTATTCTCTCCTGAACACGACCAGTGACCAGGTCGCGCGACTTCACCGAGAGGATGTCTCCCCAGAGCGCCGTCAGCCGTGACCAACTTTTGAGAACTTGTATTATGAACGTGGCCCATCAATTTGAACAATGTTTTTTCTCTCTTATTCTGAATAACTCGCGCGGTCTTCGTTTTAACCGCTATATTTGGTGCCTTGTTTAGATCTTATGTTTTATTCGAACTGACTTCTGGCCGGGCGAACTGTGATGTATGCTTATTTCTGTTTTTTCTGGATGCCTTTGCTTCTTTTATTTTTCTGGTGAATCTAACCATATAGGCCATTGACCGTGCGGTTAGAATGTATAGCCGCGATATGATTTTACTATTCACAGATCATAAAAATCTATAAGTAGGGAATTTTCCGAAGTCATTCTCACGATCTACAGATGGCGCGATCGAAGAACAAGTCGCAGCGACCTGTTAAAGTTAAAGTCGTCCGAGCTGACGCGGCCTTGGCATTCCATTCGGCGGACCATCCGGAATGCCGCCTCACTCAGAACGAACTGGACAATTTCATTGCCAGTCACATGGTAGGGAGTAATCTGCTCGCGCGACTTCCTTTGCGTGACGAGCGGATTAACTCTTCCAATCCGCACCAGATCGCCGTCCCAGTTGACCACTTCGAATATGGCTTCAAGTTTCCACTGCCGCTTGAAGTCATTGCCATCTTTGACCATTATGGGGTTGTGCCCGGTCAGCTTCCGCCGAACTCCATCGCTTCAATATATAGCTTCATCTCTTACCTGCGGTTCGAGCGAACCAGATTCTCCATCGACCTGTTCAGAAAATTCTTCTCTGTGCGGGCAGTTTCCGACTCGGGGACTTCGACTTATAGGGGGCATCTCTACTTCAGCTGCCACGGGCTGAAGATTGTCAATCTGGCGAACAAAGTCTCCGACTGGTCGGAGCGGTTTGTAATGCTCGAAGGTAACTTCGGACTGTTGCAGACCAACCCGCAAGTCCGAGGGGAAGAAGTTTTCCAGATCCCTCAGGTCGGAAAGATTGAGGCGGACACCTTCGCGTTCCTTGAGAACGAGCGGTTGGATATCAACCACTACATCCCGCTGTTCTCGGAGTTGGAGGATGTCCTCCCTGAGCATAGTAAGTTCTTTTTGACCGCCTGTATGTAACCGCGCGGACTTCGTTACTTATACTTTTGTTTTCTCTTTACAGCTGCCCACGCCGTTCCTGCGAACAAGCCGGTCACGCCAGTCGTCCCAGTTTTGACTCAAAGGGAGAAGAGGCTGAAGCGAAACAGATCGATATCGTCTGAGGAAGAAGGCCCGGCTTCTCCTGATGACTACGAGCTCCTCCGCTCTTGTGGGAACCCGCCTGATCTGCAGGGCAATCCGACCGTCCTTTGGCATAGGGACGGAAGCCGGATCCGAGTATCCACCGCTCTTCCTCCATGGGGGAGCGACAAAATCGAACGCCATGCCCTAGCCGCTGGGGCCGCCTTGTATGGTCGAAAGACCTTAAGGAAGCTGATGAGAACCCCTGAAGAAGAGCTCCCCCGGCTAGCGGCTCAAGCCGGCGCCTGGGGGTTTTCGGCCAACCACTTCATGGCCCTGGCGTATAAGCGGCTAGTTTCTGTTCAGAAACACCTGGAGAAGAAGTACGAGGAGCAGGCCGCGGAGAATACGCGGCTTCGAGAGGAGAACGCGCGGCTTCAGGAAGTCGTAGCGGTGAGTTTTTCAAAAAGACAATGCGGTCCCCTTTGATCAGCCTGGGCGACCTAATTCATTTTGCCTTTCTTTTGCAGAGACAATACGAGATGACCAACCCGGCCTTCCAGGACGAGGTGCTACCCCATGTGGCCCAAGGGATCAACAAGGCCTTGGGTCTCATGGGAGACCGGGGCGGTCTGTCCGAAGGATTCGGCGGAACCACCTTCTCCGACCTTTTCCCCGCCTTGGAGGTCCAGCTTGACGAAATCAGCCGACGGAAAAAAGGAAAATCCAAGGTGGGCGAGGAGGTCGAAACCGACGCGGGCAGGGAGATCGTGCTCCATCAAGGAGGCGATGGAAGTGATGAAGCCGCTGAAGAGGCCGACACGGATGGAGATGCTGATGACTATGACGATGAGGACAGCTTGTCCTCTGGATCCACCGGCTCTGCAAGCAAGACCGGGCGGTCTAGTGACGGCAGTTCGTCCGGCTCCTCCTCAGTAAGTGAAGGTTATTCGCCAGAGGTCGATATCGACTCAATTTCTCCTGTCAAGAAGAAGAAGAAAAAATCGGCAGACTAGTGCCCTTTGTTTTTTTTAATTTTTGTAACCGTCGGTCTCTTTTTGTTGGCCGGGCGGTCAATATTTTGTAAACACTTTTTTGGGAAATGAAATATAAATTTTACCTGTCTGATTGTCCTTCTATTATTACTTACTTGTGATACCTTGTCTCTTTTCTTTGTTCTTTATGATCCAACCGCGCGAACATCCTGGTCTGAGCATAAGTGATGATTGATTGCCTTCGAAGATCCTTTATCCAGCCCGCGCGATTATTCATTTGGATCTCAGGATATTCGATTTCTAATAACAGATAGATTCATGCGGCTATAATTCGGATCGCGCGGCTTCTGTTCATTTGTAGATATTAAATACTTGCTGCTATGTAATGAATAACAACTTTCACGCAGTTCGGATTCAGTTCTGGTGAGTAATCCATTATGTCTAGAGATAACTTTTGCTAAGAAATAGCTTAACCTGATCGGTTAGAACACAATCCGAGCGACCACATATTCAAATCTAGGAATATTCAATTCTGATTATTCATTCAGGGGTGGATAATGCCCGGCCGGTTTTAAAATTCAACCTGGATTGTATAGCCAGATCCATAAGTATTAACTTGATGGAGTAGAGAGATAGATATATCTGATCGGTCAAAGTGTAACCCGAGCGATCACATAATTAGCTCCAGAAGTATCCAATTTTATAAAGGATGAATAATCCCGCCTGGTTTGAATACAACCCGGGCAATCAGATAATCTGTTCCGGAATCTTGATTAGGAATGGTCAGATCCGCCCGGTTAGAGTGCAACCCGGGCGATCATATGAATAGATTCAGAAACATTTTACTTAATAAAAGACGGGCATATCCGCCCGGTTAGAATGCAATCCGGACAACCATATGATCTGAATGTAGAAATACCCAACTCATTAACGGATGGACAGATAGATAAATTCGACCGGTCAGAATGAAATCCGAGCAACTATATATCATTTCCAGAAATATCAATCTTTATAGAAGATGAATGGACTCGCCCGGTTTGAATGTCACCCGGGTAATAGATAATCGGCTCCGGAGATATCCAATTAAAAATTTGATAAGATCGCCCGGTTAAATAACAACCCGGGTAATCATATACTTGTCAGAGAATATCCCAACTTATATCCAATCAGACTGTTCGGTTTGGATTTTCAGACCGCTCGGTCTCATAACCCTTTATTAGGGTAGACGAACACCTGCACCTGTTTTAACCAAATCTTCCTCGAATTGTTCTTGTACAAGAAACCATAAGAGGCAAATGCCTCCCTGTAGAGAGAATAAAAAAGGTATGTACAGACTCAAATGACCAAGTGGGCAGGTGGGCCTCGGCGGCGAACATTGCTTTCCTCAAGTGGTCATAAGAGCTGTAAACGACTCATCCGCTCTCTTGCCTAGGGTTACAAGCCGAGTTGATCAATTGGGCAGGTGGGCCTCGGCGGCGAACATTGCTTTCCTCAGAGAGATCAACTCAGTTGTGGGCCCAACTAGGCACCGTTTCGAGAGTACCTAAGAGTATTCGATGGTCACAGACTATGATGATCAGTTGGGCAGGTGGGCCTCGGCGGCGAACATTGCTTTCCTCAGAAAGATCATCAAAGCTGTAACAATATCCCTTCGGGGCATGATAGAGCTGACAATCACCTAGACCTCCCTTGATGCAGGGGTGTGTCAGATATCGGCCGGGATCCAAAATTCTGAAGACCACCGCAGCGGAATTGGCAAGCTACCACTACATGTGTGCGAAAACTCCCCGCATCACATGGTCTTGGTGGGTTTTACGCTACGACTACAATCCGAGGGGGTTCGAGCAGAATTTGGCGATATCTCAGAGGTTTAGGGAATGAGTTATGTATATTGAAATTCACAATGCATGGAACCATCAAACAAGAAGAGGTGTCAGTATAGGGCTTTTCATTTAATATCAAAAGAAATGTAGAGAATAAAAGAGATAATTCAAGGATAGAATCGTTTAAGATCGTCACCGCTCCAAGTACGCGGGATGTCTTCCCCTTCACTGGTGTGGAGACGGTAGGCCCCATTCTTTAATACTTCTTTGATGATAAAAGGTCCTGCCCAATTAGGATCCAGTTTTCCAACATTACCAGACCTGGCCGCAGCATCTACCTTCTTTAGTACCAAATCACCGCTTGCGAACTGCTTTACCCTGACATTCTTGTCAAAATATTTTGCCATCCTCCTTTTAACTTCCTCCTGTCTGATAGTTGCCTCGTCTTGAAGCTCCTCGATCAGATCCAGACTGTACCTCATAGCCTCATCATTTTCATCCATCCATGATTCTCCTCCCTCTTTTGCATATATAACCCTTGGAGTGACCACTTCAAATTCTACGGGAACAACGGCCTCTGAGCCATGAGATAGTTTGAACGGCGTCTCCCCTGTAGCTGAAGATGGCGTAGTGCGAAGAGTCCAAAGGATGGAAGGGAGCTGGTCCGCCCAATTCCCTTTTTGATTTAAGATCCTTTTCATCAAGAGCTGCCGGATTTGCCTGTTTGCTGCTTCCACCTGACCATTGGTCCTGGGATGATGTACTGAGGAAAATCGCAGATCAATTCCCGCCTGATCGCAGAAGCTTTTCATCTTGGAATTGTTGAACTGGGGACCGTTATCGGTAACAATCGCTAACGGAATTCCATGCCGGCAGATTATTTCCCCCCAGATGAATTTTCTGACGATCTGAGTTGTTGTTTTTGCTAGCGCTTTTGCCTCAATCCACTTACTGAAATAGTCGATCATTACAAGGATGAAACGGCGTTGACCGCTGGCCATCGGAAAAGGTCCCATAAGATCCATTCCCCATACTGCAAAAGGCCATGGCGCGGTTATCGACCTGAGTGACTGAGCAGGCAAATGCTGAAGAGGAGCGAACTTTTGGCACTGGACACATCGCCTGGCAAATGCTTCAGCATCTTTCCTCATGGTCGGCCAAAAATATCCCTGCCGCAAGATCCTTTTCTCCAAAGTCTTTGCTCCTGAATGACTACCGCACTCTCCCGAATGAATTTCCTGAAGTATAGCCGGGACCTCCTCTTCTGAAACGCACCGTGCTGAGGGAGAAATCAGAGTTTTCCTATACAAGACTCCTGCCATCAAGTAGTAGTAGGCTGCCTTTCTTCTGAATCTATTTCTGTCCTTGATTGACGAATGAAACTCCCCTTTTGACAGAAATAGTTCATAAGGATCTTTCCAGGAAGGATTTTGATCGATCTGCATGAGCTCCTCTTCTTCCGTCCCATCTGTTGCCGGATGAAAAAGTTCCGAGGTCACCCCTCCGGATGGAAGACCAAACTTTGATAATTCATCTGCCTCTTCATTCTGTGTTCTCGGAATGTGTTCGATGATGAAGGATTTGAATCTCCCAATTTCTTTCTTCGCTAGGAATAGATATTTTCTCAACATCGGTTCTCTTGTTTCATAATTCCCCAGAACCTGCGAGGCCATCACAAGAGAATCAGTTTTCACATGAACATGTTCTATCCCAAGCTCCTTCGCGAGTCTCAAGCCAGCCAAGAATGCTTCGTATTCGGCCTGGTTATTTGTAACTGAAAAGAAGAATTTGATAGCCTGCTCCAGCCTGACGCCATTTGGACTGATCAGAACCACTCCGGCTCCCACGGAGTTTCTGCCAGAAGCCCCATCCACATAAATGATCCAAGCCAAGGGAGATTGTACTCTCTGTTCTGGATTAGACTCCGTCGTGTCCACCAAGAAATCTGCCAATACTTGTGCCTTTATTGCCGTTCTGGGAACGTATGATATTTCGAACTCGCTTAGCTCAATTGCCCATTTAGCCAACCTTCCTGAATGATCCGGCTTTTCTAAGATACTTTTTAGTGGATGATCCGAGACCACCTGAATGGGATGAGCCTGAAAATAGGGGCGGAGCCTTCGTGATGACATGACCAAAGCCAAGGCTAATTTCTCCAAGATTGAATATCTAGTTTCCGTATCTCTGAGGATGTGGCTGACATAATATATCGGAAACTGCTTCTTTTTCTCTTCCCGCACCAGGACAGAGCTTATCGCATCTGGGCCCACTCCCAAGTATAAGAATAGTGTTTCCCCTTCGCGAGGGCTTTGAAGAAGAGGGGTTGAGGTTAACTGCTTTTTCAACTGTTCAAAAGCATTGTCGCACTCCTTACTCCATTCGAACTTAGATCCCCCCCCTAAGTGTTTTGAAAAATGGAGCGCTTTTGTCCCCCGATTTGGAAATGAATCGGCTCAATCCTGCAAGCCTCCCCCCAAGTTGTTGCACCTCTTTCGGGTTACGGGGAGGGTTCATATCCAGGATGGCTTTTATTTTATCGGGATTTGGTGCGAGGCCATCGGCAGTGAGAAGATGTCCCAGAAATTTTCCTTTGTTGGCCCCAAACACACATTTCAAAGGATTCAGTTTTAATTTAAACCTCCGCAGAGTAGCGAACGTCTCTACGAGGTCTTTCAGATGGATTGAAAAAGTTTTACTTTTTAGAAGAAGATCATCTACATATACTTCAAGATTTCTCCCTTTCTGTTTTTTGAACACTGTGTCCATCATCCTCTGATATGTCGCCCCCGCATTTTTGAGCCCGAAGGGCATGACAAGATAACAATAACATCCATCATTGGTAATAAAGGATGTATGCGGGATATCAGGTTTGTGCATCTTAATCTGGTGATAACCAGAAAACGCATCTAGGAAGCTCATGAAATTATATCCTACTGCGGAATCAACTAAAACATCTATCCGAGGCAAGGGATAACAATCTTTGGGGCACGCTTTATTGAGCTTCGTGAAGTCTACGCACATGCGCCACTTCCCACCAGATTTTGGAACCATTACAATGTTTGACATCCACGTTGGATATTGAATTTCGGAAACAAAACCCGCTTTCAGGAGCTTGGAAACCTCCTCTCTGATGGGCAATGCCAACTTTGTTGCCACCTCCCTCTTCTTTTGCTGGATCGGCTTGAATTCAGGAGAGATGTTGAGGTGATGGCACGCTACATCTGGATCTACCCCAGGCATGTCCTCCGCTGACCAGGCGAAGATGTCCAAGTTCTCCAACAGACAGGAGGTTAGTTGAGCTTTTTCCTCCTCCGACAGCTCGGCGTTGATGATAAGCCTTTTCTCTTCCCCCTCAGCAATGGGGATCTCTTGGGTCTCCTGGGCAGGTTCCAGGAAAACTCCTTTCCGCTCTGTGCTTTCTTTGATTTCCTCAGGGAATTTGGACACCTTGTGGATGTCATTTTGAGCCTCGCAAAGTGGTGCCTTGGTGATCATATTAACTGTCTTCACATAACATTCACGTGCAACCCTTGGATCGCTTCGGATCCGATATTGACGTCCCTCAGCGGCGAATTTCAAGGCCAAATGAAAAGTAGATACTACAGCTCTGTAAGCGTTCAGAATTGGCCTTCCGAAAATTGCACAGTAGCTGCTTGGGGCTTCCACCACCACGAAGTTTATCAGCTTCGTTATACCCCCCAGCGATACCAAAAGCTTTACACACCCCTCTACTTCTTTCTTCTCTCCCGAGAAGCCATAGAGGGGCCCTTCTGTGGAGAACAAAGACTTCCCAGTCTTAAGGGCTTCAAACGTTTCGCGGAAGATGAGATTAACTGAGCTGCCGGTATCAATTAGAATTTTGTGCACGGTGTAGTTTTCAATAACCGCCTTTATCACCACTGCATCATCAAAAGGATTTGCATTTGGGGACAGATCTTCCTGGCCAAAGGTAACGACCGCCCTTTCTGGAGTAGAAGTGGAGGCGACTGCCACTTCCTGCTTCATAACTCTCCCGATGCTAGACTTTCGAGAAGATTCTACTCCTGCCCCACCATGAATGCAATAGACGTTGCCAAGAGGGCCAACGTCATTCACCTCTATACATTCGGTTGTGGGATGTATATCCCCATAGCAACCTGCTTCTTCCACATCTGCACACTCCCATGTCACTTCGACCACTTCCTTCTTCTTCTCAGCTCGCGGTTCACCCGGAGTTTCTTGCCGAATCAACCCCCGAAGCTTTCCTTCTTTCAGGAGTTTTTCTATCAACCACCGGAGGGCCCGGCAATCCTCAGTCTGATGCCCCTCTTCTTTATGATATTCACAATAAAGGTTCGGGTTCCGATTGCGAACTTCTGATTTCAAAGGAGGGGGCCTTTTAAAGTCAGGCCTCTTCTGAAGAATCTGCACGACCTCATTTACGTTGAGAGGGGTGAATGAATCCTGTGATTCATCATATCGGATGGACGGGATAGGTGGAGATGGTTGTGCGATGTATTGTGGCAGATACACGGGCATTATTTGCGGAACTCCCTTGGGTTGAGTGGGTGCGATGGCCAACGGCGGTTTCTGATCTTGAAACCGTTGATGGCCGAGAAATGGTTGTTTAGGCTTAAGATTTCTCCCCCTCTGAGCCCGGGGTTCGAAATCAGGCCGAGATGGATGATTATAACGTTGCTGATGAGTTGATGCGGGATTGAACTGATCATTGTCGCTGAGCAATTTGGCAACATAACCAGGATTAGTCTTTTCCCCCCTGATGAATTTATTAGCCAGACTAATCATCTCCTGGTATGTTTTTGGCTCCCTAATTTGAGCCTCAAATTTCAACGGCCCCTCTCTAAGGCCATGCATCAGAGCGACCCTATATAACTCTGGGTCGACGTTTTGCACCTCCATTATTTCCCTTTGGAAACGATCGACGAAACGGGCCCATGTTTCGTTTTCTTGCTGTCGTATCTCGAATAGGGCTGCCGGACCATTCTTCCTCTTCTTAGAGGTAGAGAATCGAAGCAGAAATTCTCTACGCAATTCCGCAAAGCATCTGATAGATCGAGGATGCAATCCGTAAAACCATTCTCTGGCCTGCCCATCAAAGGACGTCACCAGGAGCTTGCACTTTGTTGCATCAGTGATGGTCCTCAGAGCAACAGCCGATTCAAATGCCTGGAGGTGTATTGCTGGATCGGACTCCCCACTATATGCTGACATGCGTGGTTCTCGAAAGTTGTTTGGGGCCGGCTCTCCTCGGATTTCGTCGGTGAAGGGAGAACTCTCCTCGGCATCCTCGTACAGAGGGAAAGCAGGGTTATAAGGGACCTCTGCCGCGGTCACTTGCGGACAGGCCGCCTGATAGGAGCGGGCAGGTGCTCCGGCCGGGTAGGACTGGTAGGCGGCGACCTCAGGCGGATAGGAAAAGCGAGCGGCCTGAGAAGCCGCCCCCTGGAAGTCAAGGACTCGAGTCGGCATACGCCGCGCGGCCTCTTGGTAGAAATTCTGCCGATCCGCAGAACCTTCTGGTGGCGGTTGGGAGTGAGCGACCTGCGCAAATGGGTATGGAGGTGGAGGAGGTAGAACAGGGGTCATGGCCGGGTTAACCGCGGCCTGTTGGGGAGCTAACCGCTGGGTTAGTAGAGCTAGAGCCTGACTGATCGCGTCCAGACGCTGATCAGTTGCTTTCTGAGCCTGGTCGGCTTCTCTCTTAGTTCGCTCCAGAGCCTCCCACAGGGAGTCATCGCTATGATCGGACCGGTCTCTTGGAGGGAACTGGCGGTCTGACATTCTGAACCAAAGATTTCGCTGATAGTTCGCGATCTGAAGGTCGCGTGTTTCTGTTCGATTCAAAAGTGCGCTTACGAAGAAAATTGAAGGCTGCGGACTATCGGTTACTATTTAGTTAGAGAATTCAGACCGCTAGCAGCGGTCGAGGCCGGACTTCGCCCGTCGCGGCAAATGCCACTCCTGCGACGGGCTTTCCTTTGATTGAAAAGTAGCGGTTACAAATGTGAGAAAGCAGAAGCCGGCCGGTCAACAGTTCGCGAGACCAGAAACTCGAGACCGGAGCTCAGACAAGCGAGCTCTTGGATTCGAGTCTG
Source organism: Dactylorhiza incarnata (assembly GCA_033032865.1). Classification (NCBI taxonomy): domain Eukaryota; kingdom Viridiplantae; phylum Streptophyta; class Magnoliopsida; order Asparagales; family Orchidaceae; genus Dactylorhiza; species Dactylorhiza incarnata. Next base: position 202,219 of record JAWHQI010000390.1, read on the forward strand.
CGTGTCTTGTGAACAGTGCCGCCCCCTATTTATAGGCTTGGGGGCCTGCCCGAATGGGCAGGGATAAAATAACCTCCTGCCCGGGTACAGGAGAAACGGGCAGGCGGTGACGGGATGCACAAAGAAGAAAAAGAAAGAGGCCGCGCGACCTGACGGCCTGCCTTCCCGACCTGTCTTGCTTGCGGCTGAGGACACCGGGACCAAGTCAATAATGCAGACCGCGCGGTTTGGAGATTGAGGCCGCGGTCTGCCTTCTGGTCATGACTTAGCCGATCTTCACGAGGTAACTTGGGTAGCCTTCGATCTGGAGCCCCGGCCTGTTCTTCGGGGCTGGAACTTCGAGTTTCTATGGGACAACCCGCGCGGCCTTCTGGCTGAGACCGCGGATGAACTTCTTGCCTTGGCTCTTTGACGATCTTATCCCTTTGGGGGCGATCCGGAAATGACACCAGGCCGCCCGGCCTGGCCCTTCTTGAACTGAGAACCGCCGATCCCAGGACCCAGCGGCTTGGCCCAGGAGTCCGCGCGGTCTGATAATGGTCCAACCCAAGAAGCGATTTTCCGGGCAAACACTGGAGATGCCCGCGAAGTCACCCTCGATGACGACTAGTCGCTCCACCCAGCGATGGTTCTTATTTGAAGTGCCCGCCAGCGTGCATACGTGACTGCACAGGAAGATGACGCTCTCGTCGGTCGGCATGACCGAGAATACTCGCCTAAAGACCGAAAGATCGAAGACAATATTCTGGTCCCGAAGGTAGCACAGGAACCCCACGATGGTCGCCACCCCGTTGGGATTAATCTGGGCGGGGACTATCCCGAAGAAGCCGAGTATATGACGGAACTCCGGTCACAAGGGAAGTTGCAGACCGACCTCGAAGTGACGGATGGGGAAGATCATCGCCAAGGGCGAGGAAGTGTTTAGTCGCTCAGACTCGCGAGGAAGCCTGGCGACGTATCCTGGCGTCACGAACTTGGCGTTGAAATCGTCCAAGTCCTTCCAAGTCGTGATCGGCTTCTTGAAGGAGTTCTCCTCGAAGTTTTTGGCATGGTTAGCTCGCCGGATGGTCGCCTCGTCAATCATCTCGGAAGGAAGGAAAGTAGGCGAGTATCGAAGAAGGGAGAGGAGTAGAAGTTCAGAAGATACGCGCACAAGAATCTGAAGATCGCCAAAAGCGTATTCAAGGCTCACCCACCCACCCTATTTATAGTAGTCGGGTATCCTGGCTTGTCGAACACGACTCTGCAGGTACGACTAGGGGTGGCGAGTATCGAAGGAAGTCGCCAAAAGCGCAGAGCACGTCAACTACCGACCTTCAGCTGGCGAGTACCTGCATCACAGAAACATGAAGAAGCTCGCCAAAATGCAGACAACATTCAACCAATGTTTGGCAAAAAGAAACAAAGAAGATAGAAAAATCCAACAAAAACGAGTGGAGTCAAGCAAGACAAAGAGAAGAGCGAGTATTCAAATACTCGGCGAATAAATAAATCTTTAAATATAATAAAGTGCAAGTACAAAGAATGCTCGCCAGGAGCTACAAGCTACAGAAAGAAGAAACCGCTAAAGAGGGGCAGCAGCTAGGGTTGTGCTTGGATGTTCGACTGGGGATCCTGAGGCTGAGGGTGACGCCCGACCCAGCCCATGCTGCGAGCACGCTTGAAGTGCTCGGAGGCCACGGACATAGCATCCTCGCCTTGTCGCAGCTGGTCTTCGATCCTCGCCAGCCTCCCCGCGGAGCCCATGCTCGCGCGCATCCCAACCAGCTCATCGTGGTGCAGTTGTTGACGATGCTCGATCCTCGCAACTCGACGCTCCAGGTCGCTGACAGTATGAAAGCGAGATTATGCACCAGCCAGACGAGTATCAAACTCCTCCAGCAGGGATACTCGCGCCTCTAAGTCAGTCAAGCGGCGGTGAGGGTCACTGGCCGCCAAGCGCTCAACCCGCGACTCCACATCAGTCAGGCGGCGATGAGGCTCGCAGATCGACAGCCGCTCTATCTTGGAATCCAAATCCAAGATGGCGCGAGTATCCCTCTCCTGGAACTCGCGAGGGGGGAGCCCGACGGCGTCGATCAGTGCTCCCACGGGAGTATGAGCGCGACCTGCAGAAGAAAAAATGAAGAGTCGGAACTCCGACAACAAACAGAAAGCAGTACGAACTCCAGTGGCGACTATCCAAAAGCAGCGACCAAGTACCTGGCCGAGGACTCCGGGTATGTCGGCGATCAGGGGTGCGAGATCGCCGGCGAGGAGAGGCCCTTCCTCGATGCGGGGAGGGGCTGCGACGAACGCCATCTCGACGAGTAGTGTGCCCCCCAGGATGATCCCGGTTAGAAGGCATGCTCCCCCGACCGCGACCATCTCCTGGTCGCCCTCCACCCCTTGGAGCAAAGAAGCCCGAAGACCCTCCGGTCCCTCCTCTGCGCGAGGACTCCCCTTGGTGGGTGGAGGGAGCAGTAGAAGTTGATGGGCGCTGGTCGCCCGGAAGAGCCGTTGAGGGCGGAGGTCTAAAAGGAGGTGGCGGAAGCCCACCCTCGGGCAGTTGCGAGTTGATCACCGGCTCTGGACGCAAAGGAGATGGTGGCGGCGGAGGAATGATGTTCGTCAGAGGAGCCCCATGCTCACTCATCGGCCTCTTCTCCACGGAGGAGCTGTGGAGAATCCTCACCGAGCGACCACTCCGAGATCCCCCTTCAGGCGAGATCATGGAAGAAGACCGCAGCGCCAGGACAGCCAAAGGCTCCTCCTGATCCCCAGTATTCGGCAAATCTGCGAGCAAGATCGAAGACGTTAGAATCGCGCCAAAGTAACGACAAGAACTAGAGAAAAGGCAAGTAAAGAGCTCACCTCGCGCAGGAGGGAGATCCGGTTGGGCTTGAGTCTGGGCCCCAGCCCTACTCGCCTCCGGGGCGACCTCTGCCAAAAGAGGAGGAGGAGCGGAAGCAGGCGAGTTCCCTTCATGGGAGAGGCCCAAGTCGTCCAGCAGCTGCTGGCGTTGCTCGCCCAAAGGGTCGGCGACGTTCTCTGTAGTCGCCTCCTTCTTCTTCCCTTTCTTCTTCTTCTTAGCAACCCTCTTCCTCTTCTTAGTGGTGAGGAAGGCATCGAATTCGGCATCACGAGAAGGAAGAGCTGGAGCGCCAATCAGACTCGAGAGGCCAGCCATGGCTTTTTTAGCAGCCTCGGCATAATTGAGCGACATTGTAGGCGAGTGCAGAAAGGCGGTTCCGTCAGAGACCCCCCCTATATATATAGGGTCCGGGCGTCGGCCAGCGAGAGGCCGAGTATCGCCCGATACTCACCAGAAAGACAGCTCATCGAATAAGGGTTGGATGATTCTTTCCGAGCAACTACGTTACTCGCAAAGAGCGGGGATTGTGTACAACCCTCATTCTCCGAGGGTAGGACCCACTCAAGGCCACGTAGGCAGAAGTCAAAGTCAAAGAGGTCAGAGCAGAGACAGGGAGTCAAAGACACAAGACAAATCAGGCAGCAGGAGCGGGACACGAGCTGGGCGAGCAGGTGGCGACTATGGAGAGCAAGTGGCGACTATGGAGAGCAGAAGCCCTGAGCGAGTATTGGCCCGACGTGTGCGAGCAGCACCCAATACTCGCCAGATGGGCGACTATGGCATGGTACTCGCCGAGTAACCCATAGTCGCCGGGTTGGGGGCTGGGCTATAAAAGGCCCCCTACCCTTTGGTTTTCCTATAAATAGGACCTCAGGGGTACTTGGATTAGCACCTGGACTTGAGCTTTTGGACCCCGATTTCCGAACTCTCGAGCCCGTCACCCTTGCTTTCTAGCCAAGTTGGTGTCTTCCTCGTACCCTACTCGGCCATTTTTGGTCTTGGAGGGGAAGTCTCTTCGGAGCTTCTGGGTACGTGGTGGGACCTCCCTGCCGCTGCGACCTGGGGTCCTGTTGTTGTTGCTCTCATAGCTTGCTCATAGTCGCCAGCTTAGTCATCTCTTCGAGCCACTGGGCAAGTAGTCTCCGGCTGCATTTGTCTGAATCTTGAGGTCAGGATTTTCCTGGCGTCAACACTGAACCCGCCATTTCCGCCGCCAACCGCCAGTGCGACACGCACAAAACGCACGGAGCACGCCACCATAGCCGAACCCCACTACTGGGGTGCGACTAGCCCGCACCCCACTAGTGGGGTGCAAATAGCCACACCCCCATAGTGGGGGTTACGGCCAAACCGCACCCCTTGTGGGGTGCAGCCACGCCGCACCCCCTTGGGTTGCGGCCCGGCCGCACCCCCTTGGGGTGCGGCCAAGCCAAGCCGCACCCCCCTCGGGTGCGGCCGCGCCGCGCCCTCCCCCCTTAGGGTGCGGCCGAGCCACTCTACCACTGTAACGGGGTTGGGGCAAATCCCCCCTCTTCTGGCTCGCCGCCCGCTCTTCGGGTTCCGGATTCCGCCTAGAACGCCTCCTAGCACACTCAGAGCGCTCTCGTGTTCGTTGCGCGCTTAGAGCTCCCACGCTCGTTGCGCGCTCAGAACGCCTCTCCGTTCGCTCAGAACGCTCTCCTGTTCGTTGCGCGCTCAGAGCGCTCCCGCGCTCGTTGCGCGCTCAGAACGCCTCTCCGTTCGCTCAGAACGCTCTCGTGTTCATTGCTCGCTCAGAGCGCTCTCGCGCTCGTTGCGCGCTCAGAACGCCTCTCCGTTCGCTCAGAATGCTCTCGTGTTCGTTGCGCGCTCAGAGCGCTCCCGCGCTCGTTGCGCGCTCAGAACGCCTCTCCGTTCTCTCAGAACGCTCTCGTGTTCGTTGCGCGCTCGAAGCGCTCCCGCGCTTGTTGCGCGCTCAGAATGCCTCTCCATTCGCTCAGAATGCTCTCGTGTTCGTTTCGCGCTCAGAGCGCTCCCGCGCTCGTTGCGCGCTCAGAATGCCTCTTCGTTCGCTCAGAGCGCTCTCGCGCTCATTGTGCGCTCAGAACACCTCACAGTGCGACCAGGACGCTTCCATGTTCGTTGCGCGCTCAGAACGCTTCCGCGCTCATGTGCGCTCGGAATGCTTCTGAGCATTCTCAGAACGCCTCCCCAGTCGCTCAGATTGCTTCTCCGTTCGTTGCGCGCTCAGAACGCTTCTGAGCGCGCTCAGAGCACTTTCGCATTTCTGACATGCTCACATTTTGTCTTTCTGACATGCTCACATTTTGTCTTTCTGATACGCTCACATTTTGTCTTTCTGACAAGCTCACATTTTGTCTTTCTGACATGCTCACATTTTGTCTTTCTGATACGCTCACATTTTGCTTTTCTAGCATGCTCACATTTTGTCTTTCTAGCTTCTCAGATTTCAGGAACAACTCGTCGCCTTTTTCGCCTCCAGCAAAACTGCCCGAAATGCCCGAACTGCCCGAGGGGCGAGATGGTCATTTACGAAAAATGGCGATCCGTGTGCTCCGAACCGGAAAATATGATTCGTCCGCCAGGTGGTTACGGTGGTTACAACAGTGAAATTACCGGGCTACCCCCGGCCAAAGCTATAAAAGGAGCCCGAGGGCATCATTTCAAAGGACCTTACCTTCTGCACCGGGGAGAGCTCCTTGAAGACTTTCACGGAATTCTCCTTCGGCGCTTGAAGATCTCTTTCGTGGACTTGAAGATTTCCTCCATTCCGAAAGGCGACTCAGCATTCTCACTTTCGTTCCCCGGAGCATTCTCACTTTTGTTCCCCACAGTTCTCAGATGGAAAAAGACTTAGTTTTCCGAGAGGTGGCCTGTCACCCTTGGAACTCCCTCTCTCTCTATATTATTGTAACGAGCGACGGCCTGTCGCGCTCGACTTCTAAGTACCTAATTGTAAGCTCTGAGAAGATAATGGAGTTTGGTCGGCACAGCTCCGGTCACGTGGTTTTTACCCTTTCCGGGTTTTCCACGTTAAAAAGTCTCTGTGTACTCAACTAATCTTTAATTGACTGTTTGCGCGCTCGGTTCGCTTCCGAGCTAAGGTGGTTCAATTCGACCGGTCTACCAGAGCACCCGAGCGACCCGCAACAGGGTTGCATTAAATGAATATTTTCTTTACAAATGTTAACTTGGAATGGTTGGTGCCTATCAGCAAGTTTTCATGAATGCCAAATTTTAATTTATAAAACTTTCATGTGTTTTTGCCCCTCGCTGACAACTAGAACCTCACATACTAAATAACTGGTGTACAACCCTCATTCTCCGAGGGTGGACCCACCAATGCCACGTAGACAGAAGTCAAAGGTCAAATGGTCAACACAGAGACCAGCAGTCCAAGACAGAAGCAGAAAAGACCCTGGCGAGTATGCAGGTGATACTCGCCAGGTAGGCGAGTATTGACCAGAGGAGCTCGTCCCACGCAGGAAAGCAGCAGAAGACCTAAGCGAGTATTGGCCCGGCGTGTGCGAGCAACACCAAATACTCGCCAGATGAGCGACTATGTCATGGTACTCGCCGAGTAATCCATAGTCGCCGGATTGGGGGCTGTGCTATAAAAAGCCCCCCTACCCTTTGGTTTTCCTATAAATAGGACCCCAGGGGTACTTGGATTTACACATGGACTTGAGCTTTTGGACCCCGATTCCCGAACTCTCGAGCCCGTCACCCTTGCTTTCAGCCAAGTCGGTGTCTTCCCTGTACCAAGCTCGGCCACTTTGGTTTCAGAGGGGAAGACTCTCTCGAGCTTCTAGGTACGTGGTGGGACCTCCCTGCCGCAGCACCCGGAGTCCTGTTAGTTGCTCTTCTAGCTTCGTCGTCGTTGCCAACCAAGTCATCTCGTTGGACTGCTGGGCGAGTAGCCTCCGGCTGCATCGGTCCGAATCTTGTGGTCAGGATTTTCCTGGCGTCAACGACTGGAATGTAACTATTTTCAAAGCAATAATCTGTGATAGAATGATGAAAATGCCTAAATACAATTGGTACAATGAAAAAACATTAAGTATCATCAATTATCAAACAACAGTCATAGTTCTGATGCTGATATGCAGTGCATGTAAAATGCATCCTAAAAAATCGCACCGCAAAAAATCGCACCAAATCGAAACCGCACTGCGTTATTTCGGTGCAGTGCAATTTTGCTCGGGCCAAAACCACGCACTTGCGGTGCGGTTACTGTTTGGGCCAAAATCACATCAAACCGCACCGTGTACGGGCCAGCCCAAGGAACACTTTTGGTATAAGTAATTTTAAAAATATTTTCAACCTAATTTTATTATTATTTAAAAATTATTTAACTATAAAATTCCTAATAAAATGTTAATAATTTTCCCAATCACAAGTCATTCACAACGGAACCAGCTGTTTATTAAACAACAAATTACTTTATTCCAGTTAAATATTTATTCAATTATTAATATTATTATTATTATTTATCGAGTGTACGTAATTAGCCGAATTAAAGCTTGATTTATCGAATTAAATACAATAAAAAAAATTATTTATTGCTGGCCTAAGTTTTGTTTACGATAAAAGCGCGGGGTTAGCAGACTGCCAGCTACTCGTCCTCACCCTTGCCCGCGTCGCCAACAGCAACCGCGTGCCCGCCCGCCTCCCGTTCGCCGGTCTCCCGATTTCAACCCTTCCGCCGCGCGCGAAGCCAGATTCTTCCTTCCAGGTCACACAATCATCGCCGGATTCATCGGCTTTCTTCCCGATTAAGCCATCCTTTTTTCAATTCACTGGTTCCGTTTCTCCTCCCTTATCCGCCTTTCCCTTCCCAAAATCGAGAACCTCACGACCGCGATCCTCTTCTCGGCGGCAGCGGGAAACCCTAATGGACGGTTTCGACGACCCTTTCCCCTCGTCATCGGCAGCCAAGAAATCATTCGCCCTCCCAAGATCCCTCACCTACCACCACACCTTCCACCGTCGCGCCCGCGACGGGTACCGGCCGTTATGGAAGAACTCCGCCGACGATAACCCCAATATTCCTGGGGCCGATTCGCGAGTCGTCATCTACACCACCTCCCTTCACGGCATCCGCCGGACGCACGCGGACTGCTGCGCTGTTCGCGCCATCCTCCGCGGCTTCCACGTCGCCGTTGACGAGCGGGATGTCTCCATGGACGCGGCCTACCGGCGTGAGCTCCAGGGGTTGATCGGCGGAAAAGGGAAACCAGTGGTCCTGCCGCAGGTTTTCGTCCGCGGCCGCCACATCGGCGGGGCGGACGAGGTGCGCCACCTCCACGAGTCTGGCGAGTTGGGGAGCTTGCTTGAAGGAGTTCCCGGGCAGGATCCCGCGTTCGTTTGCGGCGGCTGCGGCGGCATCCGGTTCGTGCCGTGCCGGAACTGCAGCGGCAGCCGGAAGGTGTTCGTGGAGGACGAAGGAAGACGACGGCGGTGCGAGGAGTGCAACGAGAACGGATTGGTACGATGCCCTAGCTGCTGCTCCTCCTTCCATTGAATATTCCGCGTCATTTCGAATTCATACGACTCGTAGAAGGATTCAACATACAATAGAAATCGGTGCCGGCGTGATTTCAATCTCCAAGTGTAGATTAAAGGAACTGTGTGCTCTGGTTTCTGTGGCAGACATTGAAGACGACGACGACTTACAGGTTAAATTCTCTGAAATTGTTTGTGTGCTCATGTACATTATAGAAGTATTTCTGTATATATAATCTGTTTTTTTTGTTTAGCGATTTGTATGTTTACCTCTATTGTGATTCTACTGCATAAACAGAATTATTCCCCAGATTTGATGGTAAAATATATTTTCATTCCCATGGTTTCAGATCAATGTCAAGTTCTTCCCTAAAATGTTAATTTATGTATAAATGTCATCCTTTCGATCAAAATCTGACCACATTTTCCAGCCAAAATTTTGAAATTTTGGACTAAAAAATCACCGGAGGATGAAAATGGTATATATAATTGTGTTCATGGCTGCGTTTGGCGCGGCTTATTTGCTCCGGTGAGGTTAGACAAAAATGTCATTGTCATAACAAAATCTTATGCCCCAAACTAATTTCTTTTTTTAGTAACGGTTGTAACATTTGTCATACCAAACATACATTCTATGACAATGACGTTTTTGTCCAACCTCATCGGAGGAAATAAGCCACGCCAAACGCAGAGGCTGCAGTAGAACACTGCTATGTTCTTTAGCAAAACTAAAGTTTGTAGCGTTTACATACGAGTGAGATTGCAGGGGCCCTCGTCCAGCTGCGACAGTATTTGTGCTCGTGCCTGCCATTACACCACCATACGGGCGGAGGTACTGTCGTGAGCGTTAGTAGGCCAAAATTGTTTTTTTTTCTTGAAGAGATCGGTTTTGATTTAAAATAGACGGCAAAGATGAAACAGATGGTGCACACCATTACACCATAAGGGGATATCTATATACTATATCTCTACTATATAAAGAAATCCTATAATCGGTGTAATGCCCAACCAGATAAATCTGAACTGTCCGATTTGATCAGATCATAAGATCTCGGCCGTTCGATCGCATGACGAATCAGGACCGTTCATATTTTTTTCCTAGGTCTCCTAAACCTACCATGATGTCCTAAACCTATAAATTTTGTAGGGTACCCTACCCTACAATGTGAAATTACTTTTTTACCCCCTATAAGTTTGTATTTTTTGGGAATATTTTAAACCTAGCCAACTGTACAAATTTTCGTACATCCCGCCAACTAATAGGTCCGCATTCTGTGTAATCAAAAAATTTGGTTTAAAAAGCGCCGAACCCGCCACAAGATTTTAGCCCGTTGGACCACAATATTTCATTACAAGCACAACAGATTTCAGCCCATCAGATTTCAGCCCATCAGATTTCAGCCCATATGAACACATCTGCCAATAAACTGGTGCGGGGCTTTATAAATAGTATTAGACTTTATTTCCTGCTGAGACTAATGAAAGCCTCGAATATTCCACCTATTACGCGTTTTAAACCTTTTTATGAAAAAATTAAATTAAAAACATTAAAACCGTGCGGGTAACGCGTCGCACTGCGCGCAGCATGGCCCGCACGCTTATTTGAACATTTATTAATGTTTATTAACGTTAATATTCAACGTTTATTAACGTTTATTAACGTTAATATTCAACGTTTATTAACATTAATAACCGCCATCATTTAGAGCTTTCATCACCGCCTCCATGCGCCGTTTATTAACGTTTATATATATATATTCAACGTTTATTAAAGTTTATTAACGTTTATTAATTAACGTTTATTAATGTTTATTATTAACGTTTATTAATGTTTACTAATGATAAACGTTTATTAACGTTTATCATTAATAAACTTAAATTTTATTAATTGAAATTTTATTAACGTTTATTAACTTAATCATTATTTAACTTAAATTTTATTAACCTTTATTAACTTAATCATTATTTAACTTAAATTTTATTAACCTTTATCAACTTAATCATTATTTAACTTAATTATGAGTCGGGCACCCCGAAGCCCGTCGGGCGCCCCGATCCCGCCGGCGCGGGCGACGCTCGCAGTGGGGGCGGGCGAAGCCCGCCGTGGGGGCGGGCGAAGCCCGCCGCAGCTAGCCGGGTACTGTCGCACGGGGCACGGGGGGCCCCCCGTGCACTGTCACTCGTACTATATATAAGGAAATCCACTTAATGGTGTAATAGGACGCCACCAATCAGATTGATGACGTTTTTTACGATTTCTCCTTAATTTTTATTTTATTTGAAAAAATGATCAACATGAAAGTTGTAGATCTCATCGAGACGAATAACTTTCATGTTGAACAGTTTTTAATTTGAAGCAGTTTAGGCTCCCGATTCGGCGTGACCTTTTTCGAGGCTTAAATCGGGGCCCTAAACAGCTTCAAATCAAAGAGTGATCAACATGAAAGTTATTCTTCTCGATGAGATCTACAACTTTCATGTTCACCACCTTTTCAAATAAGATACAAATCGATCTCAAAATCATAAAAAACAAGACTCATGTTATAAAAGCCTAGATGCGGCCGAATGCCACCTGACAGCAACGCGCCAGAGGCGGGCGAAGCCCGCCTCCGTGAGCCGGGTACTGTCGCGCGGGGCACGGGGTCCCCCCGTGCACTGTCACTCGTCTTTATATATTAGTAATTATAGGCGATTGTTATCCGCACTACAGTTTTGGCTATCCGCACTTTTTTGTATTGAGTTATTACGCGCCTTTTGAAAATACGTCTTGTCCATGCATTTTTAGGAACGTCTTGTCCATGCATTTTTAGGAAAGGTGATCAACACAAATTGTAGATCCCCCCGAGATCTACATCTTTCGTGTTGAACATTTTTCCTAAAAATGCACACACAAGACGTATTGCCGCCCTGATTGAAACATGTGCGTAACTATAGCGAATTTTTGGAAATATGTCTTGTACATGCATTTTAAGGAAAATTGTTCAACACGAAAGTTGTCGAGATCTGCAACTTTTGTGTTGAACACTTTTCCTAAAAAATGCATGTACAAGACGTATTTTCAAAAGACGCGTAATAACTTATATAAAAAGAGTGCGGATAGCAAAACTGTAGTGTGGATAACAATCGCCTAATTATAAAGGTTGAAATTTATTTTAAAAGCAAATATTTTGTTAAATGAAAAATATATTAATTATTTAAATAATGTTCTATTAAAAAAATACTAAATTGATATTTTAAGAAAGAAGTCGGGGCTTGAATTTAAGACAGTGTTCCATCAAATTTTTTTTTTATCAACTAAGCTGAATAACTTTTATGATCAAATATGTAGTTAAGTATGTTTTGACGACGATATTACTACTGTCAAACATTATGCATCGAGAATATCGAGTGGTGTAGTTGTATTGTCGTTGCCTCACACTGCCTACAAAGGGCGCGAGTGATCAATGGTACTGTCGCTGCCTCACCGGAGAGATGATTGAAGTTATTTATGTTTATGGTTTTGGATATGACTAGCACTATATTCGTCCAAAATCGGAAGGTTCTTGTTCATTTTTTGTTTTTATAGTGCGACTTCCCGCGTATTGTAATGGAGTCCTCTAGGTTTCTTTTTAGCCTTTAGTTGCTCTCCATTTTTGAGGGATGCACCTCTTTATTCTCTTATTCTCATCCTTTGGTTAAAAAATTTTAGAAAGTAATTTGGGAAGACTTGGGCCATGTTTGGTTTGATGCTGCGTTTTTGCTCCAATGAGTTTGGAGAAAGAAAAAAAGGCACCGTCATAGAATACATGTTTGGCATGATAATGGTTATGATCGCCACCAAGAAAAGAAACCTAATTTTAAACATAAATATGGATGAAGTTTCTTAGGTGCGGTCGGGCGTTCACGAACGACGGTTCATAACCACTGCGTTCAAGACCCCCGACACAGCGCAAAGCGCATTTTCTCCTCTCATGATCATTTGCCTACATTTCACCATTGTGGTGAGACCCTTCGTGCGCGGGAATGCTTTGCGCACCAGGCTGCCTTTTAGGGTTGAATATGTGCTTCATTTTATTATATTTTTTCTAGAAATGCAGGGTCATGGTAATAATCCACACAGAATGCATTTCACATGGATCGTGATAATTGTGGAGAAACCCTAGGTATTATTTTAATTAACCCTAGATATTATTATTATTTTCTAGGAATAATGTGATTTCATATATCCCTTTAGAAAAGTGGAGATTGTGAAAGCTTATCTCATCCATGTGATTCTTCATTTTGCTGCTTCCATATCCATTGGGCGCTTGGGCCACTGGGATGTCTTCATTATTGTTCTTCACCATTATTTCTCACACTTATTCGCAAAATTTTTAGGACCAATATTCGGACGGAAATTTTTTCTGTCCGGGGGATCTCCTAGGAGATCATTTCGATCTACGCTGACTTTCTCTCTCTCTCTCTCTCTCTCTCTCTCTCTCTCTCTCTCTCCGCCCCCACGCACAAAAAATGTATGTCACGCGTCCCCTCTGATTGATCGCGGACGGGAACTTGAAAACGGAGTCTGGTTGGAAAAATTCCGACTCTCATTCATGCCTTTTTGTTTATGGGATGCTATGGATTCTGTTCTTAATTTTCTTTTTTTTTTCTTTTTCTTTTTAAAGTCGTCATTCTATTGTTTGATGATTTTTAATTGTTTTGGTTGCTTTTTGATTATGGGCTCTGATTTATGAGAGGACCGGATGGCGGTTACTCTCATAAACCACTCTCCCCATAACTTTAGTGGGAGAGAGTGGGAGATCAAAGCCGGAACCGCCATTCCTCCCGCCAACCGCCAATCCGAAAATGCGCGTTAAGCACGCCAACCGCAACGTGCACGGCGACGCCGTCCCCTCCCGTCGGTAAGCGGGCCGCGCCGAACCGCACTCCCCGTGGGGTGCGGCCGAACCACACCCCTAATGGGGTGCGGCCGATCCACACCCCTAGTGGGGTGCGGCCAAGCCGCACCCACGTGGTGCGGCCAAGCCGCCCCCACGGGGTGCGGCCGCGCCGCACCCCCCTTAGGGTGCGGCCAAGCCGCCCCCCCCCCCCCCCCCCTTTGCGGGGTGCGACCAAGCCGCACCCCCTTTTTGCGGGGAGCACCCAAGCCGCACCCCTCTCCGAGACGGGGTACGGCCAAGCCTCCTCCTCCTTCCGCTTCCCTCACCGGGGGGCTTGCAAGGGGCCCTCCCATATTCGCGCCCTCGTCAGAACGCTCCTGAGCGCGCTTAGAACGGCTCCACGCTCACGCGCGCTCATAAAGCCTCTAAGCGCGTTTAAAGCGCTTCCACGTTCGTCGCGCGCTCAGAACACTTCTGAGCGCGCTCAGAGCACTTTCACATTTCGGGCACGCTCACTTTTTGTCTTTCTAGCACGCTCACATTTCTGACTCGCTCACATTTCCGACTCGGCACGCTCACTTTTTGTCTTTTTAGTTTCTCACTTTTCAGGAACAGCTTGTCGTCTTTCCTCGAAGGGCAGGATGGTCATTTACGAAAAATGGTGATCCGTGGGCTCTGAACCGGAAAATATGATTCGTCCTCCCAGGTGGTTATGGTGGTTACAACGGCAAAATTACCGGGCTACCCCCGGCCAAAGCTATAAAAGGACCCCTAGGCTTCATTTGAGAGGACCTGACCTTCTGGACCCGGGAGAGCTCCTTGAAGATTTCCACGGATTTCTCCTTCGGCGCTTGAAGATCTCCTTTGTGGACTTGAAGTTTTCCTTCGTCCCGAAAGACGACTCGGCAGTCTCACTTTCGTTCTCACGAAAGCGGACAAGGCATTCTCACTTTCGTTCTCTATCATTCTCAGAAGGAAAAGACTTAGTTTTTTCCGAGAGGTGGTCTGTCACCCTCAGAACGTTCTCTCTCTCTCTAATATTGTAACGAGCGGCGGCCTGTCGCGCTCGAATTCTAAACACCGGATTGTAACCTCTCAGAAGATAGTGAAGTTTGGTCGGCACAGCCCCGACCGCGTGGTTTTTTTACCCTTTCCGGGTTTTTCCACGTTAAAACGTCCCAGTGTACTCAACGAATTTCTCTGTGACTGTTTGCGCGCTTGGTTCGCTCCCGAGCTAAGGTGGTTCAAGTAAACCGGTCTACCAAGATCCCTAAGCGACCCGCAACAGTTTGGCGCCGTCTGTGAGAATGGATTCCCAACTACCGAACAAAGGATTTCCAAACGCAGTGTCCGCTTCACCTGAGTTCACGGAACCAGCAAGGGTGGACACCTCCCCCGAACTATCTGACGCATGCAGTTCCTCAATCCCTGAAGGCCCGACGAAAAGAGCGCTCATCGCTGCACCAATCCAGCCCTAGTGGGATGGACCGACTAGCAAGACAACCCCTCTCATAACAGGGCAGGATCCGAACGATATCACGCACCAGCAAAGGCGATCCCCCCCTGTCAAAGTCAATTTTGGCATACCCAGTACCGTCATGGCTAAAGCTCCCGCACCTCAAGGAGTTCTACGGAGCGGAAGACCCGTACGCGCACGTTAATCACTTCTTGATAACGGTACGGACGTTCGGATTTCCCGAGCAAATCAGCTGCAAGATCTTCACCAAGACGCTGCGCGGAGACGCCCTCCGCTGGTATCAATCCTTGCCAAACGAAGCAATTCACAACTTCACCGAGTTGTCCCAACTGTTCGTTGAGTGGCACGAGACACGCTCGCCAAGGATTCAAGAAGAGGGAGAAAAGCCCGGCACGGACAAACCACCCCGCCTAAGGGAGGCAGAATGGAGCACACAGTAACAGAAGATCCGCACAAATTTTCACCAGGAGCATCCCTGCGCATGGATGGACTTCGCCTTAGACGCGAGCATAGGCAGTCCACCCTGTGAGCTAAGGAGAGCGTTGGTAACTCACCGCATCTCATTCAACATCCTATTCCTGGCTGCCGTAGTACGACTCAAACTCCTAAGCGGGAACCTCAAACTCAGGGCCAGCGACGCGGAGCTCCCAGACGGAACTATGGTACCCATCGTAGGAATCATCGCCCTCCCCGTCCAAGTAGGGATGCACGCAGAACCAATCCAGTACGACGTTCAGTTCGTCGTCGCCGAGGCAGACTCCCCCTGCGACGCAATATTTGGGAGCCTCTTACTGGACGCCCTGGACCATGACGTTTCCATGTCCGGGAGCATGGACAACAAAGGGAGTGTCCTCAGGAATGCGATTCACGGTTTCGATACACCCGCCTCCAAGCTCCCTTGGATCAACAACGACCCATCGCCGGAACAAAAGTCTGAGAAGCAAGGCGCGCGGAAGGACCGCGCAACTCCCACCTTGGCTAAAAAAGCCAAGTTTCAGGCATCAGCAAATCCGCTACAATTTGATACATGCCGCAAGAGAAATGGGCAGCAACAGCAGTTCGAGAAGTCTGAACTGCTCACACAGAACCGAGCGGACCGCTCCCAAGGGCTAGCAAATCAAGGCTCCGGGAGCTTCACCCGGTTGAATACCCCCCGCGGGCACATATTGTTTGTAATCAGCAATAGCAAGATCATCAACTGGCCCAAACGGCTCTCCCTGCACAGGGGAGATCAAGCCCAATTTTGCCACTTCCACAAAGGCCGAGGACACCGAACGGAGCACTGTGCAAGACTGAAAGAAGAAATTGAACGTCTCGTCCAGTTAGGGCACCTGGAGGCTTTCCGTGAAGAGACACAGAAGGATGCCACCAAAGATCAGTCGTCGGGTCACCGCCGCCCACCATGCTGAATGACCAAAAGAGCTCGAGCCAGCGCAGCACAAAAGAAGTGCAATGTTACCTTTTCTCTCTCGTCAAGCTTGTATCAAGAAACTTATTAGCTCAAAAGCCGCAAGATTACACTTGCGCATGTACCGGTGTTCATTTTCTAATTATGTTTTACCTGTCCTAAACCATTCTACTGCAGGGACCACTTCGGGGCCCCGCCCCGGGGACTTTGCACCGCTGTCGATTGAAGGTTCGCCATTCTCCTCCGCCGTCGAGTCCCGGTGTCGTAGGGGCCGTCCCCCCTTACTTTCACCCTCGGTTTGAATACATCAGCTATTCACCGGCCACTTTGGGGCCCTGCCCCGGGGACTTTGCACCGCCGTCGATTGAAGGTTCGCCCTTCTCCTCCGCCGTCGAGTCCCGGTGTCGTAGGGGCCCGCCCCCCTTACGTGCACCCTCGGTTTGAATACACCAGCTATTCACCGGCCACTTCGGGGCCCTGCCCCGGGACTTTGCACCGTCGTCGATTGAAGGTTCTCCTTTCTCCTCCGCCGTCGAGTCCCGGTGTCGTAGGGGCCTGCCCCCCTTACGTTCACCCTCGGTTTGAATACACCAGCTATTCACCGGCCACTTCGGGGCCCTGCCCCGGGGACTTTGCAGCGCCGTCGATTGAAGGTTCGCCCTTCTCCTCCGCCGTCGAGTCCCGGTGTCGTAGGGGCCTGCCCCCTTACGTTCACCCTCAGTTTGAATACACCCGCTATTCACCGGCCAAGCCGCGAGCCAGACTCGTGCGAAAGCCGCAAGCACAGACTTGCGCAAACTAATTTTATATATAATATAAAAGCCGCGAGCACAGACTCGTGCAAATTAGTATAAAAGCCCCGGGCTCAGATCCGCGCAAACTCATCTGTAATTTTGAAAACAATCAAACTATGCAGGTACTAACAACCAGATTGACAAGATCATGCAGGGAAACAAGTACGACGCATGCGATAAAGGAGATACAACCACATCCGACAAACCCACAAACAAACAACAAAGCTGAAAGCAAGAAAATTAAAGATAAACAACATCAATCCTCGGCCACGTCCGAGTAGTCATCCCCAGAAAGATCTTCGGCTCCGAGGCCAGCGGTGTCGCACCCAAACTTCCTCCCCATCATACGGAGAGTCTTCTGAATGCCTCTCTGAAAAGATACTTCGCACTCGTCCGCTATCAGGGGCTCTACCTCCTTCGTCATCACCACGGCGCGAATCTCTTCCACCATCTGGAAACGCTCTTCCGCAAAAGTGAGGGAATCCTTGTACTCGGCTACCCCAGTCGCCTTGGCCTCCTCAAGATCCTGCTCGATCGACGACAGCCGGCCCACCTCGCTCCGTAGAAAGCCCAACTCCCCCTCCAGGCGAAACATCTCCCCCTGCGCGGCCGATAGTTTACGAAGGGCATCCTGGGCGAGCGCCTTATCACCGCCGTACTCTGCTCGCAGCTTCTCGACTTCACCTTCCAACTGCTTGATATGAGCTGCATCGCGGTCCCTCTTACTATGCAAAACGGACATGTCACACCTCGCCACGCGTAACTCCTCCTGGAGAGCGAAGTAGTTGTCCTTGAGGCTCACATAATGATCGTTCCATGTGAGCGCAACGCTAGTCAAAGCCTCTGCCTGCGAACAAAAGACGAACGGTTAGCAAGCACAAATAATGACGGAGAGTAATGGCTAAGATCAAGAAAGAAGAGCTTCACTTACCGCACAAGCCATCGCCTGAAGTGAGGAAGAAACTCGCTTCGCCGACATGAGGGGAGGTGGTGGCGGCAAATCCCCCGGCGGGACCCGGTCGGCAATATGAGACGCCAAAATCTCCACCTCCGGATCGGATGAAACCGGCTCACTCCTAGGACGGCTCGGGCCGGCCTCGCAATCTTGACTCATAGGCGCCAGTGGAATAGGGCGCGGACCGGAAGGGCCGTTCTTAATAACGATCTTCCTCTTTTTCCCACGATCTAAGGGAACAACAGCCTCCCGCTCGGGATCCCAGGAAAGCCCCACCGAGTGCAGTCGACGTTCATCCACGCAACCAGAAATGGAAAGCAAGGCCTTCGACAGCCCCTCTCGGCCAAGAAAACCAGGGATAGGAAGGAACTCATCTTCCCGACCAGTCTGCCGGCGACAGCGTCCAGGAAGCGATCTCAATAACTCTGGTAGCTCCCATCGATTCCGGACATACCCATAAAGAGTATTCCCATGGCGGTAATCAGCCTTCACTCCAAAGTGAAACCAGCTTTTGTTGCTCCGAACTTCAATACGACCGCCCGGGTCGGTAGAAACCTCGCACCAATCTTTGAAAATCTCGAGCGAAAAGCGCGTGCTATGTTCCTGAAAGAATACCACCATCCCCATAATGTTCGTCATCCCCGCCGGTGTGAACTGGGTAATCGAAACACCGCAGAACCGGAATATCTCAACGACCTCCTCGGGCGGAGGAATGCGAAATCCGGACTTCAAGCAGCTCTCTGAAAGGGCCATGAAACCGGTCGGCGGATTTTGGGCGCGCTCTTCCGCCCCTGGGATCTTCACCTCAACATCAGGGGGCAACCCGAACCGCTTCCGCCATATGTCAATTCGCGCGCCGTCAAGAGTAGAGCGCATGCGCATCGGCCTCGACTGGCCACTCCGTTTCTAAACCTGAAAGCAAAAATTCGCGCACATAAGCGCATACATCAAATGAAATAAATGCGTGTGAATAAAGATCCGGAAAGACGCGCATCAAGTAAATTCAACCCGCCGGCACGCAATCACACCGACCAACCGCATGAAAGCAATGAGTCGTGCGCGCTCCGCAATTTGCACGCAGCTAATCGCACGCGCATAACAAGACACGCACACAACAAACCACTCACGCAACGGCTTCCGAGCGCAACGAACCGCACGAACGGTGAGCCACACACACCCGACGCCCCGCGTGCTAGGCTAACCGCCGCACGCGGGGGATGCGCGCGGCGAACCGTCGCACACGCATGCGCGTAGAGATGCGCGCGGCAAACCGCCGCGCGCGCGTGGGGGCACGCGCGCCCCCCGCAGCCCCCGCCGGCCGGCAGCACCAGCGCATGCGGGTCGCGAAGGCCGCCGGCGGCTCGACCCCGCGGCCGACGGCGCCCGCGCGCGAGCTCGCTCCTACGGCCGGCGCCGCCCACGCGCGGGCGCGCACCCTCCCGCCCCCTCGCCCCCTCGGTCGAATCCACCCTCGCGGGCGCGCTCCGCCATCTCCTCATTTCTTTGCAAACGAAACGAAAATAATGGGAGAGCTTACCTCCACCATGATTCAACGCGCCGCACGCCGACAACAATGAAGACCGGAGTCAATTCAAGAGGGATGAAACCTTCACACTCCTTCACACGGAGGATCGGACTCCGAAGGTTTGGGGGGCTTGTGATGAGGATTCATCATGGGCTCTCATTTATGAGAGGACCGGATGGCGGTTACTCCCATAAACCACTCTCCCCATTAATTTAGTGGGAGAGAGTGGGAGATCAAAGCCGGAACCGTCATTCCTCCCACCAACTGGCAATCTGAAAATGCGCGTTAAGCACGCCAACCGCAATGTGCACGACGACGTCGTCCCCTCCCGCCGGTAAGCGGGCCGCGCCAAACCGCACTCCCCGTGTGGTGCGGCCGAACCGCACTCCCCGTGTGGTGCGGCCGAGCCGCACTCCCCGTGTGGTGCGGCCGAACCGCACCCCTAATGGGGTGCGGCCGAACCACACCCCAAGTGGGGTGCGGCCAAGCCGCAAGGGGTGCGGCCGGGCCGCACCCCCCCCCCCCCCCCCCCCCCCCCGCTTTGCGGGGTGCGACCAAGCCGCACCCCCTTTTTGCGGGGAGCGCCCAAGCCACACCCCTCCCCGAGACGGGGTACGGCCGAGCCTCCTCCTCCTTCCGCTTCCCTCACTGGGGGGCTTGCAAGGGGCCCTCCCATATTCGCGCCCTCGTCAGAACGCTCTTGAGCGCGCTTAGAACGCATCCACGCTCACGCATGCTCAGAAAGCCTCTAAGCGCGTTCAAAGCGCTTCCACGTTCGTCGCGCGCTCAGAACACTTCTGAGCGCGCTCAGAGCACTTTCACATTTCGGGCACGCTCACTTTTTGTCTTTCTAGCACGCTCACATTTCCGACTCGCTCACTTTTCCGACTCGGCTCGCTCACTTTTTGTCTTTTCAGTTTCTCACTTTTCAAGAACAGCTTGTCGCCTTTCCTCGAAGGGCAGAATGGTCATTTACGAAAAATGGTGATCCGAGTGCTCTGAACCGGAAAATATGAATCGTCCTCCCAGGTGGTTATGGTGGTTACAACGGCAAAATTACCGGGCTACCCCCGATCAAAGCTATAAAAGGACCCCATAGGCTTCATTTGAGAGGACCCGGCCTTCTGGACCCGGGAGAGCTCCTTGAAGATTTCCACGGATTTCTCCTTCGGCGCTTGAAGATCTCATTCGTGGACTTGAAGTTTTCCTTCGTCCCGAAAGGCGACTCAGCCGTCTCACTTTCGTTCTCACGAAAGCGGACAAGATATTCTCACTTTCGTTCTCTACCATTCTCAGAAGGAAAAGACTTAGTTTTTTCCGAGAGGTGACATGTCACCCTCGGAACGTTCTCTCTCTCTCTCTCTCTAATATTGTAACGAGCGGCGGCCTGTCCCGCTCGAATTCTAAACACCGGATTGTAACCTCTCAGAAGATAATGAAGTTTGGTCGGCACAGCCCCGGCCGCGTGGTTTTTTTTCCCTTTCCGGGTTTTTCCACGTTAAAACGTCCGAGTGTACTCAACGAATTTCTCTGTGACTGTTTGCGCGCTTGGTTCGCTCCCGAGCTAAGGTGGTTCAAGTAAACCGGTCTACCAAGAGCCCTAAGCGACCCGCAACAAAGTTCCTTGGGTGAGGTCGTCCAACGTTCACAAACGATGATTCATAATCACTGTTCATGGCCGCCACCGCCTTGCCAAACAGAGCCTTGGTATAATTATACGTTGCACTTCTCTATCTTTTGAAATTACATGAATTTTCTCCGTGAGTTTAGATTTCATAACCTGCGTGCATGTAATGAAATGTAAAATTACAAGAGAGAAGAATTATATATACATTATTTTAAATGAAGATTATATATATATCTATAAAGGAAGAATTCATGGCCCTCATAAAGATAATCAAAGACAGTTGGACCGTCCGATCTGTACCTAACAGAGTAAATATTTATGGGCACTGCTATTAGCACCGCAGTTTTGGCTAGTCGCACCGTACTTTCTCCTAATTTTTCACGCCTTTTAAAAATACACCTTGTACATGCATTTTTAGGAAAATTGTCCAACAAGAAAGTTGTAGATCTCGTCAACACTTTTCCTAAAAAATGCATGTACAAGGCGTACTTTGGAAATACGTCAAGATTTCGCGCCTTTTGGAAATACGTCTTGCACATGCATTTTTAGGAAAAGTGTTCAACACAAAAGTTGTAGATCTCGCCGAAATCTACAACTTTCGTGTTGGACAATTTTCCTAAAAATGCATGTACAGAGCGTATTTCCAAAAGGCGCAAAAAATTAGGAGAAAATATGGTGCGACTAGCAAAAACTGCGGTGCTAATAGCAGCTCCCATATTTATAGTCTTCGTATTCCTACATGAGAGAGAGAGAGAGAGGGAGAGAGAAAGAAAGAGGGAAGAGAGGCAGGTGGCGGGCCCGCCGCATCCATCAGAGATACTTATATATTTAATATACAATATTAGTATAGATCATATTATATATATTGAATACCAAACACTCAACATATACTAGTATCAAACAGCTTGATCAGTAGAATGACCAAGAGGGACTTGCTCAAAGCCATTCACTGCCCTTCTGCTTAGTACTTAGGCTCTGTTTGGCGCGGCTGCAGCGACTGGAGAAGCAGTGGGGGGAAGCAGTGGTGGAATAATCAGCTGTTTTGCAGAGTGGTGGCAGAATCTGTGAAACTGTTTGGAAGAACAGATTTTTTAGTGTTATTCAAAAATAGAAAACTGTGAAAGCTATTTGGAAGAAATAATGGCGGGAAAAGCCTAAATATATAACGTAAAATAATAATGTTATAATAATAATAATGTTAATAAAATTATATTAATAATTACTAATAATAAATAATATAATAATATTATTATATTAACGTTATAATATATATAATAAATAACGTTATTATAATACGTTATATTAACGTTATTATATATAAATAATATTATAATATATAATAAATAACTTTATAATATTATATATAATAATTATAATATATAATAAAAAACTGCAGCGCTTGCAGCGCTGCAGCGTTTTCCAGTCGCGGGAAGGCACCCGCGACTGGAAAACAGCGGGGGCCTGCAGTTAATCACGGTGGCTGATGCCACCGTGGAGCCCCAAATTATTTGTTTGGCGTGGCTTTTTAGGAAGTGGCAGTCCCCCACTCCTAAAACGCCGCGTCAAACAAAGCCTTAGTATAAGCGAGCGCAGCGAACTGCCCATCTGCTTAGTACTTAGTATAGGCGAGCGCAGCGAACTGCCCTTCTGCCTAGTACTTAGTATAGGCGAGCGCAGCGAAGTTCGTTCCTTTTTTCATTCACAAGGCGTTTAATTTGGACTTCCTTTCACATGGATATGTATAGATAATGATGGGCACCCCTAAATAAACACAGCCATCATATATGTGCCCAACAATATGTTGCGAGGCTCCCTCCACATACTATTGTCTTGTCAATTCTCCTCCATATTTTATCTCTACTTATATACTAAATGTTGTAATGTTTTAAATGTCTTCCAATATGTAATTTTTTTAGAGCAAAATAATATTTTTTTTTAAAATAAATTTGATTATATTATTTTGTAAAATATAGACCAATATATTCTCTTTTTTTTTTGAAATACTGGCCGACACGACTTTTAAACATATTGTCCGATTATTTTTAATATTATGTGAGCAATATACGTTTCATTTGTATGTATTATATTATATATGCTTAAATCGATATTACTTATTGTTGCGGGTCGCTTAGGGCTCTTGGTAGACCGGTTTACTTGAACCACCTTAGCTCGGGAGCGAACCAAGCGCGCAAACAGTTAATTTGAGATTCGTTGATTACACTGAGACTTTTTAGCGTGGAAAACCCGGAAAGGGTAAAAAACCACTTGGCCGGAGCTGTGCCGACCAAACTTCCACTATCTGGGGGTTACAATTAGAGATTTAGAAGTCGAGCGCGACAAATCGCTGCTCGTTACAATATCAGAGAGAGAGAGAGAGAACGTTCCGAGGGCGACAGACCACCTCTCAGAAAAAACTAAGTCTTTTCCTTCTAAGAACGGTAGAGAACGAAAGTGAGAAAGCCTTGTCCGCTTTCGTGGAGACGAAAGTGAGAAAGCCTTGTCCGCTTTCGTGGAGACGAAAGTGAGAAAACCTTGTCCGCTTTCGTGAAGACGGAAAACTTCAAGTCCGCGAAGGAGATCTTCAAGCGCCGAAGGAGAAATCCGTGGAAATCTTCAAAGAGCTCTCTCTGGGAATTCAGGCCGGATCCCCTCAAATGAAGCCTATGGGGTCCTTTTATAGCTTTGGCCGGGGGTAGCCCGGTAATTTTGCTGTTGTAACCACCGTAACCACCTGGGATGACGAATCATATTTTCCGGTTCAGAGCCCACGGATCACCATTTTTCGTAAATGACCATGCTGCCCTTTGAGGAAAGGCGACAAGTTGTTCCTGAAAAGTGAGAAACTGAAAAGACAAAAAGTGAGCGAGCCGAGTCGGAAATGTGAGAAAGCTCCGAGCGGAGCCCGGAGCCCGAAAGGCGGACGGCGAGCCGGGAGAGGGGAGATGAAGCCTAAAGGCGGGCGCGGCGCTGCCGCGCCCGAGGGAGAGGGGCAACTACTCTCGGTCGCACCTCTCATGGGGTGCGGCTTGGCCGCACCCCAACAGGGGGGTGCGGCTTGGCCGCACCCCAAAGGGGGTGCGGCTTGGACGCACCCTTAAGGGGGTGCGGCTTGGCCGCAAGCCGCACCCCAAGAGGGGCTCGTCCCTACCGCGCGGTAGCGCCGGGCGGTAGCGTCGCGCTTGCCGCGGGTGCTACCGTGCGCGGTCCCGCCTCGCGCGGAGGTGGATGCGGCGATCGTACCCGGTCTTGCTCGGGCGGTTGGTGGCGGAGACGGCGGTTTTGGCTTTAACCTCCCACTCTCTCCCACTAAAGTAATGGGGAGAGTGGTTTATGGGAGTAACCACCATCCGGTTCTCTCATAAATGAGAGCTCATGATGAATCCCCATCATAAGCCACCCAAACCTTCGGAGTCCGACTTACTACGCGGAGGAGTTCGGAGGTTTTGATTTTCCTTCGCGGCAATTTGGATCACTGTTATTTTCGTGTGACGTGCCGGAAGTCATCGCTTGGCTCTAGTTGTGGAAGAGATTTCTATCTCGCCTTGAACGGTTACGTTGTGGGCTTGCTGCCCAGTGGTTGTGTTGAAGATCGAGCTTGTCGTTTCTGTATGGCATATACAAGTGCTTTGTTCTGGTAAAGGTCAGAGTCCCTTGTTGGACGGTCCGAGTATTCTGTTCTGGGAGAGGTCAAAGTCCTTTGTCGGACAATCTGAAGACTCTGTTCTGGGAGAGTGCTTAGTCCTTTGTCGGACAATCTGAACACTCCGTTCTGGGAGAGGTCAAAGTCCTTTGTCGGACAATCTGAACACTCTGTTCTGGGAGAGGTCAAAGTCCTTTGTCGGACAATCTGAACACTCTGTTCTGGGAGAGGGTAGAGTCCTTTGTCGGACAATCTGAATACTCTGTTATGGGAGAGGGCAGAGTCCTTTGTCGGACAATCTGAACACTCTGTTCTGGGAGAGGGCAGAGTCCTTTGTCGGACAATCTGAACACTCTGTTTTGGGAGAAACAGTACAATTGAAAATGACGCTTGCGGTTTGGGCGCATGATAAAAAGTAATAAATTACATAACACCTGTTTGTTACATGAATGCTGAAAACATAAGATACAAGTAAATACGTCAGGCGTAGAACAAGCTATTCTTCGGTGTACAACCCTCATTCTCCGAGGGTGGACCCCCCCCCCCCCCCCCCCAAGGCCACGTAGGCAGAAGTCAAAGTCAAAGAGGTCAACGCAGAGCCTGACAGTTCAAGGCAGAGAAGAGAAGGCCTCGGCGAGTATGCAGGCAATACTCGCCAGATTGGCGAGTATGGAACAGAAGACCTAGCGACTATTGGCCCGGCGTGTGCGAGCAGCACCCAATACTCGCCAGTGGGCGACTATGGCAGGATACTCGCCGAGTAACCCATAGTCGCCAGGTTGGGGGGTTGGGCTATAACCCCCCTTACCCCTTGGTTTTCCTATAAATAGGACCCCAGGGGTACTTGGATTGGCACCTGGACTTGAGCTTTCGAAACCCTGCTCTTGCATTCTAGAATCTGTCGCACTTGGTCGCTACTCCCTGTACTAGCCAAGTCGGTGCCTTCCTCGTACCTTGCTCGGCCATTCTTTGGTCTTGGAGGGGAAGTCTCTTCAGAGCTTCTGGGTACGTGGTGGGACCTCCCTGCCGCAGCACCTGGGGTCTTGTTTGTTGCTCTTCTAGCTTCTTCGTCGTTGCCAGCCAAGCCATCTCGTCGGGCTGCTGGGCGAGTAGCCTCCGGCTGCATCAGTCCGAATCTTGAGGTCAGGATTTTCCTGGCGTCAACACTTTGGTGCGGTGAGCGTGGATCGTAGTCGGAAAAGGAAAGTTCAGCAGGAAGCCGAGATGGTCGTAGGTGGCGACCATGAGGAGGTAGTCAGCAACTCGGCCGCGAGTGGCGAGTTCGTGACACTAGCGGTTCTCGAAGCCTTCGCACAGCGTATGGAGGGAGCCTTCGCGCAGCGCATGGAGGGGATCTTGCAAACAGCGCTTCAGCCGCGCGCCGAGGTCACGACGACCTCGCCGCATCGCCCAGTTCCGTCCGAGGGAGGGAGTCCCCCTCGGCGAGCAGGAAAGGAGCACATGGAGGATGAAACCGAGCGACCAAGGAGGTCGCAATTCTACCAGCCAACCTCGCAAGGTATTCGCTTCCGCGAGCCGGGTGAGTAGGCGAGGTACCAGGATACTCGCCCATATGGCGAGTATGGAGGTGATACTCGCCAGGTTGAGGATCGTCGCCGGGCAGGAGGGAGGAGCCCCTTCTGCGAGGAGATCCTTGTCGCGCCAGTGCCAGAGGGGTTCAGGGACCCCACCTTGAACTACTATTCGGGGAAGGAGGACCCCGTCAAGCATATCCAATGGTTCGAGGATATTGTCTCTATCCGAACCATGTCGGACGCCTTCAAGTGCAGGTTGTTTGCCATTACCTTCCGCGCAAAGGACTGGGACTGGTTCCACCAGTTGCCCGCAGGCTCAATCTATTGCTTCGAAGACCTGTGTCGTGGGCTGACGACCCGGTTCGACACGGCACGGAAGCTAAAGAAGGAGGCAACGGCCCTGTTCTACCTCGTGCAAGGGCCAGATGAGGCATTGGGACCTTACATCGAGCGCTTCCAGGAGGAGGTTCTGCAAATCCAGGAGGTGGATAGCAACATCCTGTTGCTGGCCCTGACATTCGGCATCAGTCAAGGCCTCTTCAAGTTGGAGCTCAGTGAGAACCCTCCCTACTCCTACGACAACCTCATTCAGAGGGCCAATAAGTTTGTCCGGGGAGAGGCCTCCAACCCTGACTTCTTGGCAAGGTTGGCACGGGTGACCAGAGGCGATCGTGGAGAGAGGGATGGGATCCCTGAGAAAAGGAAGAGAGAGGAGCCCCGAAGGGAGGAAAGGAAGTGGCCGGAGCGGCAAGAAGAGAAGAAGAAGGAGGAGCTCAGGAGGAAGGAAACCGGGAGGATCGTGGAGAGAAGGCCCGTCGAGTCCCCTGAGCGTCAGGAGGAGGGAAGACGCTACCAGGTCCCCGTCAACCGGCCACCTTGGAGGCCGGCTGGACGGCCCCAGCGTCGAGATCAAAGAGGGAGATCCCCAGAAAGAAGGCCCTTTCGCCAACCAGAGAGGCGTCAGGAGAGGAGGAGAGATGAAGCAATGGCGGTAGCCGGGCGAGGCCGCCGTCAAAGAAGGAAGAAGCAGAAGCCTAGGAGGCGTCAAGCAGAAGAGGTTCCCCTCTACTGTGACTTCCACCAGGTGGGGGGACATGCCATGGCTGCCTGCCCAGACTTTTGGGAAGCCCGGAGGAGGCTGGCAGCAGGAGAAGCTGGAGGAGAGCAGCGAAGGATAGAGGCCCCTGCCGAGCCACAGGCAGGGCAGGCTGCAGTCGTTCGCAGGAGGAACGAGGATCGGGTCGACTAGGGAGGTCGGGGAGACCTGTGCCAGGGAGGCCGAGTTGGAGTAATCCATGGGGGAGCAGGGCTGGAAGCTTCCTGCAAGGGAATCCTCCATCAGATCTACCGCAGGAGTGTCGCCTCGACCTCACAAGCACCACCCCCGATGGAGGAGATTACCTTTTCCGAGGAGGACATGCTAGGGAACGCGAATCCCTTCCATGATGCCCTCGTGATTCAAGCCGCGGTGGAGGACTTCACCGTTGATCGGATTCTGATCGACAACGGTAGCTCTGTAAACGTCATCTTCAAGGGACGTTTGACGGACTGGGAGTCGAAGCTGCCAGAGTTCGAGCATCAGATGGTCCCCTCTTCGGCTTCTCCGGAGAGAAGAAAGAGGTAGAAGGAGGAGCAGATCTCCTGGTAACACTCGGTGGCACCTCCATCAGCTGTCGATTTGTTATCGTCGATGCCCCGAGCTGCTACAGGGCTATCTTCGGGAGGCCGCTTCTCAACGCCTTCAAAGCCGTCCCATCCTCCTACCATCAGTGCTTGAAATACTGTAAAGGAGACGTCCAGGTGAGGATCAGGAGCGATCCAAGAGCCGCTAGGGAGTGCTATCTTAGCACCGTCAGTACCATCAGCTGGATGGCTGACGCGGAAGAGTTCGGAAGAGTGCTGGAGAGCCCGGCCAGGCTGGAAGTGGCTGAAGAGGTCGAGGAGATCGAGGTACTCTCCGCAGCGGGAGTGCCGGGGCTGCTGAAGATTGGCGGGTCGCTGAAGACCGAGGAGAAGATCGAGATGGCGGCGTGTCTGCAAAAGAACGTCGACATCTTTGCTTGGAGCGCAGCTGAGATGCCAGGAGTCGACCCTGAGGTTGCGTGTCATCGCCTCAACCTGGATCCCACTGTCCAGCCCGTCCGCCAGAAGAAAAGGAGAACCGCTACCATCCTCGCCAAGCCAATTAGGGAGGAGGTTAAAAAACTGCTTGATGCAGGTTTTGTGTCAGAGATCCAGTACCCAGGCTGGGTCTCCAATGTTGTAATGGTGACAAAGGCGGGGGGAAGCTGGAGAATGTGTGTGGATTTTTCCTTAATGAATAAAAGCTGCCCGAAGGATTGTTATCCCTTGCCTCGAATCGACGCGCTGGTTGATTCAGCCATCGGTTTTTCTGTGATGAGTTTCCTTGATGCGTTTTCAGGATATCACCAGATCCGGATGCATCCCCCCGATTGTCGCGATGTCTCCTTCATCACCGACGATGGCTGCTACAGCTACAAGATGATGCCCTTCGGTTTGAAGAATGCGGGAGCCACCTATCAGCGGATGATGGACCATATTTTCAAGGAGCAAAAGGGGAGGAACCTGGAAGTGTATGTGGACGACCTCTTGATCAAAAGCAAGAGTGTCCAGGAACACATAGCCGATCTGGTAGAGACCTTTGCGACACTAAGAAGATTCAAGATGAGGCTCAATCCGACGAAGTGTGTCTTCGGAGCGGGCAGGAGAAAGTTCCTGGGACATCTCCTTACTCCGAGGGGAGTAGAGCCTAACCCCGACAAGGTTAAGGCAATCCTGGAAATGCCATCCCCAAAAACGATGAAAAAAGTCCAAAGGTTGACGGGCAGGCTGGCGGGTCTTAGCCGCTTCCTCTCAAAGGTCGGAGAGAAGTGCTCTCCATTCTTCAAAACGCTCCGCAAAACAGAAAGCTTCGAGTGGACCGAAGAATGTGAGAGAGCATTCGGAAGGCTGAAGGAGCAGTTGACTCAGACACCTCTCCTTCAGAGCCCGAAGGAAGACGAAGACCTGCTCATCTACCTAGGAGTAGGAGCGGAGGCAGTTAGCTCCATCTTGGTCCGTGAAGAAGGGAAGAGGCAGCTACCTATCTACTATGTCAGCCGGGTGCTGAAGAAGGCGGAGCTGAAGTATCCAATCCTGGAAAAGCTTGCCTTCGCCTTGGTGGTGTCGGCACGGAAGCTCCGCCCTTATTTTCAGGCTCACTCCATCCGAGTGGTGACTGATCATCCTCTCCGCAATGTCCTAGAGGGAGTGGAGCATTCAGGGAGGTTGACGAAATGGTCGGTAGAACTTAGCGAGTTCGACATTTTCTTCTCTCCCCGAGTAGCGATCAAGGCCCAGGCAGTAGCAGACTTCTTGGCTGACTTCTCGGTGGAAGCGGAGCCAGGAGAAGAGGAGCTCAATCCAATTACTTGGAAGATGTTTGTTGATGGAGCTTCGGGCAAAAGCTCTGTGGGGGTGGGCATCGTGCTCGTCAGCCCACAGGGAACCAGAATCGAGCAAGCCGTCGAGATCCTCTTCCCCGTCACAAACAACCAGGCAGAATACGAGGCAATAGTGGCAGGCTTGCGCCTTGCCAAGGAGCTGGGGATCCGTGATGTCCGGGATTTCACGGACTCAATGGTGGTCGCATCGCAGATTCGAGGCGAGTTCGAGGTGCGCGACACCATCTTGCAGAAGTACCTGGTAAAAGTAAAAGGACTGATTGGAGGCTTCCAGTCCTTCTTCGTCGAGCATGTGCCAAGAGAAGAGAACTCGGCAGCAAATCGCCTCGCCAAGTACGGGCCGAGGGCTGGAGGAACTATCACCGAGCTTTTCCACCCGTCCATTGAAGAGGGAGAGATAATGAAGATCGAGCAACGCCCCTCGTGGATGGATCCCTTTGTGGCATTCCTGGCCAACGGCCAGCTCCCAACGGACGGAGGGGATCAGAGAAGATTTCGGTACAAGGCGGCATACTACCTCCTGCAAGATGGGGAGCTGTACCGCAAGACCATCTCGGGCCCCCTGGCCAGATGTGTTTCCGAAGACAAAGTACCCCGAATGTTGGAAGAGATCCACTCGGGAGAGTGTGGAAGTCATTCTGGGACTCGCACTTTGGAGCAGAGGGTATTGAGGCATGGTTACTTCTGGCCTACTATCCGGAAGGATGCTGAGATCTTCTCGAAGAAGTGCTAGAAGTGCCAGCTCTTCGCCCCCCTTCAGTTGCAGCCGTCCCAGCAGCTCCGATCGATCATCTCCCCATGGTCGTTCGCCATATGGGGGATGGACTTGATCGGCCCTTTCCCTCAAGCCAGTGGACAACGAAAGTTCGTTCTCGTCATGATCGACTACTTCTCCAAGTGGATCGAGGCCAAAGCCCTGGACAAGACTACCTCTCAAGTCGTGAAGAACTTCATCTGGGGAGAGATCGTCTGCAGATTCGGGATCCCTCTCGCCATCATCACCGACAATGGTCCCCAATTCGCCAGCTTAGAACTGGAAGACTTTTGTAGGCAGCTAGGAACCGACCTTCGGTTCGCCTCCGTACATCACCCAAGGAGCAATGGCCAAGTGGAGGCCGCCAACAAACTGATCATCAACCTGCTGAAGAAGAAGGTGGAGAACCTAAGAGGTAACTGGGCGGACCAGCTCCCCTCGGTCCTGTGGGCTCTGAGGACCACTCCTAGCTCAGCCACAGGGGAAACGCCGTTCAAACTCTCTCACGGGTCGGAAGCTCTCATTCCAGTAGAGTTCGAAGTCAGAAGCCCAAGGGTGGTAGCTGCGGAGGACGGAAGCAAAGAATGGTGACTAGAGAATGAAGATGTTCAAAAGCTATCTCTCGACTACATCGAAGAACTCTGAGATTTAGCTTTGGCCAGGCAAGAGGAGATCAAGCGCCGGATGGCAAAACATTTTGACAAAAATGTCCGCCTCAAACAATTCCAAGCAGGTGATCTGGTCCTGAAAAAGGTGGACGCAGCAGGAAGGTCTGCGGCCGTTGGGAAGCTCAACCCGAACTGGGAAGGACCTTTCATCATCCAGGAAGCACTCCTGACAGGAGGATACCGCTTACAGAACCAAGAAGGCGAGCTGCTAGGGAGCACCTGGAGCGGTGATGACCTGAAAAGGTTTTATCCCTAAAGGGGAATGTGTATATCTCATCCTTGTAAATTCATTTCTTTGAATAAAATATGCATCTCCCTGAAACATGGGACGAGGCAGCTTCTTTCGCATCAACAAAGTTTTCATAATAAAGAAGTCAGGTGAAGTCAATCTCCACGCTAGGTTGGAAAATGAGCCTCCGACTTAACCCTCGTAAAAACTCAGAACGGATGATGGGACAGTGCCTCGGGTGTGCGTTCCCTTAAGACCAAGCCTCTGCAATGACGGCCGAGATCAGCTCCCCCCTTGCATGTTGGCCGCGGTTCCCACCGACTGCATTTCTCGTCCGACTGTAGAGATTACCAGGAAGAAGTCTGGACGCCGACCTTCCGATTCGGCGAAGGGATGATCGATTTCACTAGCTCAGGGGACCCTTGAAAAAAGGCGTCATGTACCCTCTAGAGCTAAAAAGCTCGCAGCAAAGCATTTCATTTTCGAAATTATTGTGTCAGATCATATGAGTTATTATGCCTAAAGTGTGCTTAACTCCCTGCTAAACTCATCGAGCAACAGGAAGCAGGTCCGATCCACATCCAGCATCCAAGTAGGATGGAGGCCTCGGGATGGTGTGTCCCCTTGGATCTCCCCGACTGCCACTCCCTGCTTGACGTCGTCCTACATCAACATTCGCCGCCGCGGGTTGGAAGACGAGCCTCCGACTTGACCCTTGTAAAAACTCAGAACGGATGATGGGACAGTGCCTCGGATGTGCGTTCCCTTAAGACCAAGCCTCTGCAATGACGGTCGAGATCAGCTCCCCCCTTGCATGTTGGCCGCGGTTCCCACCGACTGCATTTCTCGTCCGGCTGTAGAGATTACTAGGGTAAAGTCTGGAAGCCGATACTCCAACTTGAGAAGGGGAGCGATCGATTCGACCGGCCAAAGGATGGAGACGTTCCAGCACCCAAGTAGGATGGAGACCTCGGGAGGGTGTGTCCCCTTGGATCTCCCTGACCGTCATTCCCTACTTAACGTCATTCTTCGTCGACATCCGGCATCCAAGTAGGATGGAGGCCTCGGGAAGATATGTCCCTCCAGGCCTCCCCGACTGTCGTTCCCTATCTCTTTCCCCTTCAAAATTTATTGAACGAGTCTAATGAACTCTTCACCAGGTACAGAGCGAGGCCTTGAGAGCATGTGTCCTTCGGAACCCTCCAAGTCGCCTCCACAGCTCGACTCCACTAAGGGAGATATTGAAGAGTGCGAGTATACATGCGCGAGTACCTAGGCGAGTATACAGGTGCGAGCATGTTATGCGAGTATACAGGCACGAGCATAATGTGCGAGCATACAGATACGAGCATGACGTGCGAGTATATAGGTGCGACAATGAAGAAATACGCAATCTCGCCGCAATCCTAAGAGCCTAGCGAGCACACAAATCTCGCCCCGAGCCTAGGAGCCTAAGCGGCATTCAGAAAAGAAAGCAAGCACCAAAGAAACAGGCGAGCAAAAGCTTTGACTTTTCATATGTAAATATTTGATGTCTATAAACAAAAGAATCTTCAAGGTGTTTACAAAAGGTCGCCGGGCGAGCAAAAAAGGGTGCCCAGGCGACTAAGCGACATTCTCGCTAGCCCTGAACATAAAGCCCGATCGGGCCGGCCTGGACCGGGCCCGATCGGGCTTTTTCATGGATCGGGCCGGGCCGGCCTGGTCCCCCCCTGGAATCGGGCCGGCCCGGGCCGGGCAGGCAGCATTGATATGCTGCCTGCTCCGGCCCTTCAGGCCGGGCCGGGCAGGACCGGGCCGGTCTCGGGCCCGATCCGGGCCGGCCCGGTTTTTTATTTTTTTAATTAAATTATAAATTTTTTAATTTTTTATTTTTATAAATAATAAATAATAACATTTTGAACCAATAATATTGAACAATTTGGAATAAAAATTTTTATTAATATTGAAAATTTGGAACAAAAAATTTAAAATATTACAAAATTTAAGTCATACATTTGTACAAAATACAAAATTGAAAATACAAACCTATAAAAGCTATGATTCTTATAAATTTTAATTAAAAAATTTACATATTTTAAAAAAAGTACATTTAGATTGGACTGCGGATTTAATCATCCTGTAGATTCAAGTTCAACGCGTCCATTTCGTCTTCTATCTCCTCCGAGCTATCCTCCAAAGCTGTTATGTATTGCTTCCTCTTTACGCTGTCCAAGTAGTCCTTGTAGCATATGCAAACCTCCAGCGAATCTTCGTTAAGCCGGCTCCTCCGCTCGTTCAAAACCCTGCCACTAAGAGAAAAGCGGACTCCGAAGCTACTGTACTAGCTTGGACAGTTAATAAATCACGGGCCATACAGGCCAAAACAGGATAGGTATTAGCTTTACCTTTCCACCAATTTAAGATATCGAAGTTTTCGATCTCGTCCGAACTCATAAAATCGCTAAATTGAGTTTTTGTGTATAATCCTAATTCATCTAAACTACCAGATGTGCGCGCTTTTTTCCTAGAAGCTAAATCTAAAATTTTATTTTTAAGACTATCCTTCGTTTTGGGTTGCGTTATTTCTTCGCGGGGTCGTGACCCGTATAAGTTATTGTAATAATTATAACTTTGCGTAAAAAAATTAGTAAAACTTGTACTACTAACGGGGTCATCCTCATCATAATTTATATTTAAGGTTAGATTAGTATTGATTTCGTCGATCAAATTTTCTACACCTTCTACGTTAAGTAGCGGATTTAAAGCGGCGGCGCACGAAAACATAGGCGGTATTTCTCTATAATATTTTAAAAAAATTTCTTCCATTACTTTAATTAAAGGAGCCCAACCTTGGTGTTTTCTATAATAACTAAATCTTTTTGTGATATGTACGAAATGTTCAATCACTAATGCGCTCGTTGGATAATACACTCCAGATAAAGCAACGGTGGCCCTATAAAAACACTTTAGTAAATCTACATAATATTCTATTATGGTCCAATCAGTTTCACCTAAACCGTGTTCAATATTAAGTAAACTATAATATTCCATTAGAAGATCTTTTTGTAAAAGGGCTCTTTTTAACATTTTATACGTTGAGTTCCATCTAATAGGCATATCTAATTGTGGTTTCAAATATTTCTGATTTTGTGCTTTACAAAATTTTCTAAAATCTTGAGCTCGTTGTTTAGTACAATAAATAGCTTTTAACATGTCGCGAATTTTATTAATATATGATGACATTGCCTTTAAACTATCCTGTACCACTAAATTTAGGACGTGACAAACACATCTAGTATGAAAAAACGCGCCGTTGAGAAATGGTTTTAAATCTCGTTTTAACAATTCAATTGCGGCGCCATTATTGGAGGCGTTATCAAGAGAAAAACTAAGTATTTTATCGTTAATTTTAAATTCCCGCGCACATTTCATAATAACCTTATATAAAGCTATAGCCGTGTGCGGGAATTCAAAACCCGTAAAACATATTACGCGTTTATTTAGCTCCCACGAAATGGGATCAATCCAATGACAAGTGATGCAAAGATAAGCTAATCCTAAATTTAAATTACTCGTCCAAACGTCGCTCGTTAGACTCACACGTCCTTCGAAATTTTCAAAATACGTAATTAATTCTTGTTTTGCTTCTAAATATAACCTAATCATGTCGCGCCTTAAAGTAATTCTACTAACCTTTTGGTATTTGGGCTGAAGCCCCCCATGTATGTACTCTGTGTCGTCGTCATTGTCGAAGACGCTGAATGGCAGCCCACGTTTGATGACGAACTTCGCCTGCATCTCTCGCTGTCACATTTGATCGTACGTCCAAATCTGTCCTGCTCCAGAAATATGAGCTTGACTTGACTCGGGAGGAGCTTGTTTCGACTCGCAAGATTTTTGGTGTCTAACGAGCGTCGAGTTGCCGCTGATGGATAGCAACTTCGAGCACATCTTGCAGCGCGCTTTTCTTTCGGTGCCGACTTGGACCATGTCGAAATGCTCCCAAATACCCGCTCTACGATTGTGCTCCACCACCGAAGCCGTACTTTGGGAAGACGAAGCTGGAGTTGTGGAGGACGACGCCATTGGGAGAGCTAAGAGAGAGAGAGAGAGAGAGAGAGAGAGAGAGAGAGAGAGATGAGGTGTGAGAAAAGAGAGAGGGGAGGGGGGTATTTATAGGATTTTTTAGTTTTTTTTTTAATTAAAATAATAATAATAATAATAATAATATAATATATATTATTATATATTAATATATATAATATATTAAAATGGCAGCCAACGGCTCTAAGAGCCGTTGGCTGCCTTCATGGCAGCATGGCTGCCACATGGCAGCCATGCTGCCATGATATGAGCCTAACGGCTCTAATAAGAGCCGTTAGGCTCATAATCGGGCTAGCCCGAGATCGGTTCGGGCTTTGCCCGGCCCGGTCTCGGGCTAGCCCGATTATTGGGCTTTACCCGGCCTGGACCGGGCCGGGTAGTCCGGCCAAACCGGGGCCCTTTTAGGGCCCCGGGTAAGAGCTCGGCCCGGTTCGGGCCTGAACCGGGCCGGGCTTGACCGGGCCTTGACCGGGCCGGGCTCAGGCCGGCCCGTCAGGCCCGTTTTTTTTGTTCAGGACTAATTCTCGCCATCAATGTCTGCATCTGGCTCGTCGCCACCATCGTCGCCGCCATCATCACCATCATCATCGTCATCCTCATCCTCGGAATCGTCATCCTCAGCACCACTGGACGGCGGCGAGGATGCTCGCAAGGGGGAGGTGGACTCCTCGGCGAGCAGCGCCGGGATGATGTCCTCCACCGTCAACTCCATTGCCGCCGGCTTCAGGAGATCGTCCGCCTTCAGCTGACTCAGGATGACGGTCCCAGTAGCTCGCGCGATCTCTCGACGAACGCATGGCATATTGTCGCCATGCATCCGGATCTGCTTGCCGACCCTAGAGGGGCCCGCCACCGCTGGCTGTTGCTCGGCAGGCTGAGTTTCCAGCTCAGCGATGCGAACTTGGGCGGCCTCCAAGGCCAGCCGAGTGTCATCCAGCTCCTTCTTCAGTTGGGACACCTTTGTCGCCATCTCCACCTCAGCGACCTACAAAAGCAAGAAGACACACAAAGTCAGCAAGTTATTCGGCAAAGTGGCGACTATCCCGAAGGCGAGTAGCATAGAGAAGCGAGTACCTCATGCTCCTTAGCCTTGAGCCCCATGGCGATCATTTTCTTAGTACTGATCCGGATCACCTCCTCATACTCCAGCAACCTCCTCGCCGTCATGTGCGCCAGCTCGGCGGAGCGCAATAGAGATCGCGAGGTCTGGTGTGCCAAGTACTCGGCAGGCTCCTTCCGCAGCCTCTCAGCGTCCTCGCGACCATAGACGGCATGGAGCACGTCAAAGGCCTCGCCCTGATCCTCCCAGTCCTCTGACCAGGGCGGAAGGTTGGAGCTCAGAGATACCACATGATCGTCCTCCGACCAGGCGACTAGGCGGCGACTAGGCGGCGACCATAGGCGTCCTCACCACGAACACCCAAGTTGAAATTCGGGTGGGTATAGGGCTCGCCGGCCTCAGAAGGGTCCGCCTTCTTGCCAAGGTCCCGATGAGCGACCTCCTTCTTCTTCCTCGAGGGCTCGGAGGGCTCGCCCCTCTCCTTCCGCTTCTTCGAAGGCCCAGATCCTTCGCCGATGATCAAGGGCTCATCGCCTCCCGGCGACAAGTCTATGGGCGAGTAGACCCCTTCCCCGCGAACAAAAGTCCCCGCACCTCCTTGTGTGGAAGCCGTCGCCTTCACCACCGCAGGAAGAAGCTCGCGCGGCAGGACATGGACTGCTGCAGCAAGAAGAGTAATAAGTCCAGTTAGTCGCCGAAATGAAGACGAAGAGCGAGTATTGCGAATACTCGCGCGGTGGATTACCTTCGCCTGCGAAAACCTCAGCAAGTTCATCTACTCGCCTTCTCCAGTGCACCACATCAAGGCGGCGACCTTTGAAAGCCTCGAGCAGCTTCTCGCCACCCTCGCTTAGGAAGGAAACCCTGAAGACGCTCTCCGGTGGCTGGAAGGACTTGTCAGGGACGGCTTGAAAGTCGCCAGTGATGACGACTATTCGCTCTCCCCAGCGATGATTCTTGTTGGCGGTGCCGGCCAGCGTGCAGACGTGGCTGCAGAGGAAGACGACGCCCTCGCCAGTCGCCATAAAATGGAATACTCGCCTAAAGACCGACAGGTCGAAGGCTATTCCCTGGTCGCGCAGGTAGCAAAGGAAGCCCACGATCATCGCCACCCCATTGGGGTTGATCTGGGAAGGGACTATCCCAAAGTAACGGAGTATCTGGGAGAACTCCGTCCACAATGGTAGTCGCAAGCCCACCTCGAAGTGGCGAATAGGGATCACCCGCTCATTAGTCAAAACGGTGTTTAGTCGCTCGCTCTGGCGAGGAAGCCTCGCGACATACCCTGGCGGGAGGTACTTCGCCCTGATGACCTCCAACTCTTTCTCAGTCGTGACTGCCTTCTTGAAGATGGTCGCCGCAAAATATTTGGCGTGATTGGCACGCCGGATGGTCGCCTCTTCAGTCATCTTTTGAAAGGACGGAAAGAAAGGCGAGTATCAAAGAAGAGAAGGGGAAAGTGAGACGGAGGATACTCGCGCAAGAGTTTGGAACTCGCCAAAGCGTAATTAAGACTCACCCCCCCCCTATTTATAGTGGTCGGGTAGCTTGGCGTATCGAGCACGACGGCGCGATCGGGAATAAGGGGGTGGCGAGTATCAATTTATAATCGCCAATAGCAACAAGCTCGCCATGCCTAAGGCGACGCGCAGACAATACTCGCTAAGGTAAAAGAAGATAGAAAAAATCAAGAAAACCATCGCAGAAGAAGAAAGCAGAAGCAAGTAATAAAAGGCGAGTTTCTGATACTCGCCGAATAAATATTAATCAATAGTTCAAGCAGTACAGGGATACTCGCCAAAAGGCGCCATAACCTAGAAAGAAGAAAAATAAAGGAAAAGCAACATCTAGGGAGGAGCTTGCAAGTTCGCCTGAGTGTCTGGCTGTTGAGGTTATCGCCCGACCCATCCCAAGCCACGAGCTCGCCTGAAATGCTCGGAAGCCACAGACATCGCGTCCTCGCCCTGACGTAGCTGGTCTTCGATCCTCGCCAGCCGACCAACCGAGCCCATGCTCGCGCGCATCCCCACCAGCTCGTCATGGTGCAGTTGTTGGCGATGTTCGAGCCTCCCAAGTCTGCGCTCAAGCTCGTTGACCGACTGAAGGCGAGATTCTGTAGCGACCAGCCGAGTATCGAACTCTTCCAGTCGAGAAACCCGCGCCTCCAACTCAGCCAGGCGACGATGAGCATCGCTGCTCGCCAGACGCTCTAAGCGCGACTCCACTTCAGTCAAACGACGGTGAGCATCAATGCTCGCCAAGCGCTCAACCCGCGATTCGACATCAGTCAGGCGGCGATGAGGCTCACAGATCGCCAAGCGCTCCAGCTTGGACTCCAGCTCCAGGATCGCGCGAGTAGCCCTCTCCTGGTACTCGCGAGATGGAAGCCCGACCGTGTCGATCAAAGCTCCTATTGGAGTATGAGCGCGAGCTGCGAAAAAGGTTTAAGTATTAGAACTTCGATGACGAAAACAGCAAAGTAAAGACAAAGGCGACTATTGAAGACGGCGACTAAAAACCTGGCCGAGGACTGCGAGAACGACGACGAGGAGAGACCCTTGCCCGGCGAGGAGATGCGCTGCGATGATGGTCGCCTTGCCGCGAAGAGCCACCAATTGCCGGATCCCGGCTGGGAGGCGCGTTCCCACGACCGCGACCATCGCCTGGTCGTCCTCCTCCCCTTGGAGGAAAGAAGCCCGAGGAGCCCCCAGTCCCGCCACGGTGCGAGGACTCACCCTGATGAGTAGAAGGCGCAGTAGAAGTCGAAGGGCGCTGATCGCCCTGAAGAATATCGGAAGGAAAGAACGGAGGAGGTGGCGGAAGCCCGCCTACGGGCAGCTGCGAGCTACTCGCTGTCCCCACAGACTGAAGAGGCGGTGGTGGTGGAGGCGGAAGCACGATGCCCGCCAAAGGAGCACGTCGCTCGCTCATCGGCCTCTTCTCCAGCGAGGAGCTGTGAAGAACTCGTCCTGAGCGACCTCCACCCCTAGGCGAGATCATGGGCGACGATCTCAGAGGAGGTGCGGCTAAAGGCTCCTCCTGCGCACCAATGGTGGAAGAATCTGCGAGCATAGAAGAAATATTCAGCAAACCCGGACCAAGTCAAGGTCAGTTAAAAAAGGTGGCGAGTAGATTACTCGCACCTCGCACGGAAGCGAGATTCTCCAGCGGATTCTGGGCCAAGCTCTCAGGAGCGCTCGCCCCCTCGACGACATTAGGAGCAGGAAGATCAGCGACCGGCGAGTCGCCCTCATTGGAGAGCCCCAGGTCGTCCAGCAGCTGCTGGTGTTGGTCGCCCAAAGGAGCAGCGACCTCTTCCTCGGCGGCTTTCTTCTTCTTCTTCTGGGCGAGCCTCTTCCTCTTCCTGGAAGATGGAAGGTCGCCAGATGCGGGATCCAGGTGAGGAGGGAGCGAAGAACCCTCAAAAAGGCCGACAAGACCAGCCATGGCCGCCTTAGCCTCGGCAGCATAGTCGCGCACCATCTTGAGCGAGTTCAGAAAAGACGTCCCATCAGAGACCCCTGCCCCTCTATTTATAGAGCTCGAGCGTCGGCCAGCGAGATGACGAGTATAGGCCAATACTCGCCAACAGGGAAGCTCGTCGAATAAGGGTTGGATGATTCTTTCCGAGCAACTACGTTACTCGCAAAGAGCGGGGATTGTGTACAACCCTCATTCTCCGAGGGTGGACCCCCCCCCCAAGGCCACGTAGGCAGAAGTCAAAGTCAAAGAGGTCAACGCAGAGCCCGACAGTTCAAGGCAGAGAAGAGAAGGCCTCGGCGAGTATGCAGGCAATACTCGCCAGATTGGCGAGTATGGAACAGAAGACCTGGCGACTATTGGCCCGGCGTGTGCGAGCAGCACCCAATACTCGCCAGTGGGCGACTATGGCAGGATACTCGCCGAGTAACCCATAGTCGCCAGGTTGGGGGGCTGGGCTATAAACCCCCCTACCCCTTGGTTTTCCTATAAATAGGACCCCAGGGGTACTTGGATTGGCACCTGGACTTGAGCTTTCGAAACCCTGCTCTTGCATTCTAGAATCTGTCGCACTTGGTCGCTACTCCCTGTACTAGCCAAGTCGGTGCCTTCCTCGTACCTTGCTCGGCCATTCTTTGGTCTTGGAGGGGAAGTCTCTTCGGAGCTTCTGGGTACGTGGTGGGACCTCCCTGCCGCAGCACCTGGGGTCCTGTTTGTTGCTCTTCTAGCTTCTTCGTCGTTCCCAGCCAAGCCATCTCATCGGGCTGCTGGGCGAGTAGCCTCCGACTGCATCGGTCCGAATCTTGAGGTCAGGATTTTCCTGGCGTCAACATTCGGGACTGTCGCTCTTGGGATTTCTCCCCTGCTGGATCATTCTTGACTTGTTGATTCAGGATCCTTGGTTTGGAGAAATTTTTCAAGGAGTCCTCGACGTACGAATCATTCGATTTCTGCGCTCAGTCGCGAACAATCTTCTGTTTTGTGCCCGCGACCTCGATGGTAGTCGCAGTATTTGGATTGGTCTCCAGAATTTGGTGCAAGAGCCCTAGGCCTCTGGAGAGAGGGATGATCGCGGATGGCGAGGAGAACGTTAGTCCTGGTTGTGTTCAGGGGAGTGTAGTTTTGATGCTGGCGAGATCTTCGGTCTCGCCTGAGATTGTCGTGATGCTTGTTGTTCTTGTTGGGAATTGTCTGCAGCGACGACTCCTCTTTCTTCCTCTTTGAGCTCCCCTCGAACTTGAGGCGATAGGGGGGAGTCGCGGTGTGCGGGGCGGCGGGCGAGAGTTGCGCGTCGTCCTGCTTGGGCGTACTCTTCTTCTATCATGTCGCGTATTTCCTCTCGCGTGGCTCTTTCCACTGCTCGGATGGGAGCAGCTCTTCCTTGGCGGGGGTGATGGGGGTCAGCCTCCGGTCCTCTAACCGGCGGAGCAGGATGTGCGGAGCTTGCAGCGTCAGAGAAATCTTCAGAGACTTCATCTTCCCGAACAGCTCCCTCGACCGGAGCATGATTCGGAACTGGGGGTGGCGGAGCGTTTGATGCTGGAGGCTGAATGGGAACTCGAGGTGCCCCTAGGTTTCTCACGAGAGTCAGCATCTCGGCTTATTGCTCTTCCATTTGCCGAATGCGACCTTCCGGAACCGTCGCAGGCGTAAGCACTGCCTCTTCTGCGAGAGGCGCATTGATGAGCGAGTGGGAGGGAGCTGGGTCGATGTATCCTTCCGGCATTGATCCTTCAGTAGTGCGAGCATTATTCCTTGCCATTGCAGTTGGCCTTTAAAGAGTTTTGGGAATGTTTCCCACAGACGACGCTAAACTATTGCGGGTTACTTAGGGCTCTTGGTAGACCGGTTTACTTGAACCACCTTAGCTCGGGAGCGAACCAAGCGCGCAAACTGTCAATTTGAGATTCGTTGATTACACTAGGACTTTTTAGCGTGGAAAACCCAGAAAGGGTAAAAAACCACGTGGCCGGAGCTGTGCCGACCAAACTTCCACTATCTTCTGGGGGGGTTACAATTAGAGATTTAGAAGTCGAGCGCGACAGGCCGCTGCTCATTACAATATCAGAGAGAGAGAGAGAGAGAGAGAGAGAAAGAACGTTCTGAGGGCGACAGGCCACCTCTCGGAAAAAACTAAGTCTTTTCCTTCTGAGAATGGTAGAGAACGAAAGTGAGAAAGCCTTGTCCGCTTTCGTGGAGACGAAAGTGAGAAAGCCTTGTCCGCTTTCGTGGAGACGAAAGTGAGAAAGCCTTGTCCGCTTTCATGAAGACGGAAAACTTCAAGTCCGCGAAGGAGATCTTCAAGCGCCGAAGGAGAAATCCGTGGAAATCTTCAAGGAGCTCTCTCTAGGCATTCAGGCCGGATCCCCTCAAATAAAGCCTAGGGGGTCCTTTTATAGCTTTGGTCGGTGGTAGCCCGGTAATTTTGCCGTTGTAACTACCGTAACCACCTGGGAGGACGAATCATATTTTCCGGTTCAGAGCCCACAGATCACCATTTTTCGTAAATGACCATGCCGCCCTTTGAGGAAAGGAGACAAGTTGTTCCTGAAAAGTGAGAAACTGAAAAGACAAAAAGTGAGCGAGCCGAGTCGGAAAAGTGAGCGTGCCCGAAATATGAGCGTGCTAGAAAGACAAAAAGTGAGCGAGCCGAGTCGGAAATGTGAGAAAGCTCCGAGCGGAGCCCGGAGCCCGAAAGGCGGACGGCGAGCCGGGAGAGGGGAGATGAAGCCTAAAGGCGGGCGCGGCGCGGCCGCGCCCGAGGGAGAGGGGCAACTCCTCTCGTCCGCACCTCTCATGGGTTGCGGCTTGGCCGCACCCCACGAGAGGGTGCGGCTTGGCCGCTTGGCCGCACCCCAAAAGGGGGGTGCGGCTTGGCCGCACCCCTCATGGGGTGCGGCTTGGCCGCACCCCTCATGGGGTGCGGCTTGGACGCACCCCACATGGGGTGCGGCTTGGACGCACCCCACATGGG
Source organism: Dactylorhiza incarnata (assembly GCA_033032865.1). Classification (NCBI taxonomy): domain Eukaryota; kingdom Viridiplantae; phylum Streptophyta; class Magnoliopsida; order Asparagales; family Orchidaceae; genus Dactylorhiza; species Dactylorhiza incarnata. The sequence continues at coordinate 245,113 of JAWHQI010000390.1, forward strand.
GTGCGGCTTGGCCGCAAGCCGCACCCCAAGAGGGGCTCGGCGCTACCGCGCGGTAGCGCCGGGCGGTAGCGCCGCGCTTGCCGCGGGTGCTACCGTGCGCGGTCCCGCCTCGCGCGGAGGTGGATGCGGCGATCGTACGCGGTCTTGCTCGGGCGGTTGGTGGCGGAGACGGCGGTTTCGGCTTTAACCTCCCACTCTCTCCCACTAAAGTAATGGGGAGAGTGGTTTATGGGAGTAACCACCATCCGGTTCTCTCATAAATGAGAGCTCATGATGAATCCCCATCACTTATTATTTCATTTTCTTTAATATGTGTTATTCTTATAATCATTTTTTTAATTATCTATCACTATATCTTTATTATTTCATTGTTGCGGTCTACTCAAGGTTCCTAAAACAGGCTCAGAACGAACCGCCTTAGCCCGAGAGCGGTCGAGCGCGCAATCAGTTACTGAGAGATGAGACAAATGGAAAAGAGTCTTTTTAGCGTGGAAAATCCCGAAAAGGGATGAAAAACCGCGTGGTCGGGACGGTGTCGACCTAAATTCACTATTTGTTGCTTCTTTACTGGGCTTACTTGAAAGATCGAGGACGATAAGCCGCTCCTCGTTACAACTTTGGGGGGAGAGAGAAGCGTTCTGAGGGTGACAGACCACCACTCCCGAAACTCAGTCTTCTTCTTCGCAGCGGTGGGGAGCATCGTGGGAACTCGACGTGCTCTGGCACTTGGGCGTGAGATGGAACTTGGAGGTACTCCGGAACTTGGGCGTGCAGGAGGCTGTTGTCTTGAAGGCGGAGATTGATGAAGGTCCCGCCCTCGGAACGATGCTCGGTGGTGGGTGGCGGTCGCTGAACGAACTTCAAAGTGCTCGAAGATGAAGATCTCCGTTGGCCTCCGAAGTGTTTGAAAGATCTTCAAAGGCGGCTTGGAGGCGATGGAGATCTTCAAGAGAGCTCTCTCTTGAAATTAAGAGGAAGGAAGAGGAGAAGAAGATGCAAAAAAGAGAAGCCTCGGGGTTCTATTTATAGGCCCCATGGGTGGTTACGACGGTTACTGCGGATAATCGCAAGCCGTAACCACCCTAAATTCTAAACGCAGATCGATTTTATAAGATTCACAACACGTATTATTTTGGTATTCCTCTAAACGCAAACCAAGGTGGTTTTGGATAAGTGCGCCCACCCATAATGGATGGTTATGAGAGCGGTTACGAGAGTGGTTACCCGCTAATCGAACGGCGGAGACTTCATGGAAAGATCAGACGGCCACGGCGGGGAGCTCGACCGGCGGTGAACTTCGGTCGGCGAGGAAAGACGGTCGGCCGGCGAGGAGGGAAGGTCGGCCGGAGCGGCGACATGCTCGGGGAGGCCGGCCCCTAGCGGCCATCCGCAGCCGAAACAGGCCGACCTCCCGATTGGCCGGGAAGAGGGGCGATCGGCGGCCCTGCGCCACGGGCGCGCGGCCAAGGCCGGCTCGGAGGCCGGCCCTACGGCCTTGTCCGCGCGTCGTGGGCGCGCGGCCTTGCCTGACCGGTTGACCGGTCGCAAGGCCCTTGCGGTCGCGCGACCAGAACCGGCTTACTGGGTGGTCGGCTGGGAAGCGGGGTGGCCACGCGCCACGGCTGCACGGCAAGGCCGTTGGGAGGCCGACCTTACGTACTCGGTCGTGCGTCGTGGGCGCGCAGACTTGGCCGGCCGCATGGCCTTTGCGCCCGTGCAGCCAAGACCGGCCGACCGGCCGGTCGGCCGGTCGGCCGGTCGGCTGGCCAACGGACGACCGCCGGGTTTGGCGACCACGCATCGCGGACGCGGTCGAGGCCGGCCGGGTGGCCGGTCGCGCAGTGGCGCGCCGCCGGCGCTTGGCCGACTGCGGAGGGGCTGCGGTGACGGAGCGGCAACGGCAGTTGGCCCACTTGGGTGGTTAGAACGATGGATTGCGCGACGATCGTGTGCGTTGATCGTGTGTGCGGTTGTTTTTCCTTAACTCCCCACTAAGGTAGTGGGGCGTTATGGAATTCCGGCTATTCGTAGCACGGAATTCCTATATAATGAGGGAGACCCCATCATTTGCCCCCCAAAGTCCCCGAAGTCCGGTGCCGGAGCTAGTGAAGTTTGGGGACTTTTTTGCGAGTGAGATGGGCGTGAGCACGGAGCTGGATAATGTGGTGCAAAAAGAAATGCGGGAAGAAAACCGAAAAGAGGTACGTGTTGATGGAGAGGTGCGAGCAAGACGCGTGCGCGAGGGGTTGGCGCGCCGCGCGGATCTAGCAAGTGCACACAACACACACAACCGCGGGGGTTCGCCTGCGCGCAGTGCGCGCATATTGCGAGCGCGTGTGCTTGGGCGGGCGCGGGTGCCTGTGCGCGCAGTGTTCGTTGTGCGCATGAGCATATCGTGCTTTGCGCGTGGCGTGAGGGCGTGGGGTGTGTCTATGTGCGTATTATTTTGCGTGTGTGACGCTTGTGTTTGGGTTGTTGACTTTGCGAATTCTTAATTTTTTCTTGTAGTCTACGAGGCGGTGCACGCAAGGTCGGCCGATGCGGTTGCGTTCTTCTTTTCTATCGAGCATATTGGTGTCTGGAGGAATCTGTATGGACTACCTGTTGATTTGGAGGTGAAGATCCCGAGGTTGAGGAACGCGCGCAAAATCCTCTGTTTCGCTTGCCCCCCTGCGAGTAGCTAATCGAGATCTTGAAGCATTGTGGCGTGCCGGTATCCCAATTCACTCCTGTTGGGATAACGCGGATTGTGGGCCTGATTGCATTTTTCAGAGAGCATGGGTCGAGATTCACCTTAGATCTTTTTAAGCTATGGTGCGACGTGCGCCCGGATGAAGGCGTGCAGATTGAAGTTTTCAGCAATAAGCACTGGCTCGAGTTTGAGGACCGAGCGGATCGTCGTCATGGGAATACTTTATTTAGTTATGTCAGGAATCCTTGGGGCTTGTCGGAGCTTTGGAGGTCGCTTCCCGATCTTTGCCGCCGTTTGAAGGGTTACGAGTGAGAGTTTACCCCATTGCTGGGGTTTGTCAAGCCTCGTGCATTGGCGAACTCTCTGTTTTCTATTTCCATGTTTGTTGATGAGAAGCGTCTCCTACTGTGCGGTCTTTTCTACTGATGTTGAGCGCTTTGCGGTCGTTCCATTGGATCGAGGTCGGAAGAGGAGATTGATTTTCAGGAACGATAGTTCAGATTCAACGTCTCGTCGCTCTGGTCGGCCGGAGGGGCGTATTAACAAGGTGACCCTGTATAGCTCGAGAGTTGATGATGTTCCCAAGTACTTGACTCCATTGCCCCCCAGGTCCCATCTACCCCCAGGCTCCCGATGATGCTTTTGCTCCGTCGCCGATCAGGGCGAGGCGAGTTTCTTCTTCTCTTGAGACTATGAACGATGCGGTAAGATTTGTGACTTTATTTTTGTTCGTTCTTTGTCTTGTGATTAGTCTGACTTTCCTTTCTTTTTCCAGATTGGAGTTCAGACCAGCATTGCTCTTGCGTGGAAGGACTGCAATGTAGGCCTGAAAGATAGTTATCTCGTCCTCAGGAGGAGCTTCGTGATGTACATAGTTTCTTTTCTGATTTGAAAGAGAGACGAGATCGCGATGTGTCCCACTTTAGACAGATCGAGGTTGGGTTGAGGGCAGAGCTGGAGGAGTCCCGTGCTGGGGTTCGGAGGGGTGGAAGGATAAAATCCATCACCCCTAATTTAAGTACTCTTTTTATTGCCAAAGCTATTTACCCCCTTTCCTTTAGCCAACTTATTGTATCTATTTTAATTCAAAAAATCATTTGAGAGCATAATTAGTAACTTGTATCATTTCCTTCGCATTTCTTTAAAACAAAAGTTCTTATAATTTCGATCTAATCTCGTTTACTAATGATTGCAATTTTGCTTGCTATTTGGTTAATCAATAAGTCTTTTGGCTAAGACATTTCTCTCTAATTAAATCATTTGCATAATTTAGGACTTGACTCTTTATACTCCAGTGTTTTACCCGGAATCAGCGATCCCCTCGAGTTGGTTTTCCGAGCCCTGGTGGTCTCCTATCACCTGGGTGGTCTTTCTTTCGTGCCTCGCGTGACTCCTCCCCCGGGAGGTCGCCGCCGCCCTTCTTTTTGGGCGTCCTTGTCCTCGCCCGGAGGTCGCCCCTTGGCGACCTCCCCCGAGGGGAGATCGCCCAGCCTTGGGCGATCTCAGCCCGGAGGTCGCCCCCTGGCGACCTCCCCCGAGGGGAGATCGCCCAGCCTTGGGCGATCTCAGCCCGGAGGTTGCCCCTTGGCGACCTCCCCCGAGGGGAGATCGCCCAGCCTTGGGCGATCTCAGCCCGGAGGTCGCCCCTTGGCGACCTCCCCCGAGGGGAGATCGCCCAGCCTTGGGCGATCTCAGCCCGGAGGTCGCCCCCTGGCGACCTCCCCCGAGGGGAGATCGCCCAGCCTTGGGCGATCTCAGCCCGGAGGTCGCCCCTTGGCGACCTCCCCCGAGGGGAGATCGCCCAGCCTTGGGCGATCTCAGCCCGGAGGTCGCCCCTTGGCGACCTCCCCCGAGGGGAGATCGCCCAGCCTTGGGCGATCTCAGCCCGGAGGTCGCCCCTTGGCGACCTCCCCCGAGGGGAGATCGCCCAGCCCTGGGCGATCTCAGCCCGGAGGTCGCCCCTTGGCGACCTCCCCCGAGGGGAGATCGCCCAGCCTTGGGCGATCTCAGCCCGGAGGTCGCCCCCTGGCGACCTCCCCCGAGGGGAGATCGCCCAGCCTTGGGCGGGAGATCGCCCAGCCTTGGGCGATCTCAGCCCGGAGGTCGCCCCTTGGCGACCTCCCCCGAGGGGAGATCGCCCAGCCTTGGGCGATCTCAGCCCGGAGGTCGCCCCTTGGCGACCTCCCCCGAGGGGAGATCGCCCAGCCCTGGGCGATCTCAGCCCGGAGGTCGCCCCTTAGCGACCTCCCCCGAGGGGAGATCGCCCAGCCCTGGGCGATCTCAGCCCGGAGGTCGCCCCTTAGCGACCTCCCCCGAGGGGAGATCGCCCAGCCCTGGGCGATCTCGGCCCGGAGGTCGCCCCTTGGCGACCTCCCCCGAGGGGAGATCGCCCAGCCCTGGGCGATCTCAGCCCGGAGGTCGCCCCTTGGCGACCTCCCCCGTGGGAAGTTTCCTTAGGCTGATTCTGTTCTGTTTAGGTGATGCAGGTCCAGACGACCTCAGCGGTCTCAGCCGACGATCTCAGAAGGCCCAGACGATCTCAGAAGGCCCAGACGATCTCAGCGGTCTCAGTAGCGGTCTCAGGCGATCTCAGCAGTTCCGGGCAGCCCGTTACCTTCCAGATCTGCCCGTTCGGGCAGGCCCCTGCGTCTATAAATAGAGGGGTAGGGGTACCAGTTGGAGGACTTTTTGGAGAGCTTCCAGTTCCAGCCAGTGGTTAGAGCGGTCTCAGTTTTGAGTGACCACCGAGACCGCCCGTCACTCTTTCCGGAGACCTCTTCGTCTCCCTCTAGGCCCTTTTTTCTTCAAATCTTATGCTGTTTCTTTCATACTTTTCTATTGTAACCTCAGCTGTAACTCAAGCTTTGTATCAATAAAATAGCCTTTCCTTCAGCTCAAAGTAACCAGCCACCCAACAGTCTCACCCCCCATCCCTCAGTTTCAGCGATCGTGGAGTTGGTACATTTTTGGTGCCAACATCCAGATTTTTATTTTTCAGTCTCTTATGATTAAATAAAACGATAGCCAAAAAATTAGAACTTATGTTAATCCCGCATGGATCTCTCTTACTTTTGCTCTGGAATAGCAAAAGCTTAAGTATGATGATATTTGATAAGCAGTAAAATATACGCATTTTTAGTATAGTTTCTAGTATAAATTTAAGTAATATTATAAATATTTTATGTAAATTATTGAATAAATTGTTTGTTTTATTAATTTTCTTACTAACTTAGTTTTTTTAATGTTTTTTTAGCAATTTTGGCATTTTTTGCTCGGTCACGCCCTCGGTCACGCCCATGACCAAGGACGTGTAATCTTAAAATGCCAATTTCCAGCCTTCTCAGCGCCGATCAACATCCTGTCCCGTCGATCGGCATGCTGTCCCGCCGATCGACATGCTGTCCCGTCGATCGGCTTGTTGTCCCGTCGATTTACATGGTCACGCCCGTGTGCCTCTCGATCAACTTCACCTCCCGTCGATCGACCTCCCGTCCCGTCGATCGGCTCTCCATCCCGTCGATTTTGCAAAGTCACGCCCGTGATAGAGGCCGTGACCAGTGGCGGACGCAAGAATTTTTTCCAGTGTGGGCGGACTAAAAAATTGCAAAAAAATTTGAAAAATATGAAACAAGTACATTAATCATTAATATGACAAAAATTATACAAAAGTTACACATATAATAGCAGAAAGATATAAATAACCTAGTTTACAATACTCTTCTTCGAGCTTTCATGTTTTGAAAGCATTTCATAATGTCCTCATAAGCTAATAACTCACTATGCTGCAAATTGCAATCCCTAATAAAACTGGAGCTAATAATAATTTCTAATGGCAGACTGGCAGGCTGGCAGCTCACTATGCTCTATCAATTTATAATGGTAGCTCCATCAATTTCTAATGGAGCATTATACTTTATTATGCTTGTACATTGCTGCGGGCTGCAGCTAATAACAGTTTCCTGGAGCAAAAAATCTCTTGTAGATGGAGGCATAATAAAAAAAACTGGAGCAAATAAAATTCAAAATTCAAAGAAATGTGTTCTGACTTCTGGGAGACATGCATGCATTGATAGCTTACCAAATAAACTAAATGATTTTGAACAAAATGCTCAAAAAATGATAAGAAAAAAAAGCAGATCTACAAAAAAATGCTCAGAAAAAAGTAGCATCCAAAAAGATAATATCCTTAATGAAATCAGATCTGCTGGGTTCGTTCAGGAAAATTTCCAAAACAGATCTTTTTGGATAACATAATGATTAGCTAAATGAAACATATTCGCATCTACAAAAATCAAGATCTACAAAAAAATTGATGAAATCAAACCTTCTGAGGCATTGGACTGAGAAGAGGCCGGAGGGCCGGAGGGTCGGAGGGATTCCGTCAGTCGGATTGAGAGGGGGAAGGCTTCCGTCGGTCGAATTGAGAGGAGGAGGGCCTTCGTCGGTCCGATTGAGAGGGTGAGGGCTTCCGTCGGCCAGAGAGGGGGGAGGGATTTCCCTGGCGTGTGACATGTCGCGAGCTGTCGGGGGGGGGGGGGGGTTGAGAATAGGGCATTGTAATATTAAGTTAAAAACCAGGGTATTAGCCATGGCTTTCTCCGTGGCTAATAATATTAAGTAAAAAAAAAGGGTATTAGCCACGGCTTTTTGCCGTGGCTAATACTATTAAATTTTTTGTTTTTTTAAATTTGAGTGTGGGCCGCCCACACTCGCCCCAAGGTGGGTCCGCCCCTGGCCGTGACCCATCAAATCCTTCCAGAAGCAAGCCTACACGCCAGCCGTCACGCCCAGTTGAACCTGACGTCTGCCGCCCAAAGTCACGCCCGTGACACCTCAGGTCACGCCCGTGTGCATCCATTTTCCAGGCCAAATGCTTCCAGAAGGCGGCTAAGCCTATCTTCCCAGCACGTGCAGAAGTCACGCCCCGTGCCAAGGGCGTGTAATTTTAAAAATTTTCCTATAAATAGAGGGGCTCGGCTGAAGCATTTCCATCCATATTTTGAGAGTGTTTTAGTGTTTTTTGAATTGTTTTGAGTGTATATGAGTTATTTTATGTATTTAAGTTCTTATATCTTTTGTAATTTTCACTTTCCTAGTCTAGTTGTAATGTTTATTTTGAGAATAAAATAGTTTTTTTTTCTCATTTGGATCTTCTTTTCTTTATGTCAAGAGTGTGTGAGTGTATGAGATTAATTTTTACTCTTTTTATTCATCTTATTGTAGAGTGTGTGAGTGTATGAGATTAATTTTTACGCTTTCTTTCATTTTAAGTAGAGTGTGTGCGTATGAGATATTATTTTCATTTTTGTAGCTTTATTTCCAGTTCTTATTACCACCCCCATCCCGGATGAGAGACTATGTACTTTTTAGCGCTTGATTAAAATGGTTGGGACAAATACTATTTCTGCATTTTATAAGTCTTTTAATTTGGTTTGTTAAACACGCTTATATTTGCTTAAAATATTAACATGTATTTTCTTATATTATCGCTCTCTAAATAGTATAAATCAAATCAAAAACTTATTCTGATAAAATAATAGTTCATTCCTTATAAGTAAGAATAATCAACAGGATCCGCGGAATATACGACCTCGATATTTTCTAAACCAAAATATCATGTACTATACGCGATAAGGTATATTTGCCTTTATTGAAGATTAGTTTGGATATAAATTAAACAAAAGCTTTTCAAACCCAAAACTTGCAAAACTCTCCATTTCTATTTAAAAATAAATTGAATTCGGTGTCGCAGACGGGGCGTAATAATCGATATTTCGAAAGAAGGAAATACCGTTACTTCTTTCTTTCGATAGGATAACGGTTAGTTCCTCGAAGTAGGAGTACTCGCGAAACTCCTCAAAACGCCCGTCTAATTCTAATCTCATCACATAAAGGTTTTGCAAAAATCCAAATCTCACACATCAGTGGCGCAAAAAGAGACGCTGGAAGAAAATCGAGAAGAGGTGTGTTGATGGAGATGTGAGAGGAAGACGCATGCGCGGGGGGGGGGGGGGGGGGGGGGGGGGGGGGGGGGGGGGGGGGGGGGATGGCGCGCCGCGCGGATCCAGTGCGTGCACACATCACACTCGCTGAATGAACTTCAAAGTGCTCGAATATGAAGATCTTCGTTGGCCTCCGAAGTGCTTGAAGGATCTTCAAAGGCGGCTTGGAGGCAAAGGAGATCTTAAAGAGAGCTCTCTCTTGAAATTAGGAGGAAGGAGAAGGAGAAAAAATGTAAAAAAGAGAAGTCTTGAGGTTCTATTTATAGGCCCCAAGGGTGGTTACGGTGGTTACTGCGGATAATCGCAGACCGTAACCACCATAAATACTAAACGCAGGCCGATTTTATAAGATTCGCAATACATATTATTTTGGTATTCCTCTAAACGCAAACCAAAGTGGTTTTGGATAAGCGCACCCACCCATAATGGATGGTTATGAGAGCGGTTACAAGGGTGGTTACCCGGTAATCGAACGGTGGAGACTTCGTGGAAAGATCGAACATCCACGGCGGGGAGCCCGGTCGGCGGCGAACTTCGGTCGGCGAGGGAAGACAGCAGGCCGGCGAGGAGGGAAGGCCGACCGACCCATAGCGGTCGGCCGCAGGGCCGCAAGGCCCTTGCGGCCGTGCGACCGAAATCGATCGACCTCCTGGTCAACCGGGAAGCGAAGCGGCCCTGCGCCCACGGGCGCGCACCCAAGGCCAGCCGGGAGGCCGGCCCTACGACCCTGGGGGCGCGACCTTGGCCGACCGGTCGGCTGGACGCAAGACCCTTGTGGCCGCGCGTCCAAGAGACCGACCGACCGAGTGGTCGGCCGGGTAGCGGGGCGGCTGACGGCCGCATGCCATGGACGCGTGACCACGGTCGGCGGGGAGTCCGACCTTACGACCCTGGTCGCGCGGCCTTGGCCGGCCGCAAGGCCCTTGCGGCCTTACGACCGCGCGACCAAGACCGGCCGACCGGGTGGTCGGCTGGCGGCGCGCAGACGAGGGCGGCTGGTCAACGGCTGGCCGCCGGGTTTGCCGACCACGCTCCGCAGACGCGGCCGAGTCCGGCCGGGCGGCGGTTGCCCCTACCGACCGCGAGGCCTTGCCGACGCTCGGCCTGAGGCGGCCGGCTGCGATTGACCCACTTGGGCGGTTAGGACGTCAAATTGCGCGACGATCACCTGCGTTGATCGCGTGTGCAACAGTTTTTCCTTAACTCCCCACTAAGGTATTGGGGGTTATGGAATTCCAGCTATTCACAACCCAGAATTCCTATATAATGAGGGAGACCCCATCATTTTGGTGGATGTAGCTTAAATCGATTTTACTTATTATTTCATTTTCTTTAATATCCGTTATTTATATAATTTATTTTTTAAATTATCTATCACTATATCTTTATTATTTTCTATTACAAAAATATTACAAAACATATTTATTATTTGATTTTTTTAATATTTTTAACATAAATTTGTTAAGCATGAAAATACATATAATAAATAAAAAATATTTAAGTTTTAAAACTTTTTTAGTCTCTATAAAATTTTGTGTTATATAAACAAAATTATTATATGATACTACATATATTGACAATATATCTATTTGTATTTGTTAATAATATGAGTAATCTATTAATAATATTTTATTTTAGATACACTATTTTAATTTATTTGAATTTATTTTTATTTGTATTTGTTATAATAGTTTTTCATTTTATAATATATAATTATAAATTATTATACATAAGTTTTTTTTTTCAGAACATGAAAATCAAATATTTTAAAATATCTTCAACATGTTCTGGTATTAGACATTTAAATATTCAATGTGACACGTCGACGACATCCGATATTTAAAAGGGTGCTGTTATAAGCAAACCCTTTTTGGTTGCTAGCAAACCAATTTCTATGAGTTATTACGCGCCTTTTGAAAATACGATTTGTACATGCATTTTTAGGAAAAGTGTGCAACACGAAAATTGTAGATCTCGTCGAGATCTACAACTTTCGTGTTGAACACTTTTCCTAAAAATGCACGCACAAGGCCCTAAAATTGCCCTGATCGTAATTATAGTGAATTTTTGAAAATAACAAGAAAATACGCCTTGTACATGCATTTTTAGGAAAAGTGTTCAACACGAAAGTTGTAGATCTCGACGAGATCTACAATTTTCGTGTTGAACACTTTTCCTAAAAATGCATGTACAATGGGTATTTTCAAAAGGCGCGCAATAACTCATAGAAATTGGTTTGCTAGCAACCAAAAATGGTTTGCTTATAACAGCACCCATTTAAAACCTTGAAGTTTACATAATACTGAATAGCAAAATTTGCAAATAACATGTGCCCAAGTGAAAAACGTGTACCCGGGCAAAAAATGTGCACCATGCCAAAAAATGGTGCTCGGGCGTAAAATACAAACAAAGACAAATTGTGGGCTCGGTGTAAAATGCACGCCGGTCGAAAAATGCGCTCCCGGGCGAAAACACTCGGCAGTGCGAAAAAGCACGCCGGACGAAAGCACGCACCGGGCGAAAGCACATGCTAGGCGAAAACGCACGCCCGAGCGAAAAGCGCGCTCCCGGTAAAAAACGCGCGTTAGGCTGAAAAATGCGCCCCCGGGCGAAAAATATGTGCCCGATCGAAAAACGCGTGCCTGAGCGAAAATTGTTCGCCCGAGAGAAAAATGCACGCCTTGCAAAAACGATGAGTAATCAAAACTCACCTCTGCCAAAGATTCAACATGTGAAAAATGATACTATAGTAAATAATATGTGTAATTCAAAGGTGCGGTATTATTTACTATTTTGTTTGGTTTGTTGTTAACAATATTAGTTTGTGATTAACAAATTTGTTTGCTGTTAACAATTTTAAAAATGAATATAGTTTTCGGTTAACAAAAATATGCGAATTGCCAAAATTATGGTGCGGTTGACAATTCACTCAATTAATTATGAGTATACTTATACGCAAACTTGATTTCGCTATTTGCAGCTCAAAAATATCCGGGTTCAAATAGAATAGTTGATTTTATTTCAATGTCTATATGTTTGTTAGCAAAACAAATCAGGGAGCCTTCCTCTCTTTCACCGCAGTGGCGAACCCCAACACCTCTTCTCATCGTCGGATCGTGATCGCTGACGATCTTATCAATGAGAGCGCCTACGCAGAACTATCTCCGTCCAGGAGACGATGTTCTTTACTGATGAAAAGTTTATCTTTGGTTACCCGTCTACTGAACTAATCAACAACCTTGTTTTCCCCACGGAGTAAAGCTGCATGTGTCGAAGAACAAGCTTCGATTATTGGAACGCCTTATCTGAATCTTGCTGAATATGCATGCTACTCGGGAGAAGAACTTGAGCTCAATCTTCCCTTGTTTTTACGACGAATGTAGAGCAGTTGTCGAAGAACTTATTGCTCCGAAGAATGAAAATGACGATGTTGCCGGCGATGAGCTCGAAAAGGAGGATGACAAGCTCGACTTCAACCCCCGATCATTCGACTCTGGCACCGCTAACTCTTAAGAAAACCAAGGTGATTTGCTAACAAAAAAAGTTTTGCTTATAGCCATTTGCAAAAAAGGTGGTTTGCTAATAGCCAAACAAAATGTGCTTATAACCAAGGTTTTGAAAACCGGACCGTAGAACCGGTCTTAGGAGAGGTTCATGGTTCAACCGGTTGGTTCAGTTAAACCGGTGTTGAACCGGGTTGAACCGTTTTGACATAAATAACTAACATTGGAGTCCTAATGATTCGAAATTAATGTGAGATATTACATAAACTTTGGAGTCCTAATGGTAGAGAGATCAGACATCAAAGATCAGAGAAATCACCGTCGAAGTCGAAGTCGCTGGTCTACGTGAGGAAGAAGTCGCTGGTCTACGTGGGGAGCTTTCGCTGGTCACTCGCCTCCCCGTCGAAGTCGGCGATCGGTGTGAGGAAGAAGAAGAGCTCTGCTTTTCTCGTTCTGGGCTGCTCCGTATAATCTAGTGGCGTTAAGAATAAGCGGCAGACTTCAGGGAAATAATAAACCTAAATCCTAAACAAAAATTTGACCGCCTGATTCCAAATGGACAGTGAAACGGGCACCAATTTATGAACCGTCCGGTTGCATAAAAACCGGTCCGGTTTCCGGTTACCCGGTCCAACCGCCCGGTTACCCGATTCTGGGCAGATTTTTAGCGGACACAGTTTTAAGAGCCTGACCGAACCGGCCGAGAAACCGGTAGGCAGTCCAACTGCCGGTTCGATTTAAAAACCTTGCTTATAACAACACTCTTATTTATATATTTGAATTATATATAATTTGAAGTCAGTGGTTTCGGGGTTTCCCTCGCCATTAGCGGGTTGATGGTTCGGATCCGATTTTTATTTCTAACCGAAACCAGCTTATCTTCAAAGCAACCTCCTGTAGGCGGAGCAAAAGAAGGAAACACCGATTCTCCTTTGCGCAGCCAGCCCCGCCCCTCGCGAAATCCGATGAGTGCCACCGTGGCACGCCCGGGCCCCACAAATGGCCCACCATTCCCGCTCTTCAAACCGCGAACCCGGCTTCACCGACCCATCATCTCCCGGCCCACCGGCCCTTCCTTCTCCCGCCGCTCTTCTAAACCCTGCGCCCACCGCGCCATCGAAGCCATCGCTTCCACGTCCACGTTCTACTCCCACTCCACCGCCGCCGCCGGCGTTCTCCCCTCCTCACCTCCTTTGGCCGCTATGGAGTCCCTCATCCTTGAGCTCCACTCCATCGAGGCCGTCAAGTTCGGCAGCTTCAAGCTCAAGTCGGGCATCATCTCCCCCATCTACATCGATCTCCGCCTCATCGTTTCCTACCCGTTTCTCCTATCCCGCGTCGCACACCTGTTGTTCTCCGCCGTCTCCGCCTCTGCTACGCCGTTCGAGCTCGTCTGCGGCGTCCCATACACTGCGCTTCCCATAGCCACCGTCCTCTCCGTTTCCCGCTCAGTCCCCATGCTCATGCGCCGTAAGGAGGTCAAGGACCACGGAACCGCCCGCGCTATTGAAGGCGCGTACCGCGCCGGCCAGATCTGCCTCATCGTCGAGGACCTCGTCACCAGCGGTGCCTCCGTGCTCGAGACAGCTGCGCCCCTCCGCGCCGAGGGCATCGAGGTGCGGGACGCTGTTGTGGTCATCGATCGCGAGCAGGGAGGGCGGGAAAATCTGTCCGAGAAGGGGATACGGCTTCACGCGCTGTTTACGCTGTCGGAGATGGTGGAAGTGCTCGTGAGGAACGGGAGAGTGTCGAACGAGACTGCAGTTGAAGTGAGATCTTTTCTTGATAGTAATAAGAGAGTAGGTGTTCCGGCGCCGGTGCCCGCGTCGACGAGTGTTAAGGTTTCGTTTGCGGAGCGGGCGGCAATGGCCAAAAATCCGGCGGGGAAGAGGCTGTTCGAGGTTATGGAGACGAAGAAGAGTAACCTCTGTCTGGCTGCCGATGTTTCCACCGCCGAGGAACTCCTCGATCTGGCCGAGAAGGTTAGATTGATATCTGTTACTTCTTCCTGTTCTAACATTATTTTAAGGTTTTTTTAAAAGAATGCTTCTTCATATATTTTCTTAGCGGACTTTGAACACTCCTTAGAAAGGCAAGCGGTGATGCCATGCTAGCTATTTTCTACTGAATTCCCTATGTAATCTGAATGCCATTATTCAAATGGCTATTTCTATAGGCGTGGATGATATTGTCAAAGAAATTATTTTGGTTTAGGCTATGTTTGGGACTGTGATGACGATGGAAAAAGTAGTGGTAGGAAACCAGTGGTGGCATTAGAGCTGCCAATTAAGCTATTTGAAAAAGCTATAGAATGTTTGGAAAATCTTCATTTAACTGTTTTTCAAATAGGTGTTTTATATTTTTTCTGTTTGGAAGAACTTTTCAACAGTAGTTTAACTTTTTCATAATAAAAAGGTATTTTATGCTAATCATTTATCGCATAAATAAATTAATGTTATATAAATTATAAATAAATAAGTTACAAAAGGTCAGCGACGAGAAACAAAGATCGCGAATGGGTGAAGAATTGCGAATGAGACAAGAAAACCTTTGTAATGACGGGAAGGAAGAAATGCAGATCGTGAATGGTCGGGCGTGGCTTTAGTAAACTTTTGAATAAAAGAGAAAAAATTGAAAACAGAGAAAGCGGTTTTTAGAAAATCCTGTTGGACCGGCGGCTCAAAAGGCCCCTAAAACATCTTTCTTGAAAAACTCTTTTGAAAAAACTTCTCATCCAAAAAACCTAAAAAGAGCGGTGGTGGCGGTGGGAATAAAACTTTTCCCACCGCCGCCCCAAACAGAGCCTTAATCTTGTTCAAAATGCGTTTGAATTAAGAAGCGGTTTGATCAATGCAAGACTAGTTAGTTAATCTAGCAATTTGATTATTTGTTAATTTATGGTATTGACGAAGATTGATGCACATGTGAGCATACATACATGTAATTATACATACATACATGTAATTATACTTACATACATACATGTAATTATACATACATATATACATACATGTAATTATACATACATACATACATACATACATGTAATTATACATACATATATTTGCCGTTCATGCAGATAGTAACACATGCATGTAATTATACATGCATATACGTAGGATTAATGTATACAATAACGTGCATGCAATTTACGTTTTTTATTTAAAAGGCGTCTTCATTAGTCAACCCACTCGTTTTGATTTGAGTGTAGTTTTGGTGGAATCAATATGAATTTCTAGAACTTAGCTGTTTATTTTACTTTTTTTTTACATAAACTATTATTTTGCTACCTTACATTTGCTAAGTATTGCATTTAGTGAACTAACCGTTCTTTCATGATATTTTCAAAATATTTTATAATCTCCTTAACTAGTATCCCTTATCTATTTGTATCTACTCCAAATTAGTGAAATCTTGATAGATGATCACATCACTATCATCCAATCAATTGCATTTTAGAGCCAACAAATCATTGATTTATGCTAATTTGATTAGATATATTTGAGTATGAACATTATGGAGATTATGGTGACACACGAGTTTTCAAATAGGTGCGGATCATCGAAGATATTGTTTATTTTAAAATTAGGTTTAACATCCATTTTTTCTTTGTTTACATCAACTTCAAGCTTAGGTCACTTAAATTTTTGGTTGAGTCTCTTAAATATTTCAATTTCAAATTTTTAAGAAATAAAAGTTGTTTTTAGGCTGCCCGACACGATGACATGGATAATCAGTTGTAAAATATACCAATGCTATTTTTCGTTTTTTGCGCATGTGATTAAGAAAAAAAAGCTATTTCAGGAAAACATTTTTGTGACTTGATTTCCTCGTAGTAATTGATTGTAGTGCAAACACCCTTTAACTCGTATCTCATATTGCCCGTCTTTAGGTTCATGCGCACTTCCAAATGAATTTCATAAATTGAACTGTAGGTTTGGTTGTTGATGCAATCTTTGATGCTCATTTTTGAAATTCTATAGATTAAGTATTTGCTAGGTGTTTGGGAGTAAGCAATCTACACATCAAATATTGGCTCACTTTAATATAAGCGAACCGAACATCGGCCAAGGCGAAGCCCCTTTGCCTTGGCCTCTCTCCACAGATGTTCCTTAGCATGTTGCTCAACGTTCTATTGACCTCAGTTTGATCGCCGATCTTTGGATGGTGGTGCTTCTAAACTTCAATAACGAGCCAAATCTATTCCAAAGACGGTCAAAATGTATTTAGGAATTTTTATTCTTGGTCCAAAGTGATTCTAAACTTCAATAGCGAGCCAAATCTGTTCCAAAGACAGTCAAAATGTACTTAGGAATTTATATTCTTGGTCCAAAGTGATACTTTTTTTCCCGTGAAACCGCTCGACTTCAATGAATAATATCTTGGTGATGCATGTTGGATTGGGGATCCTCTTGCAAAGGATAAATTGCACTACCTTGGAGAACCCATCGACTATTGCAAAAGTGGAGTTTACATCTCTCTGAGTTCTTAGAAAGCCTAGGATATAGTCCATTGACAAGTGATGCAAACTAAGAAGTAATGTAGATTTTTTCTCTTCAAAAATTTCCCTATCGTCAGAAATCAAATGCGACACGGGGTCTGAAAACACTTTACCAATATGAATAGTTTTCTGTTACGGGCTGCGCGCCCGCTTATCTAGTATGATTATCTTTAGTATGTTTAT
The DNA here is from genome assembly GCA_033032865.1 of Dactylorhiza incarnata. Lineage (NCBI taxonomy): Eukaryota > Viridiplantae > Streptophyta > Magnoliopsida > Asparagales > Orchidaceae > Dactylorhiza > Dactylorhiza incarnata. The sequence goes on from JAWHQI010000390.1 coordinate 261,994, forward strand.
GTTATAATTATGAAAGTAGGCCTCGAGCACCGGGCTTAGATATTAGGAGTTATCATTATCTTTTGTCATGTGTTGTCTTTATGAAGGGTCTCGAGCTCCGTGCCTAGTATTAGGTGTCATTATTATTGTCTTGTCTTTTTATGTGTTGTAGCCTATATAAAGGCATTGGAAGTGTTGTATGAATCAAGCAAGAAGAAATCTATTTTCCCCGTCTTTGAGTGTGAGGTCTTGGAAGCTCTCTCCTCCAACGAGCAAGCCCCGCTTAGGCAGCCGCGGTCATGGCTCCATAGTATCTCCGCCACCATCATCTCCACCTCCGGCCACCTCCGACTAAGGCCCATAACATTTTCTTCATGAAACGCCCTTAGGGATGTGTTCTTCACTCGATCCATAGGTCCTCTGCATTGTGGCTACCATAAAACATAACTCATACTAGAGACCAAAATTTGAAACTAGGCTCTTTTTTATAATTCTCAATGTGAAACATTTATACAGTTAAAAGAGTGTTTTGGATGGAAAAAGTCAATAATTAAATGCAAATTTAGAGTTCCCAAATAAACTGACAAATCTGTCATTTCGGTAGCTTGTATCGAAAATTACTTTACAATTATCTCGCCTTCTCTAATTTGGGTCATGGGCCTAAAATAGAAAAGAAATAGAGAAAGTACTAAATAAATGATAGAAGGGACCTCTGGGTTCTCGGGATTCGAGAAAACATATTGGCTATGGCGTTTGTAGGAGTCACTGGGTTGTCACGTGTAAGTAGTCGTGAATGGAAACTGCCCATGGATGGTACTTGTCATCATGGATGGTTATGTAATCGCATTGTTCATGCTGATGTCACAACACCATTCACCTAAACTAGCCTTAAAATAACAAGGGTAGTCTCTCCGCCTTGAGTATAAATATAACCTCCTTAGTCTTCATCGACATGTGACGAATTTCATCGTTGTGTGGATGAGTAGCATCTACTGAGGTAGTCATTTGTTTTAGACAACTAGATGTTAATGTCAAATCCTCTTTCTTCTGAAGAACTCACCATTGAGTTTTGCTTGAGTTCGCTGCGAGGAGATATTTGCACAAGAGCTTAGAAGGGAGATATTGAGTATGCAGTTGACTATAATTTGGAGCAGAGAACCCAATACATGCCTCTAGGGGTTGGAAGTGAACACTCATAGTCAAGTGACTAGGGTGGTGCCCTCAAGAAAAAATGATAAAATGGTGAAAGGGCGGATGGTTCTCAGAGAATCTTCATATTTGCGGGGTGAGGGCACATATACCGCGACTACTAGGTGTGGACATATAGTAGGCGCGGGGTTGCTAAATGCTCCCATATGATGGTTCCACTTGGGGTTTGCTGTGATTTGCAAATCTTTTGAATATGGTCCCATAGACATGGTAATTTCCCCTTTTACCGTCAAGCCGGTTACTCCCACTGTGCCAATACCAGTTTTGGTCGGGTCGCATTACGTTGTAGTAGAGGTCTTGTTGGCCCCTTAAGGAAACAAATTCAACATATTCGTGTCGCGTACTGGAGATGTTTAGTTCATACTCTCCGAGCTGACTACGCCATATTGTCTCTGGAGCTTTGGCTCGGAGGTTGCAGGGGCGTCGGGTGTCGAATCGATTGCCTCGTTTGTCTCTTTGAAACACTTACCCGCTCCATTCGCTGAATTCAAGCGCCAAGATCATGCAATGAGCATTCAATGTGTGGAGCCACCACAATTAGCCTTGCAACACCACTCTTTGACAATATGTGGTTCGTTTTTATCGCTTCCTCTGGTTCCTCTTGCAATGATTTGCAATAAAGGCTCAATCACCACTCGATACAGATTAAGAACCAATGAATGTTCCTCCTTGTCAGAAACTACCCAATTTCCGAAAATCAGATGCGATACGGGATTGATTGGTCGGCGTCCTAACAACGTAAGAGTCCTAACCAAGAACCTCCATCGTGGAAGCACTCTTCACTCGACCTGTAGGTCATTCGCAGCGCCGGAAATACAATTTACATTTGAGATTTGAATGTTTAAGCCCACATTGCCCTTTATTATCCTCAATGGGAGTATTTATATACTTTACAAGAGTGCTTTCAATAGAAAATGACAAATTTAATTACAAATTGAGCGTTCCCAAACGAGCCGACACTTCTATCATTTCAGCGTGCCCTAACGTGGTTTGTTCTTTATTTGCCACGCAAGTCACCCAAACCAGCATTCAAAACAGAACGTAGGTAGTCGTTTCACGGGGAGGCATAAACCGAGCCCTCTGGTCTTCATCGATCAGCTGCGGATTACACCATGGGGCGGACGTCACCACTACTAGATTGCGCCTACTTTATATAAATAAACGCCACACCAACAAGTTTTCCTAGATTGTTTAAGGCACAACAATAGTGTTTACAAACTCTATTTTATGCACTCTTTTGCCGTCTGATAAATATAACCCCATTAGACGATCTTTCGTACGCATTATCATATTTTTGTTAGTCCTATCGGGTAAATACAACAACTAAGGTTTTGTCTCGCTCTGCTTGTGTCATCATGCTTCCTATGTGTAGTTCATGAATTATCCCTCTTTCGAAGATGCGAGGACGACACAATATGTCGTCCTTTCATCAGAATTCCATCGTGGATGTAGTCTACGACATGCATATGCTGGAATTGCTCTCAAAACTCCAAAAAATCTCGTCTTCTATATTTAGATTGTTCAGATAATCTAAGCTGACTGCCTCTTGGCTAAGTGTTGTGAGGAGGGTGACTATTCGGCTAAATGCATCAGTGACTTTATTTGATGCATCGGTTTTGTGCACTAATTTGTAGATAAACTTTTGTTGGAAGTTGCACCATCTCGCGCACATGTTATTACTTGTGCGTTGTTGACTGTCCTAGTACTTTAAGGATTTGTGATTGAAGTGTAGCACAAATTCCTTCATGTAAATCGTGTTTTTAGTGCTTGAGAGCTTGCACCTCATTATAAAACTCTTTGTTGTAAGTTGAGCAGTTCCGTTTAGCATCAATTAGTAATTTCTCTTGGGTAGCACAACTATAATGCCCACCGCACTTGACTCTATAAACTTTGTTGAAGTTTGGGAAGTGCTGCTGCAGTTCTAAGCTTTCATTTGATCTAAGGAAGCTCTTCACCATCTCATCTTTTCAGTGGAACTCCATTTTCTCCAGTCAGTCGGTCATTGTGTCATTATGGAGATGAAGTTTTGCATGAAGTGTGTACAAAAGGTTGCTAACCCATTGAATTCTTCACCTTGTCCACATTAGTTGGTGTCGACTATTCCTGAGTTGCGCAGACTTTCTCTTCATCAATCTAGATGCCAACCATACCCACGATGAATAACTTCAACACTTCCTACACCTTCATTAGAGATGCACCTCACGGTCCTTTCTATAATTAAAATTTTCATCAATTTGAATGCCAATCTGACCAATGATGAATAACTTCTGTTGGAAGTATTTATATTTAAGTATTAGTCCTACACCGCTTATCAGTGTTTTGTGTCTTGTTGTATTGCTATATAATACCCCCCTTTGTGGAAGAATAAAATGCACCTTATATTTCTTTTCTACTGATTTCTAACATGGTATCAGAGCTGGAATTGACTCCTCCCTGAAATTTGGTTGCCCTAGAGCGACGTACATTTCTCGGTGGCTTCCTCTCTTTGATTTCCGCCTCTTCCTCACGATTTGATCCCGTCCTGCGCTGGTATAGCCCCCGTCGTGCTGCTCCCGTCCCGCTCCCGTCGACGTAATCGTCTTTAGATGCCATCGACGGGAGTGACCTCTCTTCCCCTCGACGAGGAGGATTCCTCTGCTCTAAACTGCGCTCAATCCCGTCGACGTCCTGCTCCTAATCGACGATCCCGTCGAGCTTCTTTTATCTCATCGACGAAAGGAGCGGCTTCCCCCCTCGTTCTCGTCGACGAAAGGAGCGGCTCCGATCCCATCTCCTGGTCTCCACGGTGCTGCATCGCCTTCGACATCGACGCCGATCCCGCCTGCTTCCACCGTGTGACGTCCAGATCCGGTCGTCCAGATCCAGTGCATCCAGATCTCGTCAACTCTGCCGCTGGAGCTTCTCCCGACTCCAGATCTTGTCAACTCTGCCGCTGGAGCTTCTCCCAGCGCCGATTATTGTCCCAGCAACTTCATCGATCCCGTCTGATGCTTTTTTTTTTTCGTACCGTCGATCGTCTTGCTGCTGTTGTTCTGCCGCTTCTCTTCTTCTCCGGCTGCTCTCCGTGGCGCTGCTGCTCTGTCGCTGCCCTTCTTCTCCGGCATCTTCTCCGGCTACTTCTCCGGCCTTGCCTCCCTGTGCCGCTGCTGTCCTGCTGCTGCCCTTCTTCTCCGGCTACTTCTCCGGCTGCTCTCCGTGGCGCTGCTGTCCTGCCGCTGCCCTTCTTCTCCGGCGCTTCTTTTTTTTACTCCAGATCTGCATTTTAATGCCCCTCTTCTGCTGGACTGCTGTGTCGTTGCTGCTATGCCGTGCCCTCTCAAAATTTTAAAGTGTCGCTGTAGTTTTTTTGTGTTGTTGTCTTAGTTATTGTGTTGGTAGTGTCTTCTAGTCGCGTGCTATGGACGACGGTTTTCGTGATGCTGCTCTTTGGGTACCGAGCTCTTCTCTTCCTCCCTTCTCACTCGCCGCTGCTTGAGCCTTTTTTAGCTCGGCGTTGCTTGAGCACTCTGCTCGCAGCCGCTTGAGCCTTCTGCTCGCAGCTGGCTTGTGCTTTGCTCGATGCATCTCGGATCGTGGTCTTACTGGCAACCGTTATCCATAGTTGTTTTTTTATGTGTTGTTCTGATTGTCTTCGTCTGTGTCTCCATGCGAGTCTATGCCTTCATGCACGTGTTCCACGTGAGGGGGGAGTGTTTGTGATAACGGCGACTCGGATGCCTCTTTCCCGACTCCTGCCTTAGTCACACACGGCCTCTAGGCATATTTCGTATGTTGTGTGTGTCTCCCTATCCTTTTCTTCTATGTTAGGTAGGGTGGTTTGACCTTTGTTGGTTGACCTAGTTTCAGCTCCGGGAGCATCCAGCGTGATCATGGTCGGTTTGTGGACCAACGTCGTGTGGCCTTTGCCCGGTTGAAGTATCCCCGGTGATACGCGGTTGGGCCTCGGTGTCTGTTGTTTTGTCCCAGATTGTCAACCACCTTTTACCTCTCCTTTTATGTTGTGTTCAAGCTGAAGGGTTCCCCTTCAGCTTGAGGGGGAGTGTTGGAAGTATTTATATTTAAGTATTTAAGTATTTAAGTATTAGTTCCACACCGCTTATCGGTGTTTTGTGTCTTGTTGTATTGCTATATAATACCCCCCTTTGTGGAAGAATAAAATGCACCTTATATTTCTTTTCTACTGATTTCTAACAACTTCAACACTTCCCACACCTTCCTTAGATGTTGTAAATGCACCTCGCTGTCCTTGCTATAAATAAGAATGTCATCAAAAAGATAATGCTCACCTGTGAATGAGTGCAACATCTGTGAAGCCGAGTTATATAACCAACCATTAGAACAAGCTGCTCCGTACCTTAAATTACATTTCCACTAATCACCTGAACGTATGACTATGTGATGGAAAATGCTCCACAAATCGATCTTCGAAAAGATCTCTACCCCACTCAATTGGTCCAACATATCATCAGGGTGTGGATTGGGGTATTTGTAGTCAATGATAGTCTTTATTGATTGCTCAATTATCTACACACATCCTCCACCTCCTGCCTTGTTGGAATTGCTCATGGCCTCAAAATTTCTAGGATGCGTCTCTTATGTAATAGCTATTCTACTTTCCATGCTGTAGTGTGGATGCTTCGATGTGCTATCCCCATGCACATTTTGATACAATGATGTATATATCGCATTGGTGGTATACATCTCGGGAACTTGTCGGAGAGGATAGCATACTCACTGAGGACTCAACTTTCTTTGACATCTCTTTCCTTGCACCTGAGTTCTCAACTTCGATTCTCCCTTGTCACTACCAACATATGTATTCTGCGTATCAACTTGATCTCCAAACCAAATTCTTTTGACGATTACATCAACGCGGTGGTCTTCTTATTATTGTGCAAAATATTGAGCTGAGATGCCCTTCTTAGACGAGGTGAGTGTTACTGTACACCGTCATTTTACCTTCGGTAGATGTTTACTATCTATGTACGCCGATGGGGAAATGATACTCAACTTCTTTAAAAGATCTTAATAGTGTTGACCTTAAGTTCCTAGGCGACGAAGTATATATGGTCTGGTGCACCTCGCTCTTAGATGTTCGACTTCAACCATTTTCCCACTTATCATGTTTTAGTGTCTGTTGCTGTCGATGATCTCTTATTGTTGACATCGTATTTGGTTCGGAGATCCGATTTTTATGTGAGGAATCAATTATCTTGGGTGTTAGCTTTTGAAGCTGAGAAATCGACTTCGAAGTTTGGACTTGGGTATGAGCCGAGGTTAGTGGCCTACCAGAGTAAAAACCACATACTTCAGAGTGTGAACAAGAAAGATGGAGGTTTTTATTTCTTAAACGACTCAAACTACAAGCTAGCCTCAGTTAGGAGGTCCCACCACACACCCGGGAGTGTATAAGAACTCCCTTCCCAAACCAAACGTTGTGCCAGGTTGGGGGAGAAGAGGCAGGCTCCAAGTGTGCAACAGAGAGCTCACCTGTTCTATGCGAGGTCTTCTGTGGGTTTTTCGCACTGCCTTTTCCCCTCGATAATGCGTCATTTTTATAGGTATATGTAGCAACATGAGGGATACCCCCTACCCAGAGGTGGGTCCCACCACTACGCAAGGTCAATCTGGTCGCCGACGAGCTGTTCTCGTCGTGAGGTGAAGTGCTATCCCCGACGAGGTGCTGCGAGTTGATGGCGAACCGACCCTTGTGGGGGGTTTTTCGATAATTCTCTCTTTCTTGGCTGCCCACGCCACTTCTCGACGGTACGGGCTGTATATTAGCATTATTTTTTGCACTACTCCAAAGATTACTTCATTCACCAAATGTAAAAGGAATGACCTCTGCCATCTCCCCCTTAGAGTTCCTCTTAAGTTGAGTTTCATAGCTACATTCGAGTTGATTTTCATGATGGTGGAATTAAATCCCTCGTGACCTTTGTTGAAGAGGCCTATTATTCCCATGGTGACCTTGACAGACATCTTGCAAATGCGCTATATTCTCCATTTTGGTCCATTTTGTTAATGTTAAGAATATACTCCTTTGTGTCATTCGAGTTAGATAAAGTCGATTTTACCACGACTGATTTTTCAGTGTCAATCATAGGTCTTCACTTGGGAGGTCGAGAGCTAAGTTTACATGTAGCAACATTTTAGGACTTCAATATAGTTTTCTCATTGGTCCAGAGTATATTCTGCCAACTTTATTTCATAACAGGAATATTCCGTCCCCTAAAAAAGGTCTCAATATGAGAAGTCGCCTTAAAGATCCCTTCAACATCTTGTTCTCTATCACAATGTTGGTTTCCATCACTACCGCTAGATCCTATCATTCTTCATGCACGTCGATGCTCTGATATCAGCTGACATGTTTTCAAAAATCCCGATCGATACGAACTAGGAATTGACACATAAGCTAGGTTTGAATCCCTAACCATCATCTTTAAGCACACAAATAAGCTAAATGTAAAGGGATTTGTCGTGACTTTATTATTATATTTTATGTTTAATAATGCTATTTATCTTACTAGTATTCCTAATTAGGCGTGTAAATAATTACATAAAATTGATAAAGGAACCAATAACCAGTATAATTACAGGGCATATTGGTTGCAAGTTTCAAGATTGGATCTAGCCTTAAGTTGTTGTGCTGAGTGGTGCCCATCAAGGTAACTCACCATTAAGGTCTCGACAACAAGATCTTCACAACGCAGCTTGGCAACCCGACTTTAAGTATTCACATTCAAAGTTGTAAATATCTGATGTTGGCGACATGTAAGATTGAGTTTAATAAGTTTAATCATTTTAAATATTTATAATATAATACATATGAATGATTTAGACATATACTGATCGTCTGCTAATATAACCAAATAGTATAGCAGACGATATGTTCAAAAGTCGTGTCAGACGATATATCGGAAAAAAATCGGATATGTCAGTCTATATTTTACAAAATGACAATTTTTTTTAGAAATTAAAGTCGTTTTCTCTTCAAAAACGACATATCAGCAGACATGTCGGAGGACATTTAAAATAGTGCTCACATTCTCGTTATTGTAGTCACCCGCGTCTTAATATTCATTGTCCTTTGAAGTGGTTGGTTGTGATGATATGTTTATTCCAGTTTCTGTCATATTGCAATGGATATCTTGTTATTTTAGTTATGTGCCATAGGTTCTATACCTTTTGCTAATATTAGCATTTATCAATTGAAAGTCATTTTTTGTGCTTTTGGATTTTGTGCAGGTTGGCCCTGAGATTTGTTTATTGAAAACTCACGTGGATATATTACCTGATTTTGCTCCTGAATTCGGATCTAAGCTTCGTTCGGTAAATCTCTTTGGACAATTGTGTTTATTTTCAGCTCAGCCAACATATGGGTAGTTCTTTTTCTTCTTGAAAATTTGATGTAGAAAAAATTCATGTTCTGTTTATGTTGGTATTCATGGAATTTCTCTGTGATTCAATTTTGTGGCAAGTCAGATAACATTTTCATATATATATCTTTACTATTTTGTAAAAGAAAATACCCTTTCATGAAACATTTATCTTTCCAAATTTACATATTTATTACAATTTTGTACAACTTTTTATAATTGAGTTTAATTTGTGTATTTTTTATTTTATTTTAAAAAGTATCTCATTATCCCTTCAATTTTTATTAAGTTTTGTATTTACGAGAATGAAAAATTACAAGCGTACTGTCGCTCCGGAGAACGAGAGAACCCCTCGCACAACTGCTTCTATATATATTGACCAACTTCTTTTAGTTTATAAAAGATCATTTCCTTGATAAATGTATGGATAAATATGGCGTTTAATGTCATTGGACTGATACTTTTGATGGTGCATATTATGTAAGATAGAAGCTTATGGGGATCGACAACATGGGCCCACGGTGGAGCATGAGTTTTGTGTCCGTTTGGGGCCGATTGGCCTCCTGCCATATTTGGCGTCTCCGGATCGACAATCCAACTCACAGATGCTTTCGGATATTCACTGCATTTTCATATATTACATTGTAATTTTCAGTCTTTATTTAATGTAATCAGATCCCCGTACATTAACGACCAGTCATAGCCGTTGATGTAAGGGATATCCTAGGGTAGTTTATTATAAATATGAGTAAGGGGGCAACCACCATTTAATTGCTGATTTTGTAGAAGAAGATTTCCCCGAATTCGACGATCCTCTCACGGTGACGACTCCGTGAATCCCTAGGTGACGACTCCTAGGTAAGCCTTATATTTTTTGTTATCTCCCCTTCACCGACACCCTGTACCCCTTCCCAAATTGATGCGAGCACGAGCGATACCATCGCAGGCCAGCGATACACAAGTTTACACACGTCGTGCTCGCGCTTCAATCACGGCGGCGGAATGATTTATTCTACTTATGCTTGCTATGTATTTTTCTTCAGTAGTGGACCCTCCTATATATAAAGGAGGAGTCTAGGCTTTTTGGATATGCAATTTTGTATCATGTATTTATCTTGAATCAAAAAAGGGAAACGACCTAGCGTTCTTGACCCAATTTTCCGCTGGAACCTTATCAATTTGGTTCGGCTGCTTCTTCAACGCCTTTTCCAGCCCTCGACGACTCCCTCCTGTCCGGTCTGCCTCGCCTCAACCCCGACATTGCATAGCGCGTCGCCGCGTCCCTCAACCGTTGCGTCTTCCGTTCCAGTCAGCCTGTGCCGACCTACGCCGCATCGCATCCCGCAGCCTTCCGCTGCGTCAGCCTCACGTCGTTGTCTCCTCCTGTTGCAACCCTCGCCCCGACCGCCCCCTTCATCCGGTGTGCTCCAGTTTTCACTGTTCCTTGCATGCTCGTAACCCGTAGCATGGGCTCGCGATAAGGAGGTCCCTCTTTCAGTCGAAGCTCTCTCCGACTGCATGAATCACAACGATACTGCCCTCTCCAACCTGCAGATCGCAGTCCGCGACTTCCACTCACTTATTTCCAATCCGCAAGCCACTGCACAGCTTCTCGCTGCTCCGACCGTCCGCTGCCTCGGCCAGCAGTATCGCCGACCCTCTCGGTCTCCTGCTAGCCCCATGCGACCCATCAACAACCCACCTACGCCAACTCGACATCCCCGTCTTCGTTGGGGCCGATTCCATGGGTGGTTGGCCCGCACAAAATAATATTTCGACCTCCAAGGCACCCCCGAGCTTCAGAAGGTTCCCCTCGCGACCATTTACATGGAAGACTCAACTCTCCACTGGGTCCGTTGGATTCGCCAATCCAATCCTACCATCTCTTGGCTGGGCCTCAAGGACGAGTTGATTCGTCGCTATGGTACGCGCCACGCCGACAACCCGTTCGAGCTCTTAAGCAACGTTTGTCACACGGAGTCAATCGGCTCCTACATTGATGAGTTTATCGAAGTGACCACACATGTCCCCCGCCTGGCGCCGATCCACTACTTGGGGACCTTCCTCACCGGCCTGTGCCCGCATATTCGTGCACGCCTACGCGTGCATGACCTGACTACCCTCCCTCGGGCTATGAAGCAAGCCCGTTATGTTGAGAAGGATTTCACCACCTTATCCTCTAGTTCCACCGCCATCACATCGTCCATTCCTCGACCCCATCACTGCCCGTCCAAGCCTTCGGCATCTCTGGCTCGTCCTCCAGCCGAGCCCCCAACTGCTCCGGAACGTCCACCACGGCCACCTCCAACGTCCCCCCGACCCAAGGTGCCAGTGCACAAATTCTCCAACCAAGAGCACTTGGACCGTTACAACAAAGGCCCTTACTCCCCCACACGACTGCCCAAATAAGGATTTCAAAATGCTCTTGGGTGGTGGTGGTGAGGGGTGGGGGGTGGGGGAGGACGGAGAAATTGGGATGGCCGACTTTGAGGCCCTGGAGTTAGATGAAGATGATTTGATTTCTCTGCCACCAGCTCAACTCAACCGCCTCCATGTCTCATGCTACTCGGTGGGCGGGATGAGTGGTCCTTGTACTATGAAATTGGCAGCTTTACTATGCGATTGCTCTGCGGTGCTTTTGATCTACAACGGGGCGAACCACAACTTCATCTCCCAAGACCTCGTAGCCGAGCTACAATTTCCAGTGACACCAACCCCATGTTTTCACGTGGAAAGCGACGACCGCCGCACTCGCATGGCGGGCAGCTGCGTGGGTCTTTCTCTCTCCATTGGTTCGTATTCTGGCACTGCGGATTTTTATGTATTCGGACTGGGCGGCTTTGACTCCATTTTCGGCGTGGCTTGGCTACGTCTTCTGGGTGAAGTCAAGCATAACTGGGATCACCTCACCATAGCTTTCGAGACACCGGGGGCTTCCCACCTCCTGCAACGGGACCCTTCCTTAGCCCGCTCACCGTTCGGCCTGCGCTCCATCCCAGGACCGTCGAACCTCAGCTTCACGTTCTTCTGTGGCATATGGGGACAAACACGCATGTTCCGTCAACAAGCCCGCACCCAAACATACAACTTCTGTTGGACAAACATGCGTCCCTGTTCACCACTTCCCACGAGCTTCCTCCGAACAAATTCTCGGACCATCCCATTGTCCTCCAGCCCAGGGTGACCACAATTTTCGTTCGTCCTTACCGATATGACCATGTTCAGAAAACCGTCATAGTGACGATGGCGGCGGAGATGATGCGCGCAAGCATATCATTCAGGGCCCGTTTGTTTGAGTTGATGGGCTCCGGTCGGCAAGAAGAAAATACATGTTCGAGCAAAAGCAGCGTTTGGGTGTGCTTATTTTAAAACCTCCATTTAAAAAAAAAAGCTGGCTCTAGGTAAAAAACCAGCAGGTGATTATTCCTCCCTTTGCTTCCATTCGAACGACGCTTTTCTCCAAATCCTTCTCTCGCAACTTTTCTCGCGATTCCTTCTCGACGACGCTCGACAGGATTCCGATCTCCTTTTTCCTTCCTTGACAGGGATCCCAATCTCCTTCCTCTTCCTCGACCACGATCCCAGCTAGGTATTCGACGGCGATCCCGACATCCTTTGTCGACATCAATTGGGTTCCTTGACAGCGATCGCGGCTCCAGATCCGATCGCCATCTAGCTCCAGATCTCCTTCCTCCTTCCTCGACAACGATCCTGACAAGGTAACCGCACCTCTTCTCTCTGCATTCTTCTTCGATAGTGATCTCCAATTGGTTGCCTGATCTTTCTGGTTATCCCATACTATTCATTTTCTGGAGTTATGTAAGAAATCATTTTCTGGAGCTTTTTGATATTTCTGGAGTTCTGGTTATTCTAATGTGAAAGTTTTATTCTAACATTAGTATGATGTCTCCAGTTACCTTTGTAAGAATTAAAAAAAAACATAAATAGTATATGATTTATTCTAAAATCCGACTTACATGGTCTATAGAGTGAATGATGCATGCAATTGTTGAAATAGAGTGAATACAAATCTGTTTCAAGCTGCAGTTGTGACTTGACCCACCTTCAGTCATGTTCCCATAAATAGTATATGTTATCTTTTTTTGTGATTCTTCATGAAATTTTTATTTATTCTTCTCTCTGTAACCATGATTTCTTATCATAAACATTTGAGGGTATAAACACAGAGTGTTATGCAATTCTGGGTTTCTTCTTCCTTTCCATCAGTTAGCTATCAGAAACATCAACCTTGCATGCCCTTATTCTAACATTAGTATGTTTGTGCCTGCTTAAAATTCTCTAGGGGTGCGTTCGTTTGCCTAGAATTGGGACAAGAGATTGGAATTGGGTATCCCAATTCCAATTCCGCTGTTCGTTTGGTCATATTTGGAGATGGAATTGGAATTCACCCATGGGTTTTGTTTTTGTTTAAAAAAAAAACCTAGTGGTCGGTTTTGGGGAGGGCTCGACCTCCAGAAATCCCGCTAATTCGCGCCCTGCGCCCTCTTCCTCTCCAGTGCGATCGTCCAGGGCTTCCACTCCGGTGTTCGTCAAGCTGCTCCTTTTCGGCAACCACAACTCCTTTTCGGCAATCACAACTCCTCGTCGGCATGGGTGTCCTCCTCTTCTCCTGCAGTGAAGCTGTGCTCAGTTTCGGCCAAGATCACCTTGTTCGACCTAATCAAGCCAAGTGCGCTCTTTCTTCCTCCTCTCCGGCAACAACAACTTGGATCTTCTTCCTACAACGTCTACAAGATCTTCTTCCTCCTCTTCGGCCCACTTCCTTTCTCTGGTTAGGTATATCATTTTTTTTGTTCCTACAAATAGTTTGATGATAGCATTTTTATGTCATTTTATTCTTGTGTTAGCATTTATAGTGATAGCAATGGATGTTTAAGAATTGTTTTTGGATTTCTATATGTAGTTGTGTGCGTGTGTTTGTGTATATGTATGTGTATGTATGGTTGTGTATGATTGTGTATTTTGTATTTGTGTGTGGTTATGTGTGTGTTTGTTAATGTGTTTGTGTGTGTATGTGTGTATGTTTGTGCTTGTGTGTGTGTTTGTTGTGTGTGTATGTTATGTGTATGATTGTGTGTGTGCTTGATACAAGTGGTTTTGAGTGGGATTGGGAAAGACATGTGGTACAAGTTGATAGTGAGCAGGTCTGTGCCGATTATATAAATGTGCTGAATTTTCTTATGTGTTTATCTCCTATGTTGCACAAATTTGATGATTACATTTATTTTAATAATGTAGGCGCATCCATCTCTTAAGCACTTCAAAGATAAAATCGTGAATTGGGGTGATTTGACAACCGTCTGTGGGACTGACAAAGCAAATGGTGCTAATGCGTCAACGGGAGTGGAATCATGTTATGATTTTGACGTGGAAGAGATTCCTGAATAGGATGTTGCGGCAGAGTCAAGTGGTCGAAGGAAGAAGAAACCCAAAAAAGCATCAGCTATTGATATTATTGCAGAAGCTATCACTCATATTGCAAATAACATGGATAATCCGGTTGAAATTTCCCAGGTCGGAGCACCTTCGAGGTCGACGATTGAAACAGTGTATCAAGCATTGTCTGTTATGCCAGAACTTTCAGAGAATGATATGATAAAAGCCATAGATCTGCTTAGTGTTGACGCGACAAAGTGCGAGGTCTTCTTGATTTTGCCAGAGATTCTTAGGAGAAGGTGGTTGCGCGTTCAGATAGGCGATTAGTTTGAAGTTTGTATGCTTTATTTTGCATGTATCAGATTGTTGCTACTGCGTAATGATGTTTGTCTTTGTATTCAGTAATCAAAACTATGACATGACATTGTAACAAAATCCATTTTGCGGACATCGGAGTTCTACTACAAATATTTATCTTATGGCTTATTAACTTATTCTAAAATGTTTGGTGTCATTTGAATGCATTTTTAGAAGGTGTTATATTAATTCCTGTCTCTGAATTCCATCCTGCAACCGAAAAGAAATATTGACAGATTCAATTCCCGTGGCTGAAAACCTTCCTGCAAACGAACACAGGAATTGGTTTTGGCCCAATTCCAAAACCTCTGCGCCATATGTTTCAGCCAAAATCAATTCTTGTCAATCAAAACCTTCCAAACAAACGCACCCTAGATGAATTTCATGTTAAAAATTTGATGTTAGTGTATGTTTAGTTGTTTTCAAATTTTTTTATGTTTTCACAGATGGGAAAACCAAAGGATGGAGGAGTGTCTGTGATATGAGAATCAAATGACGTAATGATATTTTGTGACTTACGCATCAAAGAAATCGAGCTGGGTAATAGACAAACAACCAATTTCAGCAAAGATAGTTGGAATAATTTGGTTGTGAATTTTCAAGCGCAAATTGGAAAATATTACGACAAAGTGCAAATCAAAAATATGTGGGATCATTTAAAAAATAATGGAAACTGCGGCATGAGCTTAAACGCAGGGAGACAGGACTTCGTTGGAACGCCTCAAGAAAAAACAATAGACGCATCAGACGAGTGGTGGGATGAGAGGTTAACGGTGAAAATTTAATTTGCATTTGTATTACAATATTATCATTGAAATTGTCTAATATGTTTCTTTAATTAAGTTGTTCCAAATGCGAAGAAATTTCGATATGGAGGCATAAACCCAGAGTTAGAGGAAAAAATGAACGTGATGTTTAGATCAGTAGTTGCTACCAGAGATTATGCATGCACCCCTCATTCTAAGAGCCCGCCACGAGAATCTATCGATGAGAGAGTTATGTCGGAGGGTGATAACGATGCAATTGAGATCAGCGAGAGAACAGACCTTAGTGATCCTACAAGTTCTTCTCATCAAGCTACCAAAAGACAGAAGAAGTGGAAGAAGAAAACATCTCATTTAGCACTAGATGAATTAGTAGAATCTACAAAGGTTATTGGTCGTTGTTTGATGGAGCCCCCGAAATCGTCATACCCATTCATAATTTCGCAAACACTGGAAGAGCTCGGAAGACACCCTGAGATACGTGGAGATTACGAGTTGTATGATTTTGCAACTATGTTTTTGATGTAGAATCATAGAAAGACTTTTATGTGCCTTCCAGAGGACTTAAAAGTCTAATGGATACATATTCATTACACCAGGGCGTCAGAGTAGTAGATGCATTCTTTTGTATATTCTATGTTTTTCATTACTGTTGTTCAGTCTTGTTGTTCTATTTAGAAAAATATTGTTAAGCTGGTGTAAACATTTGTGTTAGAACTTTTAGCTTCTTATGATTATGTAGCCTATGTTTTAGCTTTTCAAAATTTGTAGCATGTGTTACTATTTTTATAATGATTATGCAGCCTGTGTACTCATGTGATATTATCTGTATGCAATAACAACACAATGTGAGGAGATGATACAAATTACTCTAGTGATGAGTACGAGCTTGCTAGAAGGTGTTATTGTGCAAGTTATCATCAAGTGTTAACAACCACAATATTTTTACTACATGAACAAAAACTCTCCAGTCCCGTGCATGACATCGAAGCAAACATATGATAAATGGGTGGGAGAGCTACTGCGTAGTGCTCCTATTAGATTTTGTAATTCTTTCAGGATGTCACAATAGATCTTTCTTGATCTTTTGCAAATACTCAAACAAATTATGGATTAAAAATCTAGGCGTACCACAACAAGAGAGGTGCTTACAATTACACTTTACATGTCACATAATGAATCTATGAGACAAGCCGATGAGTGTTTTCAACACTCAACGGAGACCATCAACAAATATTTGACTCGTCTGCGATTATCTGAAGATGTTATAAAACCAGCAGGTCGGTACTTCACTAGTACTCCAGAAATATTGCAGGATGATCGCTACATGCCCTTCAAAAATTGTATCGACGCAATTGATGGAACTCATGTTAATGCTAGCATATCGGTTGAATATCAAATTTTATTTATTGTGCGACATGGAACTCCAACTCAAAATGTTATGGCTGCTTGTTACTTCAACATGTGTTTTACCTTCGTTATGACTGGCTGGGAGGGATCATCACACGATAGTCACATTTTTATTTACGCAATTAGTAATCCCAGTCACAATTTCCCGCACCCACCTCGATGTAACTATTGCATTAATTATTATACTTGCAGTCATAAAAAATTAAGTTGTATATCATATATTGTATGTACATAAAAATATTACTTAATCGACGCTGGTTATCCGCTCCAACGCGGTTATTTGAAACCGTATCCAAAAACTCGGTATCATTTTCCCTTAGTTATTAAAGGCTCAAGGCGCATCAATGTGCAAAGGGATCTTGGAGCCTAGGCGTAAGGCTTAAGGTGCAAGAACGCACCTGACGAGGGCAAGTCGCAACCACATCCATTTTAAATAATCAACATCAAACATCAGTTCATCTTCTTGATCAGATTCTTCATCTATTCTACTCATTAATCATTCATTATTATCATTTATATCTCTTAAAAAATAGAATCAATGTGATCATTTGCATCATATCTAAGTCTCAATGTTCAATTATATTTCACAAACATTAAATAATGCAAAAATTATTAAGTTACATTATTTCTTTCTTTATTTTGAAGAAAAGTTTACAAAAAACTCTCACTCAGACATGCCTTTTATACTCCAAAGGCGCAAAAAAGACACGAAGACGCAAACCTCTGAGTCTGGTGAGCCTTGAGCCTTAGGCGCTCCTTTAACAACATAACATCTTCCAGATTTTGCTCGTGGAATACGTCTAGTCGAAGGACAGAAAGATCTTTAATCAAGCACACCCATCACTGCGAAGTGTGATAGAACGGGCGTTCGGTGTATGGAAAAAATGGGCAATAATGAGAGGCTTGCATCCATATAGTTATGCAAAACAGGATGATATTGTGATAGCGACAATAACATTGCATAATTTTATTCGAAGATGAAAGTGCACAGTGACTCCCCTGAGTATTCTCTAGAGGGGGGGGGGGGGATAGAGATTTAAAACTTTTCACTAAAATGTGCACAGAAAAACAGTTATAATTACCGAGCATACAGAATTCCAACCATAATAAATTAATCACAGAATAATAAAACTAACTAAGAGACAACACAAAAAATTATCATAACACAGAAGAGACAAGAGCTATAGTGGTTCCCTAAAATCTGGGTACTCCACTCTTCTACCACCTTGGTTGGAATACACTATCACAGTGTCTGAGTCTTTTGATAAGGAGACTCTTAGAACCAGGAGCTGAGTCTTTTGCTAAGGAGACTCTTAGAACCAAACTAGATCTTTTGATAAGGAGATCTTGAACCAAACACGATCTTTTGATAAGGAGATCTTGAACCAGACTGAATCCTTTGAAGAGGGATTCTTAGGACTCTTTACTCAATTTACAGGAAGTAAGAAATAGAATGAGAAGCAGATGAAGATTGTTCTTCTGAAAATGAATCATCTTTCAACAGTCAATGATGATTGTAGACACTAAGTGTTTCTGGATTCTTCTTCAAAGAATGAATCTGTTACGCCCCCGCTACGCTTTACGGGGCGTCATTACGCACGGAGGAGCAAAGGCGCGCTAAACAACGGGGCTGAACCTTCCGGTTCAGCCCCCACGCAGTGAACCGGCCGGCCGAGGGCTGAACCAGGCGGGTTCAGCCCTCCTTGGAGGGGCCGGCCGGCCCCCTCCTTGCCCGGGTATTTATATACCCGGGCAGCCCCCCTTTTGGGGTTATGCAAGAGTATTTCCTGGTTAGTTCTTCTCCCTCTTTCAAACCCTAACCCTAATCTTCCCCCTCTTTCTCTAGATCTTCTTCTTTCTTAGTCTCTCTAGTGGTTTTGCCCTAACATTTGGTATCAGAGGCGTTTATCTCTCCGACATGGTGAACACTCGCTCTCAAGAGGAGTCCTCACAGATCGAGACCCTAGAGGAGAACGTTGTTGGCCTAACCGACTCGATGGCAGCCATGGAAGGGCGGATGGAGGCTCGGATGGAGGAATTGAAGGCCTTGTTGAAAGGGAAGGCGTCGGCGAGTGAGGATTCGGCCGGATCGGGGGCCGATTTAGCCGCTACGGGCGCGCGGCTTGCGGATGGTGTCAGTGGCGTGCGGCTGTCGGAAGAGGAGCGCGCGCGGGTCAGCGGGATTCCGCCTGGCACGGGCTGGCAGGGGTCAGGAGGACCTGGTACGGCAGCATACGGGGTGGCAGCGGGCTCGGCAGCGACGTATGGGGGGTCCGGCGGGGCCGATTCCTCCAGGATCTGCAGCGGGGGGGGGGGGGGGGGGGTTCGCCGACCCCGGAGCGGCCCGGGGACAGGGCCGGCAGGGCTGGGCGGAGCCGGCAGGGGTTCGTCGAGGCTGGGAAGAGCCGGCTGGGCTGCGGCGACCTCCAGATCTCGCGGGATATCAACGGGGGGGGGGGGGGGGGGGGCTTCTCCCTCCTCCCCGTGGGTTTGGACCGCCGGGCATGGCCGGATTTGGCCAAGCGTGGGCCGAACAACAACAACCTCCTCCTTGGGGAAACGGTCAGCATCAAGGCTACGGTGGATTCGAGCAAGGTGAGCCTGCAAGACGGGAAGGAGGTCATGGGGTACAACGCTTGACTCCCGGATTAACTCGCATGTACTTTCCGGAGTTCGAGGGCGGCGACGCATTGGAATGGATTCAGAAGGCTGAACTTTTTTTCCAGTACCAGGAGGTGCCTGAAGGTCAGTGGGTGCAGTTAGCGTCCTTCCACTTGAAGGAGGACGCTTTCCAGTGGACGCAGTGGTTCCTACGGGGACGGGAGTACGTGCCATGGGGCGAATTAGTGGATGGATTTACGACCAGATTTGGGCCACTAGAGTACGAGAACTTTGAGGCCCTCCTTCAGAAGCTTCGTCAGAAAGGGTCGGTGCTGGAGTATCGTACTGAGTTTGAAAAGCTGGCGAATCGGGTTCAGTGGCCGGAGCGGACACTCTACAGCTGTTTCATATCTGGCCTCAAGGAGCACATTCGTGACGAGGTACAGGCACTCATGCCTCGGTCGTTGAACCACGCCATTACTTTGGCGCGCATCCAGAAGGAGCGGTTCAATAGGCAGCGAGCACGCATCACGAGTAGACCGCCTTCGACTCCTACCACAGCAGCACGACGGGAGCAGCCCACGGGTAGCAAACCGACGGTGACTCGGTTGTCGTGGAGTGAGTTGGCCGCTCGGAAGGAGAAGGGGCTGTGCTTTAATTGCGACGAGAAGTTTGTACCTGGCCATAAATGTCAGAAGATACAGGTCTTCATGTTGCATCAGGATGTGGACGACGAGCCGGCTCCAGATGAGGAGTTGGAGGTGGAATTGGACGAAACGGAGTTCGGGGTTTTTCTTCATGCTCTTGAGGGTTGCGCTCCCCCGCTTATTATGCGGCTGGCGGGCCGGATCGCCCAAGAGAAGGTTACTATTCTGGTGGACAGTGGGAGCACCCACAACTTCATACATCCCGACGTGGCACGGCGAGTTGGGCACGTGGTTGACAAGGGGGCTGCCTTTCATGTGATGGTGGCGGATGACAGCAACCTGCGATGCGAAGGGGTGCTGAAGGGAGTGGAGCTGCGGCTACACGGCTATGTGGGACGGACTGACGTCTACCTGTTGCCTATTCGGGGCTCAGACATGGTACTGGGAGTTCAGTGGTTGCGCCAGTTACAACGGGTGACTTTCGACTGGGAACACATGACTATGGAGTTTGTGCATGGGGACAGGCAGTTTTGCTTGCAGGGTCTCGTGTCATCTCCTATTAAGGAGGTTTCTCTTCGCAGCATGCAGCGGTTGAGCGTGGATGGACAGATGATGGCCGTCCTTCGGGAGGTCCCGACTGGCGATCCGACGCCTTCTGAGGTACCGGTTCAGTTACAGTTATTTCTAACAGATTATGCTGATGTTTTTCAGGAACCACGCACTCTGCCTCCGCCGAGGTTCCGCGATCACCGTATTCCGCTCAAGGCGGGTGCTGAGCCTACGAATGTTCGTCCATACCGCTACCCACACGTCTAGAAGGCGGAGATCGAGCGCAGTGTCCGCGAGATGCTAGAGGCCGGCATCATTCGGCCCAGTACGAGTTCCTTCTCGGCTCCCATTATTCTGGTCAAGAAGAAGGACGGGTCCTGGCGATTCTGTGTGGACTACCGTGCCTTGAACGGCGCTACGGTCAAGGATAACTTCCCGATTCCCCATATCGAAGAATTGCTGGATGAGTTGCATGGGGCCCAGCGGTTCACCAAGCTGGATCTTCGCTCCGGCTATTACCAGATCTTGATGGCACAGGAGGACATCCACAAGACGGCTTTCCGGACTCATGACGGCCACTACGAGTTCTTGGTTATGGCCAATGGACTGACCGGAGGGCCCTCTACATTCCAGGCCAACATGAACGAGATATTCAGAGATTTCCTGCGGGTATTTGTGTTGATCTTCTTCGATGATATACTCATCTACAACGCGAACTGGGAGGACCACGTGGGCCACGTGGCGCAGGTCCTTGCCAGACTACGTCAGCACCACCTTTATGCCAACCGTTCCAAGTGTTCCTTCGGTCAGGAGGAGGTGGGGTATTTGGGCCACTTGGTTTCCGGTCAGGGCGTCAGGGCCGACCCACGGAAGATTCAGAGTATGCAGTCTTGGCCGCGGCCGGTTACAGTCCGCGCCTTGCGGGGCTTTTTGGGGCTCACATGGTATTACCGGCGGTTTGTGCAGGACTATGGCAAGATAGCCCGGCCATTGACCCAGCTACTGCAGAAGGACTCCTTCTCCTGGAGTGAGGAGGCGGAGGAGGCTTTTCAGGCCCTCAAACGGGCCATGACCACCACGCCAGTATTGGCATTACCGGATTTCACACAGGAGTTCGTTCTGGAGACGGATGCCTCAGGTGTCGGCATTGGGGCGGTTTTGATGCAGGTAGGGCGGTCGATAGCCTTTTACAGCAAGGCATTGGCCCCTCGTACTTTGGGCCTCTCGGCCTACGAGAAAGAGCTGTTGGCGATTATTCATGCGGTAGCTGTTTGGCGGCCATATCTATTGGGCCGACACTTTAAGATCCGGACGGATCACCAGAGCTTGAAGCATTTCCTAGACCAACGGGTCTCCTCGCCGCTACAGCAGAAGTGGGTGACTAAGCTTTTCGGTTACGACTACGAGATTGTGTATCGTCGCGGCAAAGAGAATGTGGTCGCCGATGCTCTCTCTCGTCTTCCCGAGGCTGCTCTCGCTCATATTTCGGGGCCGTTGGTCGATTCAGTGGAGGATATTCAGGAAGAGGTCCGACGATCAGACACGCTGCGTCCGTTGGTGGAGGCTTTACAGCGGGGAGAGACCGTCGCAGCTGGTTATCACTTGTGTAATGGCCGGCTTTACTTTCGGGGCCGGGTGGTCGTGCCCGCCGATTCTGCTTGGAAGACCGTGTTGATGCATGAGTTCCACTCTTCGCCTACAGGAGGGCATGCGGGGGTGCTCCGGACCCTTCAGCGGGCGCGAGCAAACGTTTTTTTGGGCAGGCATGCGACGGGACATTCAGCAGTTCGTCCGCCACTGTGAGATCTGCCAGCGGCAAAAATACGAGACCTCTTCTCCGGCAGGGCTGCTTGTACCGTTGGAGATTCCGCAGCAGATTTGGGACACGGTGTCCATGGACTTCATTGATAGACTGCCGAAGTCTAAAGGGAAGTCTGTCATTCTAGTGGTGGTGGACAAGCTGTCCAAGTATGACCATTTTCTGGCGCTCAGCCATCCGTACACCTGGGAGTCTGTGGCCGCACTCTTTGCTCGAGAGATCGTTCGCCTGCATGGCCTCCCCCGCGCCATTATTTCTGATCGGGACCCTACCTTCGTCAGTGGGTTCTCGAAGGAGCTGTTCCGGCTGCAGGGCACTCGCTTACACTTCAGCACGACCAACCACCCGCAGTCGGATGGTCAGACGGAGGTGCTTAATCGTGGGGTCGAGACTTATCTGCGTTGCTTTGTGATGGATGAGCCGCGGAGCTGGCCGGACTGGTTGCATTGGGCCGAGTACTGTTACAACACGGTATACCACTCCGCCAGCAGGATGACACCATTTGAGGTGGTCTACGGACGACCTCCTCCTACCTTGGGCAGCTATGAGCCCGGGATCGCATGTTGGTCACACTTCGGGAGAATCTCCGTCTAGCCCAGGATCGCATGAAGGCCCAAGCGGACAAGCACCGCACTGAGCGGGAGTTCGCTGTTGGTGACGAAGTGTTCCTCAAGCTCTAGCCGTACCGGCAGTTATCCGTTGCTCGTCGCGGCAGCCAGAAATTGTCCCCACGCTACTACGGTCCCTTTCAGATTGTCAGCAGGGTGGGACCGGTAGCTTATACCCTGGCATTACCGGAGGGTTCGCGCATCCATCCTACATTCCATGTCTCTTTGCTCAAGCGGAAGGTAGGGCCGCATGTCCAACCGAGCACTGTGTTACCTGAGGTCACTGCGGCCGGTGAGCTGCGTCCGCTTCCTGAAGATATTTTGATGCTCAAGTGGAAAAATCGGGGCACGGAATACCGGCCCGAGCTCTTGGTCAAATGGAAGAACCTGTCGCCGGCACACAATTCATGGGTGGACTTCTTCGACTTCAAGGAGCTCTACCCCGACTACCACCTCGGGGACAAGTTGGTTCTTGATGGGGAGGGGAATGTTACGCCCCCGCTACGCTTTACGGGGCGTCATTACGCACAGAGGAGCAAAGGCGCGCTAAACAACGGGGCTGAACCTTCCGGTTCAGCCCCCACGCAGTGAACCGGCCGGCCGAGGGCTGAACCAGGCGGGTTCAGCCCTCCTTAGAGGGGCCGGCCGGCCCCCTCCTTGCCCGGGTATTTATATACCCGGGCAGCCCCCCTTTTGGGGTTATGCAAGAGTATTTCCTGGTTAGTTCTTCTCCCTCTTTCAAACCCTAACCCTAATCTTCCCCCTCTTTCTCTAGATCTTCTTCTCTCTTAGTCTCTCTAGTAGTTTTGCCCTAACAGAATCCTTGCTTAGAGAAAGATGCAAGGATTGTAATAACCCAGATCCAGTTGTTGATCTCTGTATATTCAGTATGCTTCTTTCAGAGAGAGAGAGGAAGAAGAAGAAGCCTTCTGTAGAAGAGTATTCTGTGCAGATACTGTTCTGTACTCTGTTATTGAGAGAGCTCGACAGAGAAGAAGAATAAGAAATATGATTGTTCTGTGTACTCCTTTCTTTTAAATTCTGTATGTATTATTCTTCTGTCGAAATGGAGATGAATGACTTTCCTCTTCTGATCTTTCTCCAGTTGGAATGTCCAAGAGGAATTATTGCTCTATTTTTATTTGTTTTCTCTGTCCGTCGAAATCTTTTTGTATAACTTCCAAATTCATCATTATTGAATCTCTGGAATTATTCTCTCTTTTTGTTCATGTACGACCTGTTATAATTCAAATATCTTTCATATATATCTTCTGAATGAACATCATAATCTATTCCAAGAAGTTTTCCAAAACTGTGACTGTATTCGACTTTGTGTCGAATAGCTTTTGACTTCTTATCGACGCACCTTTGAGTTCTACTAGAAGCAACTTCGAAATCTTCCTCAGCTTTGATTTGAACTCTGCTATCGACGTAGCGTTGAAGACTTTAAGCTTTGACTTCTGCGTCTAATACAATTCGAAGTTGCGTCGACTTACAATTTGCTTCGACTGACTCTGGCTTCTGCGTCGAATACAATTCGACGTTGCGTCGACTTCCAATGATTCATCAACTCTCAGTCTGAGTTATCTTTACTTCTATTCGAAGTTACTTCGACTTGCAATCGAAGCTGCATCGACTTTTTTTCGACGCAGAATTCACTCAACTGAATTTTGCACTCTTTTTTAACTAGACTTTGACACACTAATGTGAGTGGGTTATCCTAGGACATCTAAAGACCATATTACTCGCACTATACAACATGGGTAGTAACTCCTAGAGGATGAAATCACTTTTACATAATTTGTAAGATAAATCAAGATAATATTTTTCCCAACAGAAGACATCCTTCACGTGCAGATCAAGATTTCAGTGAATGTGATGATGATAATTTTGTTTGCCCAGAATAACATTACACACAAGAACATCATGATACATGCATTGATACAGCTGGTGGTGTAGACTAGATGATTGTGTTGCATGACTACATGAGTCTATATTACAATAATTGCGTGAAGCTATATGGTGATATTAATAATTAATAATTTATAATCTCTGCTCACAATGATGAATCTAATATCTGCGTGTTCACTCTTTTAGATGATACACTCTACATAGTTCGCAAGTGGTGGATCTGGAACCGTGAAATAACGAGAAGGCATGTAGTGTAGTGTCTTATAATAACTAAAAACACTATTATTTTATTTTATGTCGTGTAATTGTTGATGATTTTGCATTTAGAAAAATATATTTTACAAAACTCCGTTTTTACCAAACAGTTTATATGCATTGTTTTTCTTATAGTTCTACAAATAGAGTTTTACACAAACAATTTATTACCGCAAACTCCATTTTTTACAGACAGTTCCTTTTTCAAACTCCATTTCTGACAACTCTTTTTCGATCAGCAACAGCCGAAACAAACGCACCCTCAACGTAGTTCCACTCCATTCTTTAGCCCCGTCCTTCTGGTGCGCTAAAAGGACGATAGCTAGAGATTCTGCGTGGACTATTGGGAGTTGAACAAGCTCCTGATCCCCGACAAGTACCTGATTCCTCTCATCCAAAAGTTGTTGGATGAACTGCAGGGCGCGACCTACTTCTCCAAAATTGTAAGATAAATCAAGATGATGTTTTTCCCAACAGAAGACATCCTTCACGTGCAGATCCAGATTTCAGTGAATGTGATGATGATAATTTTGTTTACCCAGAACAACATGACACACAAGAACATCATGATACATGCACTGATACAGCTAGAGTTGTAGACTAGATGATTGTGTTGCGTGACTACATTAGTCTATATTACAATAATTGCGTGAAGCTAGAAGGTGATATTAATTATTAATAATTTATAATTTCTGCTCACAATGATGAATCTAATATTTGCGTGTTCACTCTTTTAGGTGTACACTATACATAGTTCGCAAGTGGTGGATTTGGAACCGGGAAATAACGAGAAGGCATGTAGTGTCTTATAATAACTAAAAACACTTTGTTATTTTATTTTATATGTCGTGTAATTGTTGATGATTTTGCATTTAAAAAATATATTTTACAAAACTCTGTTTTTACCAAACAGTTTATATGCATTGTTTTTCTTATAGTTCTACAAACAGAGGTTTACACAAACAATTTATTACTACAAACTCCATTTTTTACAGACAATTCCTTTTTCAAACTCCATTTCTGACAGCTCCTTTTCGATCAGCAACGGCCGAAACAAACGCACCTACCCTCAACCTAGTGCCACTCCATTCTTTAGCCCCATCCTTCTGGTGCGCAAAAAGGATGATAGCTAGAGATTCTACGTGGACTATTGGGAGCTGAACAAGCTCACGATCCCCGACAAGTACCTGATTTCTCTCATCCAAGAGTTGTTGGATGAACTGCAGGGCGCGACCTATTTCTCCAAATTGGACCTCCGCTCGGGATACCATCAGATTCGAGTCCGGGATGAGGACGTGCCCAAGATGACTTTCCGCACCCATGACGACCACTATGAGTTCTTAGTCATGACTTTTGTCCTGACTAACGCCCCCACAATGTTCCAGTCTACCATGAACGATGTGTTTCGCCCACACCTACTTAAGTTTGTCCTAGTTTTCTTTGATGACATATTGGTCTACAACTCTTCCTGGCAGGTCCACCTCGACCACTTGACGACTGTACTACAGCTCCTCGTGGATCACTAGTTCATGACTCATCAGAAAAAGTGCCTTTTTGATCAGACACAGATATAGTACCTGGGCCATATCATTTCAGCCGCCGAGTTAGCCATGGATCTGACCAAGGTCGCAGCCGTCCTCTAATGGGCGACACCATCCTGCACACGAGTAGTACGAGGCTTCTTGGGCCTCACGGGGTACTACCACCGCTTCATCCGCAACTACGATGCGATTGCGCGTCCGCTTACCAATCTCCTCAAGAAGGAGGTGTCGTTCAAGTGGAGCCCGACTGGCCATGAAGCTTTCCACAACTTACAGCAGGCCTTGGTCTTCGCCCCTATTCTCAGCATGCCTGACTTCACCATGCCCTTCGTCATTGAGTGTGATGTCTCCGGGAAGGGGGTGGGCGCCATCTTCATGTAGGAGGGCCATCCTATCACTTACTTTAGCAAGGCCTTTACAAATCGACGTGTCGCGGCCTCGACTTACGACATCGAGCTCCGGGCGCTAATTTTGGTCATTCAACATTGGTTGACCTACCTACTTGGCCGACCATTTGTGGTCTGTACAGATCACCACAGTCTGCGACACCTCTGGAGTCAAAAGGTCACGACCTCCACACAACAAGTGCGGATTTCCAAACTTCTGGGATATCACTTCTCCACTGAGTACAATGCGCGGACCACGAACACCGCTGTGAGCGCCCTATCACGCAAGGCCGTCAATGGTACTCTGTTGGCTGTCTCCCACTCGCGGTGGCGCGATGTTGCGCCATCCCTGTCGAGGTGCAAGGGACCCCCACTACGCCACCATGATCCAAGAACTGCAGCAGGGCCTAGGATCACATCCTTTCGTTTAGTTGGCGATTGACTCCATTACCTCGATCATCTGGTGGTTGTGGATTCATCTCCATGGATTCCTCGTCTTTTTCATGAGTTCCATTCCACCTTTACAGCAGGATACTCAGGCGCATACCTTACCT
The DNA here is from genome assembly GCA_033032865.1 of Dactylorhiza incarnata. Classification (NCBI taxonomy): domain Eukaryota; kingdom Viridiplantae; phylum Streptophyta; class Magnoliopsida; order Asparagales; family Orchidaceae; genus Dactylorhiza; species Dactylorhiza incarnata. Next base: position 289,360 of record JAWHQI010000390.1, read on the forward strand.
ATCGGCCACCACCTTGTACTGGCGGGGCATGATGCGGGTAGTGCAGCAGTTCGACGCCAAGTGCCTAACATGCCAGAAGGCCAAGTACCAGACTCTCGCCCCAACCGGGCTGCTCCAATCCCTTCCAGTTTCTGACAGTGTGGGAGGACATCACAAAGGACTTTATCACTCGACTTCCTCATTTTCAGGGCTATGACTGCCTCCTTGTCGTTGTGGACCTTCTCTCAAGTATGGGCACTTCATACCCATCAAGCACCCATACATGGACAATTTTGTCGCCCGGATTTGTATAGGAGAAGTGGTATATTGCACGAATTTTCCCGTTCCATCGTTAGTGATCGCGATTCGAGGCTTATGAGTGCTTTCTGGCAGGAGATGTTTCATCTACAAGGAACCAACCTGCAGTTCAGCACGACCTACCATCCCCAGATCGATGAAAAAATAGAGGTCCTCAACCGTTGCGTCGGCACATACTTACGTTGTTTTGCTACCGAGCAGCCCCGCCACTGGACACAGTGGATCGCGTGGGCGGAACTGTGGTACAATACCTCTTACCAATCCTTTGCGGGATCGACCCCCTTTCAGGTGGTCTATGGGTGACCGCCCCCGAAGATTCCATTCAGCCCGTCTGTGGAGTGCCAAGTGCAGGCCTTGACCACCTATCATCAAGTTCGCGACAAGGCCCTCCGCCAACTGAAGCATCATCTTCTCCGCGCTCAGCATCGCATGGTCCAATTAGCCAACCGACACCGCCACGATGTGGCCTTCTTACTGGGCGAGGAGGTGTTTGTCAAATTTTGGCCCCACCATCAGAGTTCCTTTGCCGGCCTCCTACATCCCAAGATATCTGCCCGCTACTTTGGCCCCTTCCTGATCATAGAGAAGGTATGAGAGGTGTCCTACCGCCTACAGATGCCTCCCAACAGCCATGTTCTCATCCAGTCTTTCATGTTTCCCAGCTCAAGAGGGCGTTGGGAGATCACCCCCTCCAATCCACCCTACCATAGGGGCTGATGGTAGAGTCCATTCCTCGCTACTTCCCTGATGCGGTGCTAGGATCTCGCATCGTGGAAATTCAGGGTCAGCATGTACGATAGGTCCTCATTCAGTGGAGGAGACTACCTGTAGAGGAAGCTACGTGGATCCTGGAGAAGGAGGTCAATTCACAGTACCTAGACTTAGACCTCGAGGACAAGGTCATTCTGGAAACCGAAGGTGTTGATACGAGCACGAACGATCCCATCCTTGGCCAACGATACACATGGGTTTACACACGTCGTGCGCATGCTTCAATCACGGCGGCATAATGATTTATTCTACTTATACTTGCTATGTATTTTTCTTCAGAAGCGGACCCTCCTATATATAAAGGAGGAGTCTAGGCTTTTTGGATATGCATTTTTGTATCATGTTTTTATCTTGAATAAAAAAGGAGGAACAACCCAGCGTTCTTGCCCTAAGTTTCCGCCAGAACCCTATCGCAAATCCCCCCGAAACCCATCAGCCCCGGCCCAGGAATCCACTCCATAAACCCCCACCGAAGGTTCCACTTCTTTTCCTGTACCCATGCCAGTGTCCCCCTGCAGAAAACCCTCCCGTCGGCGCCCAAGAAAACCACCCATCTTAGCCTATAACCTCCTCTAGCCAGGCCCATCCAGCAACCCAATTTCCCCTTGCTGAACACTTGCACTCTCCTGTAACCCACGTTGCAGCCCCCTGATTTCCTGCAACTGGAATTAACCTCTCCTCTCCTTGTTCCCTGATCCCCCCAGCCTCCAAACTGCCATCTTCCAAAGCCCCTCTAAAACAAGCAGCCACCCCTCCAAGCCGCACAACCCCACCTTTCCCTCGCCGTCATTCTACCGCTACCAATACCCCAAGACAACATCTCCATCTTCCGGATCTCCTTTCGACGGCAACATCCCATTACTCTGTGCGTGTCTTGTTGTTGTATGGACCTTTATTTTCAATATTGAAATATGATGATGTGATTTCATACTCGCTTGGATCTGTAGTATCATGGTTGTTTGCTCTAGATTATTTTGGGATATGTTGGAACCATTCACCGCACACTCTTGCTTTGGCCCTCCATGGGAGGAAAGTCTAAGCCTGCTTTGCCTAAAAGAATTAGTTTTGCCTTGCTTAAAGTATCTACGTGAGATTTAACTATTTATTATTGTGTTTTGATTTTGTCTTTGGATCTTGCATTTACATATAACAGTCAAGGTGAATAAAGTTTTCTTCCCGCACTTCACATAAGGATTGCATTCAGTCGAACCCTCACACAACCTGCCCTAATCAATTGATATTTTATTCATTGGATTACGTGCATGCTTTCACGTCATTCTAGAGTTGATCATAACTCCATTTGCATTCATAGTGTGCTTTCTTGCATTGCATTTGGGGTTAGGGCATCACACGCCCGCCATCTATAGATTCATTCTGTGTCAGAAGCATTGTTCCCATGGATATGACCCTTCCAGTGAATGCTATAAGTTGGGAATTTTGCTCTTTCGATTCTGCTTGTCCTCGGGGACAATGTAGCGACGGATAAGGAAGAATCCACGTATAGGTCCAGTCTAGGGGACAAAGAAAGAGGAAATGCTATTTTCTTCTGAATGAAGAAGAAGAATTTATGAGTCTCCACGGGCAGGGGATATCATTGAAAAAAAGAAGTGTGATCGCCATTCCTCCGTTGGGGTTCAAAAAAGAAGTAAACAATAAGTACTGCATCTCGATCTATACTAATTAAAACATTTGCGGCTACAGAGGAGCACATATTGTATAGTTATTGTTAAAATAATGAAAAGAAAATAGGGAGTGTAATTTATTCATCCCCCAAGGGGGTAATTTATAGGACTACAAAGGGCACACAAACCTAAACCTATGATGTGGGACTAAACCCCAAACATACTTAAATACATAATATTAATAACTTCAACACTCCCCCTCAAGCTGGAGGGGAAACCTCAAGCTTGAAAACATCATAAAAAAAAGGTAATAGTGGTAGGCTATGTTGGTTGACCTGATTTCAACTCTGGGTGCATCCATCGTGATCATGGTCGGTTTGTGGAACCAACGTCGTGTGGCTTGTGCCCGGTTGGATTATCACTAACCTAGGAGAAAATATTTTGTAACCTAAGTGCGAGGTTCATGCTCTGTTTGGAGCTACGGTGAGAGCTCGATGCGGTGGGAAAGGGTGTCCCATTGGGGTTGGAGCTTCTCCTCCCTGGCGGAGTTGAGATCCGTGAAGGCATGGCACTTTTGGCTAATGGTGGCTTCGATATGCCTTCTCTCCCTTGTGGGGGGGGGGGGGGGGGGGGGGGCACGCAAGCAACATGGGTTTGGAGATTTAAAAGAAGTAACAATGAACCTGAACCAATGCGATATATGCTGGTAAAGTAGAGATCGATGGGATGGAGGCTGATGAGTTAATAATTGGTAGCTTATGTTTGGACAATGAAGATGAGATCCAATCATGGCAAAACACCAATAGCGAGTTACATCATGTCACGATGAGCCAAGCCTAGAGGAGTCAACATGCATTGACCTACGTAATTGGCTAGAAATGAGATTCACAAACGACATGAGGCAATATGAAGGGGGTTGAGACAGCATGGATAGCAGTGATTCTACAATTTGGCTGTTTAGTGTAGTGAGGCAAATGATTGACATTGATGCAACAAAAAGGAAGAGGCTTTGTCACGAGCTGGGAGAGTTAAAGTTCCTGCGACGCAGTTACATTTAGAAGCTTATCAAACAGTGTCATATTATGACATCTTGTACCATTAGCATCAGAATTGTTCTGGCTGCCAAAGCTTCTACAATGGACCATAAGGAGCTTCAATGGCAGAGTAAGGAGTGACAGAGAGGGCAGAAGAAGCAACAACGTCTTGAGTGTTTTAACTAACAGAAACAACGATTCTAGGATTGGAGAGAGTTCTTATAGTATGGACTGTGAAAGTTTCAAGTAGTAGAGCAACGAGGGTTTTTGATATATCGAGGGTTTCTAACCTGTAATGTTTTTAGTGGAAAACAAATCAAATATTGGACGATATTTTAAAAAGTCACGTTGATCAACATATCGGAAAAATGAATATATCTGCCTATATTTTACTAAACGACAGAACTGACCTTTTAAGAATGAAAATATCATTTTGCTCTCAAAATCAACACATCGTACATGTGAGATGTCATTTAAAACATTGATGAGGCGGAATGCTTCTTCGGAGCCTCCGTATCAATGAGAGTCTGAGACATATCCTAGATTCAATGGTGATCGATTTCCACGGCCAAACTTATGAGTGGATCTTGCAGAAAGCGTCTGGGGTGGTGAAGTTAGATCAACTTGCTCTAAAGGGTTCCCAAACTTATGGAGTGGAAGAAGCCATTCGGAAATGACGAAGGCCTGCAGCAACATGTAACGAACTTCAACTAGATTTGTTCTTTCACCAATGAGAACCTAGAGTGCTTTGATGGCTTTAGTTCACCGCGTTATGCCCAGTGGAGATGAAATATGTCGTTGGTGGGAATGCTAGCCTTTTCAATGGAGAGTTGTTCGGTTTCTACAATGAAATTTACCCACTGTCAAACCTATGGAGATCTCGTGGAAGAAGTGGAGACTAGCTGGGGATAGGAGAAGACATAGTTTAGTTGGTGTTAGAATGAGCCTAGGGTCCGAGGTTCTGGTATTTATGGGCAGTCTTAGTCGGCGAATCTCTGAACACTTGCGAGGTAAGAATATTGTTTAGATAAATCAGATGTTGATACTCAAAATTGCATACAGATCAAATTTTTTGGTTGCATCAGTTTTTATTAACTTGCTTGAACATAAGATTACATTTTTTTCTCAAGGGCATTATATGTTGTTGTAGATTGATATTCTAGCATGGAATTTATACACAAATACATTTCACCCTTATGGTGGGACCCTTCTCTGGACCCTCGCTGCGCGGGGATGCTTTGTGCACCGGGCTGCTATTTTTTTTTTAATATTTGTTGTTTGTAGATTGATATTCTAGCATGGAATTTATACATAAATGCATTTCTCCTGGGTTTATTTTTAACCCACTTATTTTTTTCCCATTATGGATAATTGTTGGACTATTAAAAAAAAATATTCATGCTATTTGGGTCCAAAGTGTTGGTCAGGGTAAAATATCTCTCATAGCCCAAGCTAGCTAGCTGTGCTCTAAATTGATGTGGGAATATGTATTTAGCATTTCTCATGCAATGAACAAGTTTAACACACTATATCCTATTTTTGTTATTGTTACTGGATTTAAGATTATCATGGCAATAAGTTGGTTCTTATAAAGTGCTTTGTTTGTTGGATATGGCTGTATGAATTACATCTAGATTGTTGAGCACATGAAAATGTTTATTTTGAATTTAGTAGTAATTATATTTCTAACAATGGCTCTCAATACTCCTAACTTCCTGAAGATCGTGATGCGACTTAAACCATCACTCCTCAGATTTCTACTGTGCCCCTTGGGCCCTCAACTAAGAAACCCCAGCCTTGCACTAATGAACGAACCCCAGCCGACCACCTGCTCGACCAGAACAGGATTGCACTGATTAAACACCACAGCCTGATCACAAATAGCATCATATCCAGCTGTATAAAGAACGCATGTTGTGACCTTGTACACCAACTCTATAATTATGCTAATCCCTTACAAAGTTTTAATCTTTGTTAGAAATTAATTATAGCTTGGCTTTAGATTGCAGAAAGGAACAACTTCTTGATATTCGAGGATCGCAAATTTGCAGATATTGGAAATACTGTGACCATGCAATATGAAGGGTGGGATGACTTTTTATTGAGGATTCGTAGTCTTTATACTTATATTCTTGTTTAAGATGCAAAAGTATAACGGTTCACATGTATTCTCAGAGGAATATTTCGCATTTTGGATTGGGCGGATATTGTGAATGCGCACATTATTTCCGGGCCTGGAATAGTGGATGGTTTAAAATTGAAGGTTTGCTGCATGTTTCAAAAGAATATATGTGATGGATATTAGTTTGTTCTTGGTTACTTATATTTTATTGGATTTTAATAGGGGTTGCCTCAAGGTAGGGGACTGTTACTGCTTGCCGAAATGAGCTCTGCTGGTAACCTAGCCACGGGCGAGTATACTGCCGCTGCAGTTAAAATTGCAGACCAGCATTCGGATTTTGTCATTGGATTCATATCAGTTAATCCAGCATCCTGGCAATGTGGACCGGTAAATCCTGCTTTCATTCATGCAACTCCCGGAGTTCAAATGGTTTCTGGAGGAGATTCATTGGGCCAGCGCTATAATACGCCTTACTCTGTGAGTTATTTTCAATTTTTTGTTAGGGCTATTTACCGAGACCTCCTCTTTACGTATGTTAAATTACAGGTTTCATCCTTCTATCTTTTGAAAGTATAAAATCCTCCTTTGTATGCTTGCATGCACAAAAATATCCCCTGACATGTTATGAAATGTAATCTTATAGGGGAGGTTTTTGTAATTTTAAAAGATAGAGTGATGCAACCTTAATTATGCTAATTCCCAGGAGTAATTAATAGTTGTTTATTATGAATATCTTTTCTTATATACTATCTTATAGTCATGGGGTTAGTAATAAATGTTAATTTTGTTTGTACTTTTCAGCTAACCATTTAATAATTAATAGTTGTTTATTATGCTTAGAAAGTATCTCAACATTCAAGTTGTTTTCGGAACAATAGAAAGCTCTAGTTGGGTGATATTAAGGATTCATTTGACGTGGCGGTGGCTGTCGTGAACGTGATAGTTATGAACCGTCATTCGTGAACGCCCGACCGCACATAAGGAATTTCATCCACTTTTATGTTCAAAAAATAGTTTTAATGGTCATAACCGTTGTCATGTCAAGCACATTTAATGACAGTGATATTTTTTTTTCAAACTCACTGGAGCAAAAACGCCGCGCCAAATGGATTCTAAGTCGAGTTTGAGTGAACTTAACTTGAAATCCGAGATTCTAGTTTTCCAATTTAGATTGACGTCCTAATTCTCTGAGCGAAAGACTACTAATTGAAATAAAAACTATTTACTCCCGCCAAAAGATATTTCTAGGTGTTTCTTGTTGGTAGAAAGTCATTAATGTACGAAAATTTTATTGTCTTGAGTTGATTGTGCTTGAGTTGGTAAGGATTGTTTTCTTACCGATTTATTACTCTCTTCTCACACACACACACATATATATTAGCGGTCATGCATAGGATCCCCCGCGCATGAACCACGACAATACCCTCGTGCTATTTTTTTAAATTTTAGATGATTTTTCACTTCAATTTCTCTCCCATATTTATATTTTATTGTGTTATTTTAATTTACCTTATTTAATTTTAGTTTACTTCGTTTTGTTTTAGTTTTATTTATTCTATTTTAAAAATTAAACTAATGTAGGTTGAAAAGATAATAACTAAGGGCTAAAAGGGGAAAGCCTAACGTCTAACCAAAGATGGGTTTTCCGTTATACTAGTATAGAGAAGGCTACCTTTGCCCAAATTAGGCACCATATACAATATTAGAATCACTTAGGGTCTGTTTGAGATAGTGGTGTCATTTTAAAAAAGAGCACCGAGAAAGAGATAAAAAATTGTAATCTCAAAAATCAAAATTGTATTTTCAAAATTGAGAAAATTGTTTGGGTAACCTTCATTTGCAGTCAAGTTCAAAACAGAGAAACAATATAGCTGTTTGGCAAAACACCGTTCCGGTGGCTGCTTAAATTAAAATTAACACAAATATCTCAAATTAAATTTAACAAAGATTTTTTTAACAAGATCAAATTCATATTAAATTATGATAAGGATAAAAATGAAACATATTCAATGCCCGGTAGCCTGATATAGTTGTTCAACAATGAAATCACGTAGTGAAGCCATTTGACTCATTTCACTCATAACAATTTCATTTTTCTGACTCGTTGCACTGCTTGACATGTTTTGTCCTTCCCTAATCTCGTGTGCCTCTGGGTAACCAAAAGTCAAATCATTATCACATGCATAGAAATCCGAGTCTGCACGTGATTCATGTATGCGTATAAAATTATGCATTGTCATTGTAGACACCACAATATTTTGATGTTTTTTGAAACTGTATTGTGGCATGTCTCGAAGGATATGCCACTTTTTCTTTCACACGCCAAAGGTTTGTTCAATGATGCTACGCAACGATGAGTGCGCCTGATTGTAAACCGGATAGTGGAAATGTATTTGCGTTGTATCACCGGAGATTGTCCGCGGGATTGGCCGCGCTTGCTTCCTTGGATCGAGTATTGTTACAATACCGCCTACCATACGATGCTACAAACCACCCCATTCCGTTTGATCTATGGCCGCGAGCCACCCCGCCTGTTATCCTATGCGGGTGGCACCGCCCTTGTGGACTCTGTTGACCGCGCCTTGGTGGATCGAGATGAGTTCTTGTTGACAGCCCGGAACCGTCTCCTTCAAGCTCAACAACGGATGGAAGTCGCTTACAACCGGGGCCACCGCGAGGTAGTTTTCTCCACCGGCGATTGGGTATGGGTACGCCGGAAACCTTTCCGCCAAATCTCCGCCACGAGGCTGGCCTCCAACAAGCTTGGACCGAATTTTTTTGGACCATTTTAGATCTTAGGTCGCATTGGGGGCGTCGCATACCGCCTCAGCCTTCCACCAGATGCTCGCATTCACGACGTTTTCCATCTCTCAGCTGAAGCCATATGTGGGCTCACCGCCACCAACGCCATTGGTCGACATTCCGATCTAGCTTGAGGACAAGCTTTCTTCTGACGAGGGCGGCGATGTTATGATGCGCGATGAGCCCGACTCGCGCTGGGGCACGTACCAATGCCGTCTACATGCAGCAGATGTTTGACAACATGTTTTATTATCTTTTATCTACTTATGTCGTTTGCGTTATTTTAATGGTATCTTTTAAATTCAGTAATGTCTCTTATATGCTGTAAGCCCAAATAGGGGGGGGGGGGGGGGGGGAGCGTTGGTGAACCACTCTACTTGGCCGAGCGGTTGGGGCCTCTTGGTTATGCAAGTTTTAATTCCTAAATCTCTCTCTCTCTCTAACTGATGGAAACCCTCCCCGCCCTCTCGTGCGACCTAGCCACAAGCGACGATTCGCAACAACCGCTCGGTGTATCCTCTCTGCCAGCCATAGCACCTCCCAGATCTAGGAAGGGACATCCCCCTCCTTCCTCGCAACCCCCTCCTTTGAGGCCCTTTACGAGATCTCAATCGGAATCCCATAACACCAATCCCTTGAGAAATATCGGCTTATGGTTTATGTGGAATGTTGGAAACGATCACATGATGCTCTTACCGATTGATTTTGTGCCATAATGTATATTGTGATTGCAAGAACTTCTCTTGCAGTAGTACTTATCAATCTCCGTAGCCCATGAGATGAAACAGGAGAGCATGTAAATCAAGAAAAAATTGCTGTGACATTCGAAAGGTATTGTGAAATCTGACAGGATGATCATCCAACATTTCACCAACCCACTTATCTTTTGCGTTAGAAGACGTCATGCAATGTCTCCTATCTTGATAGAAGTTGTAATCGAGTATCATGCATACGCTTGTGTTCACCATCATAAAAAATATGCAGCTCTTCAATTTGTATCATTTAAATAACTCATATCATTGTTATTCAACTCAACATCATTCTCATTTGCCATTTGTGCACTGTAAAAAAAACAATATCACTTTTAGAGACTTGATACACGCAATGAACATAATATCACTAGTCGAACTATAAAATATGGCATGTCCAAAATGATCACATAGTACAGATTGTCCACACATTTCGCATTGATAATAACATGACATAAGTCCAAATTACAAAATATCGCACAGTTCAAAATGATCACATAGTACAGTAAACACCACCCCACTACATTCGACATAGATAATAACACGACATAAGTCCAAACTACAAAACATCGCAGAAGTTCAAAATGATTACATAATGCATTAAACACCCTCTACTGCATGCTAGTGTATTGGTGATTTCTGAGCCACCAAACCTTTTTAGAGCTTGGTAGGCTCTAAAATAACTATTTATTTTGTTGTCCATTAAAATATGGTCGCAGAGTCATAGAGCAATGTATCAAAACAAATTTCTTCGCGTTTCTCAAACTCTTCAATTTCTTCATGAATCGTAAATAAATAAACTAACATTTTATGGGGCTGCGATAAAGTTCTCCAACTTTGATTATTGTCTCAACCAATTGATTAATGTTATATCTCCCAAAATGATTTTTTTCTAATTGCACTATGTTTACCTCTGTTGATTCTCCTCTTCATATCAAGAGGAACCTGTCATAAATGTCGCTCTCACATGATCCCTTTGATCATCACTCATACTGACTAGGGTACTCAAATCTTCTATCATGTCATCCTCATGCTCAGAAATAAAATTTTCAGGACTAGATGAGTTTATTATTGAGTTAGAAGCTCAAACATGATCACAGATCGCAACAACTTCACTAAACTTCTTTGCGGCGGAACAACCTCAAAATAAATGATTGCATATAAGAGTTGGCTAAATATTATAAATGCAATTAGCTAAGGAAAGTTTATTAACATCAATTCTCTCTTTCCACCAATCATCTGATGCATCGATTGTTCTCTTAGTTGAATCTCAGCCTAAACCCGTCTCTCCGCGCTTGAGTTCTTTCCATAATTTCCACTCTTTTTAATTGATCCTATTTGTTTTTTATTTGCGCACACATTTTTTTTGTACGTTCCTAGAATATAACAGTTACATTGTTTCAACGCTCCTTAGATAAGTGTGTCGTGAGTCTATTACCAAGTTCAATCTATGTTATACACAAGTCACAAAATAACAGAAAATTTTCCTTCTCTTGTTTTAACCATCAATCTACATAAACCATACCAAAATATCAAATATTTATCTGATAAACCAAAAAACATAAGCATATAAAAACACAAGCTATTCGTGCATCTAACAAATGCAGGGGAAATCTGAGCAGAAAACTCAGATCTTCACTTACAAACCAACACTCACTTCTATTTAGAGGTAATATTGAATTCAAACTCCATTAACCCACCACAAAACTTCATCAAAAATTCATCGATCCATCATCCATAGTTTCACACTCACAATCATCACCTGCTACAACATGTTCTCTAACTATAAGCAGCTTAACTGCGTAAGATTTCAATCTAAATCATTCATAATGCAAGAAAACTACTATCACAACCATACAATCCACTTGTTTAACCTGCACATTGCATAAAAAACACGATTGTAAGCTATGCCACATTGCACATTGCACGAAAACACAGTTGAATGAAAAACATGATTGTAACCTATGAAAATTTTATTAAATGAACAATTGCCACTTCTCATACAACAACAATTGCCACTTCTCATAGACAACAAAAAATTAACCTATTACCAAAGGGGGGCAAATCCTAATATTAATAGTCCAATCCATATAAATCCATTGCACATTGCAGGAATCAGTGATATACCTATCAGAAATATACCAGAGGGGCTGATCTTTGATGCTTTGCTGAGAAGAAGATCGTAAATCAAGTTCGACGGAAGCCTCGAGCTGAGAAGAAGATCGGGAAGAAATGGAAATCAAGATCTTGAAGGGAGAGAGATGGGGAAGGGGGATGTAATACACTAAACTGTGGAAGAAGAAATCTAGAGCTGTCGAGACCAGCTTATCTGGAGCTTTGGAAGTCGAGAATCAGCAGCGGGAGGGGCGATCTGGAAGCTCGACCATGGGAAAACTCCAATCTGCTAGTCGAGATTCAGCACAGGGATAGAATCACCTCTTTGACTTGGATGCCGCACGATCACGTCCTGAAAACAGGAGATTCCCTGTCTACATGCTCAACGAGGGGAGGAGTTTTCTGATGGATGCTCGTCATGAGGAGTCTCGACAATAGCGTGGCGTTGATACTGCACGGGAAGAAGACGATGGCCAGGTCCCTCGTTTTGTAAAAGCGCGATGGAGCTCCCCGGGACTAGTCCAGAAAGGAAAATATCGATGGTTACGAACTGGCTGGTTGAAAACGGGTATATCCAAAAGCATATTTGTTTACCTTTTTGAAACAACAGCCACCAGACTGGTGGCTGAAAGGAGTCTCAAACAGACCCTTAGAGACACAAGAGTCGAGGCTCACGACTATCCTTGGATAAGGAAAACATTAAATTCCTTTGCAAATTGCCTCCCTTCGAAAAATTCTATAACAAAATTGAAACTCGTCTTAGCTGTAACGACTCAACCCCCACAATATCAGAAGTATTATCTTCTTTGATTCAACCCGGTCCATACTAGCAGTATGAACACATTTTTATTCTTCTTCATAGGTGGCCTACGAGCGCTTCCCAGGAGGTCACCAATCCTATGACTACTCCAGTCGAAACACACTTAACTATGAAGTTTTCAACACAACTTCTCAACTTGCTCCGAGAAAGCGCTTATAATATTTAGAGTTCTAATTATTAAGCCTAACATCTTTTCCTATAAGCGTAATGTGAGATTCAGTTCAATCCTAAGCCCCCTTTCACCTAGAAGCCTGCGAAGAGCTGCTTTACCTGGGGCCTTACCGCTTCCAAAGACATTCCCCATCCTCATCGGATACAGGATGTTACAGGCTCACCCATTTCCGCATGGTTCATCCCGAACCACACATAATATTGTAATTGGTTTGTCTCTGATACCATTTGTAACGACCAAACCCCTGTATAATATCAAAAGTATTGCCCGCTTCGGTTCAACCCAGCCCATACTAAGTTGAACCACAGTTTTATTCTTTTCATATGTGACCTATGAACACTTCCCAAGCAGTCACCCATTCCATAACTACTCCCACCGTATCACGCTTAACTATGGTGTTTTCAACACAATTCCACCACTTGCTCTGAAAAAGACACCTTTGATATCTAAGGTTCTGATTATTACTTAGGCTCCACAATGTTTTCTCCAATTTCGATGTAGATTTGGTTCATTTTTTCCTTTCCTTTCACCTCGAAGTTTGTCATTCTGAAAGCTTATTAGGAGTTGCTCTGTCTTGAGCTTCACCGCCCCAAAGACACTCTCTGCCCCATCGAATTGCCATCATCAGATGCAAGAGGTTACATTAGCTCCCCCGAGGGACTTGTGTACTGCCACTAAATCATTTGCTTATATGGATATCTTTAATTTTCAACACCTTACAATACTTTGTTCAATCCCCCATTTAAAAGCAATGGTGTAGGCCATGCCACCCTTCCAACAAACCCTGACAAAATTTTGTTTTGAATCGCGCCCGGGGTACTGCATTATGCGTCAGCAGTTTGTAGCGGCATTCCCAATAGGCAATCATCTTAGGCTGTTGTTGGGATGTTGCATTTAAAACAATGATTTTAGTCAAACACCATCGCAGGAATCCTGGTGCATTCCGGCGTTAACAAACACAAACACTCTGGAGGAATTTTTCTGTTCGGGGTCCGTTTCCAAATTTTCGTCCTACTCCAATCCGTTTCAGCCAACTGTAATACACTTTTGCGCTTGGAGCCGGAGCGAGCGAAAAAAATGCGAGGGAGATCAAAGCGACCATTGGGAGATCGCCCGGACGACATCCTAGACTCGCATAAAAAATTTGTAAAACCATAACCCCTAAACAATGTTTTGGCCCCGAAATGCTACCCTAGAGGTTTCAAACGCAGCCGCACCACCATCGCCCCGTTTTCTACCATAATTTCACACAACCACGGCTCAAATGCCACATTTCTCAGTTTGGTACAGTGGTGGCGGTCCTGAACGCGGTGGTAAAACCGTCATTCATAAACGCCCACCTAAGGAACGCGGTGCCCGTTCACAAATGACGGTTTTACCACCGTGTTCACGACCGCCGCCACTGTATCAAACGGAGCCTAAGCCTTATTGTTTGGGAAGGCATCTTATGAACCATCATACATGTATGATTGCTGTGCAGGTGTTTTGCTGATCCTACATATATTACATATCCTTATTGTTAACAAGCTTTTCCCAATTATTTACATTTATTGCAAAATCTACTGTGCACCATTGTTAGCTTTATTTATCGATAAATTTCGTGCGGATCTCGAACGAAAATCCCCCAGAACTGAATTTAATGATAAACAAACTATCAGGTTAACACAATTGTTCCTTCACTTTTTCCATGAACATTGCATCCCATCAGTTTCTTAACACTGAATGCATCATTTGTGTTTCAGGTAATCAAAGAGCGTGGAAGCGATATAATAATCGTCGGGCGGGGCATCATAAAGGCCTCCGACCCGGCGGAGGCGGCCAAAGATTATCGGATCCAGGGGTGGGAGGCCTATCTAGCCAGTCGCCCGTAGGTACGCCCTGCCGATATTTCCATTTTCTACGGAATTTTTTCTGCGAACTTAATAGGCTCCTCCCTGCCTTTCAGCCATGAACCCACCTATCTATTATGAACATCAATATCATTTCTTGCCCTTTTCGATATCATGCGAAAAATATATTAATCAGTCTATATTTTTACATAATGCACCCGCCCAAATGAGTGATGGCAATTTTGGAATTTCAAATCTTCGGCAAATTACCCTGGCTAATTGCTCCCTAAGGCTCCGTTTGGCACTGCGGTGGAGGTCGTGAATGCGGTGGTTATGAACCATCGTTCGTGAACGCCCGACCTCACCTAAGGAACTTCGTTCTCTTTTATGTTCAAAACTAGCTTTTTTTTTCTTTGTGGTGGTCATAACCGTTGTCATGCCAAACATACATTCTATGGTGATGACGTTTTTGTTCAAACTCACCGGAGCAAAAATGCCGTGCCAAACGGAGCCTTAAGTAGCTTGTTTTTAGAGAGAATATTGTCTTAGTAGTCTTTAACAAAGTCTATTTTTTCTACTTTGAGTCTATTTTTCGAAATACTTTTAGGAAACAAAAAATCGATACCTCGCATGCGCTTGCAAAAAAGAAAACCGCATAGTGCGCAATGGTCCGGACTCCGGACATACGAAAACCCCGGTCAACACAAAAAGATACTTTTTTATACCAATAACCGTGTTGGTTGTCCTAGCTAGGTGTGCAACTTGGATCGGTTCAGTTTAGTTCTACCTAAAATCAAGAACCCTCCCATATAGGTTTGGTTTCAAATTTTTGGAACCGGAATCGACCCACGGCCCTAAAGTACAAAACCGGATCTGAACCGTTCATTTCGGTTTTGGTTCTGGTTCTCGGTTCTCCTTATGTCTCCAAATAATTAAAAAAACGACTCTTCCATCTCATGATTTTTTATCATACAACTACAAATGTTTCGAAGTATTTGAATCCTCAATGAGTTCAAATTGTTTTCTTTAGGCATACGATTGTATCTCAATCATTTTTACGTATTAAGTCATACGACCATAACCGTTGTCTCAAATGTTTTTCTTTACTATTGATTTTTGGTTCTCGGGTCGATTCTGGGTACCCGACCTTTGGAACCGGGAACCGAGCTGAATTGTTAGTTTTGGTATTATGGGAATCAAACCCGAATCGAACCTATTTGGAATCAACCCTAATCGTTTGGTTCCGGTCCGGTTCTCGGCTCTTCGGTTATTTTTAAATGTCGCTGTATTATGGGAATCAAACATTGAATGTCGATGTTTTGTCAGTAAATCTGGAAGAGCTGTTGATGGAGTATCCCTAAAGGCGCTAATCGCACCCCATCCATGAGGGTGCAGTTATCCAAAGAACCCCCACTAGCGAGGTAACTACCCGAAGTATAACCATCGCCGCCATCGCTGCCATCGCCGCCATCGCCAGCATGACGGCCATGGCCGCCATGGCCGCCATGGCCGCCATCGCCGCCATGGCCGCAATCGCCGCCATGGCCGCCATGGCCGCCATCGCCGCCATGGCCGCCATGGCCGCCATCGCAGCCATGACCGCCATCGCAGCCATGGCCGCCATGGCCGCCATCGCCGACATCGCCGCCATGGCCGCCATCGCCGTCATCGCCGCCATCCCCGCCATCGCCGCCATCGCCGACGACATCGCGATCATCGCCCTCGCCATCGCCGTAGCAAATACCCATGAATAGTTTTAAACCTGTTGTAATTTAAAAACACATCGCACTCAGACAAATGAGTAAACTTCTTGGGGACACGGTTACATGGAAGGAAAAAACACAATACATAAAGTTTTAAACTACTCGAATCATTTTTTTTCTGAAATTTAAAAAGGAAAAATGATTTTTTTTTTTAAACTGTGGCCGGCATATAGCTAAAATCGGCCTGCGTTTAACATCGCTTTTTTTAAAAAATTGTGGCCTACATATAGCCAAAACTGGCCTGCGTTTAACATCACTATTTATATAACTAATTTTGTTTCAAATAATATAAACATGTATTTATGTTTTAGTTTTAAATATTATGTATGTCATTTACTTTTTATTTTTGGTCTTAGATTATGTATTTATGTTTTAATTTTGGTGATTGTTATCCGCACTACAGTTTTGGCTATCCGCACTTTTTTTGTATGAATTATTACGCGTCTTTTAGAAATACGTCTTGTACAAGCATTTTTAGGAAAAAAGATCAACACGAAAGTTGTAGATCTCATCAAGATCTACAACTTTCGTGTTGAACACTTTTCCTAAAAATACACGCACAAGACGTATTGCCGCTCTGATTAAAATATGTGCGTAACTATAGCGAATTTTTGGTTGTACATGCATTTTTAGGAAAAGTGTTCAACACTAAAGTTGTAGATCTCGACGAGATCTACAACTTTCGTGTTGAACATTTTTTATAAAAATGCATGTACAAGACGTATTTCAAAAAGGCGCATAATAACTCATTCAAAAAAATTGCGGATAGCCAAAACTGTAGTGCGGATAACAATCACCTTAATTTTTTGAACAACATAAATGACACGGTGCGGGTATCCACGTGAACCGTTGGATAATCTGTACTTTATTGTAAAGTGCATCACCGTACTTTATCCCCCATATGTAAATATTGGAGGGTTATAAGAGGTGGCTGGGTTGCAAAGAGTCTTCTGCTCGCCTTGCGGTGGTCTTCTGCTCGCCTTTGCTCGAGATTGGCTTTCTCAGCTCCCGATCTAGATAATCATTCTGAGAAAAATCTAGGCCAGCTGCCCTGCCTGGCGAGTTGAGATCGGCCTCGTGGGTTCGGACAAGGTGAGGAAAGCCCGAAACCGACGGTCTACCCTCCGCCTGCGTGTTGAGTTTTGATGAGACCAGAGAGTGGCAACCGCTTCCGCTAATAACCGAACCGGGTTGACAATACGAGGGTATGCCTCCGTCGTAAACATGGCGGTTATGAATTATCGTTCGTCAATGCTCGACCTCACCTAAGAAACTTTATTCACTTTTTTGTTCAAAACTAGTTTTCTTTTCTTGGTGGCGGTCATAGCCGCTGTCATGCAAAACAAACATTCTACGACGGTGCAATTTTTTGGCCAAACTCATCGGTGCAAAAATGCCGCACCAAACAGAGCAATTGTCCAAGATATAGTGGTTGCATGCCTTATTTCATAAAGTAGAGTGTTAAATTAAAATTGGGCATTGTTAAAAGGCAATTCAGAATTGGCTATTGGCAAACTAATTTATATGAGTTATTACGCGCCTTTTAAAAATATGCTTTGTACATACATTTTTAGGAAAAGTGTTCAACACAAAAATTGTAGATCTCGTCGAGATCTACAACTTTCGTGTTGAACACTCTTCCTAAAAATGCACGCACAAGACGTATTGTCGCCCTGATTGTAACTATAGTGAATTTTTTAAAATAACAAGAAATTGATTTGCCAATAGCCAATTCTGGTTTGCCTTTAACAACACCATTAAAATACTCTCATGTATTGTTAGATCTCCTATTTTTATAGATTTCATGAGGGAAATATTATTTAGTATTATTTAATATTATTTTAAATTAAAATAATAACTTTTTAATATATATTTATACATACACGATACATCTATACTAATATATAAAGATATCACCTTATGACGTAACATGATCGACAAACGAATACGAGACGTCGGATCAAGATCCAAATGATCATATCCATTTGCAGGTGGTCTGTGAATAGCCTTTTAGTTTTGCGCTGGTTGGTTATTCGCAAACCACCGTAGTCTGCAAATAGCCAAACATTTTTGCGCAGGCTGGCTATTCGCAGACCGCCTGCGTAGAGTTTTATTTCAAAAAATCATAATAAAATAACGTATAAATAATAAAAAAAGAATTATTAAAAAATACAAAAAAATGAATTAATTTAAAAAAATAAAATTATTTAAAAATAAATTAAACTAAAAAATTAAAATAAACCCGCCGATCAGGGGCGGGTGAAGCACGCCGCCGCGGTGCGGGTACTGTCGCACGGGACACGAAAGCCCCCATGCATCGTCATTTTTTTCCAAATAAGGCCTTGCCCATTTTTGTCCTGCTGGACAGGCCCAATTCAAATCAGGCCAGACCCGACCTAAGTTGAGCCCAGCTCAAACCAGGCCAGGCCCAATTCAAATTGGGCTCAAGCCAGACTCTTGCAATAAAAAGTGGCCTGCTGAGCCAACAAAATTGGACCCAAGCAGACCCCAAAGCTAATGGCTAGTTGCCGTTTGGCAGCATGAATGATGGACGCCAACCCAACATTTAATGCTGGGCTAGCCGCCCAACATGGGCGGACAACCCAACATTTAAATGATGGGTTGTCCGCTCCGCATTTAAGCATGCTTCCAGGTGGGCTCGGGCTGGGAAACAGTCCGGGCTCTGGCTAAATAAGGGGGGCCTTGTGAGGTCCCTTAGGTCTTGCTTGGGCCTAACCAGACCCAAGCTTAATCGGGCTTCGACCCAAGTAGACCTGTGCTGAGCAATTGGGCTTCGGCCTAATAGACTCGGGCCGGATCTCTTACATCCTAGTAGTTACAATAGACAAATGGCATGATTTGAGTCATTACACACTCAAATCTTGGCCCTCTATAAAGATTAATATCCAAATTTTATCTACATTAAATACCTACAATTTTATATTATATAAATCTCGGAATTTAAATTATGAAATTTGCATAGTTATTAGCTTTACATAGTTTACAGTATGATGATTATTATTTCATTTATATAATTATTCAATTTATAATCATAAATTCTATTTTACCTCTTAGTAAAAAAACTAATTACACAAAGCTTAGATTCTTTCCAATATACATATCCATACTATATTAAAAAAAATATTCTTTTGTGCAATATTCAGCTTTATGATTTTACTTATCTTTATTATAAATTTTTAATTTTTTTCTAATTTATATGAATTTCTTTAATTTTAGAAAACTACTTGATTACATAATCAATCTTTGGGCCAAAATGTTATCAGCATAATATCTTAGAATTGATTGTTGAACTACTTGATTACATACTTCACCCGATATCCTCGCTGCATAGTATTTGACAATAATTGTATTGTAGCTCATGTTGCCAATAAGAAAAGCGAGCAATCATGAGTACTATTGCGGTTGCATTAGGCTCCGTTTGTTTCGGTTGTTGCTGATCGAAAAGTAGCTGTTAGAGATGAAGTCTGGAAAATTAACTGTTTAGGGAAAATGAAGTTTGCAGTAAAAATCTGTTTGTGTAAAATGGAGTTTACAGAGCTGTTCGAAAAGCAGTGCATAAAAACCGTTTGCTAAAAATAGAGTTTGGTAAAATAAAAGCAATAAGAAGATCTACAAGAACATGATAAATAGAAAGCTATGACAATAGTCATCTCTAACAAAATGTTATCACTACATCCTTGTACTAAAAGATATACTCATATGCATCAAAAACTAATTGTACACAACTGATATCAAATAACAAAATTGTTATTAACAGAGCTAAGGACTACACATATAGACGATTAATTAGCATCATCTCAAACCAAGTATCTTTAAGTATTTTCAGCAGAAACAGCTAGCACCATCCCAAATGTTGTATAGGTCAAAACCTTGGGCAGGAGGGATGACTTCATTAAACATAGAAAAATAAACCACCATCATGGTATAGAAGCCAAAGGAAACCCACGACTGATAATTCAGAGATACCAACAGTCGGGCCGGCGCTGCTAAGAGAAGCCATGGCAGTGAGAGATTTTGGTACATAGAATGGTTTGTAAGGGTAGAGGGAAGCGCAGGAAGGGTTGTTAGGGTTCCATGGGGTGAGAAGAGGAACAGAAATCTAGTGAGAGGGCCATCCGCGCCCGGGATTATAGTGACGAGTGCGTGAAAAGAAGCCCTAACAACAAGGGTTGGGAGATCGAGCAGGGGAGAGTGGAGGAAGACGTTGGATTTGGTGATTGCGAGGAAGAAGAAGCTCCGCCCATGGCCTTTCGCATTCCACAAACGTCATGCGTCTAGACCACGCGAAAAGGAGGTCCCGGCTACGGTTTGGGAAATACCTAGAAGCGGCTTATTTTAAAAACGGAGGAAGGCAAAAAAGCTCCCGCAAATGCCTAAAATCAAAGAAACGACGTTTTGGCCAAACCTAAAATGAGGGGAAAAGCGGAAACAAACGGAGCCTAAGACACTCGTACATTATCACTTGTATATATACATATATATTTATTAAAGTGGGAGAGAGAGAGAGAGAAATATAGGAGAGATGGGGCGAGAGTGCGGCGGAGAGGGAAAGAGAGAGGAAAAAAAGTAATCTTTTTAAGTACATACGTATTTTTTTTTACAAAATAAATATTGTTATATTGATGTCTATTTTTTTACGGTCATTTCGAGTACTCATATGTATATGTTGCGGGCGCAGCCTGCAAACGCATCGAGCACGGGCGAAGCCCGCTGGATGTCGCTGAAGGCCATCCGACAACATCGCGCCGGGGGTGGGCGAAGCCCGCCGTCGCCGGCTGGGTACTGTCGCGCTTGGCCGTAGGGGAGGAGACCCGTGTCGGGTACTCGTGTGTGTGTGTATACACACACACACACACACACACACACACACACACACACACACACACACACACACACACACACACACACACACACACAAGCAACTTCGCACGGGCTTCACACGCATTTGAGCGGATTGTGTCTGCATATGAGCGGGTTGCGCCCGCATGCATATGGACACTTACCTTTTATTCAAAACATATAAATAGTACTTAAAATTACCGTAAAGAAATATGAATCAATATTCCTATTTTTATTTTACAAAAAATGTAAACTTTTACCTAAAAAATTAATTTCTCTCTCTATTTCTCTTCTTTCTACCTCTCCCTCATATCCCTAAATGTAGATATATGATGGCTACAAAGATTCTCTCTCCCTCTCTCCCCCTCTCTTCTCTCTTTCTTTCTCTCTTTTCATTGGATGGCTGAGATCAAAATCTTGTCACATATTGGATGACTAAGATTAATTCTGCAACTCAAAACTACTTCTTTAATGTTGTTAAAGATATATATTATTGCGGTACACACAGTGTGCCATTTTTTGAACAACCTACAAGCCGTACACCTCCACCCATCTTCGCACACGGAGTGCGGTTGTTTATGTGCGGCGGGTTGTTGAGGTGGAGTCTTGAACCCGCGACCTCTTATATATAATTATATAATTGCGACTGTCAAATCAAATAAATAAACGTGACTTTGAAAAATAAAAGAGAATGGAAGATAAAGAGAGGAGAGAGAGAAAGAGAGAGAGTGAGGTGTCAAGCGTGAGGCTGCGAGCCATGAGTGTCGTCGCGCCGTGACACTGTTTCAGGCGCATGGGGGTCACCATGTATTGTCACTCGTGTGTGTATATATCACATACTTTCTTGTAAAAGTTATTTACCAGTATATGATAAAAAAGTGAACACTCATGCTCTCAGGTCCAAGCATTACCTTTATTAAAATATCAATTTAGTATTTTTAATAAAATACTATTTAAAATTTTAATTTAATTTTTATTTAAAAATATTTGCTTTGAAAAAAAATTCAAAGTATATGATTAATTTGATAGTGTAATAGTAACTCTTTTATTAAAACTAATATATATATATATAATATTAGTAAAATTTTAGACATAAAAATGATATAGATAGATATAATTAAGAATTAAGATAGTAAAATATAATTTCAATATATTATATCAAATAAAATTTGTTATTTATTTAACATAATGGACATGTTTTATTATAAATTAGTGTTAATGCACAGATTTTTCTTGAGAAATGAGTGTGATGATAATATCATAAAGCAATGTTATAAGCAAATTATTTTTCGCTAATAGTAAATTTTGGCTATTAGCAAATCAACTATTTTCCAAACTGTCATTCACAAAAATTTTTGTTATTAGCAGACCATTCGATTTTTTTCTTAAATACAATGTTGTAAAGAAAATAATATTGCCACTCTAGTAAAGAGAATAATAATATTTTTGCAACTATTTCAAGTCAAAATGATGAAAAACCACACAACAACATCCTTTCTTCTTTTATTCGTAATTGATGATATCCAGATCGTAAATCAATCTTCGAAAATACTTTTGCGACAACTAACTGATCGAATAAATCATCTATGCGTGGAAGATGATATTTATTCTTCACAGTTAGTTTGTTTAATTCCCGATAATCTATACATAGACGCAAAGTTCAATCTTTCTTTTTCACAAAAAGGACATGAGCTCCCCAAGGTGATGATCTTGGTTGGATGAAGTTCTTGTCTAATAGCTCCTGTAATTGGCTTTTCAATTCTGCCAATTCTTTTGGAGCCATTCGATATGGTGTCTTTGCCACTGGAGTTGCTCCTTCAGTTAATTTTATTTCAAAATCTATTTCTCGTATTGGAGCTAATCCTGGTAAATGGTCTCGGAATACTTCAAGAAATTTACATACTACTGCTATAGAAGAAATATCTTTTTTTCTTCATTTGTTCCCTTGATCATTATGAGCATAGCTGCACAACCTTTTTGTAGTTTTTTTACTGCATTCATAGCAGAAATTAATATCTTTAGTGCTTCTCATAATTCATGAAATATAACGAAGCTTTGATTTGGACATTTTATAGTTACTTCCTTTCTTTTACAATTAATTACTGCTTCATGTTTGGTCAACCAATCCATACCCAAAATGATGTCAAATTCATTAAGTGGTAATATAGCTAAGTCTACCTCCAGCAATGGGTTATTAACACCAAATTGAACTTGAGCTCGAAATTGTGTTATCATAATATGATTGTTGGGCATCAACACATGAAGTGCATTATTGATTTGATATGGTTTCATCGATAAAAAATTAAGTATATGACTTGAAACGAATGAGTGACTTGCGCCGGTATCAAATAAAACTTTCAGTAATTTCCCTTGGACATCAATCGTACCTGTGACGGCATTGTCATCTGCCTTTGCATCTTGTTGTCCCAAGTTGAAAACTTGAGTCTGGATTCGTCTTTCTTCACCCATAAATCCAATTGGTGTTGGAGTAGACGCATATGATTAACCTTCTTTATTAGTTCCCATTTGATAAATTTTCTGGGGTTGCTGAGTCGGAACTCCTTTCATGCTCCCTTCTCGTGTTGGTCTTTTGGGACATTCCTGCTGGCGATGTCTCGGCTGACGACAAATGTGAAAATTTTTCGTAGATCTAGGAGTGAGCAGGAATAGTATAACTCAAAGTTCAAGCCAACAACTAGAAGCACGTGAAAAACAACTTCAATCTTTATTG
Organism: Dactylorhiza incarnata; assembly: GCA_033032865.1. Taxonomy (NCBI): domain Eukaryota; kingdom Viridiplantae; phylum Streptophyta; class Magnoliopsida; order Asparagales; family Orchidaceae; genus Dactylorhiza; species Dactylorhiza incarnata. The sequence goes on from JAWHQI010000390.1 coordinate 313,047, forward strand.
ATGCTAGCAGAAAACTTCATTACAAGGCGAGATATACATGACGAGACATGATTTCGCAAGTACACAAAAAAATAGAAGAGAAATACAAGCTGAAAGGATAACCAGTGGTCTGCCAACCGAGACCGCCCGACCGCCCGACCTGACAGTCCGCTCGGCTACAGAACAAGACCGCCCGAACTGCCTGCCTGCGACTTGAACAACACCAACTGAGAACCCCGCGAACTCCCGAACTCCACTGATCCTCCCGAACTCCAGCAACCCGCACTGCAAGCCGCGAGACCGCCCAAACACCTTCAGAAGAGGAGGTGACCGTTGCTACCCGCACAATCCGCCGAAGCTGCACAAGACAAGTTCGATCAGCTAACCGGCCAATCACAAAAAGAGACCGCAAGAACAGGACGCGAGCTCAGCTTACACTTGGTACTACTATTTTTGCTGCTACAGTGACTCCTATTTATTGGCGGTCGACCTGATCCAGTCACCGCCCTATGAGATAGAGTCACGACCCTTGACCGCGCGACCAGACTGGTCAACCCGCGCGATCAGCAAAAAGATCCTTCTGCTTAGTGAGCTCGCCGACTTCAACAGAAGCTGCGCGATCATGACAACTCGCCTGGTCATGACGCTCACCACCTGTGATCGCCACCCGACCTCCTCCAGAGACCGCGAACACACCAGGCCGATTAAGACAACAGCCCGCCAAGTCGACCAAACACCTGTGACCGCATATACCAGCAGATCGCCGAAGGACCAGCTATGCGAACACAAACCGGAGACCGCGCGACTAAGAAGACCTTAGTCCGCGCGCACCACAAAGAACCGGACAGCCACCAGACCGGAATGCCCCACCACGCGGTCACAAGCACCAGATCGCGCGGTTACACCGAACAGAAAACAGCTCTCCACGCGGTCACACGACCAGACCGCGCGGCCTCACCTCGGCACCCTTGGACAGAAGAACGGCGGTCACGCCGAATAGCCCGCGACTAGACCAGAGAGGTCAGACCGCCAGAGGAGACTGCAAGACCGTGCGGTCAGACCAGACCGTGCGGTCCCCCCCAGACCGCCAACTCCACAAACTTCCACTTCAACATTTTCAACACTCCTTCTTGAAGTGGGAAGTTGAAAACAGCCCAAGTAAACTCCTTAGCCGAGTAAACGACCCCTTCGCCAGCGCCTTTGTGAATATGTCAGCAATGTTGTCCTGACTCGGAACATGCTCGGCCGAAAGAGACCCCTCCAGCACCTTCTCACAAATGAAATAATGTTCGATCTCTATATGCTTGGTCCTCTCGTGACAAACTGGATTAATAACCAGTTTGAGAGCATTCTCATTGTCGCCGCGGAGCAGAGTCGGACCCCGAACCTCTTTATGGACGTCTCCTACCAACCTCCTAAGCCAGATGGCTTCTTGAGCTGCCAAGGCCGAAGCCTTGTATTCCGCTTCCGTGGTTAAGACAGACACGGAATCTTGCTTCTTGCTGCACCATGATATAGCTGTGGGGCCCGCCATGAAGATGTATCCAGACATCGACTTTCGATCATCCGAATCTCCACCGTAATTAGCATCCATGTACCCATGCACCTCGAAGCCCGCATCCCTCCTATAAAGGAGACCCATATCCGAAGTCGCCTTGACATACTTCAATATATTCTTGGCCGCTAGTAGATGAGGCATCCGTGGTTCCGCCATATAACAGCTCACCTTGCCAACTGCATATGCAATATCCGGCCTGGTAATCATCAGATAGATCAAGCTCCCAACCAGAGCCCGGAACACCAGCGGATCTTCCAGAATCCTCCCCTCATCCTTGCGAAGTTTCATGGCCTTCTCCAGAGGTGTGGAAATGCACTTCTCTTCCTTCATGCCGAACCGCTCCACGATTCGCTCTGCATATCCAGCCTGGGACACCAGCACTCCACTTTCCTTCCTCTGCACTTCGAGTCCAAGGAAATGGTGAAGCTCACCTAAGTCCTTCATCTCGAATCTGATAGATAGCTCTGCCCGAAGCTTTGCTACATCCTCCTTCGAATTCCCCGTCACGATCATATCGTCGACGTAGAGCAGCACGATGACTTGAAGCGCCCCGCTCTTCTTGATAAACAAGATCGAGTCAGAGTTTGAAGCAACGAATCCACAGAATAAGAGATACTCTGCAATCTTCCCGTACCGCGCCCTCGGCGCTTGCTTCAACCCATACAGGGCCTTCTTCAACTTGCAGACATAGTCAGGAAAATCTTCAGACACGAAGCCTGACGGCTGGACCATGAAGATGTCCTAGTCAATCTCGCCGTACAAGAACGCATTCTTTACGTCGAGCTACCAAATCTCCCACCCCCAACAAGCCGCCAAGGCAATCACAACCCGAACTGAAGTCATTTTTTCCACCGGACTGAATGTCTCTTCATAGTCTTCACCGTATTGCTGCGAGAATCCCCGAGCCACAAGACGAGCTTTGTATCACTCGATACTACCGTCCGCCTTCTTCTTGAGCTTATAGACCCACTTGCATGTCACAGGGGTGATACCCTTGGGCTTGGGCACCAGAGAACAAGTCTCATTCTTCTCAAGAGCACTCATCTCTTCCTGCATAGCTTAATTCCACTGTTCCACGCCTTTGGCCTTCTCAAAGCTCACTGGTTCCCGCTCATCCAAGGGTCCAGCAAAGAAACATGAGACAAAGCTCACCATGTTTCCTCCTATATAGCGATCAGGAGTAATGATCGTTCGCTTCGATCTCCTCAGCTCCTTCCCCTGACTCACAACATACTCAGCTGCTTCTTCCCTAACTCCCCTTCCAGACGTACTAGGAGCATCGCTCCCCCTGCTCCCTGATCCAGAAGCCTCCGTCCCAGAACTAGAAGTAGATGGACCACCTGGTGACACAGACAGCTCCACCTGAAGATTTTCCACAGCTATCACCGGCTCCTCCACCCTGCTTTCTGGTAGCTCAATACCAGAACTTCCCTTATAAGACGTTACCTCGTCAAACACGACGTCGCGAGATACAACGAATCTCCGCGTCTCCGGGTCCATGCATTTCCAGCCCTTCTTCCTATCATCATATCCCACGAAGACCAGCTTCCTTGCTTTCGCATCTAGCTTCGTTCGAAGCGCATCTGGAACGTGCACATAGCAGGTGGAACCAAACACCCGAAGGTGTGCCACACTTGGCTTTTCTTTGAACATCATCTCATGCGGGGTCAACATGTTGATGGGACTGAGAGGCATCCTGTTGATGACGTAGGCAGCACAAGACATTCCCTCCGCCCAGAAGGACTTTGGGAACCTCACCATCTCCCCCAGACACGGACACCCATACCATCTGCCTTGCCAGACTCTCCTACGATGCAAGAGATTTTCCAGCTTCAGCAGAGACGGCTGATTTGCCCAACCCTGCACCGACGTCACAAAGGCCACATACTCCTTCCGCAAGCCACGGATGATGTGCCTCTTCAGCTTCGCCTTAGAAATTGGCTCATCAGGATCCAGTGCTGAAATCTCAGCGCACAGGTTCTTCATCTTCAGGAAGAACGTAGAAATAGAAAGATCACCCTGAGCTGACCTAGCCAGCTCATTCTCTAGTAATTGAAGTCTAGCCACATTCTTTTTGTTAAACAGCCCATCCAGGGCTCTCCAGATCTCAGCAGCTGATCCACACCCCATGATGTGATCAAACAGGTCAGGTGATATTGCCCTTTTTAGAGCGAACTCTGCTTTGGCATTAATCCGCCTCCAATTTCTCACCTCATGACCATTGTCCCCAATCAGGATAACTTCCTCCGTGCTCTCTCCTCCAACTATCTCCCAGAGGTCCTCACCCAGAAGATAACTCTGCATACACGACTTCCACTTCTTAAAGTTAGTCGAGTTGAGCATCTCAATTCCAAGACCTCTTGCTTCCATGGCTCTACCACTGGTTCCTTCTTCACAAAGGCGATGACAACTATGAGTTATTCACTGATCTATCCATTCCAACCTCCCTCTGATACCATGTGAAAAATTTTCGTAGATCTAGGAGTGAGCAGGAATAGTATAACTCAAAGTTCAAGCCAACAACCAGAAGCACATGAAAAACAACTTCAATCTTTATTGATGCTAGCAAAAAACTTCATTACAAGGCGAGGTATACATGACGAGACATGATTCCGCCAGTACACAAAAAACAGAAGAGAAATACAAGCTGAAAGGATAACCAACGGTCTGCCAACCGAGACCGCCTGACCGCCCAACCTGATAGTCCGCTCGGCTAGAGAACAAGACCGCCCGAACTGCCTGCCTGCGACTTGAACAACACAAACTGAGAACCCCGCGAACTCCTGAACTCCACTGATCCTCCCAAACTCCAGCAACCCGCACTGCAAGCCGCGAGACCGCCCGAACACCTTCAGAAGAGGAGGTGACCGCTGCTACCCGCATAATTCACAGAAGCTGCACAAGAAAAGTTCGATCAGCTAACCGGCCGGTCACAAAAAAAGACCGCAAGAACAGGACGCGAGTTCAGCTTGCACTTGGTGCTACTATTTTTGCTGCTACAGTGACTCATATTTATAGGCGGGCGACCTGATCCAGTCACCGCCCTATGAGATAGAGTCACCACCCTTGACTGCGCGACCAGACTGGTCAACCCGCGCGATCAGCAAAAAGATCCTTCTGCTTAGTGAGCTCGCCGACTTCAACAGAGAATTCTCCTTAATCGCATAGAGGAATATACATTCGAAGGTTCCTAAGGCATGAAATATGATATAATTAGCTTTTAATGAATGAACATCTAACGGTAGATATTCTCGTAGTTTTGTTACATACGATTATGCATTACTCATTGTGGCCAAGTATTCCGAAACCTAGCTTTGATACCATTTAATTGTAACGGCCCACATACCATTATAATTTATACAGTATCATAAGCAGTATTCCAGTTCACATATAGTGCAACATAATATATTTTTTTATCACAATGAGTTTGCATAACATACAAAAACATTAACTTTTATTCCTTCAAAGCGTCATTACACCAGGTACAGAAGATTTACACATGTAATAACTCTTGTGAAAATACTATCATACTTGATCTCTTACTCTTCTTGACCCTTCAGCTTGAGAAGTATTTTCAGGGATAGTTGGATTGACGTTGATTGGCTCCTAAAAATTTAGCCACAAAAGGATTAGTCTAAAAAAGACTGTGAGAATTTAGATCTTTAACCCGCTATACATGCAAATAAAATGGAGCAGTAACAATATGCATATAATTTCCATTAAATTGGCAATATGAGTAAAATTAGTTGCATCATTATATCCAGATGTAACATATTTCAAATCGGTAATGAAAAACAATAAGTTAACTTAGTTCTAAAGTTAAGTTAATAACTAGTATATAAGCACTGGCGGACCCAAGTGGAGACACACCCGGGCACGTGTCCGGGTGTAAATTCTGAGGAAAAATTGGGGGCTAGTATGTAGGCAGTACCCTAATACTAAATTTAGGCATTAATGCCACCCGAAGAAAAGGAGAATAACTGCAGTATAGGCCTGATAAGATGAAAAAAATGAAAGGTTGTGTTGTCAATTGTCATGTCTAGGCTGCTCAAAGTTCCAACAACAATTCTTTTTATTATTCTTCTCAATCCGTCGATTGAACCGAAGGTAATTCTTCTTATTTATTTATTTATTTTTATTCCAGCTTTTTCTTACTTTCATCTCCTTTTTTTATTTCTATTTTTTCTTCCTCTTTCTTATTTTCTTGTTTTTGTTTTTTATGCCAACTCAGTCCTCATCCTTACACTTCTCCTTTTGTTTATTCATTTTCTTAATTTTTGATTCTTTTTTATCTTGTTTTATGCCGCCTTCTCTTATTCTCTTCTTATTGAATATGAGTTTTTTTTCTATAAAATTAGAACGAGATTACATTTTATATCCTCAAAGTTTTACATTCATTATTTAGCCCCGAAATACATGATCTTTGGTTGGAAAATTTATTTTTGATTCTTGGTACTTATTGTCAATTAATTTTCGGTAAATATTGCAAAAAAAAGTAATAAAAATTAAAATATAAACAATGATTACTAGTTAAAAATTTATGTGTATTTCAATTTTGTGAGCCTCAAACAAAGTCAATAAGATTAATATTTTAATTGTGATTTGCTTAATTTAATTTTTTTAAGTGTGCTCGGGTTAAGATAAATTTCTATTTCCGCCACTGTATATAAGTGAGGTCAATTTTATTTATGTGAATGAGAAAATGTGGAGGGTATCGGTATAATAATGTTAGTATCAGTATTTGGGCCCGACCCTTCAGGGCCAACAACTACAAAATCGGTATGCTCATCATACGTTAATGCTTTTCAGCCGACTGTTTTGGCTGTCATCATAATTCAGTACAATCTTTGCCCCCTCGACTTTTCTCAGCATCGATACATTTTATGTGTAGCTTATTATTGTATACTTATATGTCATTTAAGAGAAAAATAGTATTTAATTATTAATCCTCTCAGGTTATAATCGCTTCTTTGATTTCTTTGCAATAATTGTCATCTTTAGCGATTTATATTGTGCCAGTGATCGATATTTGAAATATAAATTCATTCAATAATGTATGCGCATACAGTAATAATATTCTTATTTTCACAATAACATGTATATAATTCAAAGTATGGTAAATATCGCATAAATTAAAGAAATAATCCTCACTTGTATCATTTCATTTCCTTTATCACGTCGTAGGTCATTGTCGCATCTATCGTTTGATGTCATCCTTCGAGTTTCTGTAATTAGGCATCAGTTACTAGACAACTCTTTTTTATCGAGGTTGCATCTTTACTTAGAGGAGATTTGACTTTATTTGGTGATAAAGAACTTTTCAGGAGTGGTCTTTCTTAGAGAAGAAAAGATTTAGGTGAGCTCTAAGTAGACTTAGAAAATATTTACTAATTCCAATACAAGATTGCATGCCACTAAAACTGATTAAAAGAAGAAACCTGACATTATGCCAACAACCATGTTGACCTTTATTAAATTACTCATATGACGATAGAAAAAGGGCAGATATATACATAAAGGAATCCAAATTCAGACCTTATAATTCAAACTTCAGAAATAGAGAGATAGAAAGGAGAAAAGTGGGTGAGGGAGAAGCCTTAAATACATTAGCTTATTTATTAAAATCTTTACTTCCTGATAATAAAAATCAAATTTGTGAATACTAATAACCAAATAATCCCAACTTGATAGCAGTCGACCATCAGGAGGAAACCATCCTCAACATTACCATCAAAGCCCAAATTTTCAGTTATGGGGATGCAACCATATTTCAGAATATGAAGAATAGGAAGAAGAGGAGGGGGTGGAAGAAGGGATACTTCTGAACTTTTCCATGCTTGAAGCGACACGATTTCATAGTAGGTGTCGTCGAGAGGAGGAGGAAGAGAGCCGTGTGTAAGCAGAGGAGAAAAACTCAACCGAAATCCTTGCATGTGCGTGGCTTTGCCCCCGAGTCGCCTCGCCTGCCCTAAAAGAGCCGTGAAGGAGAGACGCACGACTTTTCTTTCGGCTTTTGGAGATGCGGCTGATGAGTTGGGTTTATAAATAAAAGAAGCCTTTATACGCATATAAGTATAATATAACATAAATTTGTTTAATTACAATTATACTCATATAAATATAATATAAACCATCTCTTGCATAAGTACTAAAGGCAACCTTATTATATATTGTTGTGTAATTGCAATTGTAAGTGCAATATATGTACCACATTCATGTAGGCTTGTAACATTATTTTCTTAAAATACCCGTAGGTACCAATCTTTCGTCAAACATATTCATAATAAAAGCACGTAAAATCTTCGATGACACATTTGACATTGATATGTATTTTCATCATCGGGGATATTTATAATTTAAACAAAAATATTTGAAAAACTAAATTAAATTATTTCATGAAATCTTAGGTATTACAAGCCGCCCGAAGTACATGGATCAGACAACCTATATATTCAGTTGTTCACGTGAGAGATAAAAAGAGTTTTACAGAGGAGTAATCACGTGATTTGCTAATATAAAAATTAAAAGAGTCAACAAATAGGTCTATTATTTTAAAATCATGTTCTTTGAATTCAGCGGTGAATCCAAGAATTTCAACAAGAGCGGGCAAACATTATCTTCCTCCAGCAAAAAAAAATTGAACGACTTCGTCTTACCAGAGCCATTTTTTTTCATCCCGCCACTGTTTTATAAAAGGGTCAAAATTCATTGTCTCGACGAGAGAAATTCAAATCCACCTCCGACTTAGGCTTCGTTTGAGTTGGCGGTGGCGGGAGCAAGCGGCGGGTGGAGACGCCGGGTTGAGGGTCTGTTTGGCTAAGCTGTAGCGCTGGGATAAGCAGTGGTGGGAAACAGCGGTGCAGGAATCTGCTGTTTTGCAGCGGTGGAAAAAAATTCATGAAACTGTTTGGAAAACTGTATTTGCAGTGCTGTGTGAAACAGTGGTGCAAAATTAAACAGTAAAAAAATTAAACAGTAATGAAAATAAACAGTAATGAAAATTAAACAGTACGCATAATTTACGAAGCCCAACTAAGAATTAAACAATTTGCTCGACATAAATATTTGCGATAAATATAATTCAATTAGTTGACGTTCTCTATTCTCCAACGCAAGTAAATATCATCTGCAAAAGAGAAATACGCTAGATTAGATAAATTTAATATAAAATAAGTAGTTTAGCTGCAAAAGAGAATTACCCGTGAGCATTTTCTAATTGGTCCGCAATGAATTCTCTTAAAGCAGACATCTCAGGTGCACCTGTCCCCTCATGTGTAATTGGCTCTACGCTCGGAGTTGTGACTCTGTCGGTTCGTCGACGTTGTGCCCTATGTTCGTATGCCTCTGGATGCACGAAGGTCTCATCAAGATCACATGCTCTAAACTCTGGATCAACCCTAGACGGATGCCTTCTTATGTAATTATGGAGGGCCATTGTAGCCACCACAATTATGCATTGCTTTGAAAATGAGTATTGCGGCATCTTTCTAAGGATGCGCCATTTATTTTTCCACACGCCAAAACTTCGTTCGATAACAGTACGCAGAGATGAGTGCGCTTGATTAAATATTTTCCGGCGACCTTCAATAGGACGATCACCTCGAGCAAAGTCAGACAAGTGATATCTTGTTTCTGGGAATGGCTTCAGAAGACCCGTTTCTAATGGATATCCAGCATCAACCAGATAATATTTTCCTGTATTTAAATGATTAAATATCAGAATGTTTTAAATATTAAGTGATAAATAATAAACATTGTTATATACCCGCAAAGGCCTTGGGGTGCGATTAGTGAAAACTCCACTAATGAGAGGTGGGGACAACAGTCAGGGCGCAATTGCCCAAGGGCCCAAGCCTGACATCTCCGCCACCGGCAGAACCAAGGCGCTCGCGGAGCAAACCGCGAACGCGCGCGTTAGCCACACGCGCGGTAGCGCGCGGGCAACGCCCCCGTCGCAGGAGAACAGGCTCGCCGCGCCCCCTCGGGGCGCGACTCGCGACAAGCCACGACCACCCCCAAGGGGGTGCGGCCCAGCCGCACCCCCCAAGGGGGTGCGGCCCGGTCGCCCCCAAGAGGGGCGGCCGGGCCGCACCCCTTAAGGGGGGTGCGGCCCGGCCGCACCTGTAACGCCCCTGATTTTTTCGGTATTGTGATGTTGCCAAAAGAAAATGAACCCAGCTTCTTCCTCATTCTGTCTGAACCAGAGAGAAAAGCGAGCGACGGGAGTGACGATTTCGTGAATCTTCTAGACGCCGCCGACGGAGCTCCGGTGGTCGAAATCGCGAGCCGAGCATAGATTCGGAAAGCTCTCGACGAGAGCTTCGTCCTCGTGGTAATTTCCTTCCGCTTCGTGAAACTTTTTCGTTAGGTCTTTTGTACCCTAACCTTTTCTAGCCCGATCTCTTGTAGATCTTGACTCCTCTCGCCTTCTCGTAACCCGATCTACAACGGGGAGCGATTCGGAGAGTTTTTCCAGCAAAACCTAAGGCAAGTGGTGTTCTTGCCCTTGCTCTTTCTCTTTGCCATATAACCGCTCCAAGCCGGTGCTCTTGATCTAACTGAGCCATATCTCCATTCTTTTATCCTCTAATTATTGCTGCTAATAACTGGACATTTTGCCAGTTAATAAAAAGACTTTTGTTAGCATTATATCTACTTGTATTTTCCATTTATGCTTGCAATTTAGTGTGATATGATCTGTTGGGCCTCGCCCATTGCTCCTTGAAAGAACCATGAAAAAAATGTGAATGATCCGTTGGAGGTCGTACACGATGTTGGCGGTGCCACTGGTGCGATGCTCTTTTAATTTAATAAATTCTGTTGAAGGTTGTACACGATGTTGACAGTGCCACCGGTGCGGTGCTCTGAGGGTCGTGACGATGCGATATGGATTTATCCCCGCACGGCTTTTTTTTTTGTCTGTCTGATGAGCTGATCAGTCTCTATAATTCTGAACAAGAGTAACATAATTAATAATTTGAAAGTTGATGGTTCTTTTCTTTTGCTTATGGCGAGTTTCGTCATCGCCTGTGTTCTCATCTTTGTTTGGTGAGCTTTTTCCGCTGACTTTTTAGTTTCTGTTGTTGCTTCCTTTTTGGCTGTTTATTAGATTCTTCTGCTGTTTCTTTTCCTGTGACTATTTGCTGCTAGCTTTGTCATCACTAATCCTTGCAGATACCGTTTCCCTCCGGTCTCGCGAGGTTTGTTTACTTTCTTGTTTTCCGCACTACTTGTAACTTGCTTCTGAGGTGTTCTTTCTTTGAATGCCTCAGGTTCTGGACAGTAGCAGGTGTTAGTGCGGAGTTGCTTTAGTTGCTGTCTTCTGACCCTTTTGAGGTAGGGTATTCTGTGGTCTTGCCGGCCCATAGGTTCGTGTCAGATGTTGACGCCCGTGGTGCCGTTTGGTTAAACTTTTGTTTCACTGCTGCTGTTATTTATTGTTCATTTTTGAACACTTGTTCTGGAATTGCGGCACAAGTGAATTGGCTTTATAGCCCCTTGCGGGTTGGCTTTATAGCCCCTTGCTTAGATATGCTAAGGCATTTGTAGCATTGTGCATCATGATTTGAAATGTTAAGCTCACTAATTTCAGCGCGTGATAAATCTACCTTTATATATAGTAAATCCACACATTCGATCTTGCATGGTGCACCTCACTACGTCTTCATGCTCACTTAGGCCACTGTATAATTAAATCAAGTATTTTATTTCCGCTGCGTAAAACTATATTTTAAAAGCGTGGACTAGTTGATCCACCTAGCCGAGGGACGCGGTTTATTAATTTTCTGCATAAATCATTTTTGAATCACTTTGATTTGATAATAATAATTGCTTGAACTGCGATGAAGGATACGTTGCCTTAACGTCAGTAGGCGTCCCCTACGTGATGTAGCATCACAACGCGTAGCTTTCCCTACTCTGATAGCATTTTAAATGTTGGGAAAATGCGGGTTATGACAGTTGGTATCAGAGGGAGGTTCTGTGAAAAAGGTAGTTGGGTGGTTTGGCGTGTGAGCCAAACAACCGCTATCCTAAGCAGAACCTCATAAGACCATTTCATTGTATACACACACCGATATGTCATCAATATGTCTTGACTGAAGCATGAACACATCACTCATAGCATGATAAGAAGTATACGAGGCATATTATGTAGTATGAGATGCATAATATGTGTTTGTATATGGATCCACCATAGGTGGCAATATGTGACGGTTATGTAGTATGGGATGCATAACCACCATTACATGGATGCCTATTATCACGTTTTCTTTTTTCGTTATATGTAATGTTATGTAGTATGGGATGCATAACATTACATGTGTACGCCGCTCATAACATGCATTAAGGCCTCTTTCTAGAATGCATAGCACTGCATACATTCATATCATCGTATAAGCACGCATGTCAAGTTAAAGACATACCAGATGACATATGTACACACATGATTTGAAAAGAAATTTAAATGTTCATGCACTCATGTCATAGCACAAGAGTCAATAGGATGATGGTGCATCATCTTAAGTTAATCATGGCATTATTTCATGAAATTCCAGAACAAGGTAACAACAATAACAGGTTGTTTTCTTTCCTGTTCTGAATCGATCCGTGAATTTTTCCGAGTCTGTTTGGCTTAAGCTTTGTAAGCCTGTTTCTGATTGAATGTCCATCCTTCTTGTAGACATGTCTCGTAGGAGAGTGACACGATCGACTCCCCTGCCCGAGGGAGAGTCTTCTGGTGGTCAGAGTGAGTCCGTGATCGAAAGTCTGCGATAGAGCAACGAGGCTTTGACTAGACAGTTGGTTGCGATGCAGGCTCAGATTCAGTCTTTGGTGTCTGCTGCCTCGGTGCAGCAACCTGTTGTGCAAGAACCGGTGGTGAGTCCAGCCGTTCCTGCTCCCCTAGTGCCTCCAGTGGCATTGCCACCGGAGATGAACTTCGTTTTGCACTTTCAGCGTTTGGGACCTCCTACCTATGGTGGTAGGGCAGACTTCGTCGCCTCGGAGGAAGGAAGGGTAAAGCAGTTTTTGGGTGGCCTCACTGGCGATGTCCAACAGTGGGCTAGCGCCTATGGGTCAGCGACTTATGCTGAAGCGGTGGAGGCCGCATTGAAGGCCGAGTCAATTGAAAAGGCAAAGAGTCGTGGGCAGCAGGCGAAGAGTGATAAGAGAAAGTTGGACGATCGGGAGGGTTCCAAGGCATCTCACTCGGACTCAAAGAAGAGGGGTGTGGGACACTGTAGCTTTTGTGGCAAGCGGGGCCACCCGTTCGAGAGGTGTTTCAAGAGGCTCGAGGCGCTGGAGCCATTAAAAGTTAGTGCAATTCAAGACGCACCCAAGGCGGTCCCAGTGTGCTCTTTCTGCTCCAAGCCCGGGCATGAGGTGGCCCAGTGTTTCAAGAAGTCTGGGTGTTGTTTCCTGTGTAGACAAAAGGGACATCGTAAGGCCGACTGCCCGAACTCTCAGACCATGACCTCAGTAGTTCCTCTGCAGACCTTGCCACCGCCCCCTCAGTCTGTGAGCAAGGCTAAAGGCAAGCTCAGTGTGCTGACTAGAGAGGAATCTCAAACCTCAGCGCCCGTGATATCTGGTTAGATTCTTCCCTCCTAACTTATTCTCTTTCTCCTAGACTTAGCTTACTAGTTGTCTAGTGATGCATGCTTGTTAGGTGAATTCAAGGTGAAGAATAGGTGGGCGCGTGTCCTGTTTGATTCGGGAACGTCTCACTCTTTTGTCGATAGGAGTTTTGTTGATAAGCACCAATGGTCTATTGATCGGTTGGATGATGCCTTGTCCGTTAAGTTTCCATCTGTAGACCAGGTTGCGTCAGATCGGGGTATCCGGGAGTGCCCCATTTCTTTGGGTGGTGTCCAGGTTCTAGCGGATTTGAAGATGCTAGATCTGGCAGATTTCGATGTGATTCTTGGAATGGACTGATTTTCCAGGTAAGATGTCGTGATCAAGTGTGAGGATAAGAGCATAGTCTTCTCGTTGGATATTAACCAACCCTTGAGTGTGTTCGGACTCTCTGGTTATTTATGCAGTTCGTACTCGTCCATCCTTAGAGTCTGGCAGCGAGTCTTTTCTCATTTCTGTTATGTTCTGGAAATTGCTCTCATTGTGCCGCGTGTTCTGTTGTGTGAGAGTTTCAAATGTTTCTCCGGCTAGTCTTCTCGGTCTTCCCCTTGAGAAAGAGGCGGAGTTTGTTTTAGGTCTTGAGCCAGATACTTGTCTTTTTGCGAGGGCACCTTGTCGCATGGTCCTGCGTGAGCTAGAAGAATGTTTCTAAAAGATTATGAACAAATTGTGCAGAGTTGAATGAGGTGACTATCGAGGTAAATGTTCATCACCTCGAATAGATGATTTGCTTGATCAGTTGCGAGATAGATCCGTATTCTCGGAGATTGGCCTTTGTTTAGATTTTTTATCTGTGAAGGATCCGTGAGTTGGATGTTCCACGGACTGCCTGTTCTTTCCCGTTGTGAGCTTTATTTGAGATCTTAGTGACGACCTTTGATTTAGCTAATGTCTCATCTGCCTTCATGAATTCGATGAATTGAGTGTTAAGAAAATTTCCGGACCAATCTTGTGACCGTCCTTAGAAATGATGTTTGATACACTCTAAGAGTGCAGAGGATCGTGCTGAGCATTTGGGATTGGGTGCGGTCTACGTTGTGAGAGCGCAAGTTCGTTTGCCAAGATGAGCAAGTACAAGTTTTGGATGTCTTTAGTTACCTATTTGGGTCATGTTATTAATGAAGATGAGTTTTCGACGGACCCAGTATAGATCGTTGAGTGATTGATTTGGAAGAGATTTACAATATCCGAGGAAATAGGCAATTTCGTAGGGTTGACAAGATGATATAGAAGGCTTGTGTAATGATTCGTGTGATTAATTGCGTCCTTGGTTAGGTTTATGTAGGAGAATCCAAATTTTGTTTGGGGTGACTAGTACGAAGGAGCCTTTCAGGAATTGAATAGAAGATGAGCACTGCTCCAGCTTTGGATCATACCTACCGAAGGAGTGGTGTACTATTTATGTAGATAAGTTGTACGTTGAGCCCAGGTATGTCTCAAAAAAAAATGTGATCGCATACGATTCGAGTCAATTGAAGATTCATGACGAGAATTATAGTGCGCATGATTTGGAATTACCCCAATAATCTAGGCATTGAGCCTTGGAGATTATTTTGGTATGACGTATTCGGTAAGGTTTACGGACCATAAGAATTGAACCATATCTTCGCTCAGAAGGAGTTGATTCTGCGCCAGAGAAAATGAATAAAATATATTGCGAATTCTGGTATTGGCATTCGTTACCACCCGGATCCTACTAGGATGTGTAGAGATTTGAATCATATTGTTGCTAGTATTAGATTTGTTATCGGTTTGATGAGTTATTTCCGAAGACACAAATTGTGTGAGCTATCGTGAATAAATGGATAAAATATACCTTTAAGTTTGGAGTCAGATCGAAACCCCAGAAATTGTTTTTTTTTGTCGCGTATCTAGTTGAGTTGGTGGAAGCTTCAGGGTCTGAAAGTTAATCAGATCGTGGAAGATTTGATCAGGTGTTACATAATGGAGCATGGTGGAGCTTGGGACGAGCGCCTCAGACTCATGGAGTTTGCTTACAATAATAGTTTTCAAGAAAGTCTGCAGATGGCCCCTTTTGAAGCGTTGTATGGGAGGCGCTACAGGACTCCCTTGTTTTGGGCCGGAGCCGGTGAGAGATCGTTGCTAGGTCCAGAAGCTTTGATGGAAATGGAAGAGGCGGTGACTAATATTCGGGAGAAGCTCCGCGTTGCTCAGGAGTGGTATGGAGAGTATGCCAATCAAAGAAGGGCGGATCTGGAGTTTGCGGTTGGGGACAGTGTTTTCCCGAAGGTCTCTCCGATGCCGGGCGTTAAAAGATTTGGGAAGAACCACAAGTTGGATCCCAGATATGTTGGGCCATTTCGGGTCGTTGAGCGCATCGGAGTGTCCGCTTATAGTTTGGAGTTACCTGCTACCTTCCCTGGCGTCCATGATGTGTTCCATGTGAGTCAGTTAAGGAAGTGTGTCCGCAGCAATCGTCAAGTCCTCGATTCGGTACCTCAGATTCAGCCCAATTTATCTTATGTTGAGGAGCCTGTTCGGATTTTGGAAACCCAAGAGCGGGTGTTGCGTAGGAAATCCATCCCCATGGTAAAAGTTCTTTGGCGAAATCATGACGTCGAGAGCGCAACATGGGAACTGGAATCGGCTATGCGGAAATCTCATCCGCACCTCTTCTTTTAATGGCTCAGGTAAAAAAAAAAAACCTTCTTTTCTTTTCTTGCACCATTATTTGTCCAAATGTTATTCCTGCACCTTGTTCTTATCTTTCAATTGATTAGTTCAGGTGAATCCTCTTCCCTGTACCTTTTACCTTTCATTTAATTAGCTCTGGTGAATTTCTTTTCCTACACCATGTACCTATCTTAATGTTGTTTTCTGCCCTTATGTCAAGTTTCGGGACGAAACTTTCTTTTAGGGGGAGTGACTGTAACGCCCCTGATTTTTTTGGTATTTGTTTAATTCAGTGATGACGTGTTAATAACGTCGGGGCGTTACTTCTAACGTCGAGTTAGCGGCGCGTTGCCGTTTACGCGTTTTCGCGTCCGTTTGGGTCAAGTCGACCAAATTTTGCGGCGACCCGGAATTGGAAAATTTTACGTTAGGAAATTAGATTATTTAATTTTAGACTTGCCTATCAAGTTTTGTCGCGATCCGAGCCATTTTGGAGCCTCGGCGCATTTTAGAAGTTTTGTATATATTTAAAGCTCGCCGTAACTTCCGCCATTCGTATCTCGAAAATGGCATGTCGGATTTTGATTCCAACTTCGCCGTTGGATTCGTAGCGCCGCCGTTCTCTTTAGGTGAAATTTTCGTTGGATTCGACGTTCGTTTATTTTTAGTGATAAAATAATAATAATAATAATAATAATAATAAATTATGATAATTCAGAATGTATACATATATATACATTCATTCAAAGCATGCGTTGATTCCTCCCCCCTCATGCGTCGATTTCTCCAGCCCTTGCGTCGACTTCACTCCTCCAGCCTTGCGTCGATTTCTCCCCTTGCGTCGACTTCACCTCCAGCCTTGCGTCGATTTCTCCAGCCCTTGCGTCGACTTCACTCCTCCAGCCTTGCGTCGACTCTCCTTTTTGCATGCATGCGTCGACCCCTTTTCTTCATTTAATAATAATAATAATAATGATATTATTATTATTAAAGTTATGTGATGTTGCCAAAAGAAAACGAACCCAGCTTTTTCCTCATTCTGTCTGAACCAGAGAGAAAAGCGATCGACGGGAGTGGCGATTTCGTGAATCTTCCGGACGCCGCCGACGGAGCTCTGGTGGTCGAAATCGCGAGCCAAACATAGATTCGGAAAGCTCTCGACGAGAGCTTCGTCCTCGTGGTAATTTCCTTCCGCTTCGTGAAACTTTTTCGTTAGGTCTTTTGTACCCTAACCTTTTCTAGCCCGATCTCTTGTAGATCTTGACTCCTCCCGCCTTCTCGTAACCCGATCTACAACGGAGAGCGATTCAGAGAGTTTTTCCAGCAAAACCTAAGGCAAGTGGTGTTCTTGCCCTTGCTCTTTCTCTTTGCCATATAACCGCTCCAAGCCGGTGCTCTTGATCTAACTGAGCCATATCTCCATTCTTTTATCCTCTAATTATTGCTGCTAATAACTGGGCATTTTGCCAGTTAATAAAAAGACTTTTGTTAGCATTATATCTACTTGCATTTTCCATTTCTGCTTGCAATTTAGTGTGATATGATCTATTGGGCCTCGCCCATTGCTCCTTGAAAGAACCATGAAAAAAATGTGAATGATCCGTTGGAGGTCGTACACGTTGTTGGCGGTGCCACCAGTGCGATGCTCTTTTAATTTAATAAATTCTGTTGAAGGTCGTACACGATGTTGGCAGTGCCACCGGTGCGGTGCTCTGAGGGTCGTGACGATGCGATATGGATTTATCCCCGCACGGCTTTTTTTTTGTCTGTCTGATGAGCTGATCAGTCTCTATAATTCTGAACAAGAGTAACATAATTAATAATTTGAAAGTTGATGGTTCTTTTCTTTTGCTTATGGCGAGTTTCGTCATCGCCTGTGTTCTCATCTTTGTTTGGTGAGCTTTTTCCGCTGACTTTTTAGTTTCTGTTGTTGCTTCCTTTTTGGCTGTTTATTAGATTCTTCTGCTGTTTCTTTTCCTGTGACTATTTGCTGCTAGCTTTGTCATCACTAATCCTTGCAGATACCGTTTACCTCCGGTCTCGCGGAGGTTTGCATACTTTCTTGTTTTCCGCACCACTTGTAACTTGCTTCTGAGGTGTTCTTTCTTTGAATGCCTCAGGTTCTGGACAGTAGCAGGTGTTAGTGCGGAGTTGCTTTAGTTGCTGTCTTCTGACCCTCTTGAGGTAGGGTATTCTGTGGTCTTGCCGGCCCATAGGTTCGTGTCAGGTGTTGATGCCCGTGGTGCCGTTTGGTTAAACTTTTGTTTCACTGTGGCTGTTATTTATTGTTCACTTTTGAACACTTGTTCTGGAATGGTTAATTGCGGGT
This sequence comes from Dactylorhiza incarnata, assembly GCA_033032865.1. Classification (NCBI taxonomy): domain Eukaryota; kingdom Viridiplantae; phylum Streptophyta; class Magnoliopsida; order Asparagales; family Orchidaceae; genus Dactylorhiza; species Dactylorhiza incarnata. The sequence goes on from JAWHQI010000390.1 coordinate 331,184, forward strand.
TGGCTTTATAGCCCCTTGCTTAGATATGCTAAGGCATTTGTAGCATTGTGCATCATGATTTGAAATGTTAATCTCACTAATTTCAGCGCGTGATAAATCTACCTTTATATATAGTAAATCCACATATTCGATCTTGCATGGTGCACCTCACTAGGTCTTCATGTTCACTTAGGCCACTATATAATTAAATCAAGTATTTTATTTCCGCTGCGTAAAACTATATTTTAAAAGCGTGGACTAGTTGATCCACCTAGCCGAGGGACGCGGTTTATTAATTTTCTGCATAAATCATTTTTGAATCACTTTGATTTGATAATAATAATTGCTTGAACTGCGATGAAGGATACGTTGCCTTAACGTCAGTAGGCGTCCCCTACGTGACGTGGCATCACAACGCGTAGCTTTCCCTACTCTGATAGCATTTTAAATGTTGGGAAAATGCGGGTTGTGACAGCACCCCCCAAGGGGTGCTGCCCGGCCGCACCCCCCAAGGGGTGCGGCCCGGCCAAGCCGGGCCCCTCCCCTATTTTTGGGGGCACGGCTTGCCACTCCCGGCCGCGGAGTTTCGGTCCGGCTGCGCCCCCCTCGGGGGCGGTCGCTTCCCCTTCCTCCCTCTTCCTCGAAGGGGAGGGACTCGCAAGGCGCCCCGTCATACCTGCGCCCTCTCACCGGGGGCGTCGGAGCCCGCTTCCTCCTTGGAACACAACTACCCGCTTCTCCGTTCGTTCCGAACGCTCCCGCGCTCGTAGCGCGCTCATAACGCTCTCATGTTCGTTGCGCGCTCAGAACGCTCCCGCGCTCGTCGCGCGCTCAGTATGCCTCACATCGCGCTCGAAACGCTTCCATGTTCGATGCGTGCTCAGAACGCCTCCAAGCGCGTTCGGAGCACTTCCGTGTTCGTTGCGCGCTCAGAACGCTTCTGAGCGCGCTCAGCTCACTTTTTGTCTTTCTGACTTTTCACATTTTGTCTTTCAGCAGTCTCACTTTTTGTCTTCCCAGTTTCTCAGATTTCAGGAACAGCTTGTCGCCTTTTTCGCCTCCAACAAAACTGCCCGAGCTGCCCGAACTGCTCGGACCGCCCGAAGGGCGAGACGGTCATTTACGAAAAATGGCGATCCGTGTGCTCCGAACCAGAGAATATGATTCATCCGCCGAGCATTTATGGAAACTGCAAACGGCGGAATTACCGGACTACCCCCGACCAAAGCTATTAAAAGGGCCCTGGGGCTTCATTTGAAAGGACCTTGACTTCTGGACCTGGGGAGAGCTCCTTGCAGACTTTTGCGGAATTCTCCTTCGGTGCTTGAAGATTTCCTTTCCGGACTTGAAGATTTCCTTCATCCCGAAAGGCGACAAAGCTTCTCACTTTTGTTCCCCGGAGCAGCTCACTTTTGTTCCCCGGAGCAGCTCACTTTTGTTCTCCACCGTTCTCAGAAGGAGAAAAAGATTTAGTTTTTTCCGAGAGGCGGTCTGTCGCCTTCGGATCTCTCTCTCTCTCTCTACTACTATAACGAGCAGCGGCCTGTCGCGCTCGAGTTCTAAGTCTCACTTTGTAACCCCCCTGAAGATAGTGGAATTTGGTCGGCACAGCTCCGACCACGTGGTTTTTTACCCTTTCCGGGTTTTCCACGCTAAAAAGTCCCAGTGCAATCAACAAACTTCAATTTGACTGTTTGCTCGCTCGGTTCGCTCTAAAGCTAAGGCGGTCCAAGTCGACCGGTCTACCAAGAGCACCTAAGCGATCATTATAAATGTGATGTTAAATCTACCTGGAGGCGCATATGGAAATTTACACCTTCTATTTCACACAACTTGGTGATAAATGCGGCTATCATGAGCTGAACCTTCCCATCCAGGTACAACATATGTAAAACACATATTGAAATCACACACTGCCATTACATTTTGAGTTGGTGATCCATGTCGGCCAATATATGCGACTTGCTCATGTACTGAAATGCAAGCATCTACATGTATCCCATCAATTGCTCCAATGCAGTCCTTGAAATAAGGCATATACCTGTCATCATTTTCAATATGAGAGGGAATATGTCTGAACTCTGGATCAGTAGGTGCTATGATATCCATTGAAAGAAATGTCAGTGCACGCAGTCCTTTCTCAAAATATCGACTAATTGTTTCAGTTAAATGTTGTAAGCGTTCAAACGTCTTTCTCATAGTTTCATGATGCCCAAGAATGTATAATGTCATTCCCAACACCTCCCGGGTTGCAGTCCTTCTGGATCCTTTCAAGCCATATGATTGTTATAATAAGTTCAATAAGTTTTGCTCTATTTCGCAGGGCACAGCAGAAAAAGACGCGACAAATTTCACCGCCAAACGTTTGATTACCGATCTTGTGGCAACATTTGCCTCATTGCCACAAACGCCGCCTTCAAAAGCTGCGCCAAATGAAGCCATGTTGTTTAACCATAACAACACGCATGTTGTACAGCTGCTCCACAAATTTTTAACACACTTCCGTATGTGCCATTTCAGTTCGATACAGATCGCGACACGTGGCACTCGAATCTTATCCAGAACGCAGGAGTCTCGCGGTCTTAGACCTTCGGTATACAAGGAAGAACCTTCGAGAACCGCCGCCGGCCCCACAAGTTCGGAATGCGGGCGAAATCTCACGGACCAATAGAATCGCACTATTTTTGTGGAACCCACCCACCCCAAACTCTCCCGTACGCGAGCCACCTTCAATGGCGAGTTTCCCCGCCCGCTCTTCTCGCCAGATTGTCAAACGCAGCCGCGTTTCTTCGCCATTCCGGGGAATTGGGCTTCTTCCAGCTGGAGATTTGTCGGCGCTTCGAAGATGTCGGCGTGGAAGGATCGGGATCAGGAACAGGTTTCGCAATCCGTCTGTTCTTCTTTTTTTTCCTTTCGGTTTGGAGATGTGTTTCGAGTCGTCGTGCTCGATCTAAGGAATTCGATTTTGAAAGCCGAAATCGGAGATATTAAGTTCTTGATGGCTTTCAATGATGATGTCGTCCATCGAGCTTATTCTTTTGGTAAGGATGATGACTATGTGAGTGAGCTCGAGTATTTATGTGCTAGGGTTTTTCTCTCTCTATAACCATTGCGGATCGTAGAGATTTTTCTAGGACTTGTTTAATGTAACCATGTTTGCCTCTATATGCTGTCCAGTGGGTCTTTTGTAGGAGGATTTGGAAAACAAATCTTTTGTTTTGATGGTACTCTTATCAGCCAAGAAATGTTTTACTTTGATTTGATTAATACTTGGGGCAATAGGATAGTAGTGTTGTGTTAGAAGGTTGGAATTTTGATATCCTTTGATCCATGATTCAATTTAGCTAAAATTTCTACTACCACACCGAATTGCAGGGGAAAAAGTTGTTGCAATGACAACCAATTTTGGGAGACATTCAACTTTTCTGAAATTACTGATGCTCAAAGCGGTGGGATTGCATGAAAGAAACGAATGTGTTATTTTTGGTTATCTTGAGGAACTCTCTTTTCTCTCTCGAACTTGCATGCAAACGAGAGCCTAGAGTTTACTGAAAAACACGAGAAGAGTTTTTCACTCTCGAGTATTTCTTGGAGTTCTTTCCTTGGTAGAGTACTACTCTTTTAATTGTTCGCATCGCCCTTAATAGATTCCTACTCTCTCCCTCTCTAAATTTTTAGGTTCTCTTTGATCTTAGCGCTGAAGATTTTCAATTGGTTCTCATTTCAACTGACTTATTTATCTCTTAATACTCCGCGCTGTGCCGCACCATTGGTTTGAAAGAAAAATCTTTGTTTCTCCTTCACGGTGCACAAAATTGATCTTCCTTTTCCAAAGGTCCAAGTTTTACATAATCCAATTCCTATGACTTTGATTTTGAAATCATGCCAATTGATGGCAGTCTCCTCATCCATTTAATATCCTTGTCATATATTGAATTTATATTAACTCTGAATATCCCTGTACTTGAAGAACATACCATGTGCCAACCTTAAACATTTTTTATAGCACTCTTGATCACCTTGTTTTATCACCACAGAAGGTAGATGCCTAGCCTTCTGCATCCACCTATCTAACATGGTCATGTTTCATTTTAACTCCAAATATATCTCACCTTGTGAGAATTCGCACTGTAAGGAAAGACATGAAACTATAAGGAAAGACATGATGTGCTTAGGCATTAGTGAGATTATGACTAAAAGATAGGGTACAATAGCCGACCCCACTAAAATTTAGTGGGATAGAGGCTTGAGTGTTGTTGTTTTTGTGAAACATTCACATTGAGTGTTGTTGTTGTTGTTGTGAAACTTTCACATTGTCACACTATAAATTTTAACATACACATAATCAACTCTCACCAATCTCAGTATCTGATCATGAACAAGATAAACATCGTAATCACCTACATCATTATTAATCATCAACTCTCTAAGTGGTGAGGAATGAAAAGCTGCACATGAGTCCAGTATTTAGGTCTCTCTTAAGACTATGTTGGAGCTTAATCAAAGCATCATTAATCAAAGGATGGGAGAAGAAGAGGAGTTTCCTGGAAGACGCCCAGAAAGAGAAGAGAGATTTCCCAGAAGGATTGAAGATCGAGAGATCCATCTTGAAGCAAATGAGCATGCCACCGAAAGTCACCCTGCAGCTGCCTGTGAGAAAATGAAATAAGACGAAGACTAGAGCAGCAGTTAAACCCTTCCCAATAAATAATGTTTATTTAGTGATTTTGTAAGGCTATAAATATAAAGCCATAGTGTGTCTTTAAGTACGATAAAGTAGGTCATGTGAATGTTCTGAGGATGTCTTTTGTATGGGAGAGCTAGCTGCGTGTCTTTTGTATCAACCCAACTATGTGTACCAGACACTCATTTTGATGAAATACAACTAATGATAGTACAGTCTGCCTTTCCCATTTCTTTTTTTTTGACAGACTACTCATACTAGTACTTGTTAATATTGAAAATTATTTGTTGCGGTATTCACATATTCATCCACATCGCCAATAAGCACCATTAAGACCTTCAGATTAATTTTTTATTTGAGAGTTGGATGTCTCTGTGTTGCCTTTTGCACTTCTTCCTATGATATCAAAATTTAGAGTGGAAAAAAAATTGATTCTTGTCTCCTAATTCCCTTCCTCAAGATCAAATCACAAACATCACTGAGCTTCTTAGACACACAAATTGTTCTCCTTCAGTTGGCTCTGATCAGATTGAACTCATTGATATGATTTGATGCTTAAGCATCTTCAACGATTCTGAAATCAGATAATATTTTGTTAGAATACATTGTTAACTACCAATAACTTGTCGCGCATGTTTGACAGAGCCTTCAAAACTCAAATGTGGTCTTTTTCGTGCAATATGTGGAAGGGAACATTCTTTTTTAAAGGTATGCATATGACTTCCAACTCATGTCTGCCCATCCAATCACAATCATCCTGTGACATGGCTGTAAGTTCAAAAGAGTTATTTTTAGCTTTTATTTTTTCTGGTGCAAGTAGGCTTAAATCTCCATCTTCCGGTGTCTGGAATCCTTTTTCATCAAACTTCTCAAACTTTACTTAGCCACAATTGATCCCTACTGCTCCTACTCTTTCTTTAGAATCTCATAGTACACACTGCTCTGATGCTAGTTTTTGGAAAAAAATCATTATTGTTTGAGGTATGATGAGCACAAATTACGAGAAGAAAGTAATTACAAGAAAATGTGAAAAATAAGGAGATAAGATTTATATGGCTCAACAAGGATGATTTACTTTTGATATGAAAAACAAATTTTGCCCCGAAAATTTTAGGCTCAAAGTTTGTTATTAGTTGGGTGTAGTGTTAAATAAATTGTCCTCATCGTATGGTCCGAATGCGGCGTCTTGGCAAGGACCGCTGGACCCCCGAGAGGACTTGTGTGTAGTGTTAAATATAGAAGAACCCTTACATATTTGGCGTCCTAGGAAAGTCGATCGTATGATTTGTGACCGACTTGAGTTTGAAAGTTAGAATATAGGTACGCTAACGGGAAAAATGATGAAAGTAGTGGATACAATGATTAAGAGAAGGATAAATATTTTATGCCTGCATGAGACTAAATGGGTGAGTGAGAAAGTTAAATTTCTAGACAATTCAATTTTTAAATTATTGTACACAGGAAAAAAATAAAACAAGCAATGAAGTATGTATTATTGTGAATACAACTTGGAGGGATGAAGTTGTTGGGGTAAGTAGAAAAAATGATAGAATCTTAGCTCTTAAATTAGTCGTAAGAAAGAAATTATTAATGTGATTAGTGCGTATGCGCCACAGGTAAGATTACACGAAGCTATTAAAGTGCAATTTTGGGAATACTTACATGTTTTGGTAAGAGAAATCCCACAAAGCGAGAAGATTTTTGTTATGCTCGCACATTCGCTCAAGCGGACCCTCCTCGTCGAAATTCATGAAACGCGCATATGGAAGCCGCCGTGATAAATTCATATAATAAGTTGTAATTAATTAATATTAACTAATAGTATTATGTATGCCCTCCCTCGTATATATAAGGGGAAAAAGCTTGAGGTTTTGGCATTCCAGAGGATCTTAGTTGTTTGGGTTTCTCTCTACTCTCTCTCTTCCCCTTCTTCTGGAACTCTCCTCTCCATCTCTCAAGAATGTATTTCCTTTATTAATTATTTCCTTTATTAATTATTGCTCTGGAAGCTGAATGAAGGAAGCATGGTTATGTGCACATAAATCAAAATGGATTCTTGGGTCTGCCCTCTCTGATGTCTTTGGCTCTTATTTGAGGGCATGATTCGCTGCAAACGCGACGGTATAGGGGGCCCTATTAGTTGTACTCTGTGAGCAGCCACTTTGTGCATTTATTGTCAAAGGTTAGGTCTTTCTCCTCTGAGAGAAGCCACTTTGTGCATAGTGCCAAAGGTTAGGTCTGTTTCCAATCTTCCCCCGCCCATACCCCCAATGATTGGGGACTATATGGGTTTTGTTGTTGTTGTTGTTGTTCATCGTTTGAGTCGCTTATTAGCCTCTGTCATGCGCATCGTTTGAGCGGATTGCTCATCCAGATTCTTGTTTGTAACAAGTGGTCCGACCTGCCACGTTCCGGCCACGGTTTCCGTCGCCGGACTTCCACCAGCGCTCCCTTCTGCTGCTGGTTGGAAACACATCCTCTACGACCATGTCCTCATCCGCCGCATCCGTCCACGAACGTCTCGATCGGAAAAACGATATGCTTACCAACATTCTCGCCATGGCGCACCATCTCGAGGCCAAAATCGATTGGCTTTGCGAACTCCCTCGAATTGTTGCAGCGGAAGCTCCTTTTAGTTCTCTTCCCTTGCCGTCGCTGGCCACCTGCTCCTCCGCCCTCGCCAGTAAACTCAATCGTTATGACGCGCTCGGTCAAATCGCGTAGGGGGTGCCACTTAACAGCTTGCTGGACTCCTCGTCGCCAGTTTCCGCCATTGCCACACCTTCCATCTTGTCTCCTTCGTTGAAGATGATGCCCCAACCACTCAGTTCGATCCCCGTCGAGTTGTTGCTGTCGAGCTAGCTGCGAGCTGTCGAGCCCTCTGGTGCGGCCGGGCCATCTGCGCATGGTTCCCCTTCCCTCGTGACCGGCCTGCAAGGCACCCAACAGTTGCTGTTGGCCCCCTTGGACAACCTCCTAAGGCAAAACGTACTGTCGGAACCCGCCACTGGTGTCCCTACTTCAAACGCCACACGACTTCAGGCTTCGCTCTTTGCTCAGTCCGCTCCCACCCAGCCAATAATACCACATACGCTGCTCCCCTCGTCTCCTTCTCCACCGCATCCTCCCGCACGCCATCCAACCTCTTCCCGTTCTCGCTGTCCCTGCGGGACGCTACCCTGCTCCGGGACCATAACAACACCGCCTCTCGAGCCCAACAACGAGCGCGTGCTGTCTTTGTGGCCAACTCCCCATACCGTCCCCCGCCTAAACAATTTGGGGCCCCACATACATCAACCCTCTTTTCCTCCACCCAAACACAACATATTTCCACCCCCTAGCTGTCACAATTACTTTCTATCCCACCTGTTGTTGGTCCCAACTTTTGGCCCATCCTCTCACCCACTCTAGCTGCTACTGTCACCACCCACGATTTTGACACAAAATCCTACCCATCGCCATTCTAGTGTGCTCACACCATTCATCCTCCTTTTCACCACAACGCTCGCCGCCTCTCCATAACAAGTTGTACGTCGCCTAGCCCTGCACAAAAGGCCCGGGCCCACTGGGCCGGCCCGAGCCCGGCCCGGGAAAAGCCCGGCAAGGCCCGGGCCCGGGCAAAGCCCGCCTGGGCCAGGCCGGGCTTAGGGGGCCTAACTGGGCCCCCATATTAGGCAAAAGCCCGGCCCGGTGCCCGGCCCGGGCCGGGCCGGGCAAAGCCCGGTTACCGGGCTCTTGAAAAGCCCGGTTTTTGCCATGGCAGCTTGCTGCCATGGCAGCCATAAGGCCGGGCCGGGCCAGGGCCCGGCCCGGCCCGGCCCTGGGGGCCTAGGCAGGCCCCCTGCCATGGGCAAAAGCCCGGCCCGGCCCGGCCCGGTTGCAAATAAAGCCCGAGCCGGGCCCGGTTGGCAAAAGCCCGGGCCCTTCAGGCCCGGTACCGGCCCGGCCCGGTCGGGCTTTTTGTGCAGGGCTAACGTCGCCCCAATTCTTAAAGATCTCGACAAATATGGGAGACTCGACCTTGAGGACAAGGTCGATTTTCAAGGGCAGTATAATGTTATAACTAATTAGTTAATATTAATTATTGAGTATAAGGGGGAGAGGTTTGAGGTTTTGACATCCCGGAGGATCTTAGTTGTTTGGGTCTCTCTCTCTTTACTTCTCTCTCTATCTTCCTCTCCTCTTGGAATTCTCCTCTCCATCTTTTAAGAATGTATCTCCTTTATTAATTAATGCAAATGTTCATTGTTTGAATCGCTTATTAGCCTCTCTCGGCGCATCTCTTGAGCTGATCGCTCATCCGGATTCTTGTTTGTAATAATTTTTATGGGATGAGACTTAAATGGAAAAATATGGATTATAGAGACATTCATGGAGGATTTGAGCATGGAGAAAGAAATGAAGAAGAAAGAACCATTTTAGATTTTGCCATTTTACATGAGCTAATTGTGACAAATACGTTCTTCATGAAGAGGGACGAACATTTAATTACGTTTAAGAGCGAACCAAATAAGTCACAAATTGAGTATTTTATGACTCACAAAATGGATAGAACGATTTGTAAGGATTGCAAAGTCATACCAGGAGAAAGTTTGATAACACAACACAAGCTAGTGCGTTGGATTTGCAAATTAAATATAGTAAATTTAAGAGAAGGACAAAAGTGTTGCAAAAAATTAGGTGGTGGAACTTGAAGATGGAAAATAAGTTGCTTTCAAGGCAGCTGTTATGAAACAACTAGTTGATGATTTTTTTGTTGATCCTAGTGTCACATGAGAAGTTATGTCTTTACATTTAAAGATTAGTGAAAAGAACATATTTGAAGAGTCAAAAGGTCGTGCGCCTCTACATAAAGAATCTTGGTGGTGGAAAGAGGAAGCGCAAGATAAAGTGAGGGCAAATAGGGCTAGCTATAAAACACTCTACGCTTGTAGAAATGATGAAATCTTGACAAAATATAAAGTCACCAAGAAAGAAGCTAAAATGCAGTAAGTAAAACAAGAAGTTGTGTTTATGAAGAATTTTATAAGCGACTAGATACCAATGATGGAGAATGTGATATATATAAAATTACTCGAGCTAGAGAGGAAGATAAGATATTTAAGTCAATTTAAATGCATAAAGGATGAAACACATACTGTTTTGACGGATTATATGTCTATTAAAGAGCGGTGAAAAAGATATTTTTATCAACTCTACAATGAAGAAAAAGATAATGAGCTTAATCTTTTATCGTAAAATTCAAGCATCAAAGGTAAATGATGCTCTGAAGAAGATGAAAAATGGAAAGACGGTTGGGCCAGACGATTGAAGTATGGAAATGCCTATGGAAGGAAGGAATTTTGCGGCTTACATGTTTCTTCAATAACACAGGAATTCCCTATCACTGTTGGATTACATCAAGGGTCAGCTTTAAGCCCTTATCTCTTTACCCTTGTCTTAGATGAGCTCACAGACATATCCAATAAGCAATACCTTAGTGTTTATTGTTTGCAGGTGATATTGTTTTGGTCGATGAGACGCGCGAGGGTGTAAACGCGAAACTTGAATCTTGGCGAGAAACTTTATAAAATAAGGGTTTTAGGTTGAGTAGGACAAAACAGAGTATATGAAGCTTAAACTTAGTAGTGCAAAAAGGACTGATGACTCCCTCATTAAGTTGGGTGACCAAGATATTTCCCACAGTGAGTGCTTTAAATATCTGAGATCGATAGTTCAAAAAGATGGAGGTGTAGATAAAGATGTGATACATAGAATCCAAGCAGGTTGGTTGAAAGTGGAGAGACACGTCTGAGATCTTATGTGATCGTAAAGTACCATTAAAACTTAAAGACAAGTTTTACTGTACTGCAATTAGACTAGCGATGCTCTACGGTTCTGAGTGTTGGGCAGTGAATTATGTACATGAGTTAAAAATGGGAGTTGCAGAGATGAGAATGCTTAGCTGGATGTGTGGACACACGAGACTGGATAAAATTAGGAATGAATGTGTTACGATCTAAATATTTTCCCAGGAGGAATCCGGCAAGAGAAGGTGGCCGACGGTGGTGAGCGAGAAGAAGAGAGGGAGAATAAGAGAGGAACTTAGGGAGCAACCCTAAAATCTTTCATACATCCATCCTCCCATCACAAATAAACCCCTCCCCCTTATATAGATGAGGGAGGGCAACCAAACAAGGAAATACAAAAAGCAATCAAACAAGAAAATACAAAATACTTAATTGATTAATATTAATTAATATTCATATGCGCGCTCCATGGTGTCTTCCATATGCGAGCTCCATAAATTATGACGAGGGGGTCCACTTGAGTAAATGTGCCCACGATCACGACGACTTCCATATGCCCGCTCCTTAAATTATGACGAGGGGGTCCACTTGAGTGAATGCGCCCACGACCACAGCGACTTCCATATGCGCTCCATAAACTATGACGTGGGGGGGGGGTCAACTTGAGTGAATGTGCCCGCGACACGTGGACCCGTAACACTCCATCCGTCCTTCAAAACGAGCTTGCCCTCAAGCTCGTGTACCAAGCGGGTGGCCGGATCATCTGGTACCTTGACCTCCCTCCAGAACAGGGCCAAGTAGCGCGTAGCAGCGGTGGCGGTGTTGGCGAGTAGCGGTGGCACCATCGGAATGACGGGCGGCGAAAGCAGTGGCTTTCGCAAAGTCGGTGGTGCGGTGGTGAGCAACAGCCATAAGGATGTCGGAGATGCGCCGACCGGTAGCAGGAACGGATCCGTCGGGAACAACGGGGTACATGGAGGCGATGAGTTGCTCTTGAGTCTCCAAGAGGCGGCTTAGTGTTTCGGCGGCCGCCTTCGGGGGAAGATCGCCAGCGGAATGAGTGTTGGGGGTCATTCCAGCGGAGGCCGAGGGAAGGAAGTGAAACCGCGCCGAGAGGAAGCAGCAGGATGTCGGTGTTGCGGCGAGCCGTGCGTCGGGGTGCTGCGACGGCGGCTGGGGCGCTGTACGGTGGAAAGATGCGGGTTAGAGGGGCCGGAACCGGCTGTAATCAGCGGATCCGACAACTACCTGTTGGAGTTTGGCGGCAACTGCAGATCGACTGCGCGCGGGAACCAGCGGAAGCAGGCGGAATCGGACAGCAACTCTGACAGCGAAGTAGCGGAAGCTGTCGGATCTGGCCGCGAAATAGCCGAAGCAGGTGGTACAAAATGAGCGGAGTGGCAGTTGGGAGCGGGTCGGGTGCTGGGAGGAAGCCGGAGGCCGATCCGGTTGCTGGAGGAGGTGGAGTGGTGGATCGGGGTGGATCGGGTGCGGGAAGGACGCCGGAGGCAGATCCGGTTGGTGGAGGAGGTGGAGCGGGCCGATCCGGTTGCTGGGGGGCATGACGCGGCGGATCGGCGTTGGCGGCGTGATGCCTGAAGCGGATCGGATCGCGATGTCGCGGGTCGACGGGGCAGGTATCGTGCGGGTCGGTTTACCAGGGAGATAGAATTCTTAATCCCTTAGGCAAACTCGAGCATCGACGACGAGAGCGGGCGGTGAGGCAGGTCGGACCAATTGTTGTGATCTAAATATTTTCCCAGGAGGAATCCAGCAAAAGAAGGGGGCCGGCGGTGGTGAGCGAGAAGAAGAGAGGGAGAATAAGAGAGGAACTTAGGGAGCAACCCTAAAATCTTTCATACATCCATCCTCCCATCACAAATAAACCTCTCCCCCTTATATAGATGAGGGAGGGCAACCAAACAAGGAAATACAAAAAGCAATCAAGCAAAGAAATACAAAATAATTCATTGATTAATATTAATTAATATTCATATGCGCGCTCCATGGTGGCTTCCATATGCGCGCTCCATAAATTATGACGAGGGGGGTCCACTTGAGTAAATGTGCCCACGACCACGACGGCTTCTATATGCGTGCTCCTTAAATTATGACGAGGGGGTCCACTTGAGTGAATGCGCCCACGACTACGACGACTTCCATATGCGCGCTCCATAAATTATGACGAGGGGGGTCCACTTGAGTGAATGTGCCCGCGACACGTGGACCCGTAACACTCCATATGCGCGCTCCATAAATTATGACGAGGGGGGTCCACTTGAGTGAATGCGCCCACGACCACCACGACTTCCATATTCACGCTCTATAAATTATGACGAGGGGGGTCCACTCGAGTGAATGCGCCCGCGACACGGTGACTTCCATTTTCGCGCTTCTTCCGGCGCCATCCGACAGGTTGGACCAATTGTTACGATCTAAATATTTTCCCAGGAGGAATTCAACAAGAGAAGGGGGCCGACGGTGGTGAGCGAGAAGAAGAGAGGGAGAATAAGAGAGGAACTTAGGGAGTAACCCTAAAATCTTTCATACATCCATCCTCCCATCACAAATAAACTCCTCCCCCTTATATAGATGAGGGAGGGCAACCAAATAAGGAAATACAAAAAGCAATCAAACAAGGAAATACAAAATACTTAATTGATTAATATTAATTAATATTCATATGCGCGCTCCATAAATTATGACGAGGGGGTCCACTCGAGTAAATGTGCCCACGACCACGACGACTTCCATATGCGCGCTCCTTAAGTTATGACGAGGGGGGTCCACTTAAGTGAATGCGCCCACGACCACGATGACTTTCATATGCGTGCTCCATAAATTATGACTAGGGGGGTCCACTTGAGTGAATGTGGCCGTGACACATGGACCCGTAACAGAATGTATCAGGGATAAGATAAGAGTGACACCAATTATCGAGAAGATGCGAAAAGCTCGATTAAGATGGTTCAGACACGTACAAAGGAGACCATTATAGGCACCTGTTAGGCGATGTGAGAGTTTAGCCCCTAGGCATGTTAAACAGGGGAGGGGGTAGATCAAAAAAGACTTGAAATGAAATTATAAGGAAAGACATGATGTACTTAGGCATTAGTGAGATTATGTCTGAAGATAGGGCGCAATGGAGACAAATGATCCATATACCGACCCCACTATGGTGGGATAAAAGCTTGAGTGTTGTTGTTGTAGAGTTTGCTATTAGTTAAACCTTCAAATCTAAGATTGAACAAATAAAATAATAGATTAAATTTAAACAAATTTACAACCAGCTTAGGGTTTAAGGAAAAACAAAAAGATTTGCGTATGCTGTGTTTATCGATCTGGAGAAAGCTTATGATAGGGTTCCAAGAGAGGTCTTGTGGAGAGTCTTAGAAAAGAAAGACGTAAATGTATCGTACATTGACGTAATCAAAAAGATGTATGCAAATTCCGTGACCAGGGTGAAGACATCTGGAGGATTAACACATGAATTTCCTATCGCTGTTGGCTTACATCAAGGGACATCTTTAAGCCCTTATCTCTTTAGCCTTATCTTAGATGATCTCACCAAACATATCCAACAAGCAATACCTTGATGTTTATTATTTGCAGATGATATTGTTTTGGTCGATGAGACGCGCGATGGTGTAAACGCGAAACTTGAATCTTGGCGGGACACTTTAGAAAAGAAGGGTCTTAGGTTGAGTAGGACAAAGATGGAGTATATAGAGCTAAAATTTAGTAGTGCATGAAGGTCGGATGACTCCGTTATTAAATTGGGTGACCAAGATATTTCCCGCAGTGAGTGCTTTAAATATCTGGGATCGATAATTCAAAAAGATGGAGTTGTAGATAAAGATGTGATACATAGAATCCAAGCAGGTTGGTTGAAGTGAAGAGGCGCATCTGGGATCTTATGTGATAGTAAAGTACCATTAAAACTTAAAAGGCAAGTTTTACCATACTGCAATTAGGCCAGCAATGCTCTACAGTTCTGAGTGTTGGGCAGCGAATGGTGTACATGCACAAAAAATGGGAGTTGCGGAGATGAGAATGCTTAGGTGGATGTGTGGTCACACGAGACTGGATAAAATTAGGAATGAATGTATCAAGGATAAGACAGGAGTGGCACCAATTGTAGAGAAAATGCGAGAAGCTCGTTTAAGATGGTTCGGACATGTATATAGGAGACCATTAGAGGCGCCTGTTAGGCGTTGTGAGAGTTTAGTCACTAGACATGTTAAACGGGGGAGGGGTAGACCAAAAAAGACTTGAAATGAAACTATAAGGAAAGACATGATGTACTTAGGCATTAGTGAGACTATGATTAAAGATAGGGCGCAATGGCGACAAAAGATCCATATAGCCGACCCTATTATGGTGGGATAAAGGCTTGAGTGCTGTTGTTGTTGTTGTACAACCAGTTAATTATTTTAATGAAATTGAATTTTAAATTAATCTTCATATCTCAACATATCAATAATCTAAATCTTTTTCCATCCCGAGTAATTGGGAGCATACTTGGCGTTTCAGAACCAGGCTTATCTACATTGTTTGCTTTCCCGTAAACAAATTACTTGAATGTTTTTGTCAAGAGTAAGAAAAATATTTTCAATATTATTATTATTATACCTTGTCTCCTTGAAATTAACTTTTTATAAATTTTTCTCACATTTTCAGGTTGAAGACCCATTATGTGATGAGAGTAACAAAACTGAACATCACATTTTGCTCCAACCAGAGCAGGCTAGAGGAAATAGTGTGCTTACATTTGGAAATGGTAGCAAGAAACATTGGAAGGAAGATTCCATATTGGAAACATCTGCTAAACATAATGATCTGAATTGTAATGTGGAGAGCAGATCTATTCTTAATACAAGTCAAGATTTCAAGGATCTAAGAGTTGACTTGGATACATGGCCTGATCCAGATTCTGCTGTAACTGGACAAATGGGTGATCTTAATGATGCAACTTTTATCATGACAAACAGTCACTCTGGTGGGCTGCTTCATAAAAAAATTCTATCATCTTTTAGCATAAGTTGTGCTCCTCTGTGTTCCAATTTGAGCACGCTCGATGGTGAGCCTGAACTATTCGGCCACGACGAAGAAGGAAATGAGAGGTTTTTGAACTATGATTGGGCCAATTTTGAACATTTTGATGATTTTGATAATATGTTTAGGTAATTCCTAGCTGCCAAAAGCTTGCAGTCTGATAGGTGTATCTCCCTGCGGTTTGAGTTAATTAGTTTTATCATAAATTCAAGAATCTTTCTAGTTTTATTTTTCTTCTTCTGATTTTGCATTGTTATTTACCAGCTAACCGTCCTCTTTTGATGGTCCTGCAGAAACAATGAGTCGTTCTGTGGAAATGAAAGCGTTCATAATACCGATGTCTTCCTCAAAACATCGGGAGATGTAATTAGCAACACTTTCCCGTCAGTTCCTGTACCTGTAAGTTTTTGAAGTAGCAGCTAAACTGTTGTTAATTTATCTTTCAGTCATACTTCAAGTGGTAACATAACATTATGTTATGGATCTATTCCGGGATCTCGTGGGAGGTGGCGGTGGAGGAGATATAAGGGAGTTGAGCTCAATCTACAGAGAATGCGAGGGGGAGGAAGAAGGGGAGCGTTGCTCAACCCTAACCCTAGAATGGGGATGAAGAGAAGGGGAACTAGAGAGAGAGAGAGAGAAAGAGGAAGAACTTAAAGAGAGATAGAGAAATTTGGATTAATTCATTCATAATGATTCATGACCTAAATGGGTCCTTTAAATAGAGATTGCATGACTCCGACAACTGACCAAAATACCCTACATGAAAATAAAAGACCTGAACCTCCTAATAACTCTAAAGAGCGACACTAATAATGACGACACTAACATGACAATTAATAATACATTTAAAAGAAATTAACTGATAACGAGGACTGTTGTGGGCCCATATCATCGAGCTTGGATCTGAAGAGAATGCCCCTGATACCAAATTTGTTATGGACCTATACCGGGATCTCGTTGGAGGCAGAGATACAAGAGAGCCGAGCTCAACCACGGAGAATGCGAGGGTGAGTAAGAAGGGGAGCCTTGCTCAACCCTAACCCTAGAATGGGGATGAAGAGAAATGGAACTAGAGAGAGAGAGAGGAAGAAGAACTTAGAGAGAGATAGAGAAACTTGGATTTGTTCATTTATATGATTCATGACCGAAGGGGTCCTTTAACTAGAGATTACATGACCCCGACAAATTACCAAAAGACCCTACATGAACACAGAAGATCCGAACATCTAAATAACTCTAAATGACGACACTAACATGACAATTAATAATACATTTAAAAAAACTAACTGATAACGAGGACCGTTGTGGGCCAATATCACATTCCCGATTCATTTGGCTGATAGAATTTTCCAACATCGATGGTACACTTTTTTGATAATAACTGTTCATCTCATCATTTAGTGGAATATTCTGATGACAAAGTGAATACTTTAGATTCAGAGAAGGTGAGTGCCTTTGAATCGTCATATATTTATAGGTGTATCAGTTCGGTGATTCTTTTAGAATATTTCTAATTCACTTTAATGTAGAGAATATCATATATTGAAATCTGAAGGAAAAACTAATAACTTTATCAATGTAATAGCCATGTTGAAAAAAGGAGCCTTGGCGCATAGGTGAAGGTGTCGCCGTGTGACCTTGAGGTCATGGGTTCGAGTTCTGGAAGTAGAGTCTTGCAAAAATGCAGGGTAAGGTTTGCCTACATTTCACCCTTGTGGTGGGACCCTTCCCTGGACCTCGCTGCACGGGGATGCTTTGTGCCGGGCTGCCCTTTTTATTAGCCATGTTGACATGCAGAGTTCATACAATATGAGTTTTTAGTCACACATGATCTGTGTACTCCCTTAAGAAGATTGCAGTTCAGATCATCATTAAATACAAGAGATAATTATGCCATAAACTGCTTAGCATGGTTGTAAGGCATCCAATATCGTCATGTCACAGATTTCACATAACATCTTATATTGGACTTCTTTTTTTTGAGGATATTCTTACTGCTCAGAAGCACGTTCTTATTGATCGAAACTTCATGTTTGTTACTAACGGCTGACTGTATCTTCTGTCACTTAGGCTTCATTTGGTTTAGCGGTTGCGGTTGTAAAGGGAGCTGTTGCAATGAGAGGTTTGTAAATGGAGCTGGTGGAAACTGAGAGATGAAAACGGAGTTCTGTTTGGGTAGTCTGTGTTTGCAGAGCTGTTCAGAACAGAGAACCGTTTGGCCAAACAGCGGTGGCGTTTTATAAATATTTTTTATTATAATTTAATAAAAAAAATTATATAAAAATAAATTTCTAATATGTATATATAGTTGTATAAAATCTGTTATATAATATATATATTAATCTGTTATATTATATATATATTAATCTGTTATATTATATATATATTAATCTGTTATATATATTTATTTATAAATTCTTATATATATATTATAATATTGAAAAAATGATTTTGTAATTTTTTTTACTGTTCAACTATAGATATTAATTTTTTTTGCAATTTAAAATTTCTTTTTTAAAATTTTGACCCAACATATCTGCCAGGAGCTCTTGGGACGGAGAGGCGCAGACGAAAATTATTAATTATAAATTTTCCTCCAAAACGCGGCAAAATGGAGGCTTGGGCTCGGTTTTGTTCAGTTGTGTTTTTGCCCGTGAAGTGAAACGCGTCGATTCCAAAAGTTTGCGGGAATTCAAATGAAAAAAAACGACCTGTGTTGCGTTTTCATAAAACGTGCGGTTGCAAAATTGTAAACAAATGAAGCCTTAATCTGAATTTAAATTTGTATACATTAGCGTTTAGCTAGCTTGCCTATCGCAGGACAACCCCTCACGCCTGATTACCGTTGTCCATTTCCCTGGCTCATATAACCTCCAATTCCAGTAATCCCAGCCTGTAACTGTCCCTGCTAAGCCTCCATACATGTCCTGACCTGCTGTCCAAACTCGGAACCACCCCATCCAGCCCCTATCGAGACAATCAACACCCAGAGTCCCCTGATCTGCAAGCCGTGTGTTATGGGCCTCACATTGTTGGGTCTTATTTACAGTTCATGTCATTCTTGCAATCCTATTTAAAGACTCCTTGGATCATGCATGAAGTAAGCAAATATTAAGTCTCTTTCCTGTCTCTTGCATGAGATGCTTTCTTTTTCTCTCCTAAGCGCACCCAGCTTAGGTAGGCCGTAGGCACGATTATGTCTCCATAGTGTCTTCCCACCATCATCTCCACCTTCGATCATCTCCGGCAACATTACCGATGTATTATTGGTTAGCCCTTAACAACTTGGTATTAGAGTTTGGGCCAAAGCTTAACTGCAAGTCTGCTGTTATGGGCTTCATGCCCGATTATTATCTTAGGGTTTTATTTTATCATTTGGTGTTATATTGTTCAGTCTTACTATCGCTTAATTTTAAGTATGTCCAGGTGTTAGGATTATTTACTATTTTGCCACTTCTATGTTATCTATTTAAGTGACTCCTTGAGTCTTGTATTGATATCAAGAAATATTCTAGTATCTTTCTTTGCCTTGTGTGAGATTTTGGTAGCTCTCTCTCTCCTCTCGAACAAGCCCGCCTAGGCATTCGCAGTTTCGGCTCGACATTATCCCCTCCGCCTCCGGCCACCACTCCGGCGAGCACACAACAACTTGGTATCAGAGACATTTCGATCCTCCTCTTCCGCCGAAGTCGATGTCAACAGCTTGCAAATCCTAAATCGTTTCTTTGAAGCCGCTGCCATTTCGATCCTCTCTTCTTCTTTCGGTTCCAGCAATCGCACAGCCGCATCTACGATTTAGGTAGACGAGCCCAGTGTCGTCTTCGTCGCCGTCCGGATCGATCCCCACTGAAGCAGAAACCATCCAGCCCCTACGCGGTCGCATCTCGCCGACGTTTCTTCTCGTCTACGCCTTCAACATCACAGGATAAGTCGCCGTCTCTTCCAACGCTGTCTTCGTCGCCATACGGATCGATCCCAACTGAAGCAGAAACCACCCAGCCGGTCTTGCCTGCACACACCTTTTCCGTCGAGCACCTGCGCAACCACATACAGTCGGCATACTTCTGCATCCCTTTTCGTTGAGCCAGGTCCTTCTCAACGCCATCGTCCATGCCAAACTGCAACACTGACTCCTTAACTCAACCTTCAGTGCCGTCTCTCTGCAAGCCCCATTGATGGGGGATCGGCCGCATGTTCGTGACCGGTGGAGATCGGGCCACCACTCGGCGGGACCCGTTTTTGCTGATTTGCCGGAGGTGCATTGATCGGATCGGCGATCTGAGACCGCGAGCGTGTCCAGAGTGTCATTTTTCATTTTATATGTATTTTTTTTGGAGTTGTATTTATTGTTTTAGGACATCGGGTGTAACGGACGATCATAGCCGTTCACGCCGGGTGCCTAACCGCCCCCTCTCGTTATAAATAGGGGCGGATGTTCTCATTTTCATTTCATTGTGTATTTTGTGAGAGATTCCAGAATCCGCAGTCAATTCGTGGTGCGACGCCGCGAGCCCGGGGTGCGAAGCCTCAGTTTATTCTCGGTTTTCATTTTCTGATTTCACCGTTCCCGTGTTATTTTCCCCATAACCAACCTTAAATCCCACGATTCCCATTCTTTAGAAGAAGGAAACCGCAAAAATAACTGTTCCTGCCCTTCTTCCTCGACATTCTACTGTTCATCTTCCCCTTCCTCTCGACGGAAACAACTTCCAACCGCATATCGCCGCTCAACTCCACCCCCGACTTCCAGTTTTGAAGGAGAGAACCGCTCAGATTTCCTGCACACCATCTAAACGGAAGGAGAAAGAGTTCCCATCGCCAAAACCACTCTTCATTTTCTTCATCCTTGCCATTGTTCCTGTTCACCTTCATCTCCCTCGACGGAAAGGAACGACAAACCCCATTATCCAGTGCACCTCCCGTCGTTTGTAACCAGCCGCTTCTCAGTTCTTCCCTCCAGGAAAGACAATACTCTTCCATCATTTCCTCCCCTCTACAACAGGTCATCTCCCTCTGCCTCCCACTTCAACTGTACGTTTCCTCTTCATTTCTAGCACTTCCCAAAGGTACGGCCAATCCTCCCCTGCTCTCAAAATCAATCCAGGAAAGACCAACAACAATTCCTGCTTGCTGAAATTTTTCCCAAGCAGGCTAGTCCTCCTTATTCTGGCTCAGGAACTCTCCTCCCTTTGTCCAAGTCCTATATTGAAAATCTCCTGGTGGAACTTCCTCCTAACCTACCCCACAACACTACTTCCTTATTCCTTTTCCAGCAGAGGCCCTCCTCAATCCCAACAGTCCACATTCTTCTCTCCCGCCCCCAGAACCAAGAACAGTCACGGGCCACTTCCAAGGATCTCCTCCGACCACCGCTACCAGATCTCCGTGATTGTGAGTATTATCGTTTTGTGTTGTATTTTTCGTGTTAAATTTTAGATGAAAATGCTATATTTGTTGGGTATTGTGAGTGTTAGTGCTATTGTTTCATTCTTTTAGTCCTATAGCATTTATTCGTGCAATTTGTAGTTGATCGTCCTCTGTGCGGAGAAAGTGCTTGATATAATTCGTGTGCTTGAAAATTAAAGATTCACATTGTGTAGATTTGCCATATGTGTATAATTAATTTTGCTAACAATTCTATTTCCGGATTATTATAAAACGCGCATGCATCATTTAGGTTGGGTTCATTCGCGTCCATTCCGCACATGCACGTAGGTTTGCATTAGTGTGTCGGCACCTCCACTTTCACTCCAGACCGTCCTGCGTCACATATGATCCGCCCTATCGCTTCCGTGCCGCAGGGAGCAGTTTCGAGCCCCACGAGAATTTTCTGCCGCCGTCTGTCATGCCACAGGAGCCAAACACATGCTCCTCTTTTCTTCCGGAGTGGTATCCATTTATTCGACTAATTCAAAAGGGATATTGGGGGCCGCCTTTGGGTTCATTATAGGGAAGCGCCACGGTTCGCGGGGTATATCTAGTTCGAGCGAGTCCATTCCGCTTGCTTCGCCTGAATCCAGTCGACCCATAACTCGTTCCATCTCTTCCTCCTCACCCAATATGAGTGACTCATCAGATCAGCTCAGCCAGCTTATGACCATGATGCAAGTTCTCATGACACATCAAATTGCCGCGGAGGCACGTAATCAGTAGATCATTGCTACCCTCTCCAGGCGCCTCGATGATCTCACAGCCGGTATGCCAGCCCCCACCATTCCCACGCATGAGCAAGTTGGCAGCAGTCAGGCGCCGCCGCCGCTTCTTCTTCGACCAGATTCCTCGGCCGGGCTACAACCTGAGAGGTCAACCTTGCACCTCGCTACTCCAAGTTGGCATTCTCAACTTATAATGGGAGGCACGATCCCATATGGTGGCTCACCCGATGCGAACAGTTTTTTCGCCATCAGCAGACACCGGTGACGGAATGGATTAGTCTGACATCCTTCCACATGCTTGATATCGCTCAGTTATGGTTTGACCGCCTGCAAGCCGACAATCCTGGACTGATCTGGCGCGACTTCAAGTAGGCATGCAACATGCATTTTAGTCCCCGATTCGCAACAACCCCCTGGGGGCCCTCACGGCGTTACGTCAGATAGAGGTCGATTGATGGCTATCTAGAAAAATTTCAGATTTTTCTGGTGCAGGTCACGATCCTTCCTGAAATGCAGGTCGCCATCTTTACCGTCGGGCTACGCGATCGACTACGTTTGGACATCGAATTTGAAACCCCCGAGACTTGGTGACTGCTATGAGTTTTAGTCAGATTGTGCGACCGTCGGCTTTTGTTGACGCAGGAGGCTTACCCCCCAACCCAGGGATTCCGGAGGGACGTGTTGAGGGCACCCAAACCACGCAGATTGTCGTCTGTCTCATGCAGAAATGTTTGATCGGCGCGCGCGCGGGTTATGTTTTAACTGCGACGAGCAGTTTACTTGTGGTCATCGCTGCAATTCTTTTTATCTGCACGTGGAGGACTCCGAGGTCTCTGATGATGAAGGAGTCGAGTGAAGTGGGCACCACCATCAATCTCCCTTGAGCTTGAGGCCAAGCTCTTTTTGCACGACGTGAGAGATGTTATGGGCTTCGTGCGCGATTATTATCTTAGGGTTTTATTTTATCATTTAGTGTAATTGTTCAGTCTTATTATCGCTCAGTTTGTAGTAAGTCCAGGTGTTAGGACTATTTACTATTTTGCCATTTGTATGTCTATTTAAGGGACCCCTTGGGTATTGTATCGATATTAAGAAATATTCTAGTCTCTTCCTTTGCCTTGTGTGAGATTTTGGTATCTCTCTCCTCCCGAGCAAGCTCCGCCTAGGCAGCCGCGGTTCCGGCTCCACAATATTCCCTCCGCCTTCGGCCACCACTCTGGTGAGCACACAACAACATGAACACTTCACTGGAGCAGAGGACTCTCGGGCCCAAGCTTAACCGCATTAGTCCCTCGTTGGAGCAGAGGACTCTCGATTAAGTTCCCTTGCTTCCACCATCAAGCTGTCTTGTGTGACGCGTCCGACTCGCCTCTAGACGATCATCTACCCCTTTCTCTGATTCAAAACCCTCGCCAGTTGGCATCCTCACAGAAAGCTGCCGATTGATAGATCAACACCATCAAATACCTGTGCCTCCTGTTCATTCTCCTTAAGCTCACAAACAATGAATCCCTATGCTGATTCCCCAAGCTTCAACAACTTTGTCATTTTCCAAGCTTTCGTTGTTTTCGCCAATACAAATGAGCCATTCCGCTGGAAAATGTTTTACCCTGCGCTCCAACCGCACGATCGAGCTCCGCAATTTTTCCGCACACTCGAACCCTGCTCTCTAGCCGTGCGGCTCGATTGAATTGTTCTGTCCTCATACCATGCGCCTTTTCCTCCTCGTCTTGAAGCCCAGAGCCTCATGTTTTTGACCCAACCATGTGTACCCATGCCAACTATGAACACCTAACCATGCCAAATTTTATCACGTGTCACCTCGTGTATCCCATCAAAATACTTCAAAGGAGTCGAGTCGCCATGTAATCCAATCCTCTAGTGCCACCTTACTCCCTACGACTCTAATCACAACTAAAGTACGACACCCAAGAAGCAGAAGCACGATACTCAATGTTTTAAATGCCCTCCAACACGGTGTCCTCCAAAAAGTTGGACATGTCCGCCGACATGCCCCACATGTTAATTTTGATACAATTCAACTTAATTTTGGGATATACGTAGCTCAATATTTGGCTACTTATGTTAATTTTTACTTTAGAAACATATAAATGTACTTAATATATATTTTTATCTATTAGATATATAAATGTGATCTCTTGAAATATCTTGACATGTCTCTGACATCCGACAACTGAATAGATCGGTCTGATGTCCTTCTACCATCTGGGTTCGACTCAACTTTGGTTCACCTCGTCTACAAATTGAAAAACTGGGGATGACTTGGGACGAATATAAAAGGTTTGGCAATCTGCGATTTACCCCCTCCCTGCATCTAACCTCTCGGTGCATTAACCTCATTACTATAAACAGGATCTGTAGGCGCTTACCTGGAACAATATCAAGTTCTCCCAGCTCATGTTATATCAATACAATCAGAACATGTTGCTATATAACTACACATGGATCGAAAAGACTATATAACCACAAGCGCAGTCGCATGGAACCTGGTTGGAAGACCCGAGGGCAACTAACCCCCAAAAATCCGACGTCTGTCCCATGCAGAAATATCTTGCTTCGCATGGAACCTGGTTGGAAGACCCGAGGGCAACTAACCCCCAAAAATCCGACGTCTATCCCATGCAGAAATATCTCGCTACACAAAAAGGGTAATGTTATTATTGCGACGAGGAGTTTTCTTGGCCTGGTCAACGAGGAAACATAAAGCTTCTCTGTTTTTCATTCTTTCCAAGGCTGGTTAGGTCGTTAGAGGGAAAAGGCATTAAATTGACAGTTTTTTTAAAAAAGGAGTTTAATGGTGTTTAAGGAGCTAAGATTCTATCACCTTTCTATTTACCCCTACAACTTCATCCCTATAAGTAGTATCCATAATAATACATACTCCATTATTTATTTTATTTTTCCCGTGTACCATAATTTAAAACTTGAATTGTCTAGAAGTTTAGCTTTCTCACCCACCCATTTAGTCTCTTGCAGACATAACATATTTATCTTTCTCTTAATCTCTGTATCCACTACTTTCATCATTTTTCCAGTTAGCGTACCTATATTCCAACTTCCAAACCTAAGTCGATCATAAATTATACGATCTACTTTCCTAAGACACCTAATATGTGAGGACTCTTGCATATTTAACACTACGCCGAAGTCCTCTTGGAGTTGCAACGACCCTTGCCAAGATGCCGCATCCAGACCATACGCCGAAGACTCTTGCATATTTAACACTATACGCAAGTCCTCTTGGTGATGTAGCGGTCCTTGCCAAGACGCCACATTCGGACCATACGACGCGTTCCTTACGGGGAACAACCTAGCTTTTGCACAATTTCTCAAACTATTTATATTCATAAGAGTGACTAAATTTTTATGCTGGCCGTCTATCTAACGCAACTCTCACCATTTCTCATCCGGGTTTGGGACCGGCAAAAGCTGGTTTACTTGCCTTAATTTTCCAACTAACTTAATTTGATTGACACTTTTATTCATAATCTTATTGGTTAATCACACCAATAAGCCGCTTCAACGAGCACGAGCGACATGCGTGATATGAACAAGCACAACTTCAATAAAAATAAAAGTGCAACTAAATAAAAATATGAAGCACAAAGATGTGATGGAAGTAGCATCACATTTGTTTGTGCACTGCATCATTCCTAGATCCCCAGGACACTCCAGTATCACCCTTCATTAGAGTTCCCTTAGGGCACTTTCATGACACCTCACCATATGTCACAGTCTACATTTGTTCAGTGTCATCTTCCCACTTGGCTTAATAGAAAAAAGATTAAAATAAATATCCAGCTAGGCGTAAAGGGCTACTCAAATTTGATCCCATCCAGAATCGATCAACGCCATTGTTGGAAAAATATATGTTCTTTCTATGATTCAGGCATCAACTTCCGCTCTACCCTTTTTATATCCCCATACAATATCCACACAGACGAGCGTGTATCCCCATCTGCTCTTTGTAGCACTTTCATCAACTTGCTAATACGGAAATCACAAGCTCAGCATTTCCCCAAAAGTTTGCACTTACCATAATAATATTATCCTACAGTTTACAAATTGATAGAAGTATTAATTTCAATATATTATTAGTAAATGTAAATAATGAATATATACCAATCTGATAATTAAATTTTAGTGGCTGGTGGAGCATTGGGTCAACTTCATTACTTCTCTCTTTGTAGAAGTGAACATTTTCTCAGCAGTCTCTCTTTCCCAAGATGCTTCGTGAAGATAGAAACGTTGTAGTGAATCTATTGACACCTGGTCGAACAAGGACGAGGGAGGCTGTCTTTTGTTAACTCTTTGAACATGTTGAGGGAGATCGTATGCCCATAGATAAATATTAGAAGTTGGCGATCCATGATGATGGTATTCTTAATTTGCTTCAGCTTTCCGATAATCTGGAACAGAAAATTCAATGTGTGGAATTCCAAGACTTGTGTTGAGATTCAGAGGGGTTTATAAAATTCCGAGTAATGATAATAAAGTCTAATTACATCATGAGTTTAGTTCATGCATTTGAATTAAAATGAGAGTGGGATTTAAAATTTTCAGACAGGCATGGAGGAGGAGAAATGAGTTGGAGGTCAAGATGATGAGACAAGTCAAAATAGGTTATGTGGATGTCAAATGATGATGCGACAATCAATTATGGTTAAAATGGTAAAATAGGTCAGTCGTAAGGATTTTACATGGGTTTGAGTCGAGAAATTGTTTAGGCTCACCCAAGTTCCAACCAGTATATTGACCATATATTAGCTCATAAAAATAATATACATCAGACACACGACCTATAATGTGTCGGCCAACAACATACAACTTCAACAGAAATAGCTCTTGCATAATAAAAAAGGAAAAAACATAAAATTTATAACATCTAACCTATTATACTCCTGCATCACTCTCTAACTCTAATTGTCTTCTTAGCATTATACTTCAATGGAACTAAACATTTCCACTCTTCATTCTTTTCAGGAAGATGAGCAGAATCAAACTCCAATGTTACTAAGAGAAGAAAAAGGAAAAGACATGTTTTTCCAAGATCTAAATTACTCCTGGTCTAGTGAAAAACAATCAACTTCTTGTTGTGAAGTGGAATGTTCAACTATGTGCTCGCATATCCATCTCCAATCTCAACCTGGTGTACAAGGAAGCTCCTCCTGTGATGTCATGTATGCTGACTATGAGTATCATCCATCCCAGTTTCCTGGTTTTCCTTTTCAACCACAAAGTCATGAGATATCAGATAAAGCAGGAGAAGCTGGGCAAAAGTCAACCATCTTGACTTTTCTAGAGAAGATTGAAAAATTGAGCTGGAGGCAGTTCGTTCGAGACCAATACAGTCAACCCTTTACCACTGATGACATCACATCACATGACCAGAATACCATCAAAGAATATAACTGGAAGTTCGCATCATCTGAAGTTAGCAGCATGTTAGAACAAGATCAGTCTAAGATGTTATCTTCCTCGACTGATGAGAGATTTGCCGAAGAAGCCATATACTATCAGCTTCAAGAATCCATGGGAAAGGTTTGCAAGTCTGTTCATAGTAATGGAATGAAAATTGAAGCAATTTAGTGATCAAATGTGTAATTTTTCTTTCATTCTCGTAGTTGGAAATGAAGGCAAGGGTTGCTATTAGCAATAGCTTGTTTTGTTTGGCAAGAAGTGCCATGGAGAGGCAGAGTACTTGTGGCAGAAGCTGGAATGTCAAAAACAAGGAGGAAGATGAGACTTCTGCGGGCCGAGATTTACACTGGCAAAGCAGGTCTATATCATAAAGGTTTCACTTCTCATACAAAATTTGGGGGCTAGTTGGTTTAGCAGCATTTTGATGTTGTTAGAAGTTAAAAAATTACATTTCAACCTAAAAGTGGTTGTAGGTGGAGGAACCCGTGATCTATATTAAACACATGGATACATGAATTTCCTGATATGAGACTATATTCTCCACATGCACCTTCATTAGGGGTTCTTTAACTTTTAACACATAGACGACTTTTTAACGAGGTGATGATAGGGTTGTTGGGCCTTGCTTTTTATGACATCATCTAGAATCTATAAATCCGAACCAAAACTAGTTGGTATAAGTGTTAGGATTCAAGCTCATCATAGTGGCATGAATACCACGGGTGATCACAACACCCAAAGTAATTCTATGGATTAATATTTATCGGGTGCTAGGGTTTGTTTAATATCGAAAGTGAGAATGACACTATTTTTTCTCACTCGACGAGTCTCATGACTGCAAGCTGATGAAGGTCAAAGCTCAGGCATTCTATCTCCTCTGGAACATGGTATTAGAGAAAATGCTCGACACATGAGGAAGAAGGTATTAGGGGAGCTTCGACGAGGTTTCAATGAGGTTTCAACGAGGTCATTTCGTGTTTCTACCTATTCGTCTGTTCGACAAGAAGCTTCAATGAGGCCGCAACTTCTTTTCGCATGTTCGTCTGTTCAACATGGATATTCGACCAGACCACAAATTGGTTTTCGCCTCCGTCTGTTCGACATGGAACTTCGACGAGGCCCCAACTTCTTTCTGCATATTTGTCTGTTCGACATGGAGGTTCGACAAGCCTTTTGTTGGATTGATGGGGCATAGCAGCTGGGTCAGGCGTTAGGGCTGTGAGTTAAGCAGTGATCGACAATGATTTTGTGCTGAGACAGTGATTGATTGAAAATGAATTTGAGTTGAGACAATGGTTCTCCATCAAACTTTGATGTACTATGAAGAGGATTGTCATCATTTGTGGATTTTTTGATGTATTATTGATTTGCAATGGCTAATGAAAATAAACAAGGCACCGCTCCTCCGTTAAATACTTATTTGCATGTGATTCAACCATTGTATTCACATGATATTACATGAATGAAACATAATGGATGGAATTATATCCAATGAGCACAATTATTCCATATTTTTATTGGAAGTTGAAGGAGACCGGGGTTCATCACTGGCTCAAGACACCCTCCTACCTTTGATGGCTCCTATTTTGTTAAAGGCGCGCCTATGACTCAAGGCTCACTAGGCTCAGAGGTTTGCGACTTTGTGCGACTTTTTTGCATATTTGGAGTATAAAGGACGCTCATGAGTGAAATTTCTGTTGTAATTTTTTTTTTTCAAAATAAAAAAATTAATGTAAGAACTCAATAATTTTTGCATGATTTTTTAGTGTTTGTGAAACATAATCGAGCGTTCAGATTTAGATATGATGCAAGTGACCACATTTATTCTATTTTTTAAGAGATAAATGATAGTAATGAATACTTAATGAGTAGAATAGATGAAGAATCTGATCATGAAGATGAACTGATGTTTGATTTTGATTATTTAAAATGGATGTGGTTGCGCCTTTAATAACTATGGATGCCTCCTGTGAGGAATTGGAATGAGAGAATTTCAATGTCATGGACTTGCTTCTCAGTTTCATGGAACCTAATATCTCGAATTTTTTTTGTCAAACTTCAAAAGAAATGTGAGATCTTAAAAAAAAGGGCAGCCTTGTGCACAAAGCATCCCCATGCAGCGAGGGTTCGAGGAAGGGTCCCACCACAAGGGTGAAATGTAGGCAAAACCTTACCCTGTATTTTTGCAAGAGGCTGCTTCCAGGACGCGAACCTCTGACCTCAAGGTCACACCGCACACCTTAACCGGTGCGCCAAGCCTCCCATGAGATCTTATTGAGAAAAATTTCTCTAAGAAGAAGGTTCTTGCCAGGGTTTATCAATTGCACTCTGATCATATTTCTATAGACCATATGCATCACTTAAAACTGTTATAGTAGATTAACTCATAAATAGGTTGAGATTGATTAATATCCTGACTTCAAGTTCGTGGAAGACTATACGAAGGATTTTTTGCAAAGAAGGGTATTTGAGATGCTTTCAGGTCTTTCTCCTGAGCTTTATCTTTGGGGTGAAACAAGTAAAAGCATCTCTCTCTTCTCAAGTACCCGACTACTCCCAGTAACTGTGGGACAGAATGCCCGGTTGGCTATTGGAGCTCCAGCCAGAACATCACAGAATAACAATTTTTCCATGTAGAACGCCTCCTCGCCAATCTGCACTGTTTGGTTCTGCCTTTGCCCCATCATCGGTGGGGGCCGCAGAGGAGCTCCGATGACCCCCTAAACAGGGCCTTTTGTTTATCACATAAAGTATAGTATTGAAATCTTCAACAATATCTCTGAAATTAAAAGTTAGGATGGTAAGAGTAAATTGAAATGTCCTCATTGCGGAAAGAAAAGGGCATAGCAAGGACAAGTGTTGGGAACTTCATCCTAATTTAGTTTCTATGGATTAACTCAGAGGTACTGATGGAAAATATGTTCGACCTTAGACTACCTATAAAACACTATCAATGACAGAGACTCTCATAGCTGAAAAAGAAAGTCTAGTTAGAGAGTTTTCCCCCATGATAGACACTATTGGAAGATCTTCCTTGCATGAAATTAATACATGTACAACATTCCAAGCTTCTTCCTTAAGAAGGTCTAATACTCCCTGAATTATTGACTCGTGGGAATTTGAACATATGACAGGGTCTTCACATCAGGTTACCTTTCTTGTTCCCTTTTTTGGGCAGTATCAGATTTATTGATGAGTCTTCTGCCTCTGTATTTTGTAAGGAACTCTTCATATCTCCGATGAACTCTCCCTCAAATATGTGTTGCTCGTCCCCTCATTACCCATGAAGTTTCATGGTTTGCGAGCCGGAGATGCCCCCAAGAGAGAGGTGCGAGAGATCCAACCACACATGGTCGTTGGGTTCCATAACCGACGGGGTGTGGTCCTCCAGGACTAAAGCATCGAAATCCGCGGTCGTGATCTCGTCCTCGTCTTCACACATGAGCACACGTAGCTCCTTGAGTGGACAGTCGTGGTCCGGGCCTAGGGTTGTTTGCAGCGAAAACACAACCCATTGCTGCACAGATCATTGTATTCCTGAGTGGAGAGGCGGTTCTGCGCCGGTGGCCGAGGCGGGTGGTGGGGAAAAAGCGTTTTAGGAGGGTGGTGGGCCCGAGGAGCCGGTTCGCCCGTAGGAAGCCGCTGGGCTACTGGAGGAAGGAAGGAGATGCGGGAAGAGGAGGCGGTGTCCGTTGGAGTCGTGCGAGGCAGGTCAACGGGCCGAACAGATAAATCAGCCTGGACCAATCAGGCGAAGCATCGGAGATGTCCTGCGGGTGATGAGTACGGAGTAGAGACCGAATGTGCAGCTGGAGGCCTTGCAGGAAGAAGCTCATGTAGTGATCGGGGGGGGGGGGGGGGGCAGACCGGGAACATGATTGGCCAATTCGATGAAGTCGTCGATGTACTGATCCACCGAAGATGTGTGAAGGAGGGCGCACAAGCTCTCAACCCCATTGCCGGAGTAGCGGTGGTTGTAGTGTATGACTAACGAGAGCTTGCGATTGGTCCAAGATAGAAGCAGGGAGGTGTTGCGGAGCCACCAAACCCAATGTAACGCGGAACCCTCCATGACGAGGAGCATCAAGGAGACCTTCTGGTGGTTGGGTGTATCCTGGATATAGAAGAATTGCTCGGCCTTGGTGATCCACCCAAGGGGGTCAGATCCGTTGAAATTGGGAACCTCAAGGGCACGAGGTGCGTTGGACATGGCAAGGGAGGCCGATGTCGGAATGGGCGGTGGTGTCGCCGTATGACCCACGAAGGAAGAGTGGTTTTCCGAGGGTGAGAGCGACGAGGCTTGGTTAGACACACGATCATCGCGTGATTACAACTTTTGAAGAATAACGGTCATGGTTGCCTGCATAGATGCCAGGGTGGAGAACTGCTCGTCCATACGACATTTGACGTTGTCCAAACGCTGATCCGTCATAGTGCA
The DNA here is from genome assembly GCA_033032865.1 of Dactylorhiza incarnata. Classification (NCBI taxonomy): domain Eukaryota; kingdom Viridiplantae; phylum Streptophyta; class Magnoliopsida; order Asparagales; family Orchidaceae; genus Dactylorhiza; species Dactylorhiza incarnata. Next base: position 362,729 of record JAWHQI010000390.1, read on the forward strand.
TGTGGCCGGGCGGCGAGATGGAGGCGCCAGTGGCAAGTGAAAGGAGCGACGAGACAACCGATTTCAAGCGGCAGTTGGCGAGGTGGAAGCAGCAAGTCAAAGAAGCAACGATCAGAAGAAACCGGCGGCAAGCAAAAGTAGAGGGATAGCGGAAGCAGCAGGCACGAGATCGGCTGTAGCGACTAGGTGCCGATGTCCTAGACGCGGGGCGAGCAGGAGGCGGAAGCCGCGGATGTCCTGAACACTGTCCGAGTAGGGCGTCAATGTCGGGATCGGAAGTCGCGCGGAATCGGGAGCGGACGCCGAACAACGAGGTGATTGGGCGATGTTGAAGTCGCGTGCGGTTGTGGAAGCAGCGGTCCGAAGGATCGATGGAGGACAGAAGCAGCGCTGGAGAAGACTCGGTGTCTAAGGTGTGGGAAGGAGCGGCAGGTCAGACCAATGATACCCCTAAGGTTATTGATGGGGGCATGAGATAAATATCAGAAAATACATCTAAGAGGGACACCTCTTAGCCAACCCTAGGCTCCTTCTCATTTCAAGTTCCAAGTTCAAAGATAAAGATTAATACAAGATAAATGGGTGTATATAACCCCATACAATGGCAAATAAGTAAATTTGATAACATAGCAACTCCAAGTGAAACAACTGCACCATCCCATAGTCTCATGATCCGGTTGGTTTGCTCCGAGAGTAAACCCGCCACGTTGTGTCTGCTCTTTCAAGGCTCGTCTCGTCTACCTCCGTGTCATAGTCCCTCTTGGATGGTGGATTCGGGTGCCACAAAGCACATTACTCCGCAGATGCCCTCTCAGTACTTGGACTCTCCGTGTTCAAAGTTCATTACAGTGGCTAATGACGAGACCATCCCCGTTGCCGGCTTTGATGATGTGTTGCTATCCCCCTCTCTATCTCTTTGCTCTGTTTTTCTGTTAGTCGCCTCACTCAAGATCATGACTGTTTAATCACTTTCTCCTCTTCCTCTTTTGTTATGTAGGACCGGCAGACGCGGAATATCATTGGTAAATGGCGGCTTTCAAATGAGCTCTACATGCTGGATCTCCCCACATAAGTTTTATCCTCCGCCAGCTCTTTTGATTGACACTGCCGTTTTGGCCATGCCCCTCTCCCGATCCTCCAGAAGGCTCTTCCCAATTTCCTATTTTCTTCTTTTGATTGTGAATCTTGTATCTATGTGAAACTTCATCGCTCTGTTTGCTCTCATTGTACTCGGAGCGTTGCTCCTTTTGATTTAGCGCATTCTGATATATGGGGTCCCTACAAAAAAGCTAGTATATCTGGATATTGATACTTTCTTACGTTTTTAATGATTATTCACATATGATTTGGTTATACACGATGCGTGATCGCTCCGAGCTTCTGTCCATTTCCCGCTCCTTTGCTGCTGAAACACAAACACAATTTTCCCGCACTATCAAAATATTTCACACTGATAATGCGCGCGAATACACCGGGCATGCATTTTAGGAAACTTGCACCTCGTTGGGCATCATCCACCAAACCTCATGTGCGTGTATGCTGCAACAAAATGACGTTGCTGAGCGGAAGAACCGTCATCTTCTCGATGTTGCTCGGTCTCTACTATTTCAGATGCAGGCCACACTAACTATTGGAATTTCGTTGTCTCTATTTCTTGTTATATCATCAACCGCATGCCCCTGTCCATTCTCAACTTTGTGACATCCCTCCCCTCTGACCCGATGGGTCTTTGGCTGTGTCTGCTTTGTCCATTACCTAGGTCCCCCCGTCGACAAGCTGATACCTTGATGTAGGGCATGCTACGTGGGTGTGCGACTAACATACAATTCTAAGTGAGGTGTGGGGAGATAATTTTATTACCCTTCAATACTATATGTAACACACGCAAGATTCGACGGCGAATTCAAGACATAATTATAAATGATTAAATCGCACGAATATGATTTTAGCAAAAACAAAATAATTCTTTTAGGCAAAACAAACTTAAGACTTTCCTCCGCGTGGAGGGCCTAAAGCGAGAGCGTGTGGTGAATAAGTTCTAAAATCACAAGTTATCTAAAGCAAAAAACTACTATTCAAAAGATCCAAGCAAGTATAAAATCACATCATCACATATTAATATGAAAGGAAAAAGATTCATACAACAATAAGACACTCACATAATAAGGGGGATTGCCGTGCAATGGAGATCCGGTGATTCAAGGCGAGTTGGTGTTTGTCCGGAGGTGGAAGACAAAGGATCGGGGCTGGAATCGAGTTGCCGTAGGTGGGGAGGGGTTGAAGTTTTGGCTGGTTTGAGAGGTGATGTGGCGTAGGTTTTCTGGAGGGGAAATAAGGGTTCGGTGGGGATTTTGTGGGAAAAACAATGGGCTGCTGTTGCAGATTTTGCAAGGGGGAAATGCGGAATTCCTATGGGAGAACACAGCTGGGGATAATTTGCTTCACTGAAGGCAGTGAGGGACTTTCTGGGAGGTGGGATTTGTGGGTTCTGGAATGAGGGGAAGCCTTGGGATTGTTTGGTGGAGGGGAAAGCGTGGGCTACTTTGTGAGAGGGAATATAGGTATGCGGAATACAATGACGGGGATTTGGGCGGGCTGCTTGGAATTCCGTGGAGGAATTTGCATGAGGGATTTAGGTGGGCTGTTTTTTTAATGGCTGCTGTATGGAGGAGTTGGAGGGGTCGGCTAGGGCTTGGGAGGGGGAAAAGGAAGGCTATGGATGGGGGATACAAGAGGGATGAAGGAATATACCTAGGAGCCGCACCTAGGGCCTCACATAGTCGTCATCGTGAGGGATCACCGGATTTTGGGAATAGAGTTCTCCAAATTCTGCAATGCCTTTGATGGCTGCCCCTACCCACTTATTTATAATAAAACATGACTTGAGACAACCATTTTGGACGGCTATGATTGGCTGCACACGATCACTAAATAAAACACAAAAAAATAAAACAAATACATGAGGAATTTAGAAACGTCGATCCGGACGCATCCGTGGAGTGGGATCGTCGATCCGGAGATGCCAAATATGACAGGTGGTCAATCGGCCCCGAACGGGCTCAAAACTCATGCTCCACCGCGGGTCCGCGTCGCCAATCCTCATCACACCTCATGCTACTCACTACATGTTCGTTGGGTATCCGCGCACCCAAAAGGGTTATGTCTGTTACTCTCCCTCCACTCGGAAGCTGATCATGTTTGCTGATGTGATTTTCATGAAAAACCAACCTTTCCATCAATCCTCCACCTCGCCTACGCCACCTCCTGATCTACCACGTCCCCTTGTTCCTACCCACTCTTCTTTACCACCTTTACTACCGACACCACCGCCTGGCTCGACCCCTTTTCTTCGTGTCTACTCTCGTCACCCCCTCGATCTGGTGCCCTGCGACAGCCCCCGCCTACTATTGATGCTTCATGGACTGCTGATTCGACCACGTCCTCCACAACGCATCCTCTCTCTAATTATGTTTCCTTGCACTGTCTCTTCTCCGATGTGCGCAGGTTTGCGACTTCTTTGTACTCTATTTCCACTCCCTTTTCTGTGCAGGAAGCTCTTCAACATCTAGGGTGGAGGGCGGCAATGGATGAGGAAATGACTGCGCTTTGGACCAATCATACTTGGTACCTTGTTCCCCTTCCTCCTAATCATTCAATAGTTAGCTGTAAGTGAGTCTTCACCGTGAAGCATCATCCTGATGGGACGATTGACCGCCTCAAAGCCTGTTTTATTTCCCGAGGCTTTACTCAGCAACACATCCTTGATTATGAGGAGACCTTTTCTCTTGTTGCAAAACTCAATACCGTCTGTGTCTTAATCTCTCTTGATGTCCATCGTCATTGGCCGCTACATCAGTTTGACATCAAAAATGTCTTTCTTAACGTCGATCTTGTGGATATTATGTATAGGCAACAACCTCCTGGTTATGCAACCACGGGGAGTCCTTAGTCTGTCATCTGAAGAAATCACTATATGGCCTCAAACAGTCTCCACGTGCATGGTTTGATATGTTTAGTCGGGTGGTTCGTGATTTTCCCTTCACCTGAAGCTCGACAGACTTCTCCCTGTTTATTTGTCGACGTCCATCGGGCACAGTGATTCTTCTGGTCTATGTTTGATATTCTTGTCACGGGTGATGATCTTCCCGGAATTGATACTTGGGGCGGATCTGATACTTCTTGGGGATTGAGGTAGCCCGACGAGGCGACGACCTGATGGTCTTGTCCTGTCTCAGCGGAAATATTGTCTCAATCTACTTCATGATGCAAGCTACTATGAGTGTAAGCCCATGGATACACCATTGGATGCAAATCACCATCTCTTTGCTCATGGTTCGGACTTTGATCAACTCCTCCCTAATTTGGAGTAATATCGTCGCATCGTTGGCAAGCTAATCTATCTCACTGCCACACGACCCGATATATCCTTTGCAGTCGGTGTGGTCAGTCGCTTCATGCATGCTCTCCAGATCTCCCACCTTCAGACGGTCGAGCATATTCTTAGATATTTGAAGAATGCTCCGGGACAAGGACTGGTGTACAAGCCTTCCACTTCTTTGTCTCTCATTGCACACTGCGATGCTGATTATGATGGTTCCCTCGATGATTGTCGGTTCACTAGTGGTTACTGCACATATTTTGGTGGGAACTTGGTTACCTAACGAAGTAAGAAGCAAATTGTGGTTGCTTGCTCCGCAGCAGAAGCGGAGTATCGTTCCATGTCCGCCGCTGTTTTAGAACTCACATGACTAGAAAGTCTTCTTACTGACGGCGTTAAACTTTCATCACTGGCTGTTCTTTTTTTGTGATAGTCAAGCTGCTATTCACATCGTTGAAAATCTTGTGTTTCATGAATGCACAAAACACATCGAAGTCGATTTCCATTTTGTCCGAGAAAATGTTCAACTTCGAAAATTGATTCTGTGACATGTGCCAGCTGTCGATCAGGTTTCTGATATACTCACTAAGGCTCTGTCTCGCCCACTATATCAGCAGTTTCTTTCCAAGAGTGGTGCTGTTACGCCAAGCGACATGACACGCTTCCACGGGCATCAGTACAGGCGCAGGCTAAAGGAGGCTCAGACAAAAGAGCGGGCTGAACCATCCGGTTCAGCCCCACTTCAATAAAACAGCAACAGGGGGGCTGAACCGACTTGGTTCAGCCCCTATTGGGGCCGGCCGGCCCCTGGGAACCGGGAGGAGTATTTAAATCCGGCCCCCCTTGATGTGAGGGGGATCATTGAAGACTTATTTTCAGGTTTCTCTCTTCTCCAACCCTAATTTCTTGTAGCCGTCATCTTCTCTACCTCTATCTTTCTCTCTAGATCTCCCTTTCTCTTCTACTTCGTATCATTTGGTATCAGAGCAGCCGCTCCTCGGCCATGGTGACGCGCTCCGAAGCGGAACTCGCCCGCATCGCCACGATTGAGGAAAATTATGTAGGGTTGACGGATACCGTCAACGCCTTGGAAGATCGTTTGAAGAAGACAACGGATCAACTGGAGGAACGTCTGGATCAGCGTTTAGAAGAGATCAAGTGCCTCCTCATGCAAAATCTGAGAGGAAAAACACAAATCCCAGACGGATTCGAAGCCGAGGCGTCCTATCTCCCTCCGGCGGCATCGAACGGCACCGGAATCACTAGCGGGGCAAGCAGAGGGAAGCAAGGAGGCGGATCGACCTCGACAGGAGGAGCCCTGACGGGATCGGGCTCGACGGAAGCCGATCCCGTCTGGATCGGGCTTACGCACGCCCGATCGGCATACGATGGCAACGGGGTCCCATGGGCCCCCTCCGGCGGACCTTATGAGGTCGTCCACGGCCGGCCAGAGGGCTGGCGGCAGCCGGAGCCACCGGCGCACGGGATCAACCCAGCCGACCCCCAAGCGGCCTGGATCGGCCCTGGGACGCAGCTGGGGTCTTCCTGGCGAGCTCTGGGGCAGGGGGCGGCTCCCTTTCGACCTACGGGGGCGAATGCAGTCCCAATCGGAGGTGTGGCGGGTATCCTGCCACTACCGCGGCCTCCGGGAGGTCCGCCGGGCTATGGAAATGAAAATCCTTGGGCAGGAGGGCAACAAGGAGGCCACGTGTTGAACCTGGGACGGCCAGGGAACGTCGTCGCTCCAGCACCACCATTCCATCCAGCACCGGCAGAACATTGCCCATATATGCAGCCCAAATTGACACGAATGAACTTCCCTAAGTTCAAAGGAGGTGACGCCCTTGAGTGGATCTAGAAAGCTGAACTTTTTTTCAAATACCAAGAGATTCCGGCGGGGCAGTGAGTTCAGTTGGCATCTTTCCACCTGGAAGAGGACGCCTATCAGTGGACAAAATGGTTTCTGAGGGGACGCGACTATGCACCCTGGGAGGAGTTTGTGGAGTCCTTCTCTGCTCGCTTCGGTCCTTTGGAGTACGAAGATGTTGAAGCCATGTTGCAGAAATTGCGGCAAAAAGGGACCGTCACGGAGTACCGGACAGAGTTTGAACGGTTGGCCAATCGGGTCAATTGGGAGGAAAAAACGATGCTGAGCTGCTTTGTATCAGGATTGAAGGATCACCTGAGAGATGAAGTGCACGCGTACATGCCACGCACTTTGAGCCATGCTATCAGTCTGGCGAGGATTCAGGAGGAGCGCTATAATCGTCAGAAGAGCCGAGCCACAGTGAAAGCTCCCGCTACTCCTATGACGGGTCGTAGGGATCCCCCTTCGGGAACGCGGCCTACCGTGACGAATCTTACTTGGGCGGAGATGCAGGCGCGGAAGGATAAGGGGCTTTGTTTTAACTGCGATGAAAAGTACACACGGGGGCATGCATGTCAGAAGGTGCAGGTATTCATGCTCCGCGAGGAGGACGAGGACGATGAGGGTCTCAGTGCCGAGTTGCAGGAGAGCCTAGATTTGACGGACTTTGGCGTGTCTATCCAGGCCATGGAAGGTTGCACCGCCCCGCTCACTTTGCGTATGGCGGGGAGGGTGGGTCACGCAAGGGTCACTATTCTGGTGGACAGCAGCAGCACGCACAACTTCATCCACCCAGCGATGACCCAGAAGGCAGGTTATGCGATCGACCGTGACGCGGCCTTCCAGGTTATGGTGGCAGACGGGAGCAAGCTTCAATGTGAAGGTGTCATCAAAGGAGCAGAGCTACGGATCCAGGGTTACAGTGGTCAGACGGATGTGTACTTACTTCCGATTCGGGGCTCTGATATGGTGTTGGGGGTACATTGGCTGCGTCAGCTACGACGGGTGACGTTTGACTGGGAGCAGATGTCTATGGAGTTCCATCAGACGGGGACCGATTATTGTTTGGGCGGCATTAGAGCGACCCCAATCAAGGAGATTACACTCCGCAGCTTGGAGCGGCTGGGAGAGCAGGAGAGACCGATGGCCGTTGTCATGGGGGTCATAACAACACCGGCGGCCCCGACGGAGGCGCCCCCACAGCTACAGGAAGTTTTGCAGCAGTATTCCGATATATTCCAGGAGCCACATGGCCTCCCACCTCGACGGTTCCGCGACCACCAGATACAACTAAAGACAGGGACGGAGCCAACAAACATTCGGCCTTACCGTTACCCTCATATACAGAAGGCGGAAATCGAAAGAAGTGTTAAGGAGATGTTGTCAGCCGGGATCATCAGGCCCAGTACTAGTTCGTTCTCTTCTCCGATCATTCTGGTCAAGAAGAAGGACGGGACTTGGAGATTGTGTGGATTACCGAGGACTGAATTCCTCCACCGTCAAAGATAAATTCCCTATTCCAGTGATTGAAGAACTCCTAGACGAGTTGCATGGCGCCGCTTTATTCACCAAGCTGGACTTACGGTCCGGCTACCATCAGATTCGCATGCACGCCGAGGATGTCCACAAGACGGCGTTTCGCACCCATGATGGGCATTACGAGTTTCTCGTGATGCCTTTCGGCCTCACGAACGCGCCGTCCACCTTCCAGGCCGTCATGAATGAGATATTCCGCCCCCTCCTCCGGCGATCTGTCCTGATCTTCTTCGACGACATACTCATATACAACGCAGACTGGGCAAGTCACGTGGCTCATGTGAAGCAGGTCCTCACACTCCTTCAACAGCATCATTTGTACGCGAAAAAATCTAAGTGCTCTTTTGATCGCGCGGCCTTTGACACAGCTACTACATACGTACGCTTTCCAGTGGCAGGATGATGCCGAGTTGGCCTTTCAGACCCTTAAGAGGGCTATGATGACCACCCCAGTCCTAGCACTTCCGGACTTCACCAAGGACTTTATAGTCGAAACCGATGCATCCGGAGTAGGGATTAGCGCGGTCCTGATGCAGGAGGGACGACCGATCGCTTTTTACAGTCGGGCACTTGCACCCCGCACCTTGGGACTCTCCACTTATGAAAAGGAGCTGCTGGCGATCATTCAGGCGGTCGCCATCTGGCGGCCCTATTTGATGGGAAGGCACTTCAAAATACGCACCGATCATCAGAGTCTGAAACATTTCTTGGAGCAGAGAGTGGCCTCCCCCCTTCAGCAGAAATGGGTCACCCGACTACTTGGATGCGATTATGAGATTATTTACAAGCAGGGCAAGGAGAATACAGTCGCCGATGCGTTATCCCGCTTACCGGAGAGCGTACTTCAACAGATCTCCATGCCTCTCATTGACTCCTTAGACGAAATACAGGACGAGGTTCGTCGAGACAAAGAGCTCGGGCCTATCGTGACAGCCCTTCAGCAAGGGGACCTTACTTACCCAGGCTACCAGTTGCGGAATGGGCACTTGTACTACCAGGATCGTGTCGCCATTCCTGCATCCTCACCATGGAAGACAGTGCTACTACACGAGTTTCACTCATCACCGACTGGGGGACATGCAGGGACCCTTAGGACGTTCCAACGCCTTAAGGCGAATGTCTTTTGGAAAGGTCTCCGACAGGATGTACAGAGATTTGTTCAGCAGCGTGACATCTGTCAACGGCAGAAATACGAAACTGTTGCTCCCGCAGGCTTACTGACTCCTCTAGAGATTCCTCAGCATATATGGGACACGGTATCTATGGACTTCATTGATGGGCTGCCCAAATCAGAGGGTAAATCAGTAATTTTAGTGGTCGTGGACAAGCTCTCTAAGTACGGACACTTCTTGGCCCTACGTCACCCGTACACGGCCGAATCAGTGGCCGACCTCTTTACGCGGGAGATTGTTCGACTACATGGCGTTCCACGAGCCATCATTTCAGATCAGGATCCGACGTTCGTCAGCAATTTTTGGCAAGAGTTATTCCGCCTACAGGGGACGTGCCTGCGAATGAGTACGACACACCACCCACAGACGGACGGGCAAACAGAGGTGCTCAACCGCGGCGTGGAGACCTACCTTCGATGCTTTGTGATGGATGAGCCCCGGACGTGGACTCATTGACTGCATTGGGCGGAATATTGCTATAATACGGCCTTTCACTCCGCCAGCAAGATGACTCCGTTCGAAGCCGTCTATGGTCGCCCACCACCCACCTTGAGCAGTTATGAACCGGCAAGCGCCGCGGTTCCGGCAGTGGATCGTGCATTACGTGACAGAGACCGCGCATTGGCTACTTTACGGGACAATCTACGCCTTGCACAGGATCGGATGAAGCTTCAAGCTGACAAACATCGGACGGAACGGGAGTTTGCAGTCAGTGACGAGGTCTTCCTCAAACTTCAACCCTACCGTCAGTTATCGGTGGCCCGTCGGCTGAATCAGAAGTTGGCACCGCGCTACTACGGACCGTTTCGCATCCTCCGCCGGGTGGGACCTGTGGCGTATACCTTGGCTTTACCAGAAGGCTCACGGATACACCCAACGTTCCACGTCTCTCTCCTCAAACGGAAGTTGGGTGACTCGGTCCACGTCTCCCCTCTCCTACCGGAGGCTACTAATGCGGGCGAGCTCCGCCCGTTACCAGAGCAAGTTCTCATGGCTCGCTGGAAGCTCCGGGGCACAGAATACCGCCCCGAGGTGATGGTGCAATGGAAGCACATGACAACAGAACACAACACATGGGTCGATTTGCTGGAGTTCAAGGAGCTCTATCCGGACTTCCCACTTGTGGACAAGCTGGTCCCTTATGGGGAGGGGAATGTTACGCCAAGCGACATGACACGCTTCCACGGGCATCAGTACAGGCGCAGGCTAAAGGAGGCTCAGACAAAAGAGCGGGCTGAACCATCCGGTTCAGCCCCACTTCAATAAAACAGCAACAGGGGGGCTGAACCGACTTGGTTCAGCCCCTATTGGGGCCGGCCGGCCCCTGGGGACCGGGAGGAGTATTTAAACCCGGTCCCCCTTGATGTGAGGGGGATCATTGAAGACTTATTTTCAGGTTTCTCTCTTCTCCAACCCTAATTTCTTGTAGCCGTCATCTTCTCTACCTCTATCTTTCTCTCTAGATCTCCCTTCCTCTTCTAGTTCGTATCAGGTGCCTATGACTTTTATGCTCCAGCTTGTGGGTGAGTGTTGAAGATTACATAAGAAGACATTATATTTAGCCCATGTATTATGGCTCATTTGGCCCATTCCTCTCTTAGGCTCATTTAGCCCACATCTTGTATTGATTCTTCGCTTCTTCCTTTCTTCTATATATAAGGAGTATCTCTGTACATGTATGAGAATAAGAAAGAATAATATATTTTAAATATTTTTCTCACTTTTTAAAGACACTACTAGGTGCTTATTACAAGAAATGAAGTTTGTAAAGGAATGTGGGATGAATGAGTTATAACGACTATCTTCAAGATTAATCACGACTATCTTCATGATTAATCACATACCATTAGATAACTTTGGAGGAAAGTATCTATTACAAATCTTATTGCCTAACTCTCATCCCTTTAGACTTCCACCTAAAGTATTTTGGTTGCATTGCTTTTGTTCAAATGTATTTTTTTTGGGATATGCAGTTGATCAAACGAGGTATTAATGTTATTCCGCTAAGATACGGAAGAGGTTTATATCCAAAGATGTTTTTTTAAAATACTTTGTATTACTCTGAACGAGAAAAAAATTCCATTCTTGGGGAAAGTCGGCACACCTATGGTTTACATACTCCACCTCTAGAGGATGGGCCTATTCCTCTCCGTGTTCTGCTTGTTACTCATCAGGAAAAGCTAGTGATGGTGCCTCCAGGGAAAAGATAGTTAAAGAAATCCTGACTGCTCAGGAAAGAAAGAAGTGGCAAGGTGTTAAAATTCGAACATATCAAAAACTGAAGAAGATTAAAGTCTATTAAAATATGAAGCAAGCTCGCACTGAGGTTGAGAAATCTATTACTCGCCATCAACTACTTAGGTCTCCTCTACCTGATCCAAAGGTCGCGTCTGTTTTCATTGTTGTACTTGTCTTCATGGTCCTAAAAAATGAGCTGACTAGGTATCCTATTGATCAACATGTTGAATATCACTCTATCTCTCCCTCTTTACAATCCTATTTTGCTTTCATTTCTGTTGTCATTCTTAATAACTTTCTTGAAGCTGTTACTAATCTTCATTGGAAGGATGCCATAAATGTTGAAATACAGACCTAACAAATGCTTGAACACTTGGAGATTGTTCATGTACCCAAGAGAAGACACATTGTTGAATATAGATGGGTGTACACTATCAAATATCAACACGACGGTACTCTTGATTGATACAAGGCTAGATTTATTACTAAGAGATTTACTCAGATTGATTGAGTAAATTTTCATGAGACATTTGCTCTTGTTGCTAAATTTCCTTCTGTGAGGATACTCTTATCTATTGCCACTCACAAATCGTGGTCTTTCCATCAACTTGATGTGAAGAATGAGTTTCCTCACGGTGATCCCCATGAATAAATCTATATGGCTCTGCCTTCTGGATTAGCTGCTCACCAAGGACTGTTGATTGAAGAATACCGTTTATGATTTGAAATAGTCTCTTCGGGCTCGGTTTAAAAAATTGAGCTCCAAAATTCTTGAGATGCAATTTTCCAGGAGTTTTGTGACCACTCTATGTTCATCCATCAAACGACAAACCATATTACTGCCCTTATTGTTTATATCGATGACATTATCATCACAGTAAATATTGAACAACACATTGTTGATGTTAAGAGAGATATGACTTCCACCTTTGAAGTAAAAGATCTTGGATTACTGAAGTATTTTTTTGGGGATTGAGGTTGCTATATTTGCTAAATGAATCTTTATTTCTAAGAGAGTATGTATTGGACCTCTTGAAGAAATTGGAAAGCTTGGAGTCAAACCTGTGAATTCTCTCATTGATCCCAACTACGAAATTCTTAAGGATAACTCTCCTGCTTTAGACCGAAAATTGAAGTTTCAGCGGTTTGGGGAGAAGCTAGTTTGCGTAACCATCACTTGGCCTGATATCTCCTTTACTGTTTGTCTCGTGAGTCAATTTATGCACAACCTCAAAGTCCATCATTATAAAGTTGTTTTGAGAATTCATAAATACCTTAAGAAAGCTTTAGGAAGGGGATCCTTTGTAAGAACAATCAATATCTAGATGTGCAGACCTTTTCTGATGTTGGTTGAGAAGGATCTGTTGTTCACAGAAGATTTATTTGTGATTATACTATGTTTGTTGGAGGCAATCTTGTGTTTAGTAAGATTGTAAGAAACATAATGTGGCTGCCAGATCTTCTACTGAGACTGAATATAGAGCCTTCCTTGGCCACTTGCAAGCTCACATGGCTGAAATCTGTTTTGGGAGAATTGTTTTCCCGTCTAAGGATCCATGTTTCTCTATTGTGACAATCAGGTTGCTATTCGCTTAGCCTTTAATCCTATCTTTAATGAAAGGACCAAACACATTTAATTTGATTACCAATTTATTAGAGAGAAAATTTAAACAAAAGTTATCTTGATTCGTTATGTTCCTTCTCATGCACAATTAGCAGACATGTTTACTAAAGTTATGTCCAGTCAGAATCTCCATAGAAGCTCTTTACACTTGAGAATATTAGATATTTACACTATTTTTCTTGAGGAAGGGTGTTAAGATTCAAGCTCATAATAGCGTGGTAAGAGTACCATGGGGTGACTATGACACCCAAACTAATTCCATGGATTAATATATATTGGGAGCTAGGGTTTGTATAATATCTAAGAGAACAGCATTTTTTTTGTGCTCACTCGACGAATCGCATGGCTGCAAGCCGCTAAAGACCAAAGCTCACAGGTATTCTATTTCCTCATCTGAAACAATAGTTTGCATGCCAGATTATATTCCCAAACAATTAGAAAGATGCTAAAGTGTTATTAGATGTGGGTGCTATCTGTAAAGCTGCTGTGTTTGGTCATTGTTATAGCATTTAGATGAAGATTTTTGCAATAGTTGCGCTCACGATGGATTTCCTTTAGTTGGGCTGCTCTAAGGCCCCATTTGGTCAGGCGTTCCCAAGGCTGTGACACTAATGGAGAGTGAACACCGACAGCCCCCGAACAACAAATCCGCGCTTCCTGTCCGTGCGGATCGCCGGAGGCTATTTTTCACTATTGGCCGCTCCCTCTCCAATAGGTGTTGCCCTTCCGAAATTCACAAGCCATTTCAAAACCCCTAGCTAAAAGGGGCCATGAAGGAGTACATTCATCATTCTGAAACTGTTTTTTTTAATATGCCACCGAACCGAAAGACACATTTTCGGTAAAATTAGATTACATTACATGGATCACCAAATAAAATAGCCCCTTAATTTGCATCGCTTCAATACCTATTCTTTTACTCATTTTAAAATCTGTAGATTCGTACGTACTGACATCCCTTTTTCCTGCAGAATTACAAATCCGATGGACAGATTAGTTGCCCATCTTCTTTTCCACAATTCCTCCGGATCTTATCAGCTTCCATTTGGAGATTTGAATGCCCCAACGGTCATATCCATGTAACCCTCCTAAGGTACCCACCCTTTGTTTCGTTCAGTCTTATCTAAACGTCAGTATTATTCGTTAAACCTGGAAAAATTATCACCCATGCTTCCAGAGAATTGAAGGCATTATCTTTTATTCACATCATAAAAATTTGAAATATATATCTGCACCAAGAAAATTAAATGTTAGATATTTGGAATTCATTAAAGATATGATTTTTGGATATCTGAAAAAGTAAATATAGTAGCTGATGTTTTGAGTAACGTTTGAGATTGATATATGTTCGCATGATCATATCCTTCCGGTAGACATATTGATCATTTATAGAATAATATGCAAGGAAATTAAATATAGTAGCTGTGTGTGCATGTGTTTTTTTTAAATTTCTTTTATATATAAATCTTAGCCGACCCCACTATGGTGGGATAAAGGCTGAGTGTTGTTTGTTATATGAATCTTATATTATTTTATATATACTTATATTATTATATATATAAAAGGTGGATGAAAAGTGGACCGCCGAGACACTTTTCATTCGCCTGTTTGTTTTTTTTCCTTTTTTGGTATATAAAAATAATTGGAAAATAGGTGATAATTTTGTCTCCTGCGGGCGCTAGGAGTTCCTGTCTCCCACTTGGAGTTTTCTAGGGCAACTCGGCCTGCTCTCCTGCTCCTCGCCGCCGTCCCTCCCCTTGTGTCGCCTGTCAAGCGGTGTTTAGGGTGTCTGCCATTCCAGTTCTCGCCACGCCGTCGGGTGGAGTTCTTTCATCGCAGTGGCTTGTAGGTGGTTGTTCTTCTCCCTCTTCCTCTTTTCAGGTGCTTGATCGGTGATTCTTGGTCGGCTTCAGGCTGCCTGTTTCATTCACACCCGAAACCACTCTATTCTGCCATGGATGATTTGAATGCGGCTTGGGGGAAGTCACTCTTATTGACTCCGGGGGAAGAAGTAACCTACTGATATCAATGACGAGAAACCTGGTTTCTGCGCCGCCGACGACCTTAGTTCTGGTGGGAAGAACCCTTTCTCCTCGACTGCCGAATTTTGATGCAATGAAGCGGATTTTGGCTACAAATTTCAATACTATACGTCCGGTCGCGCTTAAACAACTGGGAGCCGATTGGTTTGTGTGTGTTCTCGTATGTATTGGATCTTTGTCAGGTGTTGGATGGCAGCCCGTGGAACTTTGATAAGAATCTCATTGTACTCGAGGTCACGCCTTGTGACAATCCCGACCTCATGTCGCTTGTGTGGTGTTGGTAACGTTCAAATTTGGGGACTACCACTATAGTTCATGTCGAAGGGAGTGACCTCACTGATTAGGAACAGGATTGGACGGTACGTCGATATTGAGGCAGATAATACTGCTGTTGTTTGGGGATCTTTTCTATGGATTTCAGTTCAACTCAATGTGGAATCTCCGCTCCTCCGGGCTGCGAAGCTTAGACTTGCAAATGGAGATCCGTGTTTGGCAACCATTAAATATGAGAGGCTACCAAACTTTTGTTATCTGTGCGGCCTCATTGTCCACTCTAGCCAGCTGTGCCCCTCCTAACTTGAAGAGAACTTTTGGGATCTGGGGGATAATATACCGTTTGGGCCGTGGTTGCTAGCGTCTACATCAACTGCAAGTTTTACTCCTACGAGAGGTCTCCCGGACCCAACTTTCATATCATCACCATCACTATCCCCTTCGACCTCCACCGACGACTTCCCCACTTCCCCCAACCGAATGTCCACTTCTGCCCATTCTACTACAGCCACATCCACTACTAGCCTTTCCACTATGTCCTCTTCCCACCGCACCCACCATTCCCCACTCCCCACTCCCCCCTCCACCCACAAGGCTCCTCCCTCACACTATTCCATCAACCACCTCATCCTTTGCCATTGGTTGTCCACCCGGATGACTCTTTGATGTCCCTCCTACCCATTCTTAATCCACTTATCTCCATTCCTGTGGAATCATACATGGACTCCACTATTACAAGCTCCCCTCTTTGGAATTATTGTGATGCTGTGTTACTTTTAGGCCCCCAAGGTACTGGTCCTTCGCTCCCCCAGGATTTGACTCGGACATCACTCACCATGACTCTGGATCTTAAGGATGTTACTATGAAAACGCCAAAGCGAGGAAGTCCACCCGAGTCCCGGGGCTCTTTTGCTCGGGTGGCTACTCATTGTCGCAAGCGGACGACGCCAACTATCCCCGATTGTGATGTTCTTCATGTGGACAAGATGGGGAAGAAGATTGCAATTGACTCTTGTTTATCGGCGGTGGTTGCGGTGTAGCCCCGCCGCTCGCTATGAAACTCTTATGTTGGAACTGTCAGGGTCTGGGGGGTACCTGAACAGTTCTTCACTTGGGAGAGCTTCTCGAGACTCATCAACCCTCCTTGGTCTTTCTCTCAGAGACTAGGCTTTCTTGCTCTAAGGTGGATTTACTGAAGCAGAGATGGAATTTGGATGGCTTCTCAGTTGCGACTCGGGGTAGCAGTGGAGGCTTGCTACTTTTCTGGGATAGGCGTGTGAATGTCTTGCCTTCTATCCTATTCGACATATCATATTGATGTTATGATCATGGGGGATGGTTCTGGGACGCCGTGGAGGTTCGCTGTTTTTTATGGCCACCCTGCTGTTTGTCATCGAAAGCATACCTGGAACATTTTGCGTCATCTGTCTTCGACCTCGTCGTTGTCGTGGGTTTGTGGTGGAGACTTCAATGAGATTCTTGTTCAGTTGGAATTGGATAGTCGGGCCCGGAGACCTCGATGGCAGTTGGAGGCTTTCCGATCAGCTTTGACACATTGTCAACTTTCAGATATGGGCCTTGTAAGTACCCGATATACTTGGACGAATCGTTGGCTGGCCCCTTTCACGGTTCGGGCTCGGCTTGATCGATATTGTGCTTCTGTGTCTTGGTCGGCCTTATACCCGGAGGCCTCGGTGGAGCATCTACAGACTTTGTACTCAGATCATCAGCCTATTTTGCTCGCTCTGCTGGCCCGCTCGGTTCTTTCTCATGGGCGTCGCCCATTTCGATATGAGGCATGGTGGAACCGTTTTCCGGAGGTGGAGTGGCTGGTTTCTGCTGCGTGGGATGACATTTTGGGTTCGGAACTGCACTTTCAATGGGGTCGGGGCCGTGTGGGGTTGCTTCTCATCACTTGCAAGTTGGAGTTATGGGGGTTTGGGTGTATTCCGCGGCAGATTAAGCGGTTGGAGCTGGAAATTGGGGCAATCCAACGGGCCCCCCCTTACCGCGGCATTGCGAAGCAAGGAGGCTACACTGCGGGTTACACTTGAGGATCTTATTCAATCAGAGGACTTGATGTGGAAGCAACATGGCAAGGCGGCTTGGTTGATGAAGGGGGACCGGAGCACTGCTTATTTCCATGCGCGTGTGTCGACTTGATGGCGGAAGAATCATATCACTTGGCTTTGTGATGATATGAGCAACCGGGTGGATTCTCAGGAGGGTATTCATATGTTGATTTCACCGTACTTTGAGGAACTATTTACCTCCACTTCTCCTTTGGTTGATGATTTTTCGGATGTCATACTTGGTGGCGATATAGTGGTTTCAGACGATATGAATGCAGCTTTGTGTCGATCATTTACTCCGAATGAGGTGCATTCCACTATTTTTTCTATGTCCCCTCTTAAGTCCCCTGGTCCGGATGGCCTCCCACCGGTCTTTTTTCAAAAAAATTGTCCGTCTGTCAGGGCTAATGTCACTACCTTAATTTTGAACTTCCTGAATAACGGTGTCCACTCAGGAGTTTCATGACACAAACATTGTGTTGATCCCAAAGTGTGATAAGCCGACGTCTTTGGCCCTCTTTTGGCCTACACGCATATGCAATGTTGTCCATCGAGTGGCCACTAAGTGCATAGCTAATCGGTTGCGGCCATTCATGGATTCCCTTATTTCTCCCCTTCAATCGACTTTTATTCCTGGGAGACTAATTACTGTAACATTATGGTAGCCTTTGAAATTAATCATTTCCTTTCTACTACTCAAAAGGCTTTGAAATCATGTTTTGCTCTCAAACTTGACCTCTATAAGGTCTATGATCGGGTTGAGTGGCCCTTCCTTGCCTTGGCTTGCTTGGGGTTGAATGATGATTTTATATCTCTTACCATGCGTTGTGTTTCTTCTGCACGATATTCATATCTCTTTAATGGGGAGATGTTTGGGACCCTTATTCCTAGTCTGCGACAAGGCGACCCACTCTCCCCATGCTTGTTTTTTATTTGCTCGGAGTTTCCTAACAGGTTTTTGGAGCGCGCTGAGCGGGCGGGTTTGGTGAGGGGGGGGGGGGGGTGTTTGCCCCTTGGCTCCGCGAGTCTCACACTTATTATTCGTTGATGACACTTATTTTTGCTCATGCTGAAAGACGAGCAGGGGTGTCCATTTAAGAGATCTTGCACTCATTCTTCCGGGCGTCGGGTCTTGTGATTAATCGCCAGAAGTCCAAGATTGTTTTTGGGCACTCCATGTCCGACATGGTTGCGACAGAGTTAACTGTGTGACGCCGATGATGACATGTATTACTAATTATATTATTCTAAGTAAATAAATGTGCGCGTCGAAGCAACGCACATTAAAAGTTACGATAAAGGAAAAAGAACAAATAATTAATACGTACGCGGCATACGTAATTCCTAATTGTGTTATTAACAAGGAATTAAATGTTGGCTGATATTAAGAAGAAAAAAATGAGATCCAACAGTTAACTAGCAGAATAGAGGACTTGAACCCGGGACAATCGTGATTCGTGACTCACACAAGTCACAAGCGTGCGTGTCACGTAGGGGGAGATCGGGTCTCGCATAAGGGGAGAAAACAAAACCTGTAACTCACTTCCTCTCCCAGTTCGCGCGAGACCGACGCTAGGCGGAAGTAGCCGTTAGACGCCCCAGCCCGCAGACGCCTCGAAACTCCTCCGTTTTAAGTGATTTCTTCTTCTATAGAGCGGTAATCTTTTCCTCTCCACTCCTCTTCCTTATATGAAAATCTTGCATGGATTGAGTAGGGCTGAAACTCTAGGGTTCGATTTTTTTGGATTTCCTTAATTTCTTTTCATGTTAAAAGTGTCTGAAATGGATTTCTACGCCCATACTCTTTTTAGTTCACGAGTTCAAGTAATTTCAGCGAAACCCTAGGGGTAGAAATGCGGAGTTTGACATTCTGCATGTTTCTAAGGGTGGGAAATGACTTATAAGATATTTCCCTAACACTTAGAGAAAACCCTCTCTTCCCTTTAAATTAGGGCAACATTTCTACTTGGGATTTGGAAGTCTTTTTCTCCAATTAAGTTAAGATTAGGCATGTGGGTGATGTTCCCTCACGAATTTAGTGCAAATCCCCTTGTTTAAATTTAGGGCAGCCAACATCTAATCCGCTTAAGGCTCATTTGGCCTAATTAGGTCTAGAATTCAAAGTAATTCAGATTGATACTCTTCTAGGTATTAACATTTCAAGGAAACGGGAGACGCAATGACGATTCGAGGAGGGACAAAGGAAAGGCCGCAGTGAGTTCTTATTTCCCTAATTTCAGTCGGTTAATTCTATATATATTACTACTGCTATAGTTGTCTCCTACTACAATTATTCAACTCGGCAGATGAACACGAGTCAAGTTTATAAGAAAGTAACAAGAGAAGTGAAAGTAATAAGAACAATGCATCTATGCAAAATGTAATGGGCTATGTTAAGGATGTACCCAACTAGTGGAGGTGAGGTGAATGGCCTCCCAACATGAAAATAAATGAAAAGTAAACCTGCGCATATAACAAGACACATTTAAAGGATTTATATGTGTGCGAATATGAAAATGCACACAGATAAATAAAGCGCGCTATATAAATACATGAAATGAAATACCAATGTATCCTTAACATGCCCAATAAATAAAATAAAAAGTGATGAAGTACCCAACATGTTAAAAGAATGAGTGACACAAAAGAATATGTAACTACATACTAAATGAATATAATTGTATGTAGACGAAAAGGAAAGACAAAGAAGGAAGTGAACGGAAAATGATGAAATGAAAAGTCAAGAAGAAATGTGAATTATAAAATGCATAGATAATTCATCATAAGTAATAAAGGGGGAAAATAAGAATTTGCTTAGTCCTTTGACTAATTGGAAAATGAAACTAAACAGGTCAAGGAAGAGGCCGCCCCATCCACCAGTAATTCTCGTCCACCATGTTCTCCTCGACAGGAGAAGTACCGTCTTTGGGTCGAAGTGTCTACAACAGTGTTTACAGTTCTGGATGCTCACAGGGAGAGGTGCAGAGACCCCGAGTGACCTCATGAGGAGTTTCAGTTTTATTTCATGCAGTGTCAGTAGTCCTTTTGATATATGTGTCTGTATATAGTAGTGTGCTGTTATGAGTCATGACTGAGTCAGCCTTGTACATATACTACATTTTTGTGATAAACTCTCCTTTTGTATGTATAATACTGAGCTATCTGTTGTACTGTATCAGTTTGAATGGAATAAAATATTTTATTTACCCTGCACTTTTCTTTTTGTACTATGTCATGATATTTATGATCGTTGAATATTTCTACCTGGCGTCTATGCTGATTAAATGATAAAAAATACTGAATATGCTAAATTGTAGCGGTAGCCGACTAATGTGGCTGTTACAAATTGCTATTCTATGGGTGGACCGATGCCTCCAACGTGATCTGTATTGGGGGGGGGGGGGCAACTTTGGTTGGCCGATCGCGCCTGATGTGCTTTATGTATATTAAAGATAGAGTATGGCAGAGGATCCAAGGATGGAAGGTTTAAGCTCTTGCCGCAAGCTGGATGTGAGATCTTAATTAAAGTGGTATTGATGTCTATCCCAATTTTTGTTATGAGTTGCTTCCGACTATATACCACGAAATTTGCTTAGGGAAGTGGACTCCTTGCTTGCGTTCTTTTGGTGGGATGGCGGTGGGCATCGCGGCCCCCGTTGGAAATTCTGGCGCTCCTTATGTGGGGCGAAGTCTGTTGGGGGGATGGGTTTCTGTTGTCTTGAGACCTTCAATTCTGCCCTTCTGGACAAGCAGGTTTGACGACTGTTGATGAGGCCGGATTCTTTGGTGGCGCAGGTCTTTCAAGCTTGCTATTACCCGGAGGGGGATATTCTTTCGGCCTCTTTGGGGCATCGACCTTCGTATTGTTGGCATAACTTCTTTCACTCTTGGTATTAATAACTAATTTACTGATGGGTTGCCTCCCATCAAGCGCCTAATTTACCGTCCCGGCGGGACAGTGTTATACTAAAGAAGTGTAACTCTTGACACCACCCGGTCATCGTTGACACTCAAGTACAACTTCAATCTTTCACCGTTAACCTTAAACTCAGTCCCATCCTTCTCATTCCAAATTGTAACTGTTGGCTCGGGGACAAATATTGATATATGGAATGATCGCTGGGTGCCTCGACCAACTTCTTTTCGGATTCAATCCACGCGACCACCCGGTGCTAGCCCACGGTGGGTGTGTGACCTTTTTCGGCATGTCAGATGTGAGTGGGATTCTGATGTGCTTCAAGGTCTATTTGGTGCGGATGATGCAGCGACCATTCTCTCTATTCCTCTGGGGCATTTTCTCTACCGGATGTTTGGGTTTGGCACTACTCTATGAATGGCCTCTTTTCTGTTAAAGAGCGCTTATCGCTTGGCCCTCTGCACTCTACTCTCTGGTGGGGCTTCGTCCTCATCCTTGCCCCCATCCTAGAACTTCATCTGTAGAACACGTGTTCAGCCGCGGGTTCATGGCTTCCTTTGGCGCCTAGCTAAAGACATTAATTACTAACGGCCTCTACCCTTCGCCGACAGCTTTGCTTGGATGTGATTGGTTGCCCGCTGTGTGGTTTCTCAGATGAGGACTTTAGGTATGACTTTGGTTGTTTCCCGTTTGTTTCCACGATTTGGAATTAGCTGGGAATTCCTAAATTTGCTTTGCATGGGATTGCGGTCTCTGGGTTTGACTAGCTTCAGGAGGTCCACGAATCATTGAATTTCGATGATTTTGCACTTTTCTCGACTGCTTGTTAGGCGCTTTGGTGGCGTCGTAATCATATGTTGTGGGAGGGGTCTATTCAGTTATTGGAGGCGACGACTGCCTTTATTCGTGCGGCGATGGTTACGCCTCCCAGAAATCTACTACCACGTGCTTCTCCTCCGTCCGTTGCTTGGGCTCCTCCCACTTTGGGCGTTGTTAAAATCAACTTTGATGTGGCCGTTCGGGGGGTGGGGTGGGGGGGGGGGGGGGGGGTCTTTGGTTTGTGCTAGTTCTGTGGTTCGAGATCTGGGCGATGCTTGGCTTGGCGTTCTGCGACCTGGGGGCACGTGTCTAGTCGGGCGGTGGCTGAGGCGCTTGCGGCTCGACTGGTAGTTGAGGTGACAGTGGAATTTTGTTGGCCCATCGTGTTGGAGGGCGATTGCTCTAGCTTGATTGATCATTTGGCGGATGGAGTGGAACCGTTCTCGTTGGATCGCTCAATTGTTTTTGATGCTTTGGAATTAGCTCGGGTGATCCCCCGGATCGATTTTGTCTTCTCTGGGCACTTGTCCAATCGGGTTGTGCATGAGCTTGCTTCAATTTCTTTTCAGTGCCATCCATTTTACCTCTACATGTAATGGATTTGATCCGCCTGGATTTTGTTGATGAATGAAAACTTCTACCTTTCAAAAAAGAAATTCTCATAAAAATAATTGGAAAACGAAAGTCAAGACAATACTTTGACATTATCAAATGAATCAGTGCTCTATTATTATTTTTCAAATGCAATCAATATTATTATTAAAAAAAAGCCAGAATAGAATCCTAGGTTATCATGCGTGCTGATCACCACAGCAAAGAATGAGCAGAAGAAACATTTCTAATTCTATAAGATTAAAAAGTAGGATATATTTTTTGCTATTTTTTTCTATAAGATCCCGTGCGGCCGCGACAATACCCCTGTCACGACAGTGCCGCGGCGCAACGGAGCGCCCGCGCTCGTAGCTCCCTGGAGCGCATTAGAAAATTGAGCGACAGTTGGGCTACAAAGGGCTGTCGTGGCCGCACAGTGGAACCCCACATTCTCTCATCATTTTTAAATAATAGTAATATGCATCTGATTCAAACTGAGGCCTTAAATATGTTGATGTGCATTTTCTTGCAGCCTCACAGCAGAGCCTGAACCAGTGAGAAGAGTTTGAAGATAATTCTGGAGCTCCATTGATAAACAAATACAGAAAGATTTGCATAGAAAAAGTTCATGTCTTTTTGCCTACAAACAAACACAGGATAACTTTGCTTCCTGAGCAGGTTTTTCTTGGAGGTGGAGCTGATCACAGTTCTTGACGTTTTGATGTATTATATACTATGTACTATATTGTATATCTCTCTCTATATATATACCGCTTTGTATATATCATTAAAGTGCACGTTTGGTATAGCTTTTACATGCTTTTGTTTTCATGGATTGTTCAATGTATGGTTCATTAGCGGTGCGAGTTGGAATGATATTTGTGAAATATTCATTTTTTTATCAAACATATATAGAGTTCTTGACATCAAATATATGTATATGCTTTCATAATATGCATTGGGATAATATTTGTTTGGCTCTGTTTGGGAAGGTTGCGGCGGTATGAAAAGCGGTGGTGGAAAATCAATGGTGGGATTAGAGCTTTTAGAAAAGCATCTTGAGGTTTATTTATGGATTCATCTAGGGGTCCTCTAAAGATTTATCTATGAGTATATCATTAAAGATGCACTAGCGCCCGACTTTATTGTCTAGTCGATGTTTTGTCGTCGAGACCTCTCGACGACACAGTGGAGCGTCACGACGACAAACTATAGCTTCTAGTCGAATAGCTACCGTCAGCGATAGTAGTACTACTGCCCGACGTTAGCCGTCTAGTCGACAAGCTGTCTCGTCGACAGGCCGTCTAGTCGATAAGCCATTTATTCGATACACTACCGCCAACGTTAACACTCACGCCTAGCGCTAGTATGACTTGCTGTCTACATGAATTCCGCTCTTCGGTTAGACCTCCTTGGTGTTCTGACCTTCTGGTCGAATACTACCGCCAGCGGTACTACTACCGCCCAACGCTAGGATTCGACTTAACGTTAACACGAATTGGGCTATTCGGCCAGACCTCCCGGTCTTCTGGTAGAATGCTACCGTCGTCGTCAGCACGAATGCTAGACGTTAGCCTATGGTACCAGATTGCCTTGCTTTCTACAGTTGGGAAAAACTCGGGTGTTACATAAACACCTAGATGAACCTCTAGATGAACTAATAGATGAACTCCTAGATAAACCCCAAGAAGAATCCCAAGATGAACCCCTAGATGAACACCTAGATGAACTCCTAGATAAACCCCTTGATGAATTCCTAGATAAACCCCTAGATAAACACATTGATGAACTTCTAGATAAACCCATCAATGAACCCCTTGATGAACCCCTATATAACTCCCCTGATAACTAGATAAACCCCTTGATGAACTCTTAGATAAATCTCTAGATGAACCCCTAGAGGAACCCCTAGATGAACTCCTAGATAAACCCATAGATAAACTCCTAGATAAACCCTTAGATAAACTCCTAGACAAACCCCTAGATAAACACCTAGATGAACCCCTAGATGAACCCCTAGATGAACCCATAGACAACCCCTAGAAAGAACCTCTAGATAAACCCCTAGATAAACCCATAGATAAAACCCTAGTTGAACACCTGTATATACCCCTAGATGAACCACTAGATGAACCCTAGATGAACCCCTAGATGAACCATTTAAATAAGCCCATACATGAACCGCTAGATGAGCCCCTAGATAAACCTCTATATGAATCCCTTGATAAACACCTAGATAAAACCCCCTAGATAAATCCTTAGATAATCCCTTAGAGGAACCCCTATAGATGATGTTTATATAGGGGTTCATCTAAGGGTTCATGTAGGGGTTCCTCTACAGATTTATCTAGGGGTTCATCTAAGGTTCATTGATGAATTTTTGCAGGGGTTCATGTATGGGCTTATCTAGAGTTAATCTAGGGGTTTATCTTATGTTCATCTAGGGGTTCATCTAGAATTTTATCTAAGGGTTTATCTAAGGGTTTATCCAGGGGATTAACTAAGGAATCATCTAGGGGTTCATCTAGGGGTTCCTCTAAGGATTTATCTATGAATTTATCTAGGGGTTTTATCTGGGATTTCATTTAGGGGTTTATCTAGGGGTTTCTCTAAGAATTTATAGAGGGGTTAATTTAGGGGGTAATTTAGGGGTTCATCTATATGTTAATCTTGGGGTTCATCTGGGGGTTTATCTATGCGTTCATTGAGGTTTATTTAGGGGGATCCTATAGGGGTATATCTAAGGGTTTATCTAGGTGTTCATCTAGGGGATTCATCTATGGATTCATCAAGGGTTTAGGGTTTATGATATAACAAGGGGTTCATCTAGAGGTTTATCTAGAGTTTCATCTAGGGGGTTTATGTAGTGGTTTCTCCAGGGGTTCATCTAAGATTTAATCTTAGAGTTCATATAGGGGTTTCTCTATGGATTTATCAAGTGATTTATCTAGGAGTTCTTGGTTTATCTAGGAGTTCATCATGGGTTCATATACCTCTAAGAAATTATTTATGGGTTCATCTAGGGGATCCTCAAGGGGTTCATCTAGGGGTTCACCTAGGGGGTTATCTTGGAGTTTATCTAAGGAATCATCTAGGAGGTCATTTAGGGGTTCATCTAGGTTTATCTAGGTGTTTATTTAATAGTTCGTCTAGATAAATTCTTAGAGGGTCTCCTAAATGAACCCCTAGATAAACCCCCAAGTGAACCCATATATGAACCCCTAAATAAATACTTAGATGAACCCCTTGATGAACCCCTTGATGAACCCTTAAATGAACCCTAGATTATCCCTTGAATAACCTTTAGATGGACCCATAGAGTAACCCCTAGATAAACCCCTAGATGAACCCCTTAGACGAACCCCTAGATAAACCCCCATATAACCCATAGATGAAACCGTAGATGAAACCCTAAGGGTTCATTGAGGTTTATCTAGGGATTTATCTAGATGAATCCTAGATGAACACCTAAATTAAACCCTAGATAAATCCTTAGAGAAACCCCTATAGGAACCCCTTGATGAACCCATAGATAAACCCCTAGGGGTTCATTGAGGTTTATCTAGGAGTTTCCTTAAGGATTTATCTAGGGGTTCATCTAAGAGTTCCTATAGGGGTTCCTCTGGTGATTTACCAAGTGTTCATCTAGGAGTTCATATAGAGGTTTATCTAGTGGTTATTGTATGGGTTTATCTAAAGATGAACCCCTATATAAATCCTTAGAGGAACCCTTATATATATGGGTTCATCTATGGGTTTATCATTGAGGTTTATCTAGGGGTTCCTCTAAGAGTTTCTATTATCGTTCCTCTAAGGAATTATCTAGGGGTTCATCTAGGGGTTCATCTAAGAGTTCATATATAGGTTTGTCTAGGGGTTTATCTAGAAGTTTTATAGTGATTTCCCTAAGGATTTATCCAGGCTTTCTCATCTAGGGGTTTATCTAGATGTTCATCTAGGGGTTCATTTTGGAGTTCATCTAGTGGATCATCTAGGAGTTATCTAGGGATTTATTTAGGGGTTCATTAAGTTTTATCTTGGTGTTAATCTATGGGATTTTATTAAGAGGTTAATCTATGGGTTCATCAAAGGGTTTTATCAAAGGGTTCATTTAGAGGTTTATCTAAATGCTCATCTTGGGGTTCATCTAGGGGTTTATCTAGATGTTCATTGAGGATCCTCTAATAATTCCTCTAAGGATTCATCTAGGGGTTCATCTAGGGATTTATCTAAGGGTTCATTGAGGGGTTTATCTAGATGTTCATCTAGGATTTATCTAAGAGTTCATCCAGGGGTTAATCTAGATAAATCCTTAGAAGAACCACTATAAGAACCCCTAGATAAAGCCTTAGAGGAACCCATAGATAAATCCTTTAAGGAACCCCTAGATAAACTCCCCAATAAACCCCTAGATAAACCCCTTGATGAATCCCTATATAAACCTCTAGATGTTCCCCTAGATAAACCCCAAGATGAACCCCTATATAAACCCCAAGATGAACACCAAGATGAATCCCTACATAAACCCCAAGATGAACCCCTAGATGAACCCCTAGATAAATACCTAGATGAACTCCTAAATAAACTCTTAGATAAACTCTTAGATAAATCTCAATGAACTCATAGATAAACTCATAGATAAGCCTTCTAGATGAACTCATAGATAAACTCATAGATGAACCCCTAGATTGATCCTTAGAGGAACCTCTAAATAAACCAAACCCTCAATGACCCTAGATGAAATCCTAAATGAACCCCTAGATGAAATCCTAGATGAAGACCTAGATAAACAAATCTCCTAGATGAACCCGAAGATGAACCCATAGATAAACCCCTTGATGAATTTCTAGATGAACCCTTAGGAGTTCCTCTAAGGATATATCTAAGGGTTTATATCGGGGGTTCATTTAGGGGTTAATCTAGGGGTTCCAATAGGGGTTCCACTAAGGATTTATCTAAGGGTTCATCTAGGAGTTCATCTAGAGGTTCACTTAGGGGGTTCACCTAGGAGTTCATTTAGAGGTTTATAGGGGTTCATTTAGAGGTTTTAGCTAGGGGTTCCTGTCTTAGTTCCTTTAAGGATTTATCTAGGGGTTCCTCTAGGAGTTTATCTAGGAGTTTATTTAGGGGTTTATCTAGGAGTTCATCTATGGGTTCATCTTGGAGTTCATATAATGGTTCATCTTGGAGTTCATAAAGGGGTTCATCTAGGGTTTCATATAAGGGTTCATCTAGGGGTTACTCTTGAGGGAGTTTATTTATATATGGGTTTGTTTGGGGGTTCATCTAAGGGTTTATCTAAGGGTGCATCTATGAGTTTATCTAAGAGTTCATCTAGGATTTATATAGGTGTTCATCTAAGGGTTCATCTATGGATTTATCTAAGGGTTCATATAGATTTTATCAAGGGTTCATCTAGAGGTTTATCTAGGGGGTTCATCTAAGGGTTCTAAAGATTTATATAGAGTTTCATCTAGGGGTTCATCTAAAGGTTTATCCAGGGGTTCATCTAGAGGTTCATATAAGGATTTATCTAGAGGTTTATCTAGGGATTTATCTAGGGGTTCATTTAAGGTTTTATCTCAGGTTTCATCTAGAGGTTCATATAAGGGTTCATATGGGTGTTCATATATGGATTCATCTAAGGGGTTCATCTAGGGGCTCATTAAGGGATTAATCTAAGGGTTAATCTAGAGGTTCATCTAGATAAATCCGCAGATGAACTCCTAGATGAACCCTTTGATAAACCCATATAGGAAACCCTAGATAAATCCTTAGAGGAATCCCTAGATAAACCCCCAAATAAAATCCCTTAGATGAACCCATAGATGAATCCTTAGAGGAACCCCAAGAGCCCCTAAATGAATCCTTAGAGGAACCCTTAAAGCAACACAGATAAATCCTTAGAGGAACCCCTAGATGAACTCCTAGATGAACCCCTCGATTATTCCTTAGAGTAAAACCTATATGAATTCCTAGATGAACCCCTAGATAAACCAAACCCCAAGATAAATCCTTAAAGGAAATCCTAGATAAAATCTGAGATAAACCCCTAGATAAACCTCAATGAACCCCTAGGAGTTCATCTAAGGGTTTATCTAGGGTTTCATCTAGTGGATTATCTTGGGGTTCATCTAAGGGTTTATTTGGGGGATCATCTAGATAAACCAATTGATGGACCCCTGAATAAACCCCTAGATGACCCTAGATAAACCCCTCAATGAACCCGTAGATGAGCTCCTAGATAAAACCCTAGGGGGTTTATCTAGGGGTTTATCTAAGGTTTATTTATGGGTTCGGGGTTTATCTAAGAGTTCATCATGAGGTTCCTCTAAGGATTTATCAAGGGGTTTATCTAGGGGTTCATCAAGGAGTTTATCTAGGGGTTCATCTAGGGGTTCTTCTAAAAGTTTATCAAGAAGTTCATCAATGGGTTTATCTAGGGATTCATCTAGGACTTCATCTAGGGGTTAATTTAGGGGTTTATTTAAGGGATCATCTAAGGGTCCATTGAGGGGTTTATCTTTGGGTTCATCGAGGGGTTTATCTTCAAGTTCATCTAGGGGTTCATCTAGGTGTTAATCTAGGGGTTCCCATATGGGTTACTCTAAGGATTTATATGAGTGTTCATATAGGTATTCATATGGGGGTTCATCTTGGAGTTTATCTAAGGTTCATCTAAGTGTTCATCTAGGGTTTTCTCTAGGTGTTCATCTAGGGTTTTATTTAGGGGTTTAATTAGGGGTTCATCTAGGAGTTCATCTAGGGGTTCCTTTAAGGATTTATCTAGGGGATCCTCTAAGGATTCATCTAGGGGTTCATCTATGGGATTTTATTTGGGGCTTTATCTATGGGTTCGTCAGGGGGTTTA
The DNA here is from genome assembly GCA_033032865.1 of Dactylorhiza incarnata. NCBI lineage: Eukaryota > Viridiplantae > Streptophyta > Magnoliopsida > Asparagales > Orchidaceae > Dactylorhiza > Dactylorhiza incarnata. The sequence goes on from JAWHQI010000390.1 coordinate 392,128, forward strand.
TCTAAGGGATATTCTAGGGATTTATCTAGGGGTTCATCTATTGGTTTATGTAATTGATTTAACTAAGAATTTGTCTAGGGGTTCATCTAGGGATTTTATCTATAGGTTTATCGATGAGTTCATTTGTGGGCTCTAGGGGGTTATCTAGAGTTTCATTTAGGGGTGCCTATACGGGTATCTCAAGTGGTTTATCTAGGGGTTCCTATAAGGGTATATCTAAGGTTTCATCTAGAAGATTATCTAGGGGGTCATCTAGGGGTTCATCAAGAGATTCATCTAGGGGTTTATCTTGTGGTATATTTAGGAGTTCAACAAGGGTTTCATCTAGGGGTTTCATCTAAGGGCTTATGTAGTGGTTTCTCTATGATTCATCTCAGGTTTATCTAGGGATTTATCTAGGGGTTCATTGAGGGGTTTATCTAGAGGTTCTTTGAGGGCTTTATCTAGAGGTTCATTTATGGGTTCATTTATGGGTTCATCTAAGGATTTATTTAGGGGTTCATTTAATGGTTTATCTAGGAGTTCATTGAGGGGGTTTATCTATGGGGTTAATTGATTTGTTTATCTATGAGTTCATATAGGGGTCATATAGGTGTTCGTCTAGGGGTTTATTTAAGGGATTATATAGAGGTTTATCTATGAGTTCATCTTGTGGTTCATATAGTGGTTAATCTTGGGGTTTATCTGGGGTATTATTGAGGTTTATCTATGGTTCATTAAGGGATTTATCTTGGGGTCCATCAAGGGGGTTCATCTAATGGATTTTATCTATGGGTTATCTAGATAAATCCTTAGATGAACCCCTAGATAAACCCATAGATGAACCATTGGAAAAAATCTTTAGAGGAACCCCTAGATAAACAAACCCTTACATGAACCCATATATGAACCCTAAATAAAATCATAAATAAACCCTTAGATGAACTCCTAAATAAACCCCTAGATGAACTCCTAGATGAACCCATAGATGAAAATCTAGATAAATCCTTAGAGGAACTCTCTAGGGGTTCATCTAGAGTTTATTATGGGTTCATCTAGGGGTTTACCTAGGGGTTCATCTATGAGTTCAAAGGTTTATATAGGATTTCATCCATGGATTCATCTAAGGGTTCATCTAGGGGTTCATATAAGGATTTTTCTAAGTTTATCTAGGGGTTTATTTAAGGATTTATCTAGGGGTTTATCTAGGGGTTTATCTCAAGTTTCATCTTAGGGTTCATCTAAGGGTTCATATGGGTGTTCATTTATTGATTTATCTAGGGGTTCATCTAGGGATTCATTAAAGGGTTATTCTAGATAAATCTTTAGATGAACCCTTTGATAAACCTATATAGGAATCTCTAAATAAACACTCAGATAAATCCTTAGAGGAATCCCTAGATAAACCACCAGATAAAATTCCTTAGATGAACTCGTAGATGAAACCCTAGATGAATTCCATAGGACCCTTAAATGAATCATTGGAGGAACCCCTAGATGAATCCTTAGAGGAACCCCTAGATGAACTCCTAGATGAATCCCTAGATAAGTTCTTAGAGGAAACCTTATATGAATTCCTAGATGAACCCCTAGATAAACCCAACCCCAAGATAAATCCTTTGAGGAAATCCTAGATAAACTCTGAGATAAACTCATAGATAAATCTCAATGAACATCTTGGGGTTTATATAAGGGTTTATCTAGGGTTTCATCTAGGGGTTTATTTGGGGGGTTCATCTAGGGTTCATCTAGATAAATCAATTGATGAACCCCTAAATAAACCCATAGATGACCCATAGATAAACCCCTCAATGAACCCCTACATCAACTTCTAGATAAAATCTAGGGGTTTAAGGCTTTATTTAGGGGTTCGAGGTTTATCTAGGAGTTCATCAAGGGGTTCTTATAAGGGTTTCTCTAAGGATTTATCAAGGGGTTTATCTAGGGGTTCATCTAGGAGTTCATCTAGGGGTTCCTCTAGGTGTTCATCTAAGGGTTAATCAAGGGGTTCATCTAGGAGTTTATCAAGAAGTTCATCAAGGGGTTTATCTAAGGATTCATCTAGGACTTCATCTAAGGGTTAATCCATGGTTTTATCTAGATGTTCATCTTGGCGTTTATCTAAGGGATCATCTAGGGGTTCATCAAGGGGCTTATCTTCTGGTTCATCTAGGGTTTATCTAGGGGTTTGTATATGTATTAATCTAGGGGTTCCTCTAAGGATTTGTTTGGGTGTTCATCTAGGAATTCATATGGGGGTTCATCTAGGAGTTTATCTAAGGGTTCATCTAGGTATTTAATTAGGGGTTCATCTAATAAGTTCATCTAGGGGTTTCTCTAAGGATTCATCTTGGGGATCCTCTAAGGATTCATCTAGGGGTTCAAGTAAGGGTTCATCTATGGGATTTTATTTGGGGGTTTATCTACGGGTTCCTCAAGGGGTTTATCTAGGGGATCATCTAGGGGTTTATATAGGGGTTCATCTATTAGTTTATGTAATGAATTTAACTAAGAGTTTGTCTAGGGGTTCATCTAGGGATTTTATATATGGGTTTATCTATGTGTTCATCCGGGGGTTCTAGGGGTTTATCTAGGGTTTCACCTAGGGGTTCACCTATGGGTTCCTATACGAGTATCTCTAGTGGTTTATCTAGGGGTTCTTATAGGGGTATATCTAAGGTTTAATCTAGGGGTTCATATAGGAGTTTATCTATGGATTCTTCTATTGGTATATCTTGGTGTATATCTAGAGGTTCAACTAGGGGTTCATCTAGAGGTGTATCTAGGATTTCATCTAGGGGTTTATGTAGTGGTTTCTCTAGGGGTTCATCTAACATTTAATCTAGTAGTTCATCAAGGGGTTCATCTAGGGGTTTCTCTATGGATTTATCAAGTGGTTTATCTAGGAGTTCTTGGTTTATCTTGGAGTTCATCTATGGGTTCTTATAGGGGCTCCACTAAGGATTTATTTAGGGGTTCATCTAGGGGATCCTCAAGTGATTCATCTAGGAGTTCAATTAGGGGTTTATCTAGGAGTTCATCTGGGTATTCATCTACGGGTTCATCTAGGGTTTTATTTAGGGGTTCATTTAGGGGTTTATCTATGAGATTCATCTAGAGGCTTATCTAGGGGTTTATCAAAGGGTTCATTTTGGGGTTCATATAAGGGTTTATCTAGGAACCCCTTAGATTCATCTAGGGGTTAATCTATGTGCTCATCTAGGGTTTATCTAAAGGTTCATCTATAGGTTTATTTAAGGGTTCATTGAGATTTATCTAGGTGTTTTTCTAAGAATTATATTGGGGTTTATCTAGAGGTTCATCTAGGGATTAACCTCTAAGCCCTTAGATGATCCCTTAGGTGTTCATCCAGGGTTTCATCCAGGAGTTTATTTGGGGGCTCATCTTGGGGTCAACTAGGGATTCCTTCACTAAGGCACAAGTTTGACATCTACTTACATATGAAGCTACGTCCCGCTTCATCCCAGGCCACCAAAAAGATTTCTTCAAATCCAAGTACATCTTTGAACCTGGATGAATGGATTACTTCGTGAAGTGAGCCTCAAATATCAACTCCTTGCGGAGCTTGCCAAAGCGCGGAACACATACCCTTCCGTTTCTCTTCAAAAGTCCACTGACCATCTCAAGAGCGCTGCCTTCGCTTTGCTGTGCTTCCAACACCAATTGTTGACACTCTTCGTCTGCACTGGTTGCTTCCAAAATTCGATCCGCTAAATCACACTGCATCTCGATCCAATTCAATCGAGCTGTGCTAGACTCACCTCTAGCCACACAAGCAATGTCAAGAGACTCAAAGTCTCGCACCAACTGCTTGTCATGCGCTTCAATCCAATTACCTTGCCCGGAATACTTTCTACTCAAGGCATTAGGCACCACATTGGCCTTGCCCGGAATCACCACGTTGTAGTCCCCAAGGAACTCGAGCCACCTACGCTGTCACATATTTAAATTTTCTGGTCCAACAGATACCTCAAGCTTTTGTGGTCCGTGAAGATCTCCGCCTTTGCACCATACACGTATTGCCGCCATAATTTCAACGCAAAGATTACCGCCGCCAACTCTAAGTCATGGATGAAGTAATTCCTCTCATGAGGCTTTAGCTGTCTCGACCCATAAGCTATCACGTTACCATGTTGCACCAACACGCAACCCAACCCGCAACCTGACGCGACGCTGAAAATCTGAAACCCTTCAGTCCCACTAGGAAGATTTAGGATTGGAGTGGACATTAACCTTTCCTTCAAGGTCTCAAACGTACGGGCACACTCCGACATCAAAACGAAATTCTGGTCCTTTCGGGTAAGAGAGGCGAGGGGCAATGCCATCCGCGGAAAGTTCATAACGAACCTCCTATAATAACCAACTAGTCCATGGAAACTCCTGACTTCCGCCATGGTTCTCAATACATGCCAATCTCTAATAGCTTCAATCTTCGACGGATCCACCGCCACCCCATCTCCACTGATCACGTAACCCAAGAATGCTACCTTCCCGATCCATAACTCACACTTTGAGAACTTTGCATAAAGCTGGTTCTCCCTCAGAGTCTACAACACCAATTTTATGTGAAACTCATGCTCCGCCTTCGACTTCGAATACACCAAGATGTCATCGATGAACACCACCATGAACGAATCCAGGTATTGCCGAAACACTATGTTCATCAAATCCATGAACACGAACGACGCATTCGTCAAACCGAACGGCCACCGAGAACTCAAAAGGACCATACCTCATCCCAAACGCTGTCTTGGGAATATCCTCTTCTCGAATCCTCAACTGGTAGTATCCCGACTTCAAATCCAACTTTGAATACACCTTCGACCCCGCCAACTGGTCGAATAAATCATCGATTCGCGATATCAGATACTTATTCTTAATGGTCAACTTATTCAACTCACAGTAGTCTATGCACAACCGCATACTACCAGCCTTTTTCTTTACGAACAACACAGGCACGCTCCACGACGAAGAGCTGAGTCTAATGTACCCTTGATCTAACAACTCTTGAAACTGAACCTTTATCTCAGCCAGTTCCTTCGGTGCCATCCTAAATGGAGGACGCGACACCGGCCTCGCACCCGGTACCAACTCTATAGAAAAGTCAATTTCACACTGAGGAGGGGCTTCCGGAAGCTCCTCGGGGAACACATCCTCAAATTATTCCACCACGGGAACTTAACTGATTGCCAACTTCGTGGAGTGAGTCTCCAACAAAGCTATAAATGCCTCACCTCCTTGATTCACTGCACACATCAATTGTACGGCGGAAATCAGGCAGCAAGCCACACCGCCTAGGTCCTTGAACTTAACCGCTCTATCTTCACTCCTTAGGGTCACCACCTTCAACATGCAGTCAATACTAGCTCGTTGCTCTCCGGGCCAGTCCATCCCCAAGATAATGTCTAACTCTGCTAGTGGTGGAATTTTTGCTACCAACTCGAAGTCACAATCGCATATTCTTAAACTAATGCGTCCTTTCCTCCTAGTGGTCATGAAATATCCATTCGGCATGCGCACAGTAAGCGCTACCTCCACATCGACGGTCTCAACACCGATTCTCCAGACAAAGCTTTCCACGAGAAAAGAGTGTGACGCTCCCGTGTCGAACAATACTCTAGAGGGGTAGCCAGAAACTAGCACGAAGCCTAAACACGCATAACAAACATGAAAGATCGCAAAAAGTTCTAAGTTACAGAACAAAAATTTACACTTTTCGTACCTGTCACCACATCGGGATGACGAATCGCTTCCTACTGCCCAAGGTTGTACTCTCTAGGCTGCACTGGAGGGAAACATGAAGCACTTGACTCCACTACTTTCCCTTTCTCCTCATAACTAGGGTCGGAACGCACCGTCCGCTCCTGCCTCTGCTCTGGCTCAGCTCCACCCTCGGAACAAAACCGAATTATGTGGCCCACCTTGCCATCTTGTCGTAGGGCTTCTTGATAGGCTTGAGGTAGGAAACCAGGAGGGTTTCTGAGTTGTAGGAGTTGGAGAACTTTGAGTGGTAGGGCTGCTGGCCTGAGGTAGGGTTTTGGAGGAAACCTGAGAGATCCTGAGGGATCTGAGTTGTAAGCTCTTGGAGCTGAGATTTAGAGGATTTTGTCTTGTCTAACACACTGTTTGAAAGATGTAGAGGGAAAGTGGACTGCCCATAGACACACTGTCTTGTGGAACCACTATAAACAGTTGTGTGTTTTCTATGTGTTCGCTATTACTTTATTTAATCACTTAAAAACTACCTGCTGTAAGTAGAAAATTTCAAAGGAATTTATTCACCCCCCTCTAGGTGAGTTAGACTATTACCAAGTAAACTATCAATCATCCCCGCATAACGACCAAAATGAGTAAACTCCTGCAGGCACTCATCTACCATCTTCTCGCGCTGCACCAAGTGCAGAAATTGCCTTTGAAGTGCTAACCTCGTCGAAGAGGGGATATAACGCTTCAGGAAAGCATTCCCAAACTCTCACATGGACGGGGCATGTCCAGGGAAATGACGATCACTATGGTTCACCCACCACAACTTGGCATCACCTTTTAACATAAACATCGCAAACTGGGACTGCTTGTCCTCTGGGGTCTCTGCAGGTTTCAAGAGTTCCTGAATCCTCGCCAACCAGTCCCCGGCATCCATCGGAGTACCAACTCCCTTGAACGTCCGAGGATGGAAACTCAGAAAATACTTCTTCTGACGATTTCCTTGCCCAACCACTCTCTCAGCTAATGGCTCTGCCTGACTTACCTCCACCTTCGGTGTAACATGCATCTCAACCGGGGTAATAGGATTCATAACCTGAATGACATGTGTCATAACCTGTGGCATCGCCGCAGCTTGGGCCGCTACCATTGTCTCTGCTAGCATGCAACATAAGTATGTTGGGGACACACCCATACTTATGAGGCCCGGAGCAGTAGCACTGCTTGCCGAAGGCTCCTCTTGCCTCCTCGACATCCCTGCATCGTCGCTTCCATCCTAGCATAAGCAAAGCACACAAATCATGATTTATTCGCAATTCTCGAACACAGGGACACTCGTGGCCTCACAAATACTCCTATGTGGACAACCTTTTTACGCGAGCCATTTACACTAAATCTCAATAAGAATGCTAATTTAGCTCTGATACCAAATTGTAACACCTCCCCTGTAATGACCATATAATATGGGTCCGGTTGGGACCCCACAATATATAATCACCACAGCTTTAGTATTAAAAGATGATATAGAATCTACTCAACTCAAAACTTAGAACATACACAACGGAAACATTAACAAAACACAGAAGGTGTCCACATCTTCATAAGAGTAACCTGGCCTTAAGTCCTTACAAAACCAATGTTCAAATCATCATCCATACATCACAAAACATTTTAAAAAAGCATTCCTATTCTACCTCGGAATGCAAGCCGGAACAATGTAACAAAATATCAAAATGCTGGAAAATAGGTGGAGGTACACTTCACGAGGCTTAGGACTTTTTGGCCGGTGAGCTGGCTCCAGCTTGCGATCCTTGCCCTGCATCCATCACAGAGAAAGCGGTATAACGAGGGTCGGCTATGGCCGACCACAAACAGTGTTACAACACCCCTCCTCTCGGCCGTCCTAGCTGATCCCGGGGAACTACATCACCCTACAAGTCAGCACTTCATATGCAAATGAGGCTTATGCCTTTTTGGCCGGCGAGTTGGCTCCAGCTTGCGATCCTTGCCCTGCATTCATCACAGAGAAAGCGGTATAACGAGGGTCAGCTATAGCTGACCACAAATAGTGTAACAACACCCCTCCTTTTGGCCGTCCTAGTGGATCCCAGGAAATTATATCACTCTGCAAGTCAGCACTTTGTATGCAAATGTAATTAAACATCAGTAAGTAAAAACATAGGTATGAGTGTCACAAACATCATCCACGTTTCTATGTTGAGCAAATAAAGTAAGGGGGCCCACCAATGCAGCATGTATGCAAACCCATGTTTCACTCAAGGCACCCTATGACGTGTATGATTGATGAGTAGTAAAATATATGTATTTTTAGTATAGTTATTAGTATAGTTTTAATTAATATTGTAAAGTTTCTATGTGAATTAATGAATAAATTGCTTGTTTTATCATTTTTTGTTACTAACTTAGTTTTATTTTTGTTTTTGCAGATTTTGGCAATTTTTGTCAAGTCACGCCCCTGAGTCACGCCCGTGACAACAAGTCACTCCCGTGACCCAAGGGCGTGTAATTTTAAAACGCCGATCTCTGTCCTGCGTTCAACGAACGTCGAGCTGCGTTCGACGAACGATCTCTTCCCTGCGTTCGACGAACGTCGAGCTGCGTTCGACGAACGATCTCTGTCCTGCGTTCAACGAACGTCGAGCTGCGTTCGACGAACGATCTCTGCCCTGTGATCGACGAAATCAAGCTGCGTTCGACGAACGGTGCTCTGCGTTCGACGAATTCTCTCCGCTCAGCGTTCGACGAAAGCGCTCTGCCCTGCGTTCGACGAAACCGAGCAGCGTTCGACGAAACCTGAGCTGTGTTCGACGAACTCTCTATCCAAGCGTTCGACGAATCCACCGCCAGCCCCAAAGTCACGCCCATGCTGCTGATAAACTGCCGCCCACTGTCACGGTCGTGACACTGCAGGTCACGCCCGTGTGCATCCATGTTTGACGGCCAGACCTTCCAGAAGACGGCGGATGCGACCCCTAAAGCACGCGTAAATGTCACGCCCTAAGTCACGGCCGTGACATCAGAGTCACGCCCGTGACCTAGGGCGTGTAAAAATGAAAATTTTCCTATAAATAGAGGGGCTCTGCTGAAGCATTTCCCATCCGAATTTTGAGTGTTGTAATGTTATTTTGAGTTCTTTTGAGTGATTGCGAGTTTTCTTTATGCAATTAAGTTTATGTTCGTTTGTAATTTTCGCCTTTTAGAAATAAAATGTTGTTTTCTCATTTGGATCATCTTCCTTTTTATTTATGTTAGTGTGTGTGTGTATGAGAATAGTTTTATTGCTTTCATAATTTAGGTTTATTGCTTTCATAAAAATAGATTATCGCTTTCTTTAACGCTTTATTTATCGCTTTCATTTAAACGCTTTCTTTCGATTCAGTCTTTTTATTACAAGTAGAGTGCGTGCGTATATGAGATAGTGTTTTTCTTTTTTGTAACTTAGCTTTATTTCAGTCTTTATATAACTGCTATATACCACTCCCATCTTGAATAAGAAGCTAATTTACTTTAGCACTTGTTTAAGACGGTTAAGACGGATATTATTTCTGCACCTTTATAAGTCTTTTATTTCTATACCACCCCCATCTTGAATAAGAGGCTAAGAACTTTTTAGCGCTTGTTTAAGACAGTTGGGACGGATACTATTACTGCTTTTATATAAGTCTTTTTATTTCCTTTTTATCCGCTTATATCCGCTTTAATTATTAAACATGTATTTTCCAACTATTAATGCCGTCTCCATTCCGATGAGTGACTAATTTCCTTTAGCGCACGATGTCGAAGAGCATTGGGACACAAAAATAGTTTTTCTAAAAAATAAAACATCTCTTTCTAAAATAATTAATGCTTAAGGTTTACCCGAGAATAACGTTGAGTGTGGCCACATAATCGATGTGTGGTTTTCATTTCCATCTCCGTACACTAGTTAGCCGAGAGGCTCGTGCGTAGTGCGAACGGAATGATCGCTCACGGGTAAAGAGAAGTGCGTTCTACCCTCGAGAGAGGATGAGGTAAGTCTCCCGAATTGGAAGTAAAAACCCAATAGCGGGGTTCACAACATAAAGCGAGTATTAAGAAGATTCGATGGTCGAAAATTCATAATCTCAGGTGGGCGTACCCTCGAGAGAGGAGCGTTCATAATTATGGAACCTCCACGGCCAAGCCGTTTTAATGTTTTGAAAAGTCATCACTTTTACTTCTAAAAAAGACTATTTCCGTCTCAAGGTAATTCGACATCGGGCGCTATTATTATCATCGTTTAGAACTCTAGTTATACACTTATTATCGTTTTCTTTTAAAAACCCACACTAAAAACTTATTCCGATAAAATAATAGTTCATTCCTCAAAGTAGCTTAATCAACATGATCCGCGGAAATATACGACCTCGATATTTTCTAAAACAAAATATCTTGTATTACTCACGATAAGGTATACTTGCCTTTATTATATGATTAGTTCGGATTAAAAAATTAAAACAAAAGCTTTTCAAACCAAATTAGTGCAAAACTCTCCTTTTCTATTTTAAAAATCAATAGAATTCGGCGTTGTGGCTGAGGCGTAATTGTCAATATTTCGAAAGCAGAAAAAGACCGTTACTTCTATCTTTCGATAGGATAACTTTTAATTTCTCAAAGTAGGAGTACTTGCGAGACTCTTTGGAAACACCCGTCGAAATCTAATCTCGTCAAATAAAGGTTAACCAAAACAAAGAAACAAGAAGCAATCCCAACTAAATCATCAAGTTTTTGGCGCCGTTGCCGGGGACAATTAGTGTTGTTATTTGAAACAAGGAATTACTATTACTTTTATCATATATATTAAAAATATATAAAAAAAATATATCTACAAAAAAAAAAAAAAAAAAAAAAAAAATAAAATTATTAAAAAAAACAAAAAAATATATCATTTTTATTATTAGTATATGACCCGAGGAAACTCCTCGGACGATTCGGATATTCCTTTTGACCTTGAAATCGAGCGCACTCTTCACGAGCGCCTCCGACTTCGCGATCAAAACTTACTCGAATTTCCCGAAGAGTCTGTCAGAGATACTTACACTGAACCTATGGCCGATCAAATTCCAGATGTGGCCCCGCCACGAACCATGACATATTATGCCAGGCCAAATCTGGAAGATACCGGATCGAGCATAACGCGCCCAACAGTGACTAATAATAATTTTGAAATAAAATCTAGCATCATTCAAATGGTACAACAGTTAGTCCAATTTGACGGTTTGCCAGATGAGGATCCGAGCTTACATCTTTCCAATTTTTTGGAAATATGCAATACATTTAAAATTAATGGCGTTACTGACGACGCCATTCGTTTACGCTTATTTCCATTTTCGCTGCGGGCAAAGGCAAAACCGTGGTTAACTTCTCTTCCCAGAGGATCCATAACCACGTGGGCCCAATTGATGCAACACTTTTTAACTAAATATTTCCCCCCGTCCAAAACCGCTAAGTTACGTACGGATATCGCCACTTTCATTCAATACGATTCTGAGTCTCTCTATGAGACTTGAGAGTGTTTTAAAGAGTTCTTGCGTAGATGTCCTCATCATGCGCTGCCGTCCTGGCTACAGGTCCAGACGTTTTATAATTGTCTAAATTTTTCCACGCGACAGATGATCGATGCAGCCGTCGGGGGAACGTTAAACAACAAAACCCCGGAGGCCGCCCAAGATCTGTTCGAGGAAATGGCCATGAACGCCTATCAATGGAATGCGCCTAGATCACGCCCTACTAAACCAACTAGGATATATGAAGTGGATGCCACTTCTCACTTAGCCTCTCAAGTCGAAAAGTTAAGTAAGCAAGTGGCAGAAATGACTGCTTCCTCCTCCACTCCCGCTTGGGCTCCTAATAATAATAATAACAATACTTTTGTCGAAGAAACCGTAGATTACCTAGGCAACCCAGTTAGGACCCCATTCAGCCCTAATAACAATCCGTATAGTAATAATTATAATCCGGGTTGGAGGAACCACCCAAATATTTCCTGGAGCAATCCTAATAATGCTCAGAGGCCCCCAATTGTAAATCTGCAAGGATTTCCAAACGGATTTCAGCCTCCCCCTCCAAAACCTTCTCCGCTCGAAGATATTTTTACTAAATACGTTGCGTCCACCGAGTCAAATATCCGGAATATTACAGGATCGATTAAGAACTTGGAAAATCAGGTGGGACAGCTGACAAAGATGGTCTCTGAGCGTCCATATGGAGCTCTGCCAGGGAATACAGAGCCAAACCCCCGAGAAACTGCCAACGCCATAAATCTTCGCAATGAAAAGGAGGTAACCTCCCCAAAACGGGTCGAGCCTAAGGTACATGTTTTGACACCGACCCCTACACCCTCTCCTTCGATAGATAAATCACCGAGTCTTCCGACTGTGCCGAACGTTTCTTGCTCGCCTCTTTCTTATCCCTCACAAATAAACAACGAGCGGAAGGACGAGCAATATCGAAAATTCTTACAAATTTTTAAACAAATTATAATAAACATTCCTTTTGCGAGGCACTCTCCCAAATGCCGAAATACGCGAAATATCTTAAATGGTTGCTTTCTAACAAAAAGAAACTCGACGATGTTTCGCGTGTTTCCCTTAACGCGGACTGCTCGACTGTTTTCCTTAACAAATTGCCGCCAAAATTGAATGACCCGGGACGGTTCTCCATCCCGTGCCTCTTCGACAATATGTTATTGAAGTATGCTCTAGCAGACTTGGGCGCCAGCATCAATTTGATGCCTTTTTTCTTTTTAAACGAAACGAATTGGGCGTCCCAAGCCCGACAAAGATGAGTATCCAGCTTATGGATAACTCGATAAAGTACCCTATAGGGGTAGTGGAGGATGTTCTGGTCCAGGTAGACAAGTTTATCTTCCTGGTAGATTTTGTCATCCTAGACATCGAGGAGGATGTTGAGGTACCTATCATCCTCGGTCGCCCCTTCCTCGCCACCTCCCGTGCGCTAATAGATGTCAGTAATGGTCTCCTCCTCCTTCGGGTGGGAGACGACGAAGTTATTCTGCACGTTAATCCCTCACTACAGCACACCCTATCAAACGATGATCCCGGTACTTGAGTTTAGTCAAGCTACGCGACGGTAAACAAAGCGCTCGTGGGAGGCACCCCATATTTATCTAATATTTTATTATGTTTTGTTCTTTTATATGTTTCTGCAGGGTTTCGTTTGACCCCGCCAGTTTCGTTCAGGGAAGCTTTTTGCTCTCTCTATCTTTTTATACATACTGCATCTTTTCTTATTTCTCATCTTCATACTTACATTACAACATTGGGGACAATGTTGGATTTTAAGTATGAGGGTATTTTACCGTTTTTATTTAAACAAACAAAATTTTTTCAAAAATTTTTTTTGTTTTATTTCATCTTGCCTACTTTTGTAAATATAAGCTTGAAAAAGAAAAAAAATGTTTAAAACCACAAAAAAAATGTTTTCTCTTTTTTTTTTTTTAACTTTGTCATAATACAAAAAAAATCAAAAAAATGTTTAAAACCACAAAAAATAAAATTTTTTTTTAAAACTGTCATAATACAAATTTTACAAAAATCCAAAAAAAAAAGTTTAGCAAAACCCCAAAACTTAAAAAAAAATATAACTATATAGTAGTTGAAAAAAATTCAAAAAAAAAAAACAATAAACCCAACTTTACTTTTATTCTTAAAGCATTTAGTTTTGAGAGTATATGTTTGTGGATTTTCATAATCGCTAGTTTTACTATTTGTTTGTTTATCTAAGATCGATAGATTTAAACGTTCGGGGTTAAGTTTTAAAGAATGTCTTGTGTTTTTAATTTAAACAAAGGCTTTGTTATCAAGCACTACTTCTACTAGCTAAAATAGAGACATGTGTATTATGTTGGCAAAACAACTTTAGACCCCAATTATCCCTACTTTATGTCTCTAGGAATCTAGGAATTTTCAAATTACCAAGGTTTCTCTCAAATCTTTTTTTTATTATTTCTAAGAATTTTTTCTCGCAAACCCCTTTGTATGCATGACAAGAAAAATAAAAGAAGAAAAAGATCCTATGTTAATGGGAATAAGACCGCGTTCCGTAAACATAGGCACCCAATAAAATTTTTAAATGATCTTATGTCAATGAGAATAAGATTTCGTTCCGTAAACATAAGCATTGAGTTATTAAAGCAAAAGAAAAAAAAAAGAAACAGTTTTCCCCCGTATATCACGGTGAGCACCAAAGAAAACTAAAAAGGAAAGGTGGAAAGATACAAACCACCACTCCTAATTTAAGTACTCTTCTTTTTGCCATAGCTTTTTACCCCCTTTCCCTTAGCCGATTTATTGTTTCCGGACTTAATTCAAAAAATCCTTTGAGAGTATAATTAGTAAATTGCGCATTTCCTTCACATTTCTTTAAACAAAAGTTATTATAATTTCGATCTAATCTCATTTACTAATGATTGCAATTTTGTTTGCTATTTGATTAATTAAGAAGTCTTTTGGCTAGAACATTTCTTTCTACTTAAATCATTTGCATAATTTAGGACTTAAACTCTTATTACTCCGAATTTTTATTTTTCAGTCTCTTATGATTAAAATAAAACGATAGCTAAAAATTAGAACTTTTGTTAATCCCATATAGATCTCTCTTACTTTTGCTCTGGAATAACAAAAGCTTAAGTATGTGGGTATTTGATGAGTAGTAAAATATATGTATTTTTAGTATAGTTATTAGTATAGTTTTAATTAATATTGTAAATTTTCTATGTAAATTAATGAATAAATTGCTTGTTTTATCATTTTTGTTACTAACTTAGTTTTTTTTTGCAGATTTTGGCAATTTTTGTCAAGTCACACCCCTGAGTCACGCCCGTGACAACAAGTCACGCGCCTGTGACCCAAGGGCGTGTAATTTAAAACGCCGATCTCTGTCCTGCGTTCAACGAACGTCGAGCTGCGTTCGACGAACGATCTCTGCCCTGCGTTCGACGAACGTCGAGCTGCCTTCGACGAACGAACTCTGTCCTGCGTTCAACGAACGTCGAGCTGCATTCGACAAACGATCTCTGCCCTGTGATCGACGAAATCAAGCTGCGTTCGACGAACGACGCTCTGCGTTCGACGTATTCTCTCCGCTCAGCGTTCGACGAAAGCGCTCTGCCCTGCGTTCGATGAAACCGAGCTGCGTTCGACGAAACCTGAGCTGCGTTCGACGAACTCTCTATCCAAGCGTTCCACGAATCCACCGCCAGCCCCAAAGTCACGCCCATGCTGTTGATAAACTGCCGCCCACTATCACGGCCGTGACACTGCAGGTCACGCCCGTGTGCAGCCATGTTTGACGGCCAGACCTTCCAGAAGATGGCGGATGCAACCCCTAAAGCACGCGTAAATGTCACGCCCTAAGTCACGGCCGTGACATCCAAGTCACGCCCATGACCTAGGGCGTGTAAAAATAAAAATTTTCATATAAATAGAGGGGCTCGGCTGAAGCATTTCCCATCAAAATTTTGAGTGTTGTAATGTTATTTTGAGTTCTTTTGAGTGATTGCGAGTTTTCTTTATGCAATTAAGTTTATGTTCGTTTGTAATTTTCGCCTTTTAGAAATAAAAATGTTGTTTTCTCATTTGGATCATCTTCCTTTTTATTTATGTTAGTGTGTGTGTGTGTGTGTATGAGAATAGTTTTATTGCTTTCATAATTTAGGTTTATTGCTTTCATAAAAATAGTTTATCGCTTTCTTTAACGCTTTATTTATCGCTTTTATTTAAACGCTTTCTTTCGATTCAGTCTTTTTATTACAAGTAGAGTGCGTGCGTATATGAGATAATGTTTTTCTTTTTTGTAACTTAGCTTTATTTCAGTCTTTATATAACTGCTATATACCACCCCCATCTTGAATAAGAAGCTAATTTACTTTAGCACTTGTTTAAGACGGTTGGGACGGATATTTTTTCTGTACCTTTATAAGTCTTTTATTTCTATACCACCCCCATCTTGAATAAGAGGCTAAGAACTTTTTAGCGCTTGTTTAAGACGGTTGGGACGGATACTATTACTGCTTTTATATAAGTCTTTTTATTTCCTTTTTATCCGCTTATATCCGCTTTAATTATTAAACATGTATTTTCCAACTATTAATGTCGTCTCCATTCCGATGAGTGGCTAATTTCCTTTAGCGCACGATGTCGAAGAGCATTGGGACACAAAAATAGTTTTTCCAAAAAATAAAACATCTCTTTCTAAAATAATTAACGCTTAAGGTTTACCCGAGAATAACGTTGAGTGGGGCCACATAATCGATGTGTGGTTTTCATTTCTGTCTCTGTACATTAGTTAGCCGAGAGGCTCGTGCGTACGGACTGATTGCTCACGGGTAAAGAGAAGTGCGCTCTACCCTCGAGAGAGGATGAGGTAAGTCTCCCGAATTGGAAGTAAAAACCCAATAGTGGGGTTCACAACATAAAATGAGTATTAAGAAGATTCGATGGTCGAAAATTCATAATCTCAGGTGGGCGTACCCTCGAGAGAGGAGCGTTCATAATTATGGAACCTCCACGGCCAAGCCGTTTTAATGTTTTGAAAAGTCATCACTTTTACTTCTAAAAAAGACTATTTTCGTCTCAAGGTAATTCGACATCGGACGCTATTATTATCATCGCTTAGAACTCTAGTTATACGCTTATTATCGTTTTCTTTTAAAAACCCACACAAAAAACTTATTCCGATAAAATAATAGTTCATTCCTCAAAGTAGCTTAATCAACACGATCCGCGGAAATATACGACCTCGATATTTTCTAAATCAAAATATCATGTTGATGACTGGTATTTTAGTCATCGTTTTAGCCTAATATCTTATTTGATATTTAAATGAATTATCGCATTTGTTCTTTATTTTTTTTAAATTTTCGTAAAAATAATATTGTACGTTATAACTAATATATTTTCTATATTTTTAGTGATTCGGCAGGCCTGGTGGGAATTTAGGTATGAAGTCCCGCTGTCGCGTCAATGACTCGCAAGTTGTCATAGATCTCTACATATATATATATATACATATGTTTGTTTATATATATATGTTTATATATATTTATATGTTTTTATATATATGTTTATATATATATATATGTTTATATATAATAATATATATATATGTTTTAATATGATTATATATATATATAAGTTTACATATGATTATATATATATACGTTTATATATATATATATACACGATTATATATATATATGTTTACATATATATATAAATATATATATATATATTCATATATGCTTGCAGCAGCTCCAGCTCCGGCCACCACCGTCAAAGCAACTGTTCCGGCCACCTCCAAACAGCTCCAGCTCTCCCGTGCACTTCCGCCGTCTCCATGCATGCAACACTGCAGCCCTCCTCCAAGGCCGCCACCTCCAAGCAGCCCGAGCTTCGGCCATCTCCACCTTGCAGCATCCGTCCACGACAGCCTCCAGTCGAACTCCTCCACGTCAACGATCCGCCCAAACTCTCTCGCTCTCCACGTCAGCAATCCAGCCCGTGCGCCTCCTCCACCCAAACCCTGGCGTTTCACAAGGAAGACGCCTCCAGCCCGAGCTCCTCCATTTGCGCCTCCTCCGCCACTTCCGCCTCAAATTATTGTTGCTGTTTCATGTCAATATCAAGACCTCTATAAATATCATTCGGTGGAGAGGAGATGGGACATATTATCTGGGGAAGAAGTAGAGTGCATTGGCAGGAGAGACATAACTTTGAGTGCATTGGCAGGAGAGACATAACTTTCTGGGAAGAGAAAAGTTTTACTCGATTAGATATTTTAATTATTATTTTATATTTGTCGTGCTAAGGTTGTTTATCTTTGGACGCTTTAATTTAATCGTGTACTCCTCATCTTTCAATTAAGATTTTTTTGTGTAACCTCGCACTTTTACTTCTTGTAACCCATTCTGTCTACTAGCAATAAAATTTTATTTCTATTTCACTTAAATTTTGTCATATTTCAATTTTGTTTTTTGTCATTTTCGTTCATTTTCATGATGTCACATTTTTATAATAATGATTTTCCCATCTCTATGACTAACTAATCTCTATAGTACCCGATCGCGATGATCCGAGGATGAGTTAATATTGTTATAACTTGCGTAATTGCTTTTCTCTAATTGTTGAACGCTTACGATTTACCTTTGATTTAACAAATTATTATGAGGCTATATCATTAATATATAGTCTTCATATTGTTTTCGTTCTTTAGTCAGCCGAGAGGCTCGTAAGACGAATTGATCGCTCATTGGTAAAAGGAGTAGAACGCAACCCTCGAGAGAGGACGACGTAACTCTTCCGGATTGGAGTAAAATCCAATAGTGAGGTTCACAACTTAAGGCAAGTCTTAGGCGATGCGATTCGAGAACGAAAGTTCGGTCGATACACCTAAGCTTAGTTGAACCTAAACCTCGAAAGAGGAGTGTTCATACTTTGGGAACCTCCACGGTCAAAGCCTCTTCAACAAGAGAATTCCATTTTATTCTCATTTCAATATTCTCTATTTCCGAGGTGATTCAAAGATCGGGTGCTAGCTTTTAAACCATCAAATTAATTCTTTTAACATTTCTAGTTTTTACTATTCGCAACCCAACTCCAAATTTCTATTTGATAAGATAATAACGATTTTTCAAAGTAGAATTACTCGACCACCCCGAGTCTAATACGACCTTGGTTTTTATAAACCTATACTACTTTCGACGCGGTACACCTGCCGTTGTCGTTTGCAGTCATAGTTTTGCGCATCAAGTTTTTGGCGCCGTTGCCGGGGAGCTTGGTCGATAATTTGAAAAAGAAATAGTTATTAATTTTATCGTTCTCTTTCTTCTCACCTCTTTCTTTTAATTTTTGTTTTTAAAATTTTAAAAGGTGTAATCTAAATTCCTTGAAAGGACGCTTTGGGCTTGAATTCCCATCATAGCCTCTAGTACCTTGCAAACTCTTCACCGGGCAGATCTTGGGAAGTCCAGGACTAATTTTAAATCACCTATTTTTTTAAAAAAAAATCAATATATATATATATAATAAATAAATTTATTTATCTAAAATCTTATTTTCCCGTTTTCTTTTTCCGCATCTTTTCTTTTCTTTTGGTTTATGACCCGAGGAAACTCTTCAATTAATCTTGAATTTGGTTTGATTCGGAAATCGAGCGCACCTTGCGGCGACGTCTCTGATTTAGTGATCTGCCAATAATTCACGAAGAGTCAGTCAGAGAGACTAACGAAGATATAATGTGTGACCTCGCCCATAATGAGGCTCCGCTACGGACTATGTCCTATTATGCGAAGCCGAATTGGGAGGGAACACAATCAAGCATTATTCGCCCGACTGTGGCGAATAATAATTTTGAAATAAAAACGAGTATCATTCAGTATGTCCAGCAATCCGTCATTTTCGACGGCTTACCAGATGAAGATCCTAATTTGCATTTATTTAATTTCTTGGAAATCTGCGATACTTTTAAAATTAATGGCGTCACTGATGACGCCATTCGTTTGCGTTTATTTCCTTTTTCTTTGCGGACTAAGGCCAAGCAGTGGTTGACCACTCTTCCTAGTGGCTCTATCACTACATGGGCCGAAATGGTGGAAAAATTTTTAACGAAATATTTTCCTCCGGCAAAGTCCGCTAAATTACGTACGGACATTCTCTCGTTTGCGCAAATAGACTCGGAGTCTCTCTATGACACATGGGAGCGCTTCAAGGAATTATTGCGAAGATGTCCTCACCACGCCCTTCCTTTATGGAAACAAGTTCAAACATTCTACAATGGTTTGAATCTCCAAACAAGGCAAATGATTGATGCGGCAGCTGGGGGAACCTTGAATAACAAAACCCCCGAGGCCGCTCAAGAGCTTTTTGAGGAGATGGCCATGAATGCTTATCAGTGGAATGCGCCACGGTCGCGTCCTAACAAGCCGACCGGACTCTTTGAAGTCGAGGCCACCCCGAATTTAGCACATCAAGTAGAATGACTTACTAAGCAAGTGACGGAGATGTCTGCTTTCTCCGCCACTAATGAGGCTAATAATTATAATAATAATAATAATAATAATAATAATTTTATTCAAGAGCAAGTAGATTATATGGGGAACTCCTATCGTCCTCCTTATAACCCGAATAATAATCTTCCGTTAAATAATTGTTATAATCCGGGTTTAAGGAACCACCCAAATTTTTCATGGAGCAACCCCAATAATGCTCAGCGTCCGCTGCCAGTGAATCCTCCCGGATTCGCTCCGCCACAACCACACAAGCCCTCTTCATTTGAAGAGGTCTTCACCAAATACGTTGCCTCCAATGATTCCAACATCCGGAACCTATCCGGATCCATTAAAAGCTTAGAAAATCAGATTGGACAACTCGCCAAGATGTTCTCCGAACGCCAGCAAGGAGCTCTACCGGGCAATACTGAGCCCAATCCAAGGGAGAGCGCTAATGCAATAACCCTCCGCGACGGAAAGGAGGTAACTTCTACAAATTTGGCTGGACCCGAGGTAAACGTTTCAACTTCATCTCCGCAAGTTATTTCTTCTTCTCCTCCACCTTCATCTGTTTTAGCTCCGCGCAATTTTAATAATCCTACAGTCCCTTATCCTTCTAAGTTTATTAACGAGCGCAATGAGGAGCATTATAAAAAATTCATTGATATTTTCAAGCAAATTCAAATTAATATTCATTTTTGCGAGGCACTTTCTCAAATGCCTAAGTACGCAAAATATTTAAAAGATTTGTTAACTAATAAAAAGAAGCTTGAAAATATTTCGTGCGTATCTCTAAACGCGGAGTGCTCGGCGGTTGTTTTAAACAAACTGCCGGAAAAATTAAACGACCCGGGACGATTCTCGATCCCGTGTCTTTTCGGCAATTATCTAATTAAGCATGCTTTAGCCGATTTAGGGGCTAGTATAAATTTAATGCCATTTTCTCTATTCAAAAAACTTGGGTTGGGCACCCCAACCCCAACTAAAATGAGCATCCAACTAGCGGATAGGTCAATAAAATACCCAATGGGGGTCGTAGAGGATGTTTTAGTTAAAGTTGACAAGTTTATCTTCCCAGTAGACTTTGTCATTCTAGACATTGAGGAAGACACCGAAGTGCCCCTTATACTCGGTCGTCCCTTCCTTGCCACCTCTAGGGCAATAATTGACGTAAGTAACGGAAAGCTTCTCCTACGAGTAGGGGATGAAGAAGTTACTTTTAGTATCGACTCTTCTATGAAAAACTCTTTTTCTAACGACGACTCTTGTTTTACCTTAGAAACAAATCTTGAAGAGAAAATAACATCGTTTAATTTCTGAAATTATCTCTCCTTTGTTTGAAAATTCGGATATTGAAAAATTATTTTGTTTAAAAGAAATAACTCGGCCGTTTAAATTTGAATAAATAAAACTGAATAATTTCAAAGTAAAAACATCTTACGAGGAGCCGTCGAGTTTAGAATTAAAACAATTACCGGAACATTTAAAATATATATTTTTAGAAAAAGAGTCAAAATTGCCTGTAATCATATCTTCCGCGCTTAACGATTCGGAAATTTCCGAATTAGTTAAAATTTTGAATAATCACCGACATTCCATTGCATGGCGAATTTCAGATATCAAAGGGATTAACCCCTCATTTTGCACGCATAAAATAAATTTAGAAAATAGTTCTCGCGGCACTATTCAACCTCAACGACGCCTTAATCCCAAGATGAAGGACGTCGTTAAGGCTGAAATAATAAAATTATTAGACGCGGGGATTATTTACCCAATTTCTGATAGCACTTGGGTTAGCCCGGTGCAAGTCGTGCCTAAGAAAGGTGGAATAACGGTAGTCGCAAACGAAAATAATGAGTTGATTCCTACCCATACTGTTACGGGTTGGCGGGTATGCATCGATTATAGAAAATTAAATGATGCTACCCGTAAGGATCACTTTCCGTTACCCTTCATTGACCAAATCTTAGAACGTCTATCCGGTCACTCACACTATTGTTTTCTTGATGGTCTTTCGGGATACTTTCAAATCCCAATTGCGCCCGAAGACCAAGAGAAAACCACGTTCACTTGTCCTTTCGGCACCTTCGCTTATCGGAGAATGCCGTTTGGCCTTTGCAACGCGCCGGTTACATTTCAAAGATGTATGTTGGCAATTTTTAACGAATTAGTAGAGAACGTCATGGAAGTTTTTATGGACGATTTTTCAGTCTTTGGTGATTCTTTTAAAAATTGTCTTAATAATCTTGATCATGTTCTTCAACGCTGCGAAGACACGAATTTGACACTCAACTGGGAGAAGTGCCACTTTATGGTCCAAGAAGGGTTAGTCCTCGGACATAAAGTTTCTAGTAAGGGGATCGAGGTCGATCGGGCCAAGATCGAAGTCATAGAGAAACTTCCTCCACCCACCAATATTAAATCTATTAGGAGTTTTCTAGGACACGCGGGATTCTATAGGCGATTCATTCGAGATTTTTCTAAAATTACAAAACCTTTAACTCATCTCTTAGAAAAAGAATCCGCGTTTATTTTTGACGATCAATGTTTGAAAGCTTTTGAAAAAATAAAAAAGGAACTAATAAACTCGCCGATTTTAATTGCGCTGAATTGGTCTCTACCGTTCGAAATAATGTGCGATGCGAGTGATTTTGCTGTAGGGGCTGTTTTAGGCCAACGGGTGAACAAATATTTTCACCCAATTTATTACGCAAGCAAAACACTCACATCCGCCCAAGCTAACTATACAACGACGGAGAAAGAACTTTTGGCGATTGTTTTTGCGTTTGATAAATTTCGATCATATCTAACGCTTTCAAAAGTTATTGTTTTTACAGATCATTCCGCTCTCCGGTATTTACTACAAAAAGGAGATGCAAAGCCTCGACTGCTAAGGTGGATCCTCCTACTACAAGAATTCGATTTGGAGATCCAAGACAAAAGGGGAGCGGAGAATGTTGCGGCCGACCACCTCTCACGGTTAGAGAACCCGGCTGCAGGAGCGCTAGTGGAGGCCGAAATCGACGACAAATTCCCTGAAGAGCGCCTCCTCGCCATCGAAAAGGTAACGACTTCTTCCACCCCTTGGTACGCGGATTTGGCCAACTATTTAGTGGCCCGGGTCCTACCAAAAGATTTTTCAAGTCAGCAAAAGAAGAAATTCTTTTCGGACTTGAAAAATTATTTTTGGGAGGACCTCTTTTTATTTCGTGTCTGCGCGGACCAAGTGGTAAGAAGGTGTATTTCGGGCGAGGAAGGCGTCCAAATTCTGCGGCACTACCACGAAGGGCCAACCGGTGGTCACTATCAAGCGAACCGGACCGCAAGAAAAGTACTAGAGGCGGGCTTCTATTGGCCCACCTTATTCAAATATGCTCACAATTTTGTGAGTAATTGTGATCGGTGCCAACGGTCAGGTAATATTTCTAACCGGGATGAAATGCCCCAAAATATATTCTTAGAATGTGAAATTTTTGATTTATGGGGTTTAGATTTCGTAGGTCCACTACCATCTTCTCACAATAATAAATATATCCTTGTTGCAGTCGACTACGTGTCAAGGTGGGCGGAAGCACAAGCATTCCCCACTAACGACGCAAGAGTCGTCGTAAATTTTTTTAAAAAATATTTTCTAGATTTGGCACACCACGTGCACTGATTAGTGATAGGGGCACTCATTTTTGTAACGACCAACTTGCTAAAATTTTAGCCAAGTATGGCGTCACGCACAAATTATCCACCGCCTATCACCCACAGGCAAATGGCCAAGTGGAGGTGGTAAACCGTGAATTAAAAAGAATTTTAGAAAAAACAGTGCATATTAATAGAAAGGATTGGTCTCTAAAATTAGATGACGCCTTATGGGCTTATCGGACGGCTTACAAGACCGCCATCGGTTGCACACCGTACCGGTTAGTTTACGGAAAGGCATGTCATTTACCGGTGGAACTAGATCATCGCGCATATTGGGCACTTAAATTTATAAATTTAGATTTAAACTTAGCTTCAAACCAACGAAAAATGCAATTAAATGAGCTTGATGAATGACGTGCTAACGCCTATGAAAATAACAAATTCTATAAGGAGAGAACTAAGTTTTATCATGATAGAAACATTAAAAATCCAAAATCATTTTTGCCGGGAGATCTTGTCCTTCTTTTTAATTCTAGACTTAGACTTTTTCCGGGAAAATTAAAGTCTCGATGGTCCGGCCCCTTTGTTGTAAAAGAGGTTTGGCCATATGGGACCGTACTAATTGAGCACCTGGAAAACGGCTCATTCAAGGTTAATGGACACCGTTTGAAATTATATCACTCCGGCGACCCCTCAGCCGGAAAAATAGAATCGCTTAACCTACCAAATTTTTAAAAGAAAAAAAAACATCACTTAGTCAAGCTACGCGACGGTAAACGAAGCGCTTTTGGGAGGCACCCCAACGTTATCCTTTTCATTTTTGTTATTTGTTGTTGACTTTAATTCTGCAGGTGTTTGTCCGGCAACCCCGTCTACCAACCAGGGAAGCCCTCTTCACCCCTTAGTCATTTATTTTTTATCTTATTTATTGTCATTTTAGTTTTTTTTTTCATCTTCATACTTAGTTTTAAACATTGGGGACAATGATTAATTTTAAGTATGGGGGTGTAGCATAGCATTTTATTGGAATTTTTATTTTTGAAAATATATATATATATTTAACTTAATAAAAATCAAATTTCTTGGAAAGGACGCTTTGAGCTTGAATTCCCATCATAGCCTCTAGTACCTTGCGAGCCCTTCACCGGGTTGACCTTGGGAAGTCCAAGAACTAAAAAAAACAATATTAGGAAATGTTCTTTTTGTTTAGTTTATCAAAACGTCCTAGCTTGCTAAATTGTAAGTTCTAAAGTAGACTTATTTTTCATATGGACTAAGAAATTTTTGTGCAAGAATAGTTTTTTTTTTGAAACTTTTTGAGTAAAATTGTTGACTCATGCAGTGCTTCTAGTCAAATGCATGTGTTTGAGTAGTATTGGTGTAGAATTAAATTCTTGGCATAAATCTAAAATTATGATTTAATAATTTGCGTAGAAATGATTTATTTTACTTCTAATTCGAATTCGGTGATTATCTTAAAGTAGTTTTGGTGAGTGTGTAGAAGATTGTTAGAAAGCTATTACTCGAATCGTAAAGAAGGGTGTCCTTTCTCGATGTCTAGAACTTGCCTTTAGCTATCTTCAAAGCATTTGCACTTTAGAATAATTAACCTTATGGAAATGACTTAGGCCTTTCTTTGGACAGTTTGAGCCCTTGCATCCAATCCTAAAATTACTACCGTTGTTGACACAAAATTGAGCCTTTTATCCTTTCTTTTTGATCCGCCCTTATCATTTCGCCACCAAAACCAAAAAAACCAAACCCATGTGCACTTAAATTTTGAGCTAAATTGTTGAAAAATTTTAGATGATACGGTAAAGAGACAATTTTTCAAAAAAAATCATGGGTGTCAATTCAAAAGAAATATGTTTATATCAAAAAGCAAAAATCTCATAATGATATGCGGCCTAGATATGTACATGCATACTTGGAATGATCCCAATTATGAAGAATAATGGTATAAATAAAGGAGAAAGGGAGTGTTTCCCTTAGCAAAATGTGAGTATGGGGGTAAAAGCCTCGCAAAAAGGAATATTAATTTGAATTTGCTTGAAAATATCAATGAATTTTTTATAATGCTCCTCATTGCGCTCGTTAATAAACTTAGAAGGATAAGGGACTGTAGGATTATTAAAATTGCGCGGAGCTAAAACAGATGAAGGTGGAGGAGAAGAAGAAATAACTTGCGGAGATGAAGTTGAAACGTTTACCTCGGGTCCAGCCAAATTTGTAGAAGTTACCTCCTTTCCGCCGCGGAGGGTTATTGCATTAGCGCTCTCCCTTGGATTGGGCTCAGTATTGCCCGGTAGAGCTCCTTGCTGGCGTTCGGAGAACATCTTGGCGAGTTGTCCAATCTGATTTTCTAAGCTTTTAATGGATCCGGATAGGTTCCGGATGTTGGAATCATTGGAGACAACGTATTTGGTGAAGACCTCTTCAAATGAAGAGGGCTTGTGTGGTTGTGGCGGAGCGAATCTGGGAGAATTCACTGGCAGCGGACGCTGAGCATTATTGGGGTTGCTCCATGAAAAATTTGGGTGGTTCCTTAAACCCGAATTATAACAATTATTTAACGGAAGATTATTATTCGGGTTATAAGGAGGACGATAGGAGTTCCCCATATAATCTACTTGCTCTTGAATAAAATTATTATTATTATAATTATTAGCCCCATTAGTGGCGGAGGAAACAGACATCTCCGTCACTTGCTTAGTAAGCCATTCTACTTGATGTGCTAAATTCGGGGTGGCCTCGACTTCAAAGAGTCCGGTCGGCTTGTTAGGACGCGACCGTGGCGCATTCCACTGATAAGCATTCATGGCCATCTCCTCAAAAAGCTCTTGAGCGGCCTCGGGGGTTTTGTTATTCAAGGTTCCCCCAGCTGCCGCATCAATCATTTGCCTTGTTTGGAGATTCAAACCATTGTAGAATGTTTGAACTTGTTGCCATAAAGGAAGGGCGTGGTGAGGACATCTTCGCAATAATTCCTTGAAGTGCTCCCATGTGTCATAGAGAGACTCCGAGTCTATTTGCGCAAACGAGAGAATGTCCGTACGTAATTTAGCGGACTTTGCCGGAGGAAAATATTTCGTTAAAAATTTTTCCACCATTTCGGCCCATGTAGTGATAGAGCCACTAGGAAGAGTGGTCAACCACTGCTTGGCCTTAGTCCGCAAAGAAAAAGGAAATAAACGCAAACGAATGGCGTCATCAGTGACGCCATTAATTTTAAAAGTATCGCAGATTTCCAAGAAATTAAATAAATGCAAATTAGGATCTTCATCTGGTAAGCCGTCGAAAATGACGGATTGCTGGACATACTGAATGATACTCGTTTTTATTTCAAAATTATTATTCGCCACAGTCGGGCGAATAATGCTTGATTGTGTTCCCTCCCAATTCGGCTTCGCATAATAGGACATAGTCCGTAGCGGAGCCTCTTTATGGTCGGGGTCACACATTATATCTTCGTTAGTCTCTCTGACTGACTCTTCGCGAATTATTGGCAGATCACTAAATCAGAGACGTCGCCGCAAGGTGCGCTCGATTTCCGGATCAAAACCAAATTCAAGATTAATTGAAGAGTTTCCTCGGGTCATAAACCAAAAGAAAAGAAAAGATGCGGAAAAAGAAAACGGGAAAATAAGATTTTAGATAAATAAATTTATTTATTATATATATATATATTGATTTTTTTTTAAAAAAATAGGTGATTTAAAATTAGTCCTGGACTTCCCAAGATCTGCCCGGTGAAGAGTTTGCAAGGTACTAGAGGCTATGATGGGAATTCAAGCACAAAGCGTCCTTTCAAGGAATTTAGATTACACCTTTTAAGATTTTAAAAACAAAAATTAAAAGAAAGAGGTGAGAAGAAAGAGAACGATAAAATTAATAACTATTTCTTTTTCAAATTATCGACCAAGCTCCCCGGCAACGGCGCCAAAAACTTGATGCGCAAAACTATGACTGCAAACGACAACGGCAGGTGTACCGCGTCGAAAGTAGTATAGGTTTATAAAAACCAAGGTCGTATTAGACTCGGGGTGGTCGAGTAATTCTACTTTGAAAAATCGTTATTATCTTATCAAATAGAAATTTGGAGTTGGGTTGCGAATAGTAAAAACTAGAAATGTTAAAAGAATTAATTTGATGGTTTAAAAGCTAGCACCCGATCTTTGAATCACCTCGGAAATAGAGAATATTGAAATGAGAATAAAATGGAATTCTCTTGTTGAAGAGGCTTTGACCGTGGAGGTTCCCAAAGTATGAACACTCCTCTTTCGAGGTTTAGGTTCAACTAAGCTTAGGTGTATCGACCGAACTTTCGTTCTCGAATCGCATCGCCTAAGACTTGCCTTAAGTTGTGAACCTCACTATTGGATTTTACTCCAATCCGGAAGAGTTACGTCGTCCTCTCTCGAGGGTTGCGTTCTACTCCTTTTACCAATGAGCGATCAATTCGTCTTACGAGCCTCTCGGCTGACTAAAGAACGAAAACAATATGAAGACTATATATTAATGATATAGCCTCATAATAATTTGTTAAATCAAAGGTAAATCGTAAGCGTTCAACAATTAGAGAAAAGCAATTACGCAAGTTATAACAATATTAACTCATCCTCGGATCATCGCGATCGGGTACTATAGAGATTAGTTAGTCATAGAGATGGGAAAATCATTATTATAAAAATGTGACATCATGAAAATGAACGAAAATGACAAAAAACAAAATTGAAATATGACAAAATTTAAGTGAAATAGAAATAAAATTTTATTGCTAGTAGACAGAATGGGTTACAAGAAGTAAAAGTGCGAGGTTACACAAAAAAATCTTAATTGAAAGATGAGGAGTACACGATTAAATTAAAGCGTCCAAAGATAAACAACCTTAGCACGACAAATATAAAATAATAATTAAAATATCTAATCCAGTAAAACTTTTCTCTTCCCAGAAAGTTATGTCTCTCCTGCCAATGCACTCAAAGTTATGTCTCTCCTGCCAATGCACTCTACTTCTTCCCCAGATAATATGTCCCATCTCCTCTCCACCGAATGATATTTATAGAGGTCTTGATATTGACATGAAACAGCAACAATAATTTGAGGCGGAAGTGGCGGAGGAGGCGCAAATGGAGGAGCTCGGGCTGGAGGCGTCTTCCTTGTGAAACGCCAGGGTTTGGGTGGAGGAGGCGCACGGGCTGGATTGCTGACGTGGAGAGCGAGAGAGTTTGGGCGGATCGTTGACGTGGAGGAGTTCGACTGGAGGCTGTCGTGGACGGATGCTGCAAGGTGGAGATGGCCGAAGCTCGGGCTGCTTGGAGGTGGCGGCCTTGGAGGAGGGCTGCAGTGTTGCATGCATGGAGACGGCGGAAGTGCACGGGAGAGCTGGAGCTGTTTGGAGGTGGCCGGAACAGTTGCTTTGACGGTGGTGGCCGGAGCTGGAGCTGCTGCAAGCATATATGAATATATATATATATATTTATATATATATGTAAACATATATATATATAATCGTGTATATATATATATATAAACGTATATATATATAATCATATGTAAACTTATATATATATATAATCATATTAAAACATATATATATATATATTATTATATATAAACATATATATATATAAACATATATATAAAAACATATAAATATATATATATAAACAAACATATGTATATATATATATATATGTAGAGATCTATGACAACTTGCGAGTCATTGACGCGACAGCGGGACTTCGCACCTAAATTCCCCCCAGGCCTGCCGAATCACTAAAAATATAGAAAATATATTAGTTATAACGTACAATATAATTTTTACGAAAATTTAAAAAAAAAATAAAGAACAAATGCGATAATTCATTTAAATATCAAATAAGATATTAGGCTAAAACGATGACTAAAATAATAGTTCATTCCTCAAAGTAGCTTAATCAACACGATCCGCGGAAATATACGACCTCAATATTTTCTAAATCAAAATATCCTGTATTACTCACAATAAGGTATACTTGCCTTTATTATATGATTAGTTCGGATTAAAAAATTAAAACAAAAGCTTTTCAAACCAAATTAGTGCAAAACTCTCATTTTCTATTTTAAAAATCAACAGAAGTCGGCGTTGTGGCCGAGGCGTAATCGTCAATATTTCGAAAGCAGAAAAAAACCGTTACTTCTATCTTTCGATAGGATAACGTTTAATTTCTCAAAGTAGGAGTACTTGCGAGACTCTTTGGAAACACCCGTCGAAATCTAATCTCGTCAAATAAAGGTTAACCAAAACAAAGAAACAAGAAGCAATCCCAACTAAATCATCAATGATTCTAACATATCATGACACATCATCGCATCACAACAAACACATGGGTACTCATCAATTTCCCCAAAGGCATGCAAGCCTAAGACGGAGAACTCCCGCTGAGACCCCACCCGCACATGCCCCACAATGTCATCGAGCTTTTTCATCAGCTCACCTTCTCTCGCCATAATCACCAAACCAAGCACAACCGATGCTAAGAACTCGTGCCTAGACCCCACCCGCACATGGCTCACAATGCTATTAGGCTTGCCCATCAGCATACAAGTTCTCATCAGTTCTCACAACATGGGACTTGTAGTCTTGCCGGGACACTCTCCACACATGAATTCAAGCATTCACGGGCTAGCGAGCCGACCATAAAGACAAAGTCTCGCCTTCACACATAAACATGCATCTCAATCCATTCATCCTACATATGTTTTCTCTCCCTAAGCTAACATTCATTCTCACACGAAAAATACAAGGGCACGCAATGACATTTTCGCCGTAATCAGATTTTTAACAAAATCCCTAAAATGCACGTTAAGCAACTTCACCGAATCGGACCACCGGTCGTAACTTCGGCTTCACCAATAATGCCTAATCAGTTAACGGAGCGGATCTCTAATGCAAATAATGTCGGGGACGAACTCAATCAACCCGATGGTTTCTTGAACCAAGGCGACCCAACCCCCTCTCATTTGAGAGATATGGCGCCAAAACGCATAAGAAAGGAAGGCAAAACTGTTGGGTCCAGCGTTCCTTCAGTTGACCCGTAGCGCCTTCCTACTTAAAGAAAAAGTAGCGCAATTCCCATCAGTTCGGGGTTTTGGGATAGTTGGTTGCGCTTGATCCTACAAGTGGTATCAGAGCTAGGTTGCGGTTTCGAGGATGGCGGGGGGGGGGGGGGGGGGGGGGGGGGGGGGGGGCGGGGGACGCCGATTAAATCCTGAAATTTCTCTACCTGTGTAGGTCCCGGCGGGTCAGGCGGCTGCGGCCATGTGAAAAGCCACCTCTGAGCCACGTGGTGCGCCACCTCTGAGCCACGTGGTGCGCCACCTCTGAGCCATGTGCAGCACCTCTAAGCTTGCGGATCGTGCTGGATGTTGGGGGGATTGTTGGGTCCAGTGTTCCTTCACTTGACCCGTAGCGCCTTTCCTACTTCCTTAAAGAAAAAGTAGCGCCATTCCCATCAGTCTGGGCTTTTGGGATAGTTGGTTGCGCTTGATCCTACAAAAACAAAAGATGTCATACACGCATCCTAAAACTGGGAGGAGAGATGTCGTTACCCTTTGAAGTCTCTTCCTTGTCATGGAAAACTTGAATAACACGGATGAAAATGTGCACCTTCAAGCCCTCTCCGCGTTTCCAGTCTCGGATCGACGAATGGAGCTCCAAAGCTCCAACAATGGTGAATCTTGTTCTTCTTCCTCCTCCAAGCTATCCCTTTCACCTTAGCCCCCAAAGTCACAAATGACTTAGAAATAAGAGATGAGAGTTCCACTTCCCTACTTAGGACGCACAGATCTGAGCCCTTGAATCAAGATCTATGGAGATCAGACGCCCAAAAATCGCTACTTACGGATCTGGTTTAGCAACTTACCACCCAGCGGTAGCGCTACCGCGCCACGGTAGTACTAGAGGAAACTACGCTTTGTCTCGGGTTGTCAGGATTGGCACACTTTCTCGATGATACAACACCCTCTCAATAATACTCATACCGCCAACGGTAATACTAGTGTGCGACATTAGCTTTCGACGATATCTACTCGATGCACCTTCTCGACGATATCTAATCGACGCACCTTCTCGACGAACTCGACGCCAATCCTACCGTCTGACGCTAGCAAACAGAATGCATGTTTTCACAGCATTATGAAAACTGGGGTGTTATAATAATAACCCCTAGATAAACCCCAAGATGAACGCCTAAATGAACACCTAGATGAACGCCTAGATGAACCCCCTAGATAAACTCATAGATGAATCCCTATATAAATCCTTAGAGGAACCCCTATAGGAACCCCTAGACAAACTCCTAGATCAACCTCTAGATAAACCTTTAAGGATTTATATAGGGGGTCATCTACGGGTTCATAGAGGTTTATCTATGGATTCATCTAAGGGTTTATTTAGGGGTTCATCGAGGAGTTTATCTAGGAGTTCATCTAGGATTTATTTAGGGTTTCATTGAGGTTCATCTAAGGGTTTATCTAAGGATTAATCTAGGGTTTACTTTGGGTTTTATTTATGGATTCATCTAGGATTTTATTTAGGGGTTCATCTTGGGATTCATCTTTGGATTTATCTAGGGGTTCATCTAGGGTTCCTATATGGGATCTATGGGTTCCAATAGGAGTTCCACTAAGGATTTATCTAGGAATTTATCAAATTATTTATCTATGTGTCATCTTGAGATTTATCCAGGGTTTATCTAGGGGTTCATCTAGGGTGTCCATCTTGGGGGTTTATCTAAAAGTTTATCTATGAGTTTATTTAGTAGTTGGTTCATCAAGAAGTTTATCTAGAGTTTATCTATGATTTTATCTAGGGGTCATCTAGGGGGTAAATCTAGGGGTACATCTAGGGGTACATCTAGGGGTTCATCTAGGGGTTTATCTAGTTATTCATCTAGAGATTTATCTAGAGGTTCATCTAGGGAATTATCTAGGGGTTCCTCTAGTGGTTTATCTAAAGGTTCATCAAGGGGTTCATTAATGAGTTCATCTAGAGGATCTATGAGTTTCTCTAAGGGTTCATCTATGGTTTCATCTAGGGGTTTATCTAGGGGTTCATCTATGGGTTTATCTAGGAATTCATATAAGGGTTTATCTAGGAGTTATCTAGGGGTTCATCTAGGTGTTTATCTAGGGGTTCATCTAAGGATTTATCTAGAGGTTTATCTAAGGGTTCATCTAGGTTTTAATTTAGGGGATCCGGGGGTTCATCTAGGAGTTTATCTAGAAGTCCATCTAAGGGTTCATCTAGGGTTTCATCTAGGGGGTTATCTAGGGATTCATCTAAAGGTTCATCTAGGGTTTCCTTTGAGGATTAATCTAGGGGTTAATTTAGGGATTCATGTAGGGGTTTATTTAGGAGTTTATCTTAAGATTCATCTTGGGATTTATCTATGGGTTCATCTATGAGTTCTTATATGGGTTTATTTAGGGGTTCTTATAGGAATTCCACTAAGGATTTATCTAGGGATTTATCTAAGTTTTTATCTAGTTGTTCATCTTGAGATTTATCAAGGGATTTATCTAGGGGTTCATCTAGGGTGTCAATCTAGGATTTTATCTAAAAGTTCATCGAGGGGTTTATTTAGTTGTTGGTTCATCAAGAAGTTCATCTATGGTTTAATCTAGGGGTTAATATAGGGGTCTATTTATGATTTTATCTAAGGTTCATCTAAGGTCATCTAGGGGTTCATCTAGGGGTTTATCTAGGGGTTCATCTAGGGGTTTATCTAGGGGTTCATCTATGGGTTTATCTAGTTATTCATCTAGATGTTTATCTAGGGGTTTATCGAGGGGCTTATCTATGAGTTTATCTAGAGGTTTATCTAAGGGTTCATTGAGGGGTTCATTAAGGGGTTCATCTAAGGGATCTATGGGTTTCTCTAGGGGTTCATCTATGGTTTCATCTAAGGATTTATCTAGGGTTCATCTAGGGGTTTATCTATGAGTTCATCTAGGGGTTTATCTAGGAGTTCATCTAGGGTTTATCTAAGGGTTAATCTAAGGATTTATCTAGGGGTTTATCTAGGGGTTCATCTAGGTGTTAATCTAAGGGATCTAGGGGGTTCATTTAAGAGTTTATCTAGAAGTTCATCTAAGGGTTCATCTAGGGGTTATCTAGGGATTCATCTAGAAGTTCATCTAGGGTTTCCTCTAATAATTCATCTAAGGGTTTATTTAGGGATTCATCTAAGGGTTCATCTATATGTTCATCTATAGGTCATATAGGGGTTCCTCTAAGGATTTATCTAGGGGTTTGTCTTGGCATTTATCTAAGGGGTTACTTATGAGTTTATCTAGGAGTTCATATACAGGTTTATTTTGGGCACCCAGGGGTTTATCTAAGGTTCATCGAAGGGTTTATCTAGGGGATCCTCTAAGGATTTATAAGGAGGTTCATCTAGGGGTTTCTCTAGGGGTTCAACTAGGGGTTCATCTTGGGGTTCCTCTAAGGATTTTTCAAGGGGTTCATCTATGGTTTCATCTAGGTGTTTATCTATGCGGTTTATCTAGGAGTTCATCTAAGGGTTTATCTGAGTTCATCTAAGGGTTTATGTAGGGGTTCATCTAGGGGTTTATGTAGGGGTTCATCTAGGGGTTTATGTAGGGGTTCATCTATTGGTGTATCCGGGGGTTTATCTAGAGTTCTATTTAGGGGTTCTTATATGGGTTCATCTAGGGTTTACTTGGGTTCATCTAGGGTTTCATCTAGTAGTTCATCTAGATGAACCCCTAGATAAACCCCTGGATTAACCCATAAATGAACCCCTTAGATGAACTCCTAGATGAACATTAAGATAAACCAGTAGATGAACCTCTAGATGAACCCTTGGATGAACCCCTAGAGAACTCCCTAGATTAACCTCTAGATCAACCCCTAGATAAACCCTAGATGAATCCCTAGATAAATCCTTAGAGGAACTCCTAGATAAACCCATAGATGAAACCCTAGATAAATCCATAGATGAACCCCTAGATAAGCCCTTACATAAACCCTAGAGAAATCCCTATATGAACTCATAGATAAACCCCTAAAGATTTTTTAAGAGTTCATCTTGACGTTTATCTAGGGGTTCATTAAGGGATTTCTCTAGGGGTTCATCTATAGATGTATCTAGAGTTTCATCTATGAGTTTATCTAGAAGTTCCTATAATGATTTATCTATGAATTCATATAGGGGTTCCTCTAAGGATTTATTTATAGGTTCCTATATGGGTTTATCTAGGGTTTCATCTAGGGGTTCATCTAGGATATTATTTGGGTGTTCATCTAGGGCTTCATTTAGGGGTTTCTCTAGAAGTTCATCTAAGGATTTATCTAGGGATACACCCATGGTTTATCTAGGGGTTCATCTAGGTGTTTGTCTATTGGTTCATCTATGGTTTTATCTAGTGTTTCATCTAGGGGTTTATTTAAGGGTTCATGTATGGGTTTCTCTAGGGATACTTCTAAAGATTTATATAGGGGTTCATCTAGGGTTTCTCTAAGAGTTCATATAAAGATTTCTCTAGAGGTTCAATTACATATGGGTTACTAAAGGTTCATCTAATATATGGGTTACTAGAGGTTCATTTAGGATATGGGTTACTCTAAGGATTTATCTAGGGATTTACCTAGATGAACATCTAGATTAACCCCTAGATGAACCTCTTGATAAACCTCTAGATGAACCCCTACATAAACCTCCAGATGAACCCCTAGATAAACACCTAGATGAACCTCTAGATAAACCCTAAAATGAACCCCAAGATGAACCCCTAGATGAACCCCCTACATGACCCTTAGATTAACCCCCCAAATGAATCCATAGATGACCCCCCATACATGATTCCTAGATTAATCCCCAAATAAACACCTAGATAAACCCTAGATGAACCCCTAGATAAACCCATAAATGAACACCTAAATGAATCCCTAGATGAACCTCTAGATAAACCCCTAGATGAACCCCTAGATGAACCCCTAGAGGATACCCTATCCTAGATGAACCTCTAGATAAACCTCTCATTGAACCCTAGATGAAGCCCTAGACAAACCCCCATAAAAGCCCCTATTCTAGATGAACCACTAGATAAACCAATAGAGGAAACTCTATCCTAGATGAACCTCTAGATAAACTAATAGATGAAATTATAGATAAACCCTAGATGAAATCCTTAATGAATCCTTTGATGAACAACTAATTGAACTCCTAGATAAACTCCTAGATTAACCCGTAAATGAACCCCTAGATAAACCCCTAGAAGATCCCTTAGATAAACCCCAAGACAAATTTTTAGATAAACTCTTAGATAAACCCCTAGATGAACCTCTAGATGAACCCCTAGATGAACCTCTAGATGAACCCCTAGATGAAACCCTAGATGAACCCTTAGATGAACCCCTAAATAAACCCTCTAGATGAACCACTAAATAAAACCCTTAGATATACCCATAAATGTTTCCTTAGATGAACCTTTAGATGAAACCCTAGATGAACCCCTAGATGAACCTCATAAATAAACCCTTGGATATACCTGAAGATGTTCATCTAGGGGTTCATCTAGGGGTTCATCTAGGAGTTTATCTAGGAGTTCATCTAGGTGTTTATCTAGGAGTTTATCTAGGGGTTCATCTAGGTGTTCATCTAGGGGTTTATCTAGGTGTTCATCTAGGGGTTTATCTAGGAGTTCATTTTGGGTTTATCTAGAGGTTCATCTACGGGTTTATTTAGAGGATCATCTAGGTGTTCATCTTGAGCTTTATTTAGGGGTTTGTTTAAGTGTTTATCTAGGTGTTCATCTAGGGTTTTAACTAGGGGTTCATCTAGTGGGGGTTTATTGAGATGTTCATCTAAGGGGTCATCTAGGATTTTATATATGGTTTATTTATGGTTTATTTAGGGGCTCATCTAGGGGTTCATCTAAGGGTTTATCTAGGGTTCATCTAGGGGTTTATCTTGGAGTTTATCTACGGGGTCCATTTATGAGTTCATCAAAGGAATTATCTATGGGTTCATCTAGGAGTTTACATAGGAGTTCATCTAGGGGTTCATCTGAGATTTAATTAGGGGTTTACCTAGGAGTTCATCTATGGGTTCATTGAAAACCCTATATTAACCACTAGATGAACCCGTAGATGAACCTCTAGTTAAACCCCTCAATGAACCCCTAGATAAACACCTAGAATAACCACTAAATGAACCAATAGAAAAATCCTAGAGAAACCTCTAGATGAACTTCTAGATAAACCATGGATGAACCCTTAGATAAATCCTAAGATGAACTCCTAGAGAAACCCCTATATGAACCGCTAAATGAAGCCTTATTTATGAGTTTATCTAGGGGTTCATCTAGGTGTTCATCAAGAGGATCATTGAGGGGTTCATTAAGAAGTTCATTTATGGGTTTATCTAGGGTTCATCTAGGGTTCTATCTAGGCTTTCATCTAGGGTTCTATCTAGGCTTTCATCTAAGTGAACCCGTAGATGAACCCCTAGATAAATCCTTAAAGAATCCCATATCCTAAATGAACCTCTAGATAAACCCCTCAATGAACCCCTTAATAAACCCTTAGAGGAACCCTTATCATAGATGAACCTTTAGATAAACCCTTAGAGGAACCTTTATCCTAGATGAACCTCTAGATAATCCAATAGATGAAACTGTAGATGAACCATAGATAAACCATTATCTAAACACATAGATAATCCCCAATAAACTCCTAGATAAACACCTAAATAAACCCCTAAATAAATCATCTAGGGAGTTCTTATTGATGTTTATATAGTTATCTAGGGGGTCATCTAGGGGTTCATATAGGGGTTCATCTAGGAGTTCATCTAGGTATTCATCTAGGTATTCATCTAGAGGTTCATTTATATGTTTATCTAGGGGTTTCATTAAGGTTTATCTAGGAGTTCACCTAGGGGTACCAATAGGGGCTCCTCTAAAGATTTATCTAGGAGTTCATCTAGGGTTTTATCTAAGGGGTTTATCTAGGGGTTCATCTATATTTTCATCTTGGAGTCCATCTAAGAGTTTATATAGGTGTTCATCTATTTGTTTTTCAACTTTATCTAGATTAACCCCTAGATGAACCCCTAGAAAAATCCCTCAATGAACCCCTAGCTAAATCACTAGATTTACCCCTAGATAAATCCTTAGAGGAACCCCTCTATAAATTCTTACAAGAACCCATATAGGAACCCCTATATGAACTCCTAGATAAATCCTAGATGAACACCTAGATGAACGCCTAGATGAACCCCTAAATAAAACCTTAGATAAATCCCTAGATAAACCCCCAAATAAACCCCATAGATAAACCCCTAGATGAACACCTAGATGAAACCCTACATAAAACCTACATAAACCCTAGATAAACACCTAGATGAACCCCAAGATAAACTGCTATATTAACTCCTAGATAAACCCCTAGATGAACACCTATATAAACCCATAGCTGAACCCCTAGATAAATTCCAACCCCTATAGGAAATCCTAAATAATACCATATATGACCCCTTAGATAAACTCCTAGATGAACCCCTAGATGAACTCCTAGATAAATCCCATAGATAAATCCTAGATGAAAACTAGATGAATCCCTAGATAAACCCCTAGAAATACTGCTAGATGAACTCATATATAAATCCTTAGAGAAACTTATATAAGAACCCATAGACTAACTCCTAGATAAACCTCATTGAAACCCCTAGATTAACAACTATATGAACCCCTATATGAACCTCTAGTTAAACCCCTCAATGAATCCCTAGATAAACACCTAGAAGAACCCCTAAATGAACTAATAAATAAACCCCTAGATGAACTCCTAGAGAAACCCCTCGATGAACTCCTAGATAAGTTATGGATGAACCCCTAGATAAATCCTTAGATGAACTCGTAAAGAAACCCCTATATGAATTGCTAGATGAACCCTAGGATGAACTCCTAGAGAAATCCTGGATGAACCCATAGATAAATCTTTAAATGAACCCCTAGAGAAACCCCTGGATTAACCCTTAGATAAACCCCTAGATAAATCCCTAGTTGAACCCCTAGATAAACTCCTAGATGAACCCCTAGATGAACCAATAAATAAACCCATAGATGAACCCCATGAGAAAACCCTAGATGAACTCTTAGATAAACCATGGATGAACCCCTAGATAAATCCTTAGATGAACCCCTAGAGAAACCACTAGATGAACCCTTGGGTGAACACCCAAATAAACTCCCAGTTGAACCCCTAGATGAAAACCTTAAAAAACACAAAAAGGAACCCCTAGATGAACCCCTAGATAAACCCCTTGATGAACCCCTCAATGAACCCCTAGATGAACCCCTAAATAAATCCTTAGAGGAACCCTTATATAAATCCTTAGAGGAACCCCTAGATTAAACCCTAGAGGAGCCTCTGGGGGTTCATCTATGGGTTTATCTAGGGGTTAATCTAGGTGAACCTCTATATGAACCCCTAGATAAACCCCTAAAGGAACCTCTATCCTAGATGAACCCCTAGATAAACCCATAAAGGAACCCCTAGATAAACCCCTCAATGAACCCCAAGATAAACCCCAAGATGAAGCCTTAGATAAATCCTTAGAGGAACCACTATATAAGTCCCTAGAGTAACACCTAGATA
Source organism: Dactylorhiza incarnata (assembly GCA_033032865.1). Taxonomy (NCBI): domain Eukaryota; kingdom Viridiplantae; phylum Streptophyta; class Magnoliopsida; order Asparagales; family Orchidaceae; genus Dactylorhiza; species Dactylorhiza incarnata. Next base: position 431,181 of record JAWHQI010000390.1, read on the forward strand.
AACCCCTAAATGAACCTCTAAAGAATCCTCTCAGAGTTCATCTATGGGTTTATCTAGGGGTTAATCTAGGTGAACCTCTAAATGAACCCCCGGAGAAACCCTTATATTGGATGAACCTCTAGATAAAACCCTCAATGTACCCCTAAATAAACCCCTAGATGAACTCCCAGAGGAACCCTTATTCTAGATAAACCCCTAGAGGAACTCCTATCCTAGATGAACCTCTAGGTAAACCAATAGATGAAACAATAGATGAACCCATAGATAAACCCCTAGATTTAATCCTTATTGAACCCCCCTTGAATAACACATAAATGAACCCCTAGATAAACTCCTAGATTAACTCCTAAATAAACCCCTAGATGAACCCCTAGATTAACTCCTAGATGAACCCTAGATGATCCCTTAGACAAACCCGTAGATAAAATCCTAAATGAACTCCTAGACCCCTAGATAAATCCCTATATGAACCCCTTATATATGCCCCTAAATGATCCCCTAGATGAACCCTTATATGAACCTCTAGACGAACCTCTAGATGAACCCTTCAATGGGGTTCATCTAAGGGATTTTGTCTAGTGGTTCATGAAGGGGTTCATCTAGAAGTTCATCTAGAGGTTTATCTAGGGGTTCATCTAAGTGTTCATCAAGGGGTTCATTAAGGAGTTTATCTAGAGATTTATCTATGGGTTCATCTATGGGTTTATCTAGGCTTTCCTATAAGGGGTTCATCTAGGGATTCATCTAAAGGTTCCTCTAGGGGTTTATCTAGAGTTTTTTAGGGGTTCATCTAGATGTTCATCTAGGGGTTTATCTAGGTGTTCATCTATGGACTTATCTAAGAGTTCATATAGGGGTTCATCTAGGAGTTTATATAAGAGTTCATCTAGGTGTTCATCTAATGGTTTATCTAGGGGTTCATCTAGGTGTTCATCTAGGGGTTTATCTAGGAGTTAATATGGGGTTTATCTAGGGGTTCATCTAGCAGTATATCTAGGGAATCATCTAGGTGTTCATCTTGAGGTTTATCTAGGGGTTCATCTAGGGGTTTATCTAGAGGTTCATCTAGGGTTTCATCTAGGGGGGGGGGGGGGGGGGTTTGTTGAGGGGTTTATCTTGGGGTTCATTTAAGGGTCATCTAGGATTTTATCTATGAGTTCATCTATGTCTTCATCTAGGAGTTCATCTAGGAGTTCATTTAGGTGTTTATCTAGGGTTCATCTATGAGTTTATCTAGGGCTTCATCAAAGGGTTTATCTAGGAGTTCACCTAAGAGTTTATCTTAAGGTTCATCTAGGGTTCCACTAATGATTTATCTAAGGGTTCATTTAGGGGTTTACTTAGGAGTTCATCTAGGGGTTCATCTTGGGTTTAATTAGGATTTTATCTACGAGTTTATCTATGATTTCATCTAGGTGTTTATCTTGGGTTCATCTAGGTATTTATCTTGGGGTTTATCTAGGGGTTAATCTAGATATACCCCTAGATAAAATCGTAGAAGAATCCCTAGATGAACCTCTAAATTAACCCCTAGATGAACCCATAGTTAAATCCATAGAGGAGTCCCTAGATGAACCCCTAGATGAATCCTGAGATAAACCCTCAGATGAACCCGAACCCCTATATGAATCCCTAGATAAACCCTTAGATGAACCCATATAGTAACCCCTGGATGAACACCTAGATGAACCCTAACCCCTATACGAACCTCTAGATAAACCCCTAGATAAATCTTTAGAGGAACCTCTATAGGAACTTGTAGATAAACTCCTAAATGAACCCTCTAGATAAACTCCTAGATGAACCCTAGATAAACTCCTTGATGAGCTGCTGGAAAACCCCTAGATGAACCCCTTGATAAATCCTTAGAGAAACCCCTATAGGAACCTCTAGATAAACCCTCTAGATGAACCCCTAGATGAACACCAAACCCTAGATGAACTCCTAGATGAAACCCTGGATAAATCCCAAGATGAACCCCTAAATAAACTTCAATGGACCCCTATATAAACCCATAGATGAATCCATAGAATAACCCCTAGATAAGCCTCCAAATAAACCACTCAATGAACCCCTAGATAAACTCATAGACGAACCCCTAGATAAATCCCTAGATAAATATATAAATTAACCCATAGATGAACGCTAGATAAACCCTTAGACGAAACCCTAGAAAAATCCTTAGAGGAACCCCTAGATAAACCCCTAAAGGAACCCCTAGATGAACCTCTAGATAAAACCCTAGATGAACCCATATATAAACCTCAATGAACCTTTGGATAGACCCCTAGATGACTCCTAAATAAACCCTTAGCTGAACACCTAGATGATCTCTTAGATGAACCCATAAATAAAACCTTAGAGGAACCCCTAGATGAACCGCCAAGATGAAACCCCTGGATGAAACCATAGAGAAAACCTTAGATGAACCCCAAATAAACCCTTAGATAAACCAATAGGTGAACCACTAGATAAATATCTAGATGATTCCCTAGATGAACCCTAGATGAATACTTAGAGGAACCCATATATAAACCCCTAGATGAACCCTTAAATAAACCCCTAGATGAACCCCAATATAAACCCCATATATAAACCCCTAGATGAACTCCTAGATAAACCCCTAGATGAACCCTTAGATAAACCCCCCAAGATAAACTCCAAGATAAATCCTTAGAGGAACTGATATAGGAACACATAGATAAACCCCTAGATAAACTCCTTGATGAGCCCCTAGATGAACACCTAGATAAATCCTTAGAGGAACCTTTAGATAAACCACTCGATGAACACTAGATAAACCTCAATGAACTTCTAGATGTACTCATTGATAAACCCTAAATCCACTATATAAACCCCAAAGTTTACCCCTAGATGAACCTCTAGGTGAACCCCTATATAAATCCTTACAGGAACACCTATATGAATTCCTAGATAATGAACCCTATATAAACCCCTAGAGATAAACCCCTAGATGAATCCTTATAGGAACCCCTAGACAAATCCTTATAGGAACCCCTATATAAACCCCTAAACAAACCCTTAGATGAACCCCTAGATGAACCAGTAAATAAACCCTAGATGAACACCTATATAAACCCCCTATAGGAACCCTTAGATAAATCTTTAGAGGAACTCATAGATAAACTCCTAGACAAACCCTTAGATAAGTCCCCCGAGATGAATCCCTGGATAAATCCTTAGAGTAACCCTTATAGGAACCCCTGAATAAACCTCTAGATGAACCCTAGATAAACCTCAATTAACCCCTAGATGAACCCCTAGATAAACCCTTAGATAAATCCCGTAGATGAACCCCTAGATACACCCCTAAATGAACACTAACTAGATAAACCATTAGATAAGCACCTAAATTAACCCCTAGATGAACCCCTATGTAAATACTTAGAGGAACGCCTAGATAATTAACCCCGAGATTAACCCCTAGATTAACACCTAAAGGAACCCCTAGATAAACCACTAGATGAACCCCTAGATGAACTCCTAATATACCCGTAGATGAACTCCTAGATAAATCCTTAGAGGAACCCATAAATAAACCCCTAGATGAACTCCTAGATAAATCCTTAGGGAACCCCTAGATAATCCCCTAGATAAACCCCTAGATGAACTCTTATAAAAACTCATAGATAAACCCTTAGCGGTTTATTTATATGTTTATTTAGAGGAATATATATGGGTTCATCTATTGGTTCATCTAGAGGTTTATCTAGGGGTGTTGTTGGAACATGCTTTTCATATCTCTTGGTTTGAGGATAACAAATCTCATTATATTTGATCATACTTGCCATATGTTTATACTGTGCTGGAACTTCAGCTTTCAGGCCCCTGTGAGTATGATAAAGAAAGATGACGATAAAGAAAGGCGACGACGCTCTATAGCTAACGCGGCGCGTTAACGCTACCGCTGGCGGTAGCGACGACTTGATTGGAAATATTGTCGAGATGGAAATATCGTCGAGAATGGAATATTGACATGACTTAGATATAACAAGTTCTATTGCGACGTGTTAACGCTACCGCTGGAGGTAACATCGACATATTTGGAAACAATGTCGAGATGACAATATCGACAGGACTCATATATAACAAGTTCTATCGCGGCGCGTTAACACCAACACCCAGCGGTAACTTATGGAAGGCCCTTCATCATGCTGCTGATTGAGGAGTAAAAGAGAAAGGAGATCCAACGACAACGAAAGATATAACGCTAACGTGACGCGTTAGTATTACCATGGGGAAAAAAGAGGGGCTGCCAAATTTGGAGCAAGAATGTTGCCAAAGTTGACTCAATCTGTGTGTCAGCCTATTGCCTAAAGAGGCCACCGCTCGACGGTAGCACTACCGTTGGCGCTAGGTTCTGAGTCTGTTTAAAGAGCGGTCCTCCTTTTAGACGTGCTGATTTGACGATAAACAAAGCCATAATTCATGTACCTTCGTGAGAGCCTCCTCCATGCAGCCAAGAGAACTCCATCAACATTCGTAAACACAAAGAACTTGAAGAAGGATCAATCTCGCTTATTCTATGTGAAGGTCGTACACACTAACTCCAATGACTACTTCGGCGCACCTTCAACATCATCTTCAAGTTCAACCTATGAGGGAGTTTTTGATGTTTTGGTTATATTATTGATTGTAACTTTTATCTTTTGTCGGTAGAGAAATTCGCTCGTGGTTGGCAACTAGGGCCTTGCAAGGACTAGGAAGAATTCATCGCGTGGGTGTGGCAACTAGGTCTAGGGTTAGATCTAGGGGGCGACTTGAGGCCTCATCTGGGAGAGATAGGCTAGAGCCAACCGGTCCTTGGGAGAAGGGTCGGTATAGAAAACCAAAAAAGGTTTTTACCTTCGCCTAAATTTCAAACGCCATTGGGATCAAGTTTTGTATCATTCTTAAAGCAATAATATTATCTTTTTCTCTAGTATTGACTTCTTATCTCGGATCCTTGGAATCTACAAAAAAGGGAGTTCTCTGTCACTAATGCCAAACGGTAACTTCTACCGCTGGCGGTAACAACAAAGACTTCATCTCTCTTGCATCGTGCAACACAGTTTCATATAAGCATATATCATAATCTTATGAGAAATATTTCGTAACATATTTTCAACATATAACAGAAATTGCACTTAAGCACTACAAGTTTTAAAACTCTTATTCACCCCCTCCCCCCGTCTAAGGGCGCCTACAGATCCAACAAGTGGTATCAGAGTAGGTTATTCCAAAATGGTCTAACAACCGAGAATAATGGTGTTTCGTGATCTCGCATCCACTAGAGGGGATAAATTTTATATAGATGAAAAATCATTATCACCGCTTCTATTTATGGGTGAAAATTACAAAAGGTGGAAATTCTTAATTGAGAAATTTCTAAAATCTTTGAAAATTGAAGTTTGGAATATCACTTCCAAAAAGCCCCCAAGTATTCTAAATAAAAACGAGATGGTCTTAAATGCAAAATCAATAAATAGTTTATTTTGCGCAATATATCAAAATACTTTTAAACTCATTTATTTATTTCCTACCGCTTATGAAATTTGGAACTTTCTTGAAAATACTTATAGTCTCCCTTCTACAGATGATGAACCCAAACAAGTTCTTATGGACCAAAGAGAAGAAAATTATGAAGACGTGTACTTGGAGGAAGACCTGTCTATTAAAGTGGAATGCAAATTTTCAAGATTATGCTCGAATGGCGACATGATGAGTAACATGCATAAAAGAAGATGTCAATGGATCCTTAGGATCAAATCTTGCCACATCCGAGAACATAGTGAGAAAAATTCTCTCTTTGCTACAACTTCGATTTCTACATTGTATATGCTTAATATTGCTAAATGTAAAATCAAGAAATTAAGAAATGTTAACTCAAAATTACGTTTAGAAAATAAAAGGCTAAAAGCAAATGCTAATGTAGAAATAAATCTTAACAAGTCTAGTTCCATCTCATGTTCTTCAAATAAAATTACTACACCTTGTATTGATTGCAATAAATTTGAAGAAAAGATCAAGGTATTTGAAAAGGAGCTTTCTACTTCAAAAGAACACAATGAAAAATTATTTTTAGAAAATTCGTTCTTGAAAAATAATTGTGCGATGTACAAAAATTATAAAATTGACATTAACCAGATGGATGAAACATTTGAAGAACTTAGAAGTAATTATAAAACCCATATTAGCTCCATAGCCACAATTCTGAAAAGTAGCACAATAGCGTATAATAAAACACGACTACACAATCTTGTTACCAATAATAATTTGCTAAAATCTCAACTTGAGTCACTGATAAGTAATAAAATATATGTATTTTTAGTATAATTATTAGTATAGTTTTAATTAATATTGTGAATTTTCTATGTAAATTAATGAATAAATTGCTTCTTTATTATTTCTGGTTTCTAACTTAGTTTTATTTTTGTTTTTGCATTTTTTTGCAAAATTTTCCCAGGTCACGCCCTCAGTCACGCCCGTGACCAAGGGCGTGTAATTTTAAAGATCAAATATCAACGGGACGGCTCGATTCAGATCAAATCCCGACAAATCGCTCAAGTCACGCCCTCGGTCACGCCCGTGACCAAGGGCGTGTAAATTTAAAGCTCTGCGCCCGACGAATTTCTCTTCAGCTCACTCCAGTTGACCAAGTCATGCCCGTGACTCTACAAGTCACGCCCGTGTTCCAGCAGAGTCACGCCCGTGAGCTGCCAGCGCGTCACGTCTCGAAGCCGCGCCCATGCTGCCGACATCAGCCACCCATAGTCACGCCCGTGACTCACAAAGTCACGCCCGTGACATACCAAGTCACGCCCGTGTGCAGCCATGTTTGACGGCCGGACCTTCCAGAAGACGGCGAATACAGCCGAGCAAATGTCATGCCCTAAGTCACGGCCGTGACATTCAAGTCACGCCCGTGACCTAGGGCGTGTAAAACTTAAATTTTCCCTTTAAATAGAGGGGCTCGGCTGAAGTATTTTTCATCCAAATTTTGAATAGTTCTTGTTGTATTGTGAGTTCTTTTGAGTGATTGTGAGCTTCTCTTATGCAATTCAGTTTAAGTTCGTTTTAAGTTTTTTTCGTCTTCCTAGTCTAGTTGTAATGCTGATTTCAGAAATAAAATGATGTTTTTCTCATTTGGATCATCTTCCTTTTTATTAATGTTAGCGTGTGTGCGTGTATGAGTTTAGCTTTATTGCTTTCATAATTTAGTTTTATTGCTTTTATAGTTAGGTTTATTGCTTTCATAATCTAGGTTTACTGTTTTCATAGCTTAGATTTACAAGCTTTCATAAAATAGTTTTATCGTTTTCTTTTTCGCTTTATTTTATCGCTTTCATTTTAAACGCTTTCTTTTCAGTTTTTTTTAGAGTGTGTGCGTGTATGAGATTATATTTTTCTTTTTTGTAACTTTGTTTTATTTCAGTCTTCATATAACTGCTATATACCACCCCCATCTTGAATAAGAGGCTAATTAACTTTAGCATTTATTTAAGTCGGTTGGGACGGATATTATTTCTGCACCTTTATAAGTCTTTTCATTTCTATACCACCCCCATCTTGAATAAGAGGCTAATTAACTTTAGCATTTATTTAAGTCGGTTGGGACGGATATTATTTCTGCACCTTTATAAGTCTTTTCATTTCTATACCACCCCCTTCTTGAATAAGAGGCTAAGAACTTTTTAGCGCTTGTTTAAGGTGGTTGGGACGGATACTATTACTGTTTTTTATATAAGTCTTTTTATTTCCTTTTTATCCGCTTATATCTGCTTTAATCATTAAACATGTATTTTTCAACCGATAATGCCGTCTCCATTCCGATGAGTGGCTAATTTCCTTTAGCACACGACGTCGAAGAGCATTGGGATACAAAAATAGTTTTTCTATAAAATTAAAACATCTCTTTCTAAAATAATTAACGCTTAAGGTTTACCCGAGAATCACGTTGAGTGGAGCCACATAATCGATGTGTGGTTTTCATTTCCGTTTTCGTACCTAGTTAGCCGAGAGGCTCGTGCGTACGGATTGATCGCTCACGGGTAAAGAGAAGTGCGCTCTACCCTCGAGAGAGGACGAGGTAATTCTCCCGAATTGGAAATAAAAACCCAATAGCGGGGTTCACAACATAAAGCGAGTATTAAGAACATTCGATTGTAGAACGAGAGTTCGGTCGAATATTCATAATCTCAGGTGGGCGTACCCTCGAGAGAGGAGCGTTCATAATTATGGAACCTCCACGGTCAAGTCATCTTAATATTTTGAAAAGTCATCACTTTTAATTCTACGAAAAAAATCTATTTTTCGTCTCAAGGTAATTCGACGTCGCGCGCTATCTTTCTCATCGCTTAGAACTCTAGTTAATCGCTTATTATCGTCTTTCGCATTTTATCACTTAGAACTCTAGTTAAACCAACTAAAAATATTATTCCGATAAAATAATAGTTCGTTCCTCGAAGTAGCATAATCAACACGGCCCGCGGAAATATACGATCCCGATATTTTCAAAAAAAATATCCTGTATTACTTGCGATAAGGTATACTTGCCTTTATCAAATGATTAATTTGGACTAAAAATTCAAACACAGCTTTCCAAACTCATTTAGTGCAAAACTCTCCTTTTATACTATTCAATTCAATAGAATTCGACGTTGTAGCCGAAGCGTAACTGTCAATATTCCGAAAGAAGAAAAAGACCGTTACTTCTATCCTTCGATAGGATAACGGTTAATTTCTCAAAGTAGGAGTACTTGCGAGACTCTTCGAAAACATCCGCCAATTCTAAACTCTTAATATAAAGGTTATCTTTTAGTTATAAAACAAAAAGAAGAAGTCCAACCGAAATCATCAGTCACTCTCACCAATGATTAGAAATTACACTAAGTTGAAACATACTCAGTCGGGGATTAGCCATACCAAGCTCAAATCAAACCAGCTACGCGGTTTTAAGAAAATCTACTCCTTACACCAACACAACCAAGTTCAACATAAAACAAGTTGTCCAATACACCAAGTCACATCAAACACAAATATGAATAAATTTCTTATTAACCAATACTATAACAATCAATTAAAGTCTAAATTTACTAACTATGGAAACATGTTAGATAAAATTAAAACTCAACCCAGATATGCTTGGAGACCTAAAATTACTACATCATCTAAAAAAACTCCATCAAACAAATTATCACACTACATTTGGGTACCCAAAGGGAACGCCACACTTGGTCTTCATTGGATACCTAAATCCTTCATTCGTTATAATATATTAAAAAGTGAAGTATGAAAAATCTAACCAAACATTATACCAGGAACCTACTTCACATAAATAAGCATAGAAGTCTAGTTAAATTATAAAACAAACGAGTCTAAATAAAAAAACACATAGAAAAATCTTTATCACTAGTTTCTACCGCTGGGTGATAGCAACAGAAAGCATAATCCTGTCCAAACCTGTTTTATTACATAAAAATAAAAAGTTCAATCCTCATTAATTACCTTTACTGCTACTTTCTCCTTTATCTCTCTCTCGTCTAGTCCGACGAACTGATCGTCGGGCGGCTCCTCCTCGGGATTTTCCCAATCTTCCTCCTCTACTGGAGTAGGAGTAAGCTTGAGACCTTTCATAATAAACCGCATCATCTTCGACAAACCGTTCATCTTCATCTCTGCTCCTTGCTCCTCAACCAACTCACGAAAATCACGTTGTGTCTCTCGAACTAAACCCCCTCATCTGATCGGGCGTTGTGGTGAAGGAGGCCTACCCTGTGATGGAGGATGAATTGAAAGAGTAAAAAACACCGCATGCGGACAATCAAGAGGGTAATAATCTTGATTGATTACCAGATATTTCTTAAAGAGAATCAATTGAATAATCCCTCCCAACGGAAGGGTATTAAGTCTCTGTCGCCTTGGATCCTTTAGCCTAATTGTATACCTCATCATATATAGGAGAAGATCAGCTACATCAAACAGAATTCCCTCCAATATATGATAGGTAACCATACTGAGCTGGGTCGTGATCATTTGCGTGTCCCCTACCTTATACATAATCGTGTGTCGAAGGATCTCCTGTATGATAAACGCATCGGGTGTCAGGGTTGAGACCGTGGGTATCAGTTCTAGAGGATCATCCTGACCATGCAAAACAATATTTATAGGAGTCCAATTCCTCAGTGTACGAAACCTCTCCACTATATCCAGTCTCATATCACATTGCACCGGGCCAAACTCTTCCTGTAAATCTTCATGTAAAATCACCACCTCATGTCCCTGGAGAAATTATCGTACACCACCGTGAAGATTTGTAACACCCCAAAACTCTGAAGCAGAACTGTGCTGCTGGGAGCTAGCGCCGACGGTAATGCTACTGCCTGGCGCTAGCCATCTCGATGGTTGCTAAGCGTCGAGACGGTAGTTAAGCGTCGTCAGACGCTAAGGCGTCGAGACGGGAGCTAGCGCCGGCGGTAGTGCTACCGCCTGGCGCTAGCCCTCTCGACGGTTGCCAGGCGTCGAGACGGATGTTGAGCGTCGACAGACGCTACGTCGAGTCAGAAGCTAGCGCAGGCGCTAGCGCTAGCGCGCGATACAGGTCCGTGATTTGAAATCGTGGCCGTCAAGTCCTTATGTTCTTGGATCCGAGGGCTGGGATTAATCCCGGGATTCCTTAAACCTTGACCATAGGAGATATTTTCATTATTTCTAAAGCCTTATCCCTCTTCAAGCTTGAGAAAGAGGAAAGCCAAGGAGGAAGAAGAAGTTGTCTTCCACCATTGACGGAGCTCCGAAGCTCCGATTCGCGAGCCGTTTACAAATCCACGGAGAGCAGCCCGGTGCGGTCCTTTCCATCAGTGCCAAAAATCAAGCTATGGCCTCGAAGCGACGTCAAAGGGTAACGATCCTTTCTACCCTCATTTGGACATGTGTTAGTCCATTTTCGTGCATCTTTGAGGTCCCTACCCAAAAGGGTGAGGTCGTGACCTCCGACGGGTGGATTCGTGTTATCCCCGTCAGATCTTGCATACATGTAGAGTCCATGCGTGAAATGGGCGTAGGCGCGCTGTGTGAAGCCCATCCGAGACGGTTCATCCGGATTGGTGATGCTTTTTGATATTATGCGTGCCGGGGAAAACTCCGTGTTGATATCCTGCTTCGTAGGACCAGAGAGTGCTACTGCATGCGCAACAACGCCTGGGGGTGTGCCCTGGGAAGCACCAGAAGTTAGAACAGAAATGGAGTTTCTGCTCACTACCGCTGACGCTAGCGTTAGTGCCGGGCGGTAGCTCCCAGACTGGGTTCTGGTGATTTTTGTGCGTTCTGAGGCAGTGGGAGTGCTACTGCATGTGCAGCAGTGCCTGGGGGTGTGCCCCGGGAAGCACCTACGACTAGAAGCCAAAATGGGTTTTCTGTTCACTATCGCCAGGCATTAGCGTTAACGCTGGCGATAGCTCCCAGACTGGGTTCTGGTGATGTTTGCTGTGCCCAGCTTGTTGTGGGACTTGTGGCCTGCATGCCTGTGTTTTGTAATGTCCTGCTGGGTGGACCCGAGGCGCGTACGCCTTCCCTGTGAGGGGTCCAGTTGAGGGAACCTAGTCGCCTTAGGGCCTGGCTAGTTGAGAATACCTGGGCTGAGGGGACGCCATACCCGCATTTCATGTTGTACAACGAGTATGTGAACAACAGGCATTTGGCGAACCCGCACCCGAACCATTGTGCGCCTGATTAGTAAGCCTCGCTCAGCATGTCAGGAAGCAATGGGGAAGAGTCTTCGGACTATGGGAAGTTCACAATTAAAGTACGGGGTACCCTGGTATTCGGGTCACCGACTTTAGCCTCGAAGGGCAAAACCATCAAGGGGATGGTGGTGGAAGGTGGAGTCCACCGAAGAGTGCCTTGCGAGCACGAGACGTGGAGACCTTTCTCACGTTTGTGATTGATTGCATATGTATGAACTGTTGTGGGCTTTGCTAGTCACACTCTTATATATATATATATATATATATATATATATGCTGCTGAGGTTGTTTTGCAGGGATGGTTAGAATTGCCACCCCCTCGAAGGGGTGAGGTCGTTATAATTTGGTCAGCTTTAGCTGATCGTTGCCCTGTTTTGCCACCATTTTTGGTGGGCTTGTTGTACAGGTGTTGGACCGAGCGGGAACATAGCGGGCTCATAGCGGGCTGAAGCCCTTGTGCTGCTGCGGCCCTTGAAGGCCTTTTGATGTTCTTTTGCTTTTCATGTATGGCCGGCCTGCGCGCAGATGTTGGTAATTTGTAAGGCCGTCATGCCTATAAATAGTTGTTGTAAAACATTTCATTCCAAGTTAATAGAAGTGGACATACCCGGGTTCGGGTTTTGTGGTTTATGATTCTGTCTCTCTCTCTCTTCTGCTTCCGCATAGAATGCTCTGAGTTAGGTTTATTGTTTAGAGTCGTTCGATATTTCAATTAAGTGACGTTCCCGTTTGTTTTGTAGTATATGGCGTGGGGCCCCAGCCGGACCTTCTGTTATATGCTTCTTAACGGATGGGGGTGTTACAAATTGGTATCAGCTTCTAGGGTTCCGTGTCCTTCTAAGGAATTCGTGGACGAATTCTTTTAAGGGGTGGTGAGCACGTGTGTGCGCTACCGTCGAGACGTAAAATAAACCCAAAAATGTCCACTTAGGAATAAAATGTAACAACAAACCTGTTGGGTATTGTATCCACAATCACCTGGATTTGAAGGTGTCCCCTAATGAACTAAATTGAATTGAGTATGTATTTGATGATTTCTCTTTAGATGTATTGTGACAGGTCATAATGCTAAGTGCACACCAATGTCAGGTTGCAATGGATCACCAAACACAGTTCTAGACAATGTAATCCCTTATTGTGTAGAACAAAGTGTTGGTTCATGTGTAATCTCTCTTTTGGGGTGCACTTCATATTCTCACAACTGAAGGCTTTCAAGGTTGAGGAGTGGAGCAGGTTTTCAGAAGAAAAAGGAATTTTTGCTAAGTCAATTCGTCGAGATTTCACGTGAAGTCCCGTGACTCCCGACGAATCCTGACAGAAGCCAATTTTCCTTTTTGGTGAAGAAAATTCTGCTGCCAAGTCCATTCGTCGGATGTTCTCGTGAACTCCCGACGAATGTCGACGAATCCAGACAGAAGCCAGTTTTCCTGTCTGAAGAAGGAATTTCGGTGGCTAAGTCCATTCGTCAGCTGTTCTCGTGAACTCCCGACGAATATCGACGAATGCTGACAGATGTCAAAAAGGCAGCTTTGTGAAGGAATCTGTGCAGCTAAGTCTATTCGTCGAAAGTTCTCGAGAACTCCCGACGAATCCCGACGAATGAAAACAGAAGGTGTTTTCCACGGCTTGATCAGCATTTCCAATGGCTAAGTCAATTCGTCGAATGTTTACGTGAAGTCTCGACGAATGACGGACAGACGGATTTCAAATTTACGTTTCATTTTTGAAAATTAGGGTTGGCCGACATGTCCAGTACACGTGGCGACCTCTCCTTATCTGTCGCTCGAGCCGTTGGAGGATTCCCTTTAAATACTCCTTTATTTTTAGGGCAAACACGCATGTTAACAAGTGATGTATTCTAGCCGTCTTCATCATCGTTTGCTGAACAAGTTTCTGAGATCTAACTTCTGCATCGCTCAAGATTCGTTCTCCAGTGCTGATAAAGATTTCTCAGATAAGAAGGCCTTTGATCTTGTTTCTACTATCTTTTTGAAGATCTTTTCAAATAAACCAAAGGGCCTAATCAGATCAGGTTTGTTGAGTTTCTTCTCTTCCAAATCTTTGAAGATCCAAACTTTCTTTCTCAAGGAAGAAGAAGACTCAGACTTTCAAGATCTGAAAGTTAATCTCTGTTGAGATTTAGAAGAAGTATTTTATTTCAATCTCTATTTGTTTTCTGTAGGAGTTTTCACTCCGAGTTATTTTGTAGGAGTTGTTTACTCCGAGTTGTAGGAGTTTATCTCCGAGTGTTTTTGTAGGAGAGGTTGTTCTCCGAGCTTGTAGGAGCCGTTGTCTCCGAGTGTAGGATTTGTTGATAAATCCGAGTTTTGGTGAAGTTGTCGTCGCTAGCCCGAAGTGCTAGATAGGCGGAGAGGGAGAGAGGAGTACCCACCTTGGGGAACCTCTATAAATCTTGTGTCTCTGTGCTGTGATTTTTATTGTTGTGTGTGCTAAATTTTTAATCCGCAATCGCAGTAGAGATCACCTATTCACCCCCCCTTTAGGTGATTTAGGTAGACAACTAGCTCTTTCAAAACCAACAATTATTGCATGATTTTGGAACCTGAGTGTTCCTTTTGTTGTTAGTTGCGACTGTGCTGTCGCCTAACTGTGTAATGCATTCGTGTAGGGCACTCGAAATGCAGCGGGACCGTCGTATCCCCGTGACGTGGTTGAGAGTAGCGGGTCTGCTGAGGCTCCTACACCTCCGTCTGCTGAGATGGTTCGGCTAGTTACAGAAATTGTTCTAGCTGCGTTGAATGGCCAGCCTGGAAGGCAAGGTCAACCGTCGGGGCAGGAAGTGGCCCCAGAGCCACTAAGAGTGGAGAAAGTCCCCGTGAGGCATGCTGCTGAGCAACAACTGAAGCACTTCCTGGGATTTCGACCTCCTCCATTTACCGGGGTTGAATCCCCAGCTGAGGCCGAGGACTGGCTGTCGCATATGGAGCGAATTCTGACAGCGACACAATCGGATGAAGCGCAGAAAGTGACCTTCGCTACTTTCTTGTTGGAAAAGGAAGCCAGGCGGTGGTGGGATGAGGTAGAGTGGCTCCAGTTTGCGGGAAGGCGACTGGTTGATGTGTCGATGGAAGAGTTCTCGAGAATCTTCCTGGCAAGGTATGTGCCTCCGTCGCAGCAGATCGCGATGGAGAACCAGTTCCTGGCTCTGATGCAGGGTGATAGACTGGTTGATGACTACCTGTATGAGTTCACCCGCCTCGGGCGTTACGCTGAAACTTCTTTCGATGACGAGGGGAGAAGGGTGAACAGGTTCTACAGAGGCTTGCGTAGTGAGTTGCGGTACCTTCTGACAGGGCTGTTGACGCAGGATTTCACGACCCTCGTTAGTTCAGCCCGAGCGCTTGAGCAGGACATGCTCAGGGAGAAGGGCAAGGTGTCTGTGGTCGAGGCAGTGCCGGAGGGCAAGGCGCCGAGTGCGGTGAAGTTGCGGAGGTTGAATCGCTGGAAGACGGCTCGATTATCTGGGCCAGCTCCCTCTGCTTCGGGCGCGTCGTCTGGACGTGGCCCTCATATTTATTTTAGGCGTCCCTGCGAGAGCGCTTTTCGATACTGGAGCTTCGCACTCCTTCTTATCGTCGGACTTCGTCCAACGTTTTGGGGCGCCGTCGATTGCTTCTGCAGATGGACTGGAGGTCCTACTGCCGAATGGATATTCGATGCGTGTGGAGAGGAGTTGCTGCGTGAAGGTTCTAGTTGGAAGCCAGATGTATGACCTGAAAGCATCATTACTCCCCCTGGTTGAGTTCGATGTAATCTTCGGCATGGACTGGCTGTCGGAACAGCGTGCGTGCATCGATTGCACCACCAAGGAGGTGAGGTTTGGGCAGTGTGTCGATCGTGAGACGGTCTTTGCGGGCATGCGTGGATCGAGCAAGATGCTGATGTCTGCTCTCCAGGTGTCCAAGGCAGTGCGTCAGGGAGCAGAGTTATTCTTTGCTCTAGTGGAGGCTTCAACGCCGAGGCCCAGCCTAGTGGATGTTCCGGTAGTTTCAGAGTTCCCCGATGTGTTCCCGAGTGATCTCCCCGGTGCTCCACCGCAGCGGGAGATAGATTTCACGATTGAGTTGGTGCCAGGCGCTAAGCCTGTGGCCCGCTCGCCGTATCGTATGGCTCCGAAGGAGTTGGCGGAGTTGAAGCTGCAGTTGTAGGAGCTGCTTGAGCAGGGCTACGTGCGTCCGAGTTCCTCACCTTGGAGTGCACCGGTCCTCTTTGTCAAAAAGAAGGACGGTAGCCTGCGGCTTTGCATCGATTATCGGGAGCTGAACAAGCTGTCCGAGAAGAATAAGTATCCTCTTCCGAGGATAGACGACTTGTTCGACCAGCTCGTTGGTTCGACAGTATACTCGAAGCTGGACTTGAAGTCCGGCTATTATCAGGTGCGGATCAGGGAGTGCGACATCCCGAAGACTGCCTTCAGTACCAGGTACGGGCAGTATGAGTTCACCGTGATGCCGTTTGGACTGTCTAATGTGCCTTCGGTGTTTATGGACTTGATGCACCGGACTTTCCGAGAGTACCTCGACCGGTTTGTGGTCGTCTTCCTTGACGACATACTAGTCTACTCTCAGTCCGAGGAGGAGCACGGTGATCACCTGCGAGTAGTCTTGGAGGTTCTGAGGAGGAACCAGCTGTATGCCAAGTTCTCGAAGTGCGAGTTCTGGATACCTTCCGTGGCGTTCTTAGGCCATGTGGTTAGTAGAGCAGGTGTGGCGGTAGATCCGGTGAAGGTTGCGGCCATCAGGGAGTGGCCTGTTCTTTCTACTGTAGCGGAGGTCCGTAGCTTTCTCGGGCTGGCCGGCTATTACAGGCGCTTCGTGGAGAACTTCTCACGGATCGCGCTGCCTCTTACGACGCTGACACGTAAGATGCAGGAGTTTGTTTGGACGCCCGCGTGTGCGCAGGCTTTCGAGGAGTTGAAGTGGCGGCTTACCACGACTCCGATCTTATGTTTGCCTTGCGGCACGGAGGGCTTTGAGATCTACATCGACGCTTCTGGGAGCGGCCTTGGCTCTGTTCTGCAGCAGCATGGCCAGGTAGTAGCGTACGACTCTCGCCAGCTGAAGGTGCACGAGCGGAACTATCCGGTCCACGATTTAGAGTTGGCGGCCGTGATATCTGCCCTGAAGCTTTGACGGCATTATGTGTATGGCGTGAAGATTGATATCTTCACGGACCATAAGAGTCTGACGTACCTTCTGACGCAGAAATGACTGAATATGCGACAGCAGAGGTGGATGGAGTTCCTTGGGGACTTCACCTTCGAAATTCATTACACTCCCGGGAAGGGGAATGTTGTCGCAGACGCGCTTAGTCGCAGGGCTCCAGCGCAGGCCAACTGGATTCAGATGCATGATGAGCACCTGATACGTGACCTGGAGGCCTTGGGTATTTCTTGCGTGGAGAAGAGGAGCAGTGCCGGTGCCTGTTTGAGTTGGACTGAGGTGCAGTACGACCTCGCAGATAGAGTCCGCCAGGCTTTAGAACTCGATCTGAGTTTAAAGCGCTACGTGGAGGAGGTTGGTGGTGGGCCGGATGCCCAGTTTCAGGTGCGTGGCGGGTTGCTGTGGAGAGGCGACCGTTTGTGCATCCCCAAGGTGGGTGAGCTGCGCGATGAGTTGATGTACGAGGCGCATCGTACCAGGTATTCAGTTCATCCGGGGAGCACGAAGATGTTCAAGGACATGAAGGTCCTTTTCTGGTGGCCGGGTATGAAGAGGGACATCGCTCACCACGTGGCCAAGTGCCACACTTGTGCGCTAGTGAAGGCGGAATGTCAGAAGCCCGGTGGCCTTTTGAAGTCATTACCGGTTCCAGAGTGGAAATTCGATGACGTTTCCATGGATTTCGTGCATGGGCTGCCGAGGTCGCAGAGCGGGAACGATGCCATCTGGGTAGTCGTAGACCGGCTGACGAAGGTGGCGCACTTTATCCCCAACCTGAGGGATGACTCGGTGGAGAAGTTGGCGAAGCTGTATGTTGATACAATAGTACGATTGCACGGTGTGCCTCGTAGCATCGTCAGTGATCGAGATGGACGCTTTAGTTCGAACGACTGGAGGCTAGTCAACCGTCTATTGGGTACGAAGCTGCAGTTTAGCATGGCCTTTCATCCTCAGACGGATGGCCAAACTGAGCGTACCAATAGGACGATGGAGGACATGCTCCGGATGTGCGTCCTGGATTTCGGCAAGGGGTGGAAAGATCACCTCTTTCTTGTTGAGTTCGCGTACAACAACAGCTACCAGTCGAGTATTCAGATGGCGTCTTTCGAGGCCCTCTATGGCAGGAAGTGCCGCACTCCCTTAGCTTGGGCGGAAACGGGCGAGACGAAGCTCTTCAAGAGGAAAGATGGCGAAGAGGCGACTTCGACGGTACGTATGATCCGGGAGAGGCTTTTGGTTGCGCAGGATAGGCAGCCGAAGTACTATAATGCGAAGCACCACGATGTCCAGTTCGCCGTTGGCGATTGGGTCTACTTGAAGATCAGGCCGTTCAAGGGTGTATCCAGGATTCGACGCTTGAAAAAGCTGAGTCTGAGATACCTTGGACCGTTTGAGATCACCGAGCGCGTCGGCGAGGCGGCTTATAGGCTTGCATTATTGGCGGAGCTGAGCGGGCTACACGATGTATTCCAAATCTCTGTGTTGCGGAAGGCAGTGTTAGAGCCTACGCATGTGGTCGCGGCTGATTAGGTGCCCGTGGATAGTGGGCTTAAGACGGCGGTCAGGCCCGTTAGCATCGAGGATGCTGAGGTGCGTCAGTTGCGGAACAGGGCGATCCGTATGGTAAAGGTCCATTGGGACAACTGCGGTCGCGAGGAACTCTCATGGGAGCGTGAGCAGACCATGATGGAGGAGTTCCCCGAGCTGTTTCGGTGACGTTTATCTCTCTTTTTCCCCTTTTTGTAAAGACCTTTTTGGATATATATATATATGCCTGTTTTTACAAATTTCGGGACAAAATTTTTATAAGGAGGGGAGAGTTGTAACACCCCAAAACTCTGAAGCAGAACTGTGCTGCTGGGAGCTAGCGCCGGCGGTAATGCTACCGCCTGGAGCCTGCCATCTCCACGGTTGCTAAGCGTCGAGACGGTAGTTAAGCGTCGCCAGATGCTAAGGCGTCGAGACGGGAGCTAGCGCCGGCAGTAGTGCTACCGCATGGCGCTAGCCCTCTCGACGGTTGCCAGGCGTCGAGACGGATGTTGAGCGTCGACAGACGCTACGTCGAGTCGGAAGCTAGCGCAGGCGCTAGCACTAGCGCCGGCGCTAGCGCGCGATACAGGTCCGTGATTTGAAATCATGGCCGTCAAGTCCTTATGTTCTTGGATCCGAGGGCTGGGATTAATCCCGGGATTCCTTAAACCTTGACCAGAGGAGATATTTTCATTATTTCTAAAGCCTTATCCCTCTTCAAGCTTGAGAAAGAGGAAAGCCAAGGAGGAAGAAGAAGTTGTCTTCCACCATTGACGGAGCTCCGAAGCTCCGATTCGCGAGCCGTGTACTGATCCACGGAGAGCAGCCCCGTGCGGTCCTTTCCATACGTGCCAAAAATCAAGCTATGGCCTCGAAGCGACGTCAAAGGGTAACGATCATTTCTACCCTCATTTGGACATGTGTTAGTCCATTTCCGTGCATCTTTGAGGTCCCTACCCAAAAGGGTGAGGTCGTGACCTCCGACGGGTGGATTCGTGTTATCCCCGTTAGATATTGCATACATGTAGAGTCCATGCATGAAATGGGCGTATGCGCGCTGTGTGAGGCCCATCCGAGACGGTTCGTCCGGATTGGTGATGCTTTTTGATATTATGCGTGCCGGGGAAAACTCCGTGTTGATATCCTGCTTCGTAGGACCAGAGAGTGCTACTGCATGCGCAGCAACGCCTGGGGGTGTGCCCCGGGAAGCACCCGAAGTTAGAACAGAAATGGAGTTTCTGCTCACTACCGCTGGCGCTAGCGTTAGCGCCGGGCGGTAGCTCCCAGACTGGGTTCTGGTGATTTTTGTGCGTTCTGAGGCAGTGGAAGTGCTACTGCATGTGCAGCAGTGCCTGGGGGTGTGCCCCGGGAAGCACCTACGACTAGAAGCCAAAATGGGTTTTCTGTTCACTATCGCCAGGCGTTAGCGTTAACGCTGGCGATAACTCCCAGACTGGGTTCTGGTGATGTTTGCTGTGCCCAGCTTGTTGTGGGACTTGCGGCCTGCGTGCCTGTGTTTTGTAATGTCCTGCTGGGTGGACCCGAGGCGCGTCCGCCTTCCCTGTGAGGGGTCCAGTTGAGGGAACCTAGTCGCCTTAGGGCCTGGCTAGTTGAGAATACCTTGGCTGAGGGGACGCCATACCCGCATTTCGTGTTGTACAACGAGTATGTGAACAACGGGCATTTGGCGAACCCGCGCCCGAACCATTGTGCGCCTGATTAGTAAGCCTCGCTCAGCATGTCGGGAAGCAATGGGGAAGAGTCTTCGGACTATGGGAAGTTCACAATTAAAGTACGGGGTACCCTGGTATTCGGGTCACCGACTTTAGCCTCGAAGGGCAAAACCATCAAGGGGATGGTGCTGGAAGGTGGAGTCCACCGAAGAGTGCCTTGCGAGCACGAGACGTGGAGACCTTTCTCACGTTTGTGATTGATTGCATATGTATGAACTGTTGGTGGCGCACTTTATCCCCAACCGGAGGGATGACTCAGTGGAGAAGTTGGCGAAGTTGTATGTTGATACAATAGTACGATTGCACGGTGTGCCCCGTAGCATCGTCAGTGATCGAGATGGACGCTTTACTTCGAACGACTGGAGGCTAGTCAACCGTCTATTGGGTACGAAGCTGCAGTTTAGCATGGCCTTTCATCCTCAGACGGATGGCCAAACTGAGCGTACCAATAGGACGATGGAGGACATGCTCCGGATGTGCGTCCTGGATTTCGGCAAGGGGTGGGAAGATCACCTCTTTCTTGTTGAGTTCGCGTACAACAACAGCTACCAGTCGAGTATTCAGATGGCGCCTTTCGAGGCCCTCTATGGCAGGAAGTGCCGCACTCCCTTAGCTTGGGCGGAAACGGGCGAGACGAAGCTCTTCAAGAGGAAAGATGGCGAAGAGGCGACTTCGACGGTACGTATGATCCGGGAGAGGCTTTTGGTTGCGCAGAATAGGCAGCCGAAGTACTATAATGCGAAGCACCACGATGTCCAGTTCGCCGTTGGCGATTGGGTCTACTTGAAGATCAGGCCGTTCAAGGGTGTATCCAGGATTCGACGCTTGAAAAAGCTGAGTCCGAGATACCTTGGACCGTTTAAGATCACCGAGCGCGTCGGTGAGGCGGCTTATAGGCTTGCACTATCGGCGGAGCTGAGCGGGCTACACGATGTATTCCAAATCTCTGTGTTGCGGAAGGCAGTGCTAGAGCCTACGCATGTGGTCGCGGCTGATTAGGTGCCCGTGGATAGTGGGCTTAAGACGGCGGTCAGGCCCGTTAGCATCGAGGATGCTGAGGTGCGTCAGTTGCGGAACAGGGCAATCCGTATGGTAAAGGTCCGTTGGGACAACTGCGGTCGCGAGGAACTCTCATGGGAGCGTGAGCAGACCATGATGGAGGAGTTCCCCGAGCTGTTTCGGTGACGTTTATCTCTCTTTTTCCCCTTTTTGTAAAGACCTTTTTGGATATATATATATGCCTGTTTTTACAAATTTCGGGACAAAATTTTTATAAGGAGGGGAGAGTTGTAACACCCCAAAACTCTGAAGCAGAACTGTGCTGCTGGGAGCTAGCGCCGGCGGTAATGCTACCGCCTGGAGCTAGCCATCTCCACGGTTGCTAAGCGTCGAGACGGTAGTTAAGCGTCGCCAGATGCTAAGGCGTCGAGACGGGAGCTAGCGCCGGCGGTAGTGCTACCGCTTGGCGCTAGCCCTCTCGACGGTTGCCAGGCGTCGAGACGGATGTTGAGCGTCGACAGACGCTACGTCGAGTCGGAAGCTAGCGCAGGCGCTAGCGCTAGCGCGCGATACAGGTCCGTGATTTGAAATCATGGCCGTCAAGTCCTTATGTTCTTGGATCCGAGGGCTGGGATTAATCCCGGGATTCCTTAAACCTTGACCAGAGGAGATATTTTCATTATTTCTAAAGCCTTATCCCTCTTCAAGCTTGAGAAAGAGGAAAGCCAAGGAGGAAGAAGAAGTTGTCTTCCACCATTGACGGAGCTCCGAAGCTCCGATTCGCGAGCCGTTTACTGATCCACGGAGAGCAGCCCGGTGCGGTCCTTTCCATCCGTGCCAAAAATCAAGCTATGGCCTCGAAGCGACGTCAAAGGGTAACGATCCTTTCTACCCTCATTTGGATATGTGTTAGTCCATTTCCGTGCATCTTTGAGGTCCCTACCCAAAAGGGTGAGGTCGTGACCTCCGACGGGTGGATTCGTGTTATCCCCGTCAGATATTGCATATATGTAGAGTCCATGCGTGAAATGGGCGTAGGCGCGCTGTGTGAAGCCCATCCAAGATGGTTCGTCCGGATTGGTGATGCTTTTTGATATTATGCGTGCCGGGGAAAACTCCGTGTTGATATCCTGCTTCGTAGGACTAGAGAGTGCTACTGCATGCGCAGCAACGCCTGGGGGTGTGCCCCGGGAAGCACCCGAAGTTAGAACAGAAATGGAGTTTCTGCTCACTACCGCTGGCGCTAGCGTTAGCGCCGGGCGGTAGCTCACAGACTGGGTTCTGGTGATTTTTGTGCGTTCTGAGGCAGTGGGAGTGCTACTGCATGTGCAGCAGTGCCTGGGGGTGTGCCCCGAGAAGCACCTGCGACTAGAAGACAAAATGGGTTTTCTGTTCACTATCGCCAGGCGTTAGCGTTAACGCTGGCGATAGCTCCCAGACTGGGTTCTGGTGATGTTTGCTGTGCCCAGCTTGTTGTGGGACTTGCGGCCTGCGTGCCTGTGTTTTGTAATGTCCTGCTGGGTGGACCCGAGGCGCGTACGCCTTCCCTGTGAGGGGTCCAGTTTAGGGAACTTAGTCGCCTTAGGGCCTGGCCAGTTGAGAATACCTGGGCTGAGGGGACGCCATACCCGCATTTCGTGTTGTACAGCGAGTGTGTGAACAACGGGCATTTGGCGAACCCGCACCCGAACCATTATGCGCCTGATTTGTAAGCCTCGCTCAGCATGTCGGGAAGCAATGGGGAAGAGTCATCGGACAATGGGAAGTTCACAATTAAAGTACGGGGTACCCTGGTATTCGGGTCACCGACTTTAGCCTCGAAGGGCAAAACCATCAAGGGGATGGTGGTGGAAGGTGGAGTCCACCGAAGAGTGCCTTGCGAGCACGAGACGTGGAGACCTTTCTCACGTTTGTGATTGATTACATATGTATGAACTGTTGTGGGCTTTGCTAGTCACACTCTTATATATATATATATATATATATACTACTATATAAGAATATCCCCTTAATGGTGTAATGCCCTGCCAATCAATACCCACCGTCCGATTTCTCTATTTATGGCAACTCCACCCTTCAGACCGTCCGATCTGATTTCATCACAACATCTCAGCCGTTCGATCAACCTGGAACGTTGATTCAATCTCGACCGTCCATTTTTTTCCCTAGGTCTCCTAAACCTACCTTCATAGGGTGTCTTAAACCTATAAATTTTATAGGGCCCCTACCTTACAAAGTGAAATTACTATCTTACCCCCACTATTTTGAAAAAAAAAAACAGGTTGTGGGCGGAGCAGTTTTACCCCTACAAGGGGTAAAAATAGGGCAGTGGGGCGGGGTCAAGCGGGGCAGCAGGCAGGGAAACGGCTGGGTCAGGTCAAGAAGCGGGCAGGGCAGAGGGTGGGTCAGGCAGGGTAGCAGGCGGGCCTCAAAGGGCATCCCACCGTTTATTTCGAATGGAGCACAAGGCTTCCACCTTATTAACAGCAGAAACTTTTTGTTCCGGACGATGTGGGACTAATAAAGCCGTTTTACCCCTACAAGTGGGGCCCGCCTGTGGGCCCCGCTTATATATATAATATTATTCATTATATATAATGAATAAAATCACTCTCTCCCGCCTCTCTCCCGCTCTCTCTCTTTCTCTCTCCCCACCTCTCTCTCTCTATATATATATAGAATAACGTTTTTTATATATAATTTATAAAATAAACGTTTATATATTTATTATATAACATATAATAACATATATTAAATTAATCATTATTTAAATTAAATTTTATTAATTGAAATCAAAATTATCATTATTAATTATGAGTCGGGCATCCCGAAGCCCGTCGGGCGCCCCGATGCCTGCCGGTGTGGGCGACGCTCGCAGTGGGGGCGGGCGAAGCCCGCCGCTGCTGGCTGGGTACTGTCGCGCGGGGCACGGGGGGCCCCCCGTGCACTGTCACTCGTATATATATATATATGCTGAGGTTGTTTTGCAGGGATGGTTAGAACTGCCACCCCCTCGAAGGGGTGGGGTCGTTATAATTTGGTCAGCTTTAGCTGATCGTTGCCCTGTTTTGCCACCGTTTTTGGTGGGCTTGTTGTACAGGTGCTGGACCGAGCGGGAACATAGCGGGCTCATAGCGGGCTGAAGCCCTTGTGCTGCTGCGGCCCTTGAAGGCCTTTTGATGTTCTTTTGCTTTTCATTTATGGCCGGCCTGCGCGCCGATGTTGGTAATTTGTAAGGCCGTCATGCCTATAAATAGTTGTTGTAAAACATTTCATTCCAAGTTAATAGAAGTGGACATACCCGGGTTCGGGTTTTGTGGTTTATGATTCTGTCTCTCTCTCTTCTGCTTCCGCATAGAATGCTCTGAGTTAGGTTTATTGTTTAGAGTCGTTCGATATTTCAATTAAGTGACGTTCCCGTTTGTTTTGTAGTATATGGCGTGGGGCCCCGGCCGGACCTTCTGTTATATGCTTCTTAACGGATGGGGTGTTACAAGATTAGACTGATCTGGACCCTCAAATCTATTATAAAACTCTCTAACAAGTACGAATGAAAATCAATCATCCACAATCACTGAGAGAACACATGAATCAGCCATTAATGTGTATATGTGAGAACGAAGGAACATATTTATCCCCACGGACATTCCCACACCAATCGTGGCATCCTCCACACCGGGAAACCTGTCATGAATTTTCCGATCCTTGTTCACATATGTACGACGAGCGCGTGAACTAGAGGAAGCCATAATCTAAAAGAACACAAAACAAAGGAGGAGAAAAACATCAAAATCATAAATCTGTTACTACCGCGGCGGTTTAGCAACTAATGCTGGCGGTAGCTGTTGAAAACCCTATTCGTCTTCCTCCTCCATTCTTCTCAAATAAACTCAAAATCAAGTTAAAAATTGCATTAAAATGAACAATCTAACATATCCTAACATATTCACTAAGAAAATTCAACATTAACACCAAGATCTAAACAAATTTTCTTAGAACTCATCAAAAGACACTCATTCTTCCACACCTCCATGAAATCATCCCACAACTCTTACAATGCAACCAAAATCTCAACATTAAATCACAAAAGAAGAGGAAATGGCAAAAGAAAAACTTACCTCTCACTAACGCCGGCGGAAGAAGGAAACACGAGCCAAGAAACCCTAGGGGAAATGAAATCGGAATGAACCGACAACATTTATATTTACGCAAATTACCGCAGAGCGGTAGTTTATACCATTGGCGGTAGGATAAAACCTGTAGCTAGGGTCACATCATCGAAAAGCTCTATGGGTAGTAAAACTTATGGTCATGAAGTATGCTCTTCTCAAACTATTTGCTCAATAACATGTGCCACGTACATATACACAATTTCAAACAAAGTTTCTAGGCTTTTGTGCCAAACTTGCCGCATTTTTATGTGTTCTTGTTTGATTTCTTTGCTGTAATACATAGCCCTTACACTGAACAATCATAATCAGGCGAAAAATCTAAAAAAAAACACATTTTTTCTGAGAACACTACTTCTGTTACTAGCGCGCGGCGGTAGGTTTTACCGCTGGCGCCAGTATAAAATTCTGAATGTGTTTTTGTTTTAAAAAATTATGTATATGTATTCATTTCATGTTCTTCTCTAAATAGTAAAAACAGAAAAAAAACCTGTAAAATAAATAAAAATCATTTTATATCAAAAATCAACTACAAATTTGAAAAACAAACTAAAATATTCAAAAAATATGTTTTCAATCGCTTTAATATTTATAAAAACTGATTGTTATTCATTGAAATGTTTCAAGGATGATTAAGTTTATCCTTTCAAGATTAAAATACAATGTTAAATTCAAATTTCAAGTATCCTAAAATATTGTTTTGTATCATGCCCTGAGTATTGTAATGTGCAATGAATTTGATTATAGAAATCATGTGTAGGCTTGCTTAGCATGCCTCTAAGTATGAGTATTGTTTGATGTTTGATAATGATAAACACACTAACATCGTTGATAACCTACGTGTGTTTGTAAACTTACTCTTGCATGATTGTGTAATATAACAATTTAACATTATTAAAATGTGTGATTAGTTTACCTGCACCACAATATAAATCTCTTTCATGCACCCATATATAAAGAAGTGTGTTCAAAGTACAAACTTTATGTTTGCAAAAGCAAGTGAATTCTGAGACCTTTGTCACCAAACTAAATTCAAATGAATAAATGATAGATAACTCCACCAAGCACTACTCACCCTCCTGATAAGTCTTAATGAGCATTGTGAGGTTGAGCAACTTGGAGAGAATTGTAAAGTGCCTTGTGCAAATACATCTATACACTACTTCTTGTACACCGCACAAATTAAATCAAAGTGAACATAATAAATGTGATCCCCCAAGCACTACTTTGCACACTGATAAGTTTTAGTAAGCATTGTGTGTGCAGAGCACCTTGATAGTTGTACTATTTTTCATGTGCATTGAAAACAAACATAGCTTTGTGGGTATAAGTTATTCTAAAAATGCATTTTCGATAATGTTGTGTTTATTCCATTATACATGTCATGTGTTTTGATTAAATCATTTGTATACTCGTATCAAAAAACACAACTTGTACATGTCATTATCTCTTATAAAACTTCTACTCATAAGAATTGGATTTGTATGCATATCTACAATTTTTCTCTATAATCTTAAGTAGATGCACTAGATAACATCGCATGATCTCTGCAATGTATAAGTTTACTTGAATTATGAATTTAGAACATTGTATCTTTATATCTTATCTTGATAAAGTGAATCATGCTAACATTCCTTTTGAACTTATCTTCCGCTATGCCTTGTGTGCTCAAATCTTGATTATTTACTTTCTCAACAAGTGCTACAATGTTTTGATTACAAGTGATATTTGTATCTTGGCCTACAAAAGAAAAACATCTATTTTTATAAGGCTACAACTCTTACTCATTTATTACGCTTAAAACTCATATAATGATGTTCATTTACAAAATCTTGAAACATGTGTTCCACTATTTTTACCTGTACGCTCGATCATGAATATTTTCTTTCCCAACAAGTGGTCTATTTTTTACTAAACTAATGATACCTCACACTTACAAATCACCTTTCTTTTACTCACTCACCATGTGGTATCACTAAGTGAAAAATCCTTGTTATGCTCATTCCCTTCTCTACAAAAATATTAAACCTTAAATGATATGTTTTCTCTTCACCCTCTTTTGATAATACCAAAAGGGGGAGAATAACTTTGAAAGAAATTCTCATATAAGGGGAGCAAAATACATAGGAAGCACATATGAAGCTTTGATGTAGGGGGATCATTCATGTAGGGGGAGTATTCATATTGGGGGAGCATCTATATAAAGGGAGCATATGCCTACTATCATGCTTATCCTTTACTAAAAACATAATTCTTATATTTGAAGGACTTTTTTCTAAAAAAAGATTTATTATCAAAAGGGGAGTTTGTTGGAACATGCTTTTCACATCTCTTGGTTTGAGAATAACAAATCTCATTGTATTTGATCACACTTGCCATGTGTTTAGTGTGCAGGAACTTCAGCTTTCAGGCCCCTATGAGTGCGGTAAAGAAAGATGACTCTAAAGAAAGGTGACGATGCTCTGTTGCTAACGCGACGCGCTAACGGTACCACTGGCGGTAGCGATGGCTTAATTGGAAATATCATCGAGATGGCAATATCGTCGAGAATGGAATATCGGCGTGACTTAGATATAGTAAGTTCTACCGCGGTGCATTAATGCTACCGCTGGCGATAACATCAACATATTTGGAAACAACGTCGAGATGGCAATATCGTCGAGAATGGAATATCGACGAGACTCGTATATAGCAAGTTCTACCGCGACGCGTGAACGCTAATGCCCGACAGTAACTTATGAAAGGCCCGTCATAATGCTGCTGATTGAGGAGTAAAAGAGGAAGGATATCTTATGGAAATGAAATATATAACGATAATGTGGTGCGCTAGAATTACCGCAGGGCAGCAGGAGGGGCTGCCAAATTTGGAGCAACAATATTGCCAAAGTTGACTCAGTCTGTGTGCCAGTCTATTGCCTAAAGAGTCTACCGCTCGAGGTAGCACTACCATTGGCACTAGGTTCCGAGTCTAATAAAGAGTGTTCCTCCTTGTAGATGTGCTGATTTGACGATAAACAAATCCACAATTCATGTATCTTCGGGAGAGCCTCCTCCCCGCAGCCAAGAGAACTCCATCAGCGTTCATAAACGCAATGAACTTGAAGAAGGATCGATCTCGCTTATTTTACATGAAGGTCGTATGCACCAACTCCAATGACTACTTCGACGCGCCTTCGACATCATCTTCAAGTTCAACCTATGAAGGAGTTTTTGATATTTTGGTTTTATTATTGATTGTAACTCTTATCTTTTGTCGGTAGAGAAATTTCCCCATGGTTGGCGACTAGGGCCTTATGAGGACTAGGGAGAATTCGCTACGTGGGTGTGGAGACTAGGTCTAGGGTTAGATCTAGGGGCGGCTCGAGGCCTCATCTGGGAGAGATAGACTAGAGCCAAACAGTCCTTGGGAGAAGGGTTCGTATTGAAAACCAAAAAGGTTTTTACGTTCGCCTCAATTCCAAGCATCATTGGGATCAAGTTTTGTAATCATTCTTAAAGCATAATATTATCTTTTTCTCTAGTATTGACTTCTTATCTTAGATCTTTGGAATCTACACAAAAAGGGAGTTCTCTGTCACTATTGTCAAGTAGTAACTTCTACCGCTAGCGGTAGCAACAGATATGGCATCTCTCTTGCATCGTGCAACACAGTTTCATAGAAGCATATATCATAATCTTGTGAGAAATATTTTTGTAACATATTTTCATCAAAGGATATATCTAAGGGTTCATCTAGGAGTTCATCTATGGGTTTATCTAGTCATCTAGGGGTTTATCTATTCATTTTGGGGTTCATTTAGGGGTTTATCTAGGGATTTATCTAGGGGTTCATCTTGGGGTTTCATCAATGGGATCATATAGGGTTTCATTTAGGGGTTTATCGGGTTCATCATGGGTTTCATCTTAGGTTTTATCTAGGGGTTCATCTAGGGGTTTATCTAGGGTTTCTTCTAGGGGTTTATCTAGGGTTTCTTCTAGGGGTTCATCTAGGGATTTATCTAGGGTTTCATTGAGATTTAATTAGGGTTTATCTATTAGTTCATCTGGGGGTTCATTGAGGGGTTTATCTAAGAGTTCATCTAGAGGTTTCTCTATGGGTTCATTTATGGATTTATCCAATGATTTATCTAGGGGGTTCATTGAGGAGTTCTTCTAGGGGTTTATCTAGGGGTTCGTCTAGGTGTTCATTTAGGGGCTCATCTAGGGGTTCATTTGGCATTTAGTGGTTCAACTTGGGGTTTATCTAGGGGTTCATCCATGTGGTATATTTAGGGGTTCATCTAGGGCTTAATATAGGGTTTCACCTATGGGTTAATTTAGGTGTTTATCTAGGCATTTATATATGGATTAACTATGGGGGTTCATCTATGGGTTTATTTGGGATTTTATCTTGGATTTCATTGAGGGGTGTATCTAGGGGTTCATTTACATTCCTCTAAGAATTCATCTAGGGGTTCATCTAAGGGTTTATCTAGGGGTTCCTTTAAGGATTTATCTAGGGGTTTATCTAAGGGGTTCATCTAGGGGTTTATCTAGGGATTTATCTGGGTGTTCATCTAGGGGTTCATCTTGGTGTTCATCTAGAGGTTATTGAGGTTTATCTAAGAGTTCCTCTAGGAGTTCATCTAGGGGTTTATCTAAGAATTCCTATAAAGATTCTCTAAGGATTTATAAGGGGGTTCATCTAGGGGTTTATTAAGGTTTATCTAGGGGTTCATCTAGGAGTTCATTTAGGGCTTCATCAAGGAGTTCATCTAGGGTTTCTTATATGGGTTTATTTGGGAGTTCATATAGAGGTTTATCTTGAGGTTCATCTAGAGTTTTATCTAGGGATTCTTATAGGGGTTCCTCTACGATTTCATCTTGGGGTTATCTAGGTTTTAATCTAGTAGTTTATCTAGGGGTTTATATAGGGGTTTATCTAGGAGATCATCTAGGGGTTTATTTAGGAGTTCATCTATGGGTTTATCCAGCAATTCATTGAGGTTTATCTAGGTGTTCATTTATATTTATCTAGGAGTTTAACTAGGGTTCATCTAATAGTATATTTAGTGGTTCATCTAGGGATTCATCTGAGGGTTTATTTAGAGATTCATCTAGGGGTTTATCTTAGGGTTCATCTTGGGGTTTATCTAGGGATTCATCTATGGGTATATCTATAGATTTATTGAGTTTTATCTAGGGGTTCATCTAGAGGTTTATCTAGAGGTTTATCTAGAGGTTCATCTAGGGGCTTATCTAGGAGTTTATTTATGGGTTCATCTAGGGGTTCATCTAGGGGTTCATCTAGGTGTTTACTTAGGGGTTTATCTAGGAGTTTATCTAGGTGTTCCTCTGTCACGGCCCGAAGACCATCACAATTTATATAGTATCATAAACAGTATTTCAGTCCACATATAGCACATCATATTATCATATATCACAATGAGTTTACATAATGTCCAAAACATAAACTTTTTATTACTTTCGTTACAACAGATACTAGGAAGAGTACATATAGAGATTGATACTATTCTATCATACGTGATCTTTTATTCTTCTTGATCCTTCAGCTTGAGAATTATCAGGGATAGTTGGATTGACGCTGAGCGGATCCTAAAAATTTAGCAACATAAAGGATTAGTCTTTAATAAAGACTATGTGAGAATTTACATCTTTAACTGCTATACATACAATTGAAATGAAGCAGTAACAATATGCATGTATGTTTCATGGTACAAGTAAAATGAAGCAGTAACAATATATGTTCATAATGAAAACATATGTTCATACTGAGTATATCTGTATATATGTTCATAATTAATATGCATAAATATTCATTGTCAATATATCAATAAAAATCCTTTTTATTGGTTTATATTCATATGAGAATATGTCAAGGGCTTCAGTATCAGTATATCTGTATCAGTATTTGGGCCCGACCCCTCAAGGTCAAAGACTCCCAAGTCAGTACGTTCATCACGCGTTAATGCTTTTGCAGCCGACTGCTTGGTTGTCGTTATAATTCAGTAAATTTCTTCTACCCTCGACCTTTCTCATGCATCGATGCATTTATATGTATAAGTTATAAGTATATTATAATTCAATAATGAAAAGGTAATATTTATTTATTATTCCCCTCAGTTTATGTTCGCAATTGATTTCTTTGCAATGTTTGCCATCTCCAGCGATTTATTCATTGTCAGTGATATATGGACTTTATTCAATCATCATGTGTGCGCATACAGTAATAATTTCTATCTATCTTTTCAAAATAACATGTATATACTTAAAAGTAGGGAAATAGAGCATACATTAAAGAGATAATCCTCACCTGCATAATTCCTTTATCACGTCGTAGATCATTGTCGCGTCTATCGTTCGATGCCATCCTTCGAGTTTTTGTCATTAGGCATCATTTATTAGGCAACTCCTTTTTATCGAGGTTGCATCTTGAGTTAGAGACGATTTGACTCTATTCGGTGATAGAAGACTTTTTTAGGAGTGGTCTTTCTTAAGGAAGAAATGATTTAGGTGAGCACTAAAGAAACTAGGAAATATGTATAAATGTTTCTCCAAACTCAAAACCGT
This sequence comes from Dactylorhiza incarnata, assembly GCA_033032865.1. Taxonomy (NCBI): domain Eukaryota; kingdom Viridiplantae; phylum Streptophyta; class Magnoliopsida; order Asparagales; family Orchidaceae; genus Dactylorhiza; species Dactylorhiza incarnata. Next base: position 463,109 of record JAWHQI010000390.1, read on the forward strand.
ATGCCAGCACTAACTTTCCCCCAAAGTCAATATGAAAAGTATTTAGAGAATTTTAAAGGAATTCAAATTTAGACATCATAATCCCACTCCAACTTCATAACATAACAACCTACTGCCAAGAGAATATCCTCCCCATAATTTCTCACAAATCAGCCGGCCATCATGAGAAAAACAGTCCCAAAATCCCCAATTTAAGCACAACTCATAACCCCATTTTATAAATATGAAAAGTAAGAGGAAGAGGAGGGTGGGGAAGAATGTATTATGCTTATGCTTCTTGAAATTACTATTCGTAGCTATAGGTATCTTTATTTTGCCAAATCAAAACAGCAACCATAGATTTTAGAACTTACAGTAGCAAGAGGAATATAGGGAGATGAAGGAGCTGAGCCACACAACCAATGCACGACCAAAACAGCCACAGGGCAAACTCACAGCTACAGCACGGTGGTGAAGCTTCATTTGGCACAATAAGAGTAGAAGAGAGAGTGTATGAAGGAGGAGAGAATGCATCGGGCTTTATATAGCCGATGTTCGATCGGCATTTCAGTCGTCACGGCAACGACCTTCCGCCAAGTAGAAGTTCGGCAATGACACGATTCATCCCTAGGTGTCGACGAGGAGGAGGGAAGAGCATGGCGTGTCGAAGAAGCAGAAGATTTCACCAACCTCCATCGATGGAGATGTCGCTCGCCGCCTGCCCTAGGGGAGTTGAGGAGGAGACGCGTGAAGCAGCCGGTTTAGTGAAGTTACGGGTCGTAAAAATATATATATATATATATATATATATATATATAAACAGTAACTTAGATGTTAAAGGCACACCAAAATTCGCTATATGCACACCAGTGATAGATGCACACCCTAAAATTTTAAATGCAGGCCATATTGTTATATGCACACCAAATTTAAAAACAAAATTCATTTTTTCTCTTTTTTATTAGCATACTAAGAGTATATCCCGGTATTTGGCCAACAATTACTATTGGATTGAAATGATAAACATCAGCCTTAGATCCCATCGACATAGATCTAATATTTGTAAAAAAAAGTCATCAAAAAGTGTCTTTATAATCATCATCATCACAAAGACATGTTTTTCAAATATAATTCCAAACACAACAAAAGTAAGTACTGTACAGATTTCATGGTTAAATGCTCTTCATGTGACTCTAAAAACTTGGCATACAAATAAATACAAAAGTAGCTGGTCAAGTTACGCATAACACCAAAAGATATACAAAACTTTGATGTATTCAAAATTCTATTTACCTGCATGCAAGAAAGAACATGATAATTAGTTTGCGATATTTTTTGAAAGAAGTATGTAGTAAAATATGTTCAATATTTTACCCAAAATAAAACATTCTCTTTTTATTTTGGTCATGTAATGCTCAGAACTTTGTAGATATGAATTCCTGCACCAAACAAATTATTAATATATTAATATTTCAATTCAATGAAAGCATGTGGATAAAATATAGTAATTAGTGACATACCCAATTTCATGGATCAACCAAATTAATTGCTTGTGACATGTATTGTAGATCCCATATTTCTGCCGTCGCTGAATGATACCTCTTCCATGTAGAGAAAACAGGCGGTAGTGGACAATCTTTTGACATTAACAGTCTAATGAAGTGATTGTTGTTAATGAACCCAATAAATATTGTCTTTTGCACATCCGGAGGAGCAGAATGTAGAGGCAAGAAAGTGAAAGACTGATATTTCGAATAATGCACAAATGCCACATTATAACAAGACGCGACTACTAAGCCCAAATCTGGAATACTCATCCACTTGTCTGTTGGTGCCGGAACTACACTGCACTCCAAAGACTGTCTTAATTCAGTAAGTCTCGCAATCCCAAATATTTGTGTGTATAAATCTTCATTATGTTGAAATTCCAATGATAAATCAAGTCGGACTTGTAGCCAATTTTCTCCCATGTCCAATGCATGGCTGATTACTCTATACCCACAATGTCCATCACCAGTAACGTTTATGGCATCTAATATGTACTTTGAAATATAATGTGGCATTTCACTGCGGATGCTATCAAGGAATCTCTTGTTATTTGTACCAAATTTTCTTGCAATATTTTTCTTGAGCTTGACATTTTCCTGCATAAGAACGTGCTCAAAAAGAGAGAGATCTCGTTTTGTAGATTTGTACTCACTTCTAATTTTATTCTTGCTCCCTTGTGGCCGGCCTTTCAACTTTAGTGGCATTTGAGGTTCTAATGTTTGGCTTGTAGTTGGATCCAATAATTCACGCACTTTTCTCTTTAGTTCATTCCTTTGAAAAACATCTGCGTTATTATACTTATCTAGTAAACCATCAATGTCCGCTTGTATGTCATTCACTAGCTCTTCTTCTTTCTTTACTTGAAAGTTTTGTTTTGCAAAGGCATCCAATTGAAGTTTTTTCCAATGCTTGTGAATCATCCATTGTGGGAATGGATTGGAGGTGGTTATGTAATTCACTAACTCGTGTGCACAAGGTAGACCAAATGTGTTTCTTACTTTATGTACACAAGTTGTAGCATCATGACACCCAGATTTAACCAATTCTTCTTCTTTTTTGATGATCTCTAAGCCAAAATCTGCAACATAACCAACCAAATCTGTATAGTGCCCCTCTAAAACCCTTGTTTACCTGTATAGCACTTTGACCAAAAGATCTTTTGATCTCCGTGTGTTGTAGGGTGATCATTTGATCAAATGTTTTCCAAATCGTGTTCAAGTTACCGATTGATACTTCAAGAAATTTTTTAAGGTGGCTATGACCGCCTTCAACCCGATTAGTTGATGAGTTACCAAGATGAAAAAATTTGTCTATCCAAGCTGAAACAAATGACTCTTTATAAGGCTCAATCCAAGTTGTGACAACATAGTTGATGACATTTGGGTACTTCTCCGCAAGAGTAAAATGAAATATTGGTGGATGTCACCCCGACAATAGAAAGCAATGGCAACCTGTACCGATTTGTCTTGTACGTACAATCCATGATAAAAATGTCTGAAAACATATTGCTAAGTTGAATTGATGTGGGATGGGCAAAAAATAAACTATCCAATCTGTTGTTAATCATATTAACATGATTGTAACTGACGTACCCTGCTTCAGATATACACTTGTAAAGATATTGAATTGGAGTGGAACCACCCAGTTCCTTTGCAAACATCTTAACCTTCTCATTGTATATTGTTCGCAATACGGTAGAGTTACTAGAATTTCTTTTCTTTAAAGCAGATAGCATCTTTCGTGGCTTAACACCCGCCGCATACATTTCATGAACTATCTTTTGTTCATTAATGTCTAATCTACCTGCAAATGAGTGTGCCTCTAAGTGTACAAAATTATGATTATGAACCCCACTTTTAAGTACAACTTTCCACTCATCCAGAGTTGCATCCTTCTGTCCATGTATGGAGAAAGGACAACCACACCTCTTAGAACTGCTCTTTCTAATGTCCTTTTTAACAAAGCCTTTACTGTATTGATTTACACGATGAAAACCCCCTCTATCACAACCCAACATAATTCTAGGCCTTGCCCTTGCTGTTATAGTATCGGCTCTTTGGATGATAATAACAAACCCTATCTCCTTTGCAATATTACGTGCCCATTCTACCAACTCAACTTTGGTGGGAAACGGTAAGTCTGTAATGAAATGTTTACCAACATCTAATTCAAACGATTGAGAACCCTCTTCCCTACTCAAAATATTTTCATTTACATCCATGACTAACATAAACCTGTTCAAATACGTAGTTTATACAATCACTAATAATCACCATTCTCACATAACATACACCAAAGAAATTATATTACGTTCAAATTAGTAGTTTTATACCTCACTAGAGCTTTCCAAAATGTAATCCTTCAATATTGGAGATGTAATGTTGGAACCGGCTTGCAGCGAACACCAATGGCTAACAGCAATGGCCTATATCTGGAAATACAACAAGCAACAATAATCTTCCGGACAACAATGGCCGAAAACAATAATCTAAGCTATACCCAACAATGGCCGGACAACAATAATCTGTCGGACAACAACTATGGCTGAAAAGCATTAACAACAATAAAAAATAAACAAGAAAAACGAAGCTATACCTGGACAACAATGGCCGAATCCCTATTTTTTTGCCGGAAATGGGGTTGCAGGAGTAACTGAGTATGAAGACGCCGGCTTGAGGATGGAGGCTTCGCAATACGGTTGTTGAAACCAGCAACTGGTCTCTTGAGTTCGGACCCACTGGGGGTGTAGCCGATGCTTATTTCTCCCTCACTAGACTCTCCTGACGGTGGATGCTGGAAACGGAACAGACCCAAGGCTGAAGCGAGGAGGTCCCGCCACACACCCGGAAGATCTTAGAGAGCTTCCCCTCCCAAACCAAAGCTCAACCGGGCACCTTGGAGGGCACTGGCTGCCAACCAAAACTAGCCTAGAGGAGAGGATTCTCTAAAATCGGATCTCCTCCAAGGTGCCCTTAAGGGTCTATTTATAGTTTTCCTAGGCTGGTCTGTAAATAGCCTGAATCCGCCTTTTAATTTTACTAATTGCACCCCTAATTGGTCTGCCAACAGCCTAACTCCGCTGTTCCGAAGGGCTATTTGCAGCCCACCAGGGGTATCCTGGTCATTTTCCCCTCACACCCATTTGGGCGAATGGTCCGTGAGGGCACCATTCGCTGGGCACCCGCCTGTCTGGGCGAATGCTCACGCTTCTGGGCGAGTGGTCCCCTGGCTGGGCGAAGGCTCTCACTTCTGGGCGAGTGGTCCGTGAGGGCACCACTCGCCTAGCGTCTTCTTTCCTCTAGCTTACCTCCGCCATCTTGAGGGCATTTTTACCTCATTTAGCCTGGGCGAGTGACCCGGCGAATGATCCGGACGACCCAGGTTTCGCCAGTTGGCTGGGGGGGGGGGGGGCCCACTCGGCGAATACGGGTTGTACACAATCCCCGCTCTTTACGAGCGGTTCCTACGATCGTAAAGAACAGTCCAACCCTGTATTCGGTGAGTGTCTGCTGACTGGATCCATGAGATTCCGTGGGTCCCACCGCCACCTTATATATATATATCCTCATGTCAGGTTTTCCTGGACCACTCTCTTATCTCGGCTCGGAGTTCCTCCACTTCCCCATGTCTTTCCACAAACCTTCTACGAAACCCCTCTCGCGAGAGATGATCGACCGCCTAGCTGCGGCCCAAGCTGTGACTGCCCCCAGAGCATCCAAATTTGCCCCCTGGCTAATGTCCAAACGGGACCCGAGCGCCCCCTATGTCTCGCGTCGAGCCAAGACGATTCGGCTGAATCGTCAGAGAGGCGAGACTGCTTCGGAGTCTCCGGCGGATACTCCACCGGCGGATACGCTGGCGGATGCCCCTCCGGACCCCGCGGTGCTGGTATGAGGATTCTTCTTGTCTCCATTTGGTTCTTGTCCCTTACCCTGCACTTATTCCGACCATTCGCAGGGGGCTTCGGTACCTGAGGACGGCCATGGGGCCGTTCTGAGCAGTGTGGTGGTGCCACCTCCCGCGGACGAGATACCTCCTCCCGATTCGGATCTTGCTCCTCCGCCTCCTCCTGGAGAGACTGTACCCCAATCTCGTGAGTTGTGAACCTTCTCGCTACCCCTTTTTATGTTGTCGGCTATTAACCACTATCTTTTCGCAGCCCTCAACACTAGCGTCCCGCTGCGGGACTCCATCCCTCCCAGTCCTGCTCAGGTGAACCTTTCTGCCACCGCGAATGAACGGAGGGTCTCCCCTGAGCGAGAGCTGGATCAGCATCTCTGTGCTGATGACCGTGCGGAGGCTCCGACCCCTTATTCACAGCCTTACCGTCCAGGAAAGGGAAAGGTCTTACCTCCCGCCTGGCTGTCTGGGACGCACCAGCATTCGTCTCGTCCTTCGGGTCACCCGGATCCCATCCCAGGTCAGTTCACTCACCCGCCTCTGTTGCACTCGCATACTTTATCACCGCTAATCCTAGTTGCGATTCCGCAGGCTATCGAGAAGCCTCCCCCCTCGACTCCTACTACGAGGGGGGAGAGGGAATGCTCTCGCCTCTCCCTTCCCCTGGGGATCTCGCTGACTTCCTGGGTGATTCCTCGGATCACGCGACCCTGAAGGATCGGATCTCGGAGGTCCTGGGGAAGCTTATCCATATCCAGCGAAACGTCGCCGGTCAGGTGGATGAGGTGCGGCTGGGAGTCACGCGGGAGCTGAAGGACCTTCGACGAAGTCACTCGCATCTTCTCGCGGCGGTGGAGCGGCTGGGGGGTGAAGGAGGGGAGTTGTCTCCCGCAAGGCATGCCGCGCGAGCCCGGGACCAACTCCACCTTGCTTCCCAGGAAATCACCAGTATGCTCGCGCTCTACCGCCCGCGAGCGCCCACGGAAGCTGGGTCGCGAAAGCGAGGTCGATGGGTCTGGGAGGAGATCTGACCTTCCCAACGTCCATCCCTCTTGTTGTTTTCTTTTCTTTCCTTGTGCTGCGAATGTTGAACATTGTTTTTATCTGTAATAATTTTTCTATGCTTTGCGAATGCTTCTTTATTTATCTTTCGTATCTCATAACTCTACTTGGGTTTTGCCGAGTGATAACCTTAAGCCGGATGCTTTTCCTATTTCGTTGCGTAGCCTTGGAATGAATAGACAGTGCATTTGCCATTAATGGGCGAGAGGTACCGGCTCGGGCTTCGAGGCGTCGGGAGGGCGCGATGGCTATCCGCACACCCGAGGTCTCGAAAGTCCAAACGCCGTTTAGTCCCTCTATAAATAGGTCTCTCAACCACCGTATTAAATACCTAACCATCCGCTTTCCTCCCCTGCGCTAGCACTCGCGCTTCTTCCTCGTCTGCTGCTCCTCTTTTCTTCTTCATTCGCAAAAATGGGCGGCGATGCGGAAGGCAGAGCCAAGTGCGCTAGCGCATTCGCCAACCATGTCTTCGATTCCTGCGACCTCTCTGAGGAGGCCTACCTGTCTGCCGTCGCCGACTACGTCCCGCCGGGTTTCGAGGCGCGAAAGCCCAGGCCGGATGAGCGCCTGAATTCCATCTCGCCTTGTGCTCTCGCGATCCCGCTAGAGCACTTCGAGGTGGGGTTTCGCCTCCCGATCTGGCCGGAACTCTGCCAGACGTTCAGATACTATGGGGTCGTGCCCGGCCAGCTCAACCCCAATTCCATCGCGATGCTGGTCGGGTACGCGAGCTACCTGTGAGAAGAGGGGATCGAGTTCTCGCTGCCCATCTTCCGCAAGCTCTATACCTTCCGCTGCACCCATGGTATCTCGTTCTTCTCGGGACAGAGCCCCCTAAAGCACTACGGGCTCCCGAACAAGAACCATGACTGGGTTCGCCGCTTTATTTTCGTAAGCGGGAGCCTAGGGAACACCCTCCTCACGCCGGTGCAGGAGGAGGAGTCAACCTTCCGCCCCCCGACCCTAGGGGGGCACGAGGCCAAACTCCACCAATACATCCTGGAGCACGGGATGGATCTCGTCCATCTCCGGCGGAATGTCAACTCGCTTCCACCTATTCCGCAGGGCGAGGGTAAGTGTTCGAGACTTCATTCGCTTTCGCTTTGTAATTTTTACATCATTCGCTAGAACCGTTCGTTACATTGTACAGGTGTGCGCCATTTCCCTCTCCATCCGCCGCGTCCATCCGGATCTACCCTCGCTCTCGCGCAGGCCGCCGCGGATGCCTGCCGGGAGGAACCTTCTTCCTCCAAGCCCGGCGGGAAGAAGCGCAAGCCAGCGGCGCCGACCCCTTCCACCTCCAAGAAATCAAAAAACCCCCCTTCCGCCAAGGGGAAGGGGATCCTGGGCGAGACCCTCGCGGCGAGTGCTCAGCTCCAAGCGCTGGGGACGAGTGCGCCAGGAGAGACCACCCCTAGCGCGGGACCGTCGTTGCCGCCGCCCCCACTTCCCAGGGACCATCGGAACTTCCCCAGCGGCGAGAAGTACATGGACCCCTCGGGGGCTCCCTTGGTCAAGTGGGACCGGAATGCTAACCGGGTCTCGCTCTCCACCCTCCATCCGTCGTGGATAGAGAGCGATCTCGCCAGCGGGGAGGCTTACGCCATCGCGTATGCCCTCTATGGCCGAGAAGACGCCGAAGTTTATGATGCCGAGACGACCCAGATTCTCGCGCATGAGAGTGCCAGGGCCATGCTGCGGGCGCTCGAGCTCGCGCACATGTCTTCGCGCTGGAGCATCAAATTGGCGCGGGACTTGGCGGCGGTTGAGGAGTCCCGGTCCGTTGCTTCTGCTGAGGCGATGGAGCTTAGGACCAAGCTGACGGCTGCGGAGACCCTTCTCGCCAACCGTCCTGTCGCAGAGGTATGTGTGCTTTCGCCTTTCTCGCGAATGACTTGCTGCCGAGTGACGACTTTATTCTTACTAACCCTTGTTATCGTTAATTTCAGGATACCACGGCTGCCGAGATGCTCCGTGCTCGGGTGGCCGTCCTTGAGGATGAAATCCGCCTGGCCAAAGCCGAGGTCCAGCGATTGCGAGAGGCCGGTGCGTCAGCACTCGACCCGGGGAGCGGGGGCCATTTTTATCCCCATCACGAGTTGGAGCAGCTGATGCAAGAGAATGCGCAGAATGCCGTCAAGCATGCGCTGCAGGTGCTGAGGCGAGCGGGATACCTGAAGGTGGAGGCCGAACGCCTTTCCGCTCGTCAGGTCGTCCCCGAGCTGTATATCCCGATTCCCTTTCCCGAGGATGACCACGTCGAGCCGCGAGAAGATGCCCTCGTTCCAGATTCTGACGAGAGCGGCGGATCTTCAAGCGAGAAATCTGTGGATCCTTGAGAAGGGCTTTTTGTATTTCCTCTTTTTGCAGTTATACTTTTGATTGTAATCTCGAACCGGCGAGTGCTTGTAAAAGATGTACTTCATTGATTACACTGTGCATTATTCTCAGCTTTTTCCTCAATCGCTGCCATACCACGTTCGGCTCATTAGGACGTCGATTCTTCTTATTCGCTGCCACGTCTCGCTAGGCTCGTTAGGACGTCGATCCTTCTTATTCGCTGCCACGTCTCGCTAGGCTCGTTAGGACGTCGATCCTTCTTATTCGCTGCCACGTCTCGCTAGGCTCATTAGGACGTCGATTCTTCTTATTCGCTTCCACGTCTCGCTAGGCTCATTAGGACGTCGATTCTTCTTATTCGCTGCCACGTCTCGCTAGGCTCATTAGGACGCCGGGTCGTGACGTGACTGTCTTGGCTACCCCGCGAATGTTCGAAGATGACTTAGGTCGGTCGCTCCCCTTCGATCTCTCGCTACCAAGTGAACCTTACCATTCGCGTATCACGGGGTTTCGCTGAAGTAGTCAAGAGAGTGGGGTGTGATCCTCTCTCCGGCGCGTGGTCTATGCGAATGCTCTTGAGATCATCTCTTGAGAATTGAGAGACAACCACCGAGTGAGCCTTCGGACCTGCCAGCTAGATGAGAGCCTGGACAGCGGGTCTGCTCGGGGCCAACCTCTGGAACATAGAACCTGCCACCGAGTGAGCCTTCGGACCTGCCAGCTAGATGAGAGCCTGGACAGCGGGTCTGCTCGGGGCCAACCTCTGGAACATAGAACCTCCCCCCGAGTGAGCCTTCGGACCTGCCAGCTAGATGAGAGCCTGGACAGCGGGTCTGCTCGGGGCCAACCTCTGGAACATAGAACCTGCCACCGAGTGAGCCTTCGGACCTGCCAGCTGGATGAGAGCCTGGACAGCGGGTCTGCTCGGGGCCAACCTCTGGAACATAGAACCTGCCACCGAGTGAGCCTTCGAACCTGCCAGCTAGATGAGAGCCTGGACAGCGGGTCTGCTCGGGGCCAACCTCTGGAACATAGAACCTGCCACCGAGTGAGCCTTCAGACCTGCCAGCTAGATGAGAGCCTGGATAGCGGGTCTGCTCGGGGCCAACCTCTGGAACATAGAACCTGCCACCGAGTTAGCCTTCGGACCTGCCAGCTAGATGAGAGCCTGGACAGCGGGTCTGCTCGGGGCCAACCTCTGGAACATAGAACCTGCCACCGAGTGAGCCTTCGGACCTGCCAGCTGGATGAGAGCCTGGACAGCGGGTCTGCTCGGGGCCAACCTCTGGAACATAGAACCTGCCACCGAGTGAGCCTTCGGACCTGCCAGCTAGATGAGAGCCTGGACAGCGGGTCTGCTCGGGGCCAACCTCTGGAACATAGAACCTGCCACCGAGTGAGCCTTCGGACCTGCCAGCTGGATGAGAGCCTGGACAGCGGGTCTGCTCGGGGCCAACCTCTGGAACATAGAACCTGCCACCGAGTGAGCCTTCGGACCTGCCAGCTAGATGAGAGCCTGGACAGCGGGTCTGCTCGGGGCCAACCTCTGGAACATAGAACCTGCCACCGAGTGAGCCTTCGGACCTGCCAGCTAGATGAGAGCCTGGACAGCGGGTCTGCTCGGGGCCAACCTCTGGAACATCCAGGGTCTCTCTTGCGAGCTGTAGCATCATTTTCATACACATAGTTTAAACAAAATGCTTTTATTCAAAAAACATCATTATTACATGGTACTAAGGAAAAAAGCGTTTAAGGTCGTCGCCACTCCATGTGTGGCTGAGGAGCTGGCCCTCCGCATTCTGAAGGCGATACCCCCCAGACTTTAGTGCTTCTTCCACGACATAGGGGCCTTCCCAGTTGGGGTTAAGTTTTCCCACCGCGGCAGATCTCCCCGCCGCGTCGACCTTCTTGAGTACCAGATCTCCCTTCTCGAACTGCTTGATCCTGACGTGCCAGTCAAAATACTTGGTCATCCGCCGCTTGACCTCTTCTTGATGGATGGCTGCTCGATCCCGAGCTTCTTCGATGAGGTCGAGGGAGAGCCGTAACTCCTCCTCGTTCTCGGCTCTCCAATTTTCCTCTCCATTTGCGGCGACCGCGACCCGTGGTGTTGTAATCTCGAACTCTATGGGGATGACCGCCTCGCAGCCGTGAGAGAGCCTGAAAGGGGTCTCTCCCGTGGCGGTGTTGGGGGTGGTTCTTAAAGCCCATAGGACCGAGGGGAGCTGTTCCACCCAATTGCCTTTGAGATTTTCCACCTTCTTCTTGAGCAAGTTCACGATGACCTTGTTCGCTGCCTCTACCTGCCCGTTGCTCCTGGGATGGTGGACGGACGCAAACCTAAGGTCTATCCCGAGCTGGCCACAGAAGCTGATGAATTCCTCGCTTGCGAACTGCGGTCCATTATCCGTGACTATGGCCTGCGGAAGCCCATGTCGACAAATGATCTCCCCCCATACGAAGTTGCGGATTACCTGGGAGGTGACCTTAGCCAACGCCTTGACCTCCGGCCACTTTGTGAAGTAGTCAATCATGACTAGGAGAAATCTCCTCTGCCCACTAGCCTGGGGGAAGGGTCCTACCAGATCCATTCCCCATATGGCGAATGGCCAGGGTGCCGTGATACTCTTCAGCCTCTGAGCTGGCATGAGCTGAAGCGGGGCGAACATTTGGCACTTCTGGCATCTCTTGGCGAAGGCTGCCGCGTCTTTGCTTAGGGTTGGCCAGAAGTACCCCTGCCTTACTATTCTTGCCTCCAGCATCCTGCTCCCCGAGTGGCTGCCGCACTCGCCGGAGTGGACTTCTTCCAAGATCCTTGGGACCTCTTCCTCCGAGATGCATCGGGCCAGGAGGCCCGAGAGGGTCTTCCGATACAAGTCACCCTCATGGAGCACGTAGTAGGCAGACTTATACCGGAAGCGCCTCTGGTCCGGAACTTCTTCCGGAAATTTTCCCGTTGCCAGGAAGGTGACGAAGGGATCCTTCCAGGAGGGCCGTTGTTCTACTTCCATGAGCTCTCCCTCTTCAATCGAAGGACGGAATAGGTCCGTCAGGGTTCCTCCGGCTCGAGGACCAGATTTTGCCAACCGATCTGCCGGGGTGCTCTCCTCTCGAGGGACATGCCGGATGGAGAAAGTTTTGAACGTCCCCACGAGACCTTTGACTTTTGCTAAATACTTCATGAGCACATGTTCCCTTGTTTCGAACTCTCCCCTTATCTGAGAAGCTATTATCATGGAATCCGTGAGTACCTCCACGTCATGGACCCCGAGCTCCCGGGCCAACCGCAGGCCGGCGATCACAGCCTCATACTCCGCCTGGTTGTTGGTGATTGGGAAGTGTATCACTAGCGTCTGCTCTATCTTTACTCCGTGGGGACTCTCCAGCACCACCCCTCCTCCGAGAGAGTTCTTGCCCGAAGCCCCGTCCACCAGCAGCTTCCATGGAACGTGACGAGGGGCTCCGTCTTCTCTCAACTCGGCCACGAAGTCTGTCATGAAATCAGCCACCACCTGCGCCTTCATAGATAATCGAGGGACAAAGGTAATGTTGAATTCACTTAGCTCGATCGACCATTTTGCGAGTCTTCCCGAGTGCTCCACTCCTTCGAAGATCTGGCGGAGTGGATGGTCCGTCACTACTTGGATCGAATGAGCCTGGAAGTATGGCCTGAGCTTCCTTGCTGCGATGACCAGGGCAAAGGCCAACTTCTCTAAAATTGGATACCTGAGCTCCGCTTCCCTCAGGACCCTGCTTACGTAGTAGACTGGCAGCTGCTTCTTTCCTTCCTCTCGAACCAGGACGGAGCTTACGGCCTCCGCCCCGACCCCGAGATATAAATGTAGATCCTCCCCCTCTTTGGGACTTTGCAGTAGCGGAGCCTTGGTGAGTTGGCTCTTCAAGGCCTGAAAGGCCTCCTCGCATTCTCTCGTCCACTCAAACTTCCGATTGCCTCGTAGCGCTTTGAAGAAGGGGGAGCATTTTTCCCCTGCCCGGGATAGAAACCTGTTCAGCCCGGCGAGTCTTCCGGTCAAGCGCTGAACTTCCTTGGCGTTCCGTGGCGACCCCAGCTCCATTATAGCCCTAACCTTGTCCGGGTTAGGTTCTACCCCCCAGGGGGTGAGAAGGTGCCCGAGGAACTTCCATTTGCTGGCCCCGAACACACACTTCAGGGGGTTCAGGCGCATCTTGTACTTGCGTAGGGTGGCGAAGGTCTCCTCGAGGTCCTGGATGTGAGAGCTCACACACTTGCTCTTTATCATAAGGTCATCCACGTAGACCTCCAGGTTCCTTCCCCTTTGCTTCTTAAATACCCGATCCATCATCTTCTGGTAGGTTGCTCCTGCATTTTTTAGCCCGAAGGGCATCATCTTATAGCAGTAGCATCCCTCCCTGGTGATGAACGAGACATCTTTGACGTCCGGGGGGTGCATTCTTATTTGGTGATAACCTGAAAAAGCATCCAAAAAACTCATCACAGAAAAACCGACGGCTGAGTCAACCAGCGCGTCGATCCGAGGCAAGGGATAACAATCCTTAGGACAGGCCTTATTTAACAATGAAAAGTCCACACACATACGCCAGCGGCCATCGGCCTTTTTTACCATTACGACATTGGAGACCCAGCCTGGATACTGGATCTCCGTTACAAAACCTGCCTCGAGGAGTTTCGCCACCTCCTCGCGGATCGGTCCTTCGAGCTTGTCAGCTATAGCCCTTCTCTTCTGCCGGATGGGGCGGGCTTCTGGATCGAGGTTGAGACGATGGCAAGCCACGTCCGCCTCGATGCCTGGCATGTCCGCTGCGCTCCACGCGAAGATGTCCATGTTCTTCTGGATGCACTCCAGCATCCTTCTCTGGTCCTCCGGGCCGAGGCCCCCGCTGATCCGCACCTTCTCCACCCTTCCTGCCTGGGTGGTAACCTCCATCTCTATTACCTCTTCTGCCGGCTCGAGCCGGGCTGGCTCTTCCCACTGGCCCTTTGCTTCTCTCCCCTCCTCCCGGGCCTTTTCCCCTGCAGCTGCTTCCGCCTCCATCGGCTCGACCTCCTGCTCCTCACGAGCAACCTCCAACACCTCGACCTCCTGCTCCTCACGAGCAACCTCCAACACCTCGACCTCCTGCTCCTCACGAGCAACCTCCAACACCTCGACCTCCTGCTCCTCACGAGCAACCTCCATCAACTCCTCTCGGGCATCGCCCTCTCCCCCTTCTTCTGCCTTCTCCTCTTCCTCTCCTGGCCCCTCCGGCCTCACCAGCTCTTCATCCATCTTTTCGGCATCCGCCATCCATGAAATGGTGTTGACGGCAGTCACGTAGCACTGCCTCGCCACCTTAGCATCTCCTCGGATGCGGATCTGGACTCCTCCACTATGGAGCTTTAAGCACTGATGGTACGATGAGGGCACGCACCGGAAGGCGCTGATGAGGGGTCTTCCGAAGATGGCGTTATAGCTGCTCGGAGCGTCCACGATGACGAACCGGCAGTTTCTTGGGACTCCTCCTAGCGTCATCTGGAGACCTACGCCTCCCTCGACCTCCTTCCTCTCTCCCGAGAAACCAAACAGTGGTCCGTCGGAGGCCTGCACTCTCTTCTTCTCTACCTCCATCGCGTCGAAAGCTTTTTTGAAGATCACATTCACCGAGCTCCCGTTGTCCACCAGGATCCGAGAGACCTTGAAGTTTTCTATTGCCGTCTGGATCACCAGGGCGTCGCAGAATGGGTCTTCGTAGTCTGGCATATCTTCTGAGGAGAAGGTGAGCTTCTCGGAGGGGGGTGGGGTCTGGGAGGTCGACGCGACGTCCCTTCGGAACATGGCCTGGAAGCTTCTCTTGCGAGAGGCCTCTATCCCAACCCCACCGTGAATCACCCCGATTCCCCCCCTGGTTCCTGTATCTGCCCTATCCTCACACCGGTCCTCTTCTGCCTCTGGAAGCACTTCCTCAATTCTGGCATGCGGCCGCCGCGGCTGTCCTCTTTCCCTCATTTCCAAGAACTCTGGGCAGGTGGCGATCACGTGAGCTTCTTCCTGATGAAAATCACAGTAAGGCAACGCCACCCTGTCCTCTCTTCCAGCTCTTCCTCTTCCTCCTCTTGCTCCTCTACCTCTTCTCCCTCGGCCTACCGCCATGGCTTGCTCCCTCGGGGGGTTAGGGGGTCTGGGACCCTGCCTCCATCCCTGATTCACTCCTCCTGCCTCCCTTCCTTGGTACCTCTCATCCTGACCTCGCGCGGGTCCTTCCTGGTTCCTCCAGCCCAACCTGTTGTTGGGTTCTTGGTTCCTCCAAACCCGAGGTGGTCTTTCGAACCCCTGGCCCCTGGGCTCCTCTCGCCTTCTTCCTTCTGGTTGCCTCGCCTCGGGCTCGCTCATCTTTGCCAACCTTTTATAGAATTCGGGATTGGCTGCCTCCCCTTCAATCTCCTCCGCGGCTCTCTCCATCAACTCCTCGAAGGATACAGGAGGTCTTCTCTTCAGGTCCATCTTGAAGAACCCCTCTCGCAGCCCTACGATGAATGCCATCTGGAGGGCGAATCCCGACACCTCCTGCACTAGGTGTATCTCCTCTTGGAACCTGTCCACGTACTTAGCCAGGGATTCCCCCTCCCTCTGTCTGATCTTGAAGAGAGCCTCCGCATCCTTCTTCCTCTTCTTTGACGTCGAGAAACGCAATCGGAAGCTTCGGCGCAGATCATCGAACGCATAGATGGAACCTGTGGGAAGTTGATGGAACCAGTCTCTTGCTTTCTCCTTCAGGGTGGTCGCGAAGAGTCGGCATTGGAAAGAATCCGACATGGGGAGGATTGAAGTCATGTCCTCGAACCACTGCAGGTGCACAACTGGATCCTCCTTGCCGGTGTAGTAGGACATCTCCGGCCCACGAAACCCTTCTGGCACTGGGGCCGAGAGGATCATCTCGCAAAAGGGGCTCCCTTCCCCTGCTCGGCGAGTGGTCCTCTCGCGCGGGACCAACTCACACACCTCAGCACTCGCCGGACTGCTGAACAGCTGCCGTCCGGGGAGGTCTCGCGCACTTCCTTCTGCTGGCACCTCCTTCCCCGGCCGCTGCCCCGGTGCGTTCTCGCCAATCTACAAAGGCGGGACCACTGGGACCACCGGGGTCTCGCACTCTGTCCTTGCTGCGAGAACCGTCTGCAGGACCTCTCGCTTGAACTTCTCAAACATCTCCAGCCACTCGCCTGCCGCTGGTGGCTGCGAGTGACCTGAGTCAGAACCATTTCCTCCATCCCCTGTCATCGAAACCAGCTTGGGATTTTCTTTCACCGGCTACGGTCCACGCTCACCGCACCAAAAATGTTGAAACCAGCAACTGGTCTCTTGAGTTCGGACCCACTGGGGGTGTAGCCGATGCTTATTTCTCCCTCACTAGACTCTCCTGACGGTGGATGCTGGAAACGGAACAGACCCAAGGCTGAAGCGAGGAGGTCCCGCCATACACCCGGAAGATCTTAGAGAGCTTCCCCTCCCAAACTAAAGCTCAACCGGGCACCTTGGAGGGCACTGGCTGCCAACCAAAACTAGCCTAGAGGAGAGGATTCTCTAAAATCGGATCTCCTCCAAGGTGCCCTTAAGGGTCTATTTATAGTTTTCCTAGGCTGGTCTGTGAATAGCCTGAATCCGCCTTTTAATTTTACTAATTGCACCCCTAATTGGTCTGCCAACAGCCTAACTCCGCTGTTCCGAAGGGCTATTTGCAGCCCACCAGGGGTATCCTGGTCATTTTCCCCTCACACCCATTTGGGCGAATGGTCCGTGAGGGCACCATTCGCTGGGCACCCGCCTGTCTGGGCGAATGCTCACGCTTCTGGGCGAGTGGTCCCCTGGCTGGGCGAAGGCTCTCACTTCTGGGCGAGTGGTCCGTGAGGGCACCACTCGCCTAGCGTCTTCTTTCCTCTAGCTTACCTCCGCCATCTTGAGGGCATTTTTACCTCATTTAGCCTGGGCGAGTGACCCGGCGAATGATCCGGACGACCCAGGTTTCGCCAGTTGGCTGGGGGGGCCCACTCGGCGAAGGTAAGCGAGACCACCGCCAGGGGCGCTGCCCCTTGGACCCCGTAACTGTCACGACCCGCATTTTCTCAGGAATTAAGAATATCAGAGGAAGAGAAAATACGTGTCATGATGCCACGTCATGCAGGAGACAACTGCAGACGCTCAGGCGGTAACCTCTTACTTGATAGTTGAAAACATGATTTCACGATAATCATTATTTGAAATCATTTATTAGGGTTTAGAGTCAGAACTGTGTCTCTCAGTTCGTGGATCAACTAGTCCACAGAGAAAATTATATATGTAACTGCAGCGGAAAACACTTGATTTAGTTCATTTAAGGTCCTATATGCACGTGAAGGCAGGACATAAAGTAGATAATATGCACTTAACTAGGCGTAGTATAAGTATAGAAAATATCTTTAGGTGACTTTAAAACTAAGGGTTTTAGTTAAAAATGATGAGATGAAGATGAATGAAAAGCCATTTTATCACTATAATGCACCTAGTCATAAATCATTCCCAGAGAGTAAGGTATCAGATCTAAAAGCAGTGGCATAAACTGGTAAGTAAACTATGAAGTATCAAAGAGGCACAATGAGCGTCAATAAGCTGACACTAACCCATTGGCCCAAACTAGCATGTCTGAACACAAGGAAAAACAAACAACAACAACTACTACTACCTCGCAGCAACGGGGTAAACAGCAGCTAAAAACTCCCGAAGACTTCGGGCTACTCCACTAACCGCTACGGCTCTGGACCTGAGGCATTCAATAAACAAGAACGCCTCAGCAAGGGAATTGCAAGTGGCAAGAAAATAAGGAAAAGACAAGCAATAAAGGCGTACGGGGTACCAACCCAAGCCTGATTCACTGAAAAAGAAGCTCTGAAACAAGGAGCTAAGCAAAGAACCAAGTGCAACCAAATATCATAAGTAGGAGCAAGTATAAATTAATTATCTTGTAAATTTTGCATACATGAGACTGATCAGCTCAAATAAACGGGTGCGGTTTCTTACCTCCGCAACCCAAGCCCAAATCCAGGTGGGGGTACTTCTAGACCCAACCACCCAAACACGGCCCACAGGAACACAGGCAACGCCTGCTGATCACGTCCTTGTAATGGCCACCGTGCAAGCTAAAAGCATATATTCATTTTAATTAAATCATTAAGACACGGGACGAAGCCCGAGAAATAATCAACAGGGATACCCTAAGAGATAGGGTCAAAGCAAGGCACACACCGATCAAGATGAATCACAAGCGAAACCAACGATTTGCAAGATCACATCAGGTTTAGAATTTTGATAGGAGGTAAACATGATCAAAGACGCAATGCAGTTATTAGCAACATCACCGCATACTGCTAACATCACAAATACTAGGAAGAAACACCCTAAGGATAGGGTCACCATGAGATAACTGCTAATCAAACGATTCATAAGGGGAGACTCGGAGTCATTGAACCAAAAAGGCAAAGGGGTTCAAGATCGAGGGATTCACGATCAAGGACACCCAAGAGACTTGGGCAAAACTCCTTGTACCCTTGTAAGAGGCACAAGGTTTCAAAAAGGAGGAGGAGTAATCAGAGGCATAAATCATGACGAATCATAAGAGTAAACTCAAACGTTAACAGACCACAACGAGTAAAAGAATTCAAGCAAAAGGGATTCAAGATCAGGAGCACCGAAGGGATACTGGCAACATCCTTGTGCGCCTGAGAGGACACAAGATTTAAACATGAGAATCGCAACGAAATCACATGCGCTCCTGGCGGGGTTCCAAGGGGCCGCGCCCCTGGCGGGGTCTTAGGGGCAGAGCCCCTAACGGGGTCCAAGGGGCAGCGCCCCTGGCGGTGGTTTGCCTATGGTTTTATCTAAGGTTTATCTAGGAGTTCATCTGGGGGTTTATCAAGGAGTTCGTCTATAGGTTTATCTATGAGTTCATCTAGAGGTTCTTCTAGGAGTTCATCTAGGGTTTTATCCAGGGGTTCATCTATGGTTTTATCTAGGGATCTATGGGTTTATTTAGGTATTATCTATGGGTTCATTTAGGGGTGTATCTAAGGTTCATCTATGGGTTTATCTAAGGATTTATTGAGGTTTATCTATGGATTTATTAAGGTTTATCTAAGGGTTAATCTAGGGGTTCATCTAGAGGTTTATCTAGAGGTTTATTTAGGGATTCCTCTAGGCAAGGGGCTCTTCTAGGGGTTTATCTAGTGGTTTCTATGGGTTCATCTAGAGGTTCATCTAAGGGTTCATCCAAGGGTTCATCTAGGGGTTCATCTAGGGGTTCATCTAGGGGTTTACTTAGGGGTTTATATAGGGGTTTATCTAGGTGTTTCTCTAAGGATTTATCTAGGGGTTCATTGAGGTTTATCTTGGGGTTTATCTAAATATTCATCTGGGAGTTTATCTAAGGATTCATCTAGGTGTTTATTTAGGGGTTTATCTAAGGGTTCATCTAGAGGTTTACATAAGGGTTCTCTAAGGATTTATTTAGTGGTTTATTTATGGGTTTATCTAGCGGTTCATCTAAAGGTTTATCTATGGGCTACTTTAAGGATTTATTTAGGTGTTTGTTTAGGGGTTTATGTAATGGTTTATCTAGTGTTTCATCTAGGGGTTCATATATGGTTTAATCTAAGGGTTAATTTATGGGATTTTATCTAGGGGTTCATTGAGGTTTATATAATAGTTCATCTGGGGGTTCCTCTAAGGGTTCATCTAGGGTTTCATCTATTGGTTTATATAGGGGTTCATTGAAGTTTATCTAGGGGTCCTCAAAGGATTTATCTAAGGGTTCCTATGGGTTTTATATGGGTTCATTGAGGTTCATCTAGAGGTTCATCTAGGGGTTCATCTAGGTGTTCACCCATGTGTTTATCTATGGGTCATCTAAGGTTCATCTAGGGGTTTATCTAGGGTTTTATTTAGGGGTTCCTATAGTGGTTTATCTAGGGGTTCATCTTGGGGTTCTTCAAAGGATTTATCTAGTGGATTGTCTAGGGATTTATCTAGGAGTTCATCTAGGGGTATATCTAGAAAGAGTTCATCTAGAAGTTCATCTAGGGGTTTATCTAAGGGTTCATTTAAGAGTTGATTTAGGTGTTTATCTAAGGGCTCAACTAGGGGTTTATCTAGGAGTTCCTCTAAGAATTTATCTAGGGTTCATCTATTGGTTTATCTAGCTTTTCATCTAGGAGTTTATGTATGGTTTATCTAGAGGTTCATTTAGGGGTTCATTTTGGGGTTTATCTAGGAGATCATCTAAGATTTATCTACAAGCGTTCATTGATGTTAATCTATGGGTTCCTATAGGATTTCATCTAAGGATTCTCTAGAGGTTCATCTAGGGGTTCATATAGGGGTTTATATATGGTTTCATCTAGAGGTTCTCCTAGGGGTTCATCTAGAGGTTTACTTTGCATTTTATCAATGTGTTCCTTTAAGGATTTATCTAGGACTAATTGAGGTTTATCAATGGGTCCGTCTAGGGGTTTATTTAGAGGTTCATCTAGAAGTTTATCTAGGTATTCATCTAGGGGTTTATTTAGGGGTTTACCTAAGGTTCATCTAGAGGTTTATCTAAGGGTTTCTCTAAGGATTTATCTAGAAGTTTATTTAGAGTTTTATGTAGGGGTTTATCTAGAGGTTCATCTAGGGGTTTGTCTAGGGGTTCCTCTAAGTATTAATCTAGGGGTTCATTGAGGTTTATATAGGGGTTCATTTAGGGTTCTTATAAGTGTTCATCTAAGAATTTATCTAGGGGTTCATTTAGGGTTCTTATAAGTGTTCATCTAAGAATTTATCTAGGGGTTCATTTAGGGTTCTTATAAGTGTTCATCTAGGGATTTATCTAGGGGTGAGGTTTATCAAGGGGTTCCTCTAAGAATTTATCTAGAGGTTCTTATAGGGTTTTATAAGGGTTCATTAAGGTTCATCTATGGGTTCATCTAGGGGGTTCATCTAGGGGTTCATCTAGGGGTTCATCTAAGGGTTCATTTATGGGTTTATCTATGGGTTAATCTAAGGGTTTATCTAAGAGTTCTTCTAGGTGGTCATCTAAGGTTCATCTAGGGGTTTATCTAGGAGTTCATCAAGGGGTTTTTCTAGGGTTTTATCTATGGGTTGCTATAGTAGTTTATCTATGGGTTTCTCTATAGGTTCATCTAGGGGTTCTTCTAAGGATCTATCTAATAGTTTGCTTAGTGATTTATCTAAGGTTTATTTAGGAGTTCATCTAGGTATTTATCTAGGAGTTCATCTAGGGTTTCATCTAGATATTTATCTAGGGATTCATCAAAGGGTTTATAAAAGGGGTTCATATAAGGGTTTGTCTATGAGTTCATCTAGGGGTTTATCTGGAGGTTTAGCTAGCAGTTCATTTAGAGAAACTCTTCGATGAACACCCAAATAAACCCCCAGATGAACCCCTAGATAAATACCTAGATAAACACCT
Source organism: Dactylorhiza incarnata (assembly GCA_033032865.1). Classification (NCBI taxonomy): domain Eukaryota; kingdom Viridiplantae; phylum Streptophyta; class Magnoliopsida; order Asparagales; family Orchidaceae; genus Dactylorhiza; species Dactylorhiza incarnata. The sequence continues at coordinate 484,415 of JAWHQI010000390.1, forward strand.
GGTTAATCCAATAGATAAATCCATAGAGGAACCCCTATAGGAACCCCTTGGTTAACCCCTAGATGAACCCCTTAATGAACCCCTATATAAACCCCAACATAAACCTGTAGATGAACACCTAGATGAACCCATAGATGGACTTCTAGATAAACCTCAAGATAAACCCCTAAAACCTCTTAGACAAACCCCTAGATAAAATATCTTAGATGAACCCTTATATAAACCTCTAAATGAACCCCTAAATGAAGCCCCTTGTGAACCCCTAGATAAACATCTAGATAAACCCCTAGGTGAACCACTAGATGAACCCCTAAATAAACCTCTAGATGAACCCCTAGATGGGTTCATCTAGTGCTTTATCTATGAGTTCATATATGGGTTTATCTAAAAGTTCATTTAGGGGTTCATCTAGGGGTTCATTTAGTGGTTCATCTAGGAGTTCATATATTGGTTCATCTAAGGGGTTTATCTAAGAGTTTATTTAGCTTTTCATCTAGGGGTTTTCTAGGTTTTCATCTAGGATTTATCTAGGTGCTTGTCTAGGGGATTCATCTAAGAGTTTATCTAGGGGGTTCATCTAGGGTTTCATATAGGGGTTCATCTACGGGTTTATCTAGATGTTCATCTAGGTGTTTAAATAAAGGTTCATCTAGGGGTTCATCTTAGGTTAATTTAGGAGTCTATTTAGGGGTATATCTAGAAGAACCAATATGGTTTCATCTAGGCGTTTATTTAGGAGTTCTTCTAGGGGTTCATCTAAGGGTTCATTAAGGGGGTAACACATAAAGTTCATCTATGGGTTCTGTTGAAATTGGCAACCGGTCTCTAGAGTTCGGACCCACTTGGGGGTGTAGCCCGTGCCTACTTCTCCCTCACCGAACTCTCCTGACTTTGGATGGAAAATCTGGAACAGACCCAAGGCTGTAGCAAGGAGGTCCCGCCACACACCCGGAAGATCTCAGAGAGCTTCCCCTCCCAAACCAATGCTCAGCCGGGCACCTTGGAGGGCACTAGCAGCCAACTCCGAAAATTGCCTGGAGGAGAGAGCTCAAAAAGATCTGATCTCCTCCAAGGTGCCCTTAAAGGTCTATTTATAGATTCTCTAGTCCTGGACTGCAAATAACGTAAATCCGCCTTTTGGTTTTACTAATTGCATCCCAAACTGGTCTGCTAACAACCTAACTCCGCTATTCTGGAGGGCTATTAGCAGCCCACAAGGGGCATTTTGATAATTTCCCCTTACAGACTTCTAGGCGAGTGGTCCGTGAAGGCACCACTTGCCAGGCTCCTTGCCCACCATAATTCACTGGGAGAATGGCTCATGAGGACACCATTCGCCAGGCGCTCGACTCGCTGGACGGGCGAGACCTTGGGAACCCGCTCTCGCCTATCTGCCTTGACACCATGCGAGTGGCCTGTGAGTGGGGCCTCACTCTCCCTGGGGCCCCTGAACTCCAATTTTGCACCTTGCCCCCCACAGGGTCTTGGGGACCCACTCGGCGAATACGGGGTTGTACACAATCCCCGCTCTTTGCGAGCGAGGCCTACGCTCGGAAAGAAGAGTCCAACCCCAATATTCGGCGAGTGCCTTGCTAACCTGGAGGGAATCTTCTTGGTGGGGCCCTCCACTTAGCTATAAATACGGCCCCAGTTGTTGCCTTCAGATTGCCCATCTTCTAATCACTGTTCCTCATTTTCTCCCTCGGAGCACTTGTCATGTCGTTCATGAAGCTGACGCCACGACCCCTTTCGGAAGGAATGATGGCTCGCCTTGCCGCCGCCCAGGGAGGGACCGCTCCCAAGACCACTCGATACACCCCTTGGCTCTCGTCAGCGAGAGACCCCTCCAAGCCTTGCAGGCTGAAGAAGGCCAAGACGGTCCGGCGAGACCGGGCGGAGGGAGTCTGCGTCTGAAACTCCCCCCTCTCTAACATTCCTCCTGGCAATACCAATGAGGTAAAGCGATTCATCTTGCTTTCGAGGTCGATTATGATGACGCCACTGACCTCCGCTTCTTTTGCCACTCGCAGGATCTGCCGGCGACCGAGGGTGCCCCTGGGCTCAACCAGGCGAGTGCTGCCATTCCTCCACCTGCTCTTGAGAATGCCCCTCCGCTCCAGGAGTCCACCCCTCCCGGTACTTCTGGCGAGATCCTGTCCGTTCCTGGTAAGACTTCCATTGCTTTCTCGCTGCCCTTTCTTCTTTCGCAATTCTTCTGACATGGGTTTCAGCATCCCCTACCTTTGGGACCACGGGGTTGCCTCCTCCCTCGCGCAATTCCCCTGTTCCAAATGTCACTAAAATCCCCCTTCTCCGGAGCAGGAACGCCCGACGAGGAAGAGTCCCGGGCCCAACTCTCCTGCTGCGGACCTGGCCATCACTTCCGCCGCGGCCGACCAGACGCACCGCCCTGGGAAAGGGAAATCTCTCCACCCCCCAAGCCAACCATTCGCAGGGCAGCCTAGCACATCTCGCCAGTCTCTCATCGAAGAATACATACCCAGTCAGTTGTCTTCTCCCGCAGAACTCACTGCTTGTACCTGAGAGAGGACTAACCGCCAGATCCCACTTACCGACCCTTTAGAGGAGGAGGGGCTGATCTCGCCACCTCCTCCCCCTGCGAAATCTCTGAATTTCTTGACAACCATGAGGATGCTCGTGCTATGAAGGAACGGATGACAGAGCTTTTCGGCAAGCTGATCTGGATGCAGCGCGATCAAGCCAACCTGAAAGGAGGAGCACCGGGCGACCTTCGAGCGTCGGATAAGCGTCCTCGAGTGAGACTACAAGTACCTGGTCGGGGAGATGGAGCGCCAGGGTGGAGGGTGCGAGGAGACTTCGCCTGGGAGACACATTGCGCGGGCTAGGGATCAGATGCGCTTGATTAGTCAAGAGCTGACAGCGGTTAACGCATTTCACTACCCGCGAGTGCCTCCAAGGACAGGGAGGGGAGGCTGGGGTCAATGGCGGTGAGATCAATACTAAGCCTACCGGCTCTCGCTCCCTGCGTTCTCCTGTACCCCTGCTATTTCTTTTTTATTTCCTTTTCCTTTTCGTACAGGACCAAGGCGAAACCTTTTGCGCCTCGCGAACTATTGCTTGATTGTGTGTCTATATATATATATATATATATATATCTCGCTTTTTGCTATTTTTCTGAATGTCGTCTTGCGAGTGTATTCGCTCTTGTTGTGCTATTTGATTTGCATTTGCAAGAAGGGTCTCGTGTACCGCTTTCGCCTTTTGTAAGTGGATGGGTTCAGGTGGGTGGTTCAGACCCCGAGGCGCTAGGAGGTCGCGGCAGCTATCCACACCCCACGCGCAAATGATTTCAATCATTTTCCACTTTTTTTTATAAATAGTTAGTCCAACGACCGTCATTATTATGCTTTCATCTCTCTCTTCTCTTTTACTCTCGCAATACCACTCGCCCTTCTCTCTAGATCCTTCACAAGATTACCCCACCCCTAAACGATGCCGAAAGAACCTGATGGTAGGGCTAACTGCGCCCAAGCTTTTGCCAAGCGAGACTTCGAGACCTGCGACCTCTCGGAGGCGGATTTCAACCAGGCCATTGCGGATTTCTTCCCGCCGGGTTTCGTCGGGCGCCTCTCGGGGAACTGAGACCGCATCAATCAATTCTCGCCGGACACCCTGGCCATCCCCCTCGAACATTTTGAGGTGGGGCTCTGCCTCCCTCTGTGGACAGAAGTACGCCAGACCCTGCACTACTTTGGGGTAGTTCCCACGCAGCTCAATCCCAACTCCATCGCCATGCTGGTAGCATTCGCCTGCTATCTGCGCGAAGAATGGATCGAGTTCTCGCTCCCCGTATTCCACAAGCTTTTCAATTTCAGGGCTCCGTACTATCCCCCCTTATCGAGATCGGCACGGCGAATAAGAACCACGATTGAGTTCGGCGGTTCATATTCGTCACAGGGAAATTCGGCAATGTGCCTCTCGCGCATGTGCGGGAGGACGAGTCGACCTTCCGGCCTCCAACGCTGGGAGGCTATGAGGCCAAGCTCCATGCATTCATCCTGAAGCACGACCTAGATGTTGTGCACCTGCGGAAGCATGCCGACTCACTGTCGGTGGTCCCGCCGGGAGAGGGTAAGCTGAATTACTTCGACCCAGCTCCCGCTTTCTCTTCATTCGCTTCCGCCTTTTTAACTAACTTTCTTGACACAGGGCTTCGGAGCCTCCCTCTTCACCCGCTGAATGTGAACGTGGGGATCCCTCCTGCCGACGCCCTATCCCGCGCGCAGTCTGCTGTCACGGCTTGCCGCGAGAACCCGCCTCCAGTGAAGCATAGCGGGCAAAAACCGAAGCGGAAGCGGAAGCCTGACGCGGCCTCGAGCCCTTCCGCCAAGTGGGTGAAACCCTCCGCAGCCGATAAAGGAAAAGCGGCCGTGGAGGATGTCCCAGGCTTAAATGCTCCCGGGGCTGGGGACTCGGCCATTTATCTTGCCGCTGCGCCATCGGCGTCCTCTTCGGGGCCGGTGCCAAGAGGTCACCGAAACTTCCCTCTCGGCGAGAGGTACGCTGATCTGGCCGGCGAGCCCCTTGTTCACTGGCACCGGCGGGCCAATCGGGTCTCCATCTCCACCCTCCCTCCGTCTTGGATGGAGAAGGAACCCATTAGCGGCCACGCTTATGGCCTCTCTTACGCGCTTTACAGACGCGAGGGCGCTTCCATCTACGAGACCGAGTCAACGCAGAATCTCGTACATGAGGTCGCGAGGGCCATGATGCGGGCCCATGAATTGACCCACCTGTCCTCTCGCCGGGGTATGACTCTCGTGCGGAACATTCTCGAGGTCAGGAAGACCCGTTCCGTCGCAGCTGCTGAGGCCGCGACCGCGAAGCAACAACTGGCCACAGCCGAGGCCCTTCTCGCCATCCTCCCGAGCCGAGAGGTAACCCCCTCCTCCTCCTGCGACTTGAGCTCTCGCTTTCCTGTTTTTCTTCCCTGCGCATTAATCTTCTTTTCTCTTGCAGGACATAGCCAACTATGATACCTTGCTCGTGCGGTCTCGCATCCTCGAAGAGCGAAATATGGCGCTGGAGGCCGAGAACCAGAGGCTGCGAGATGCTGCCGCTCGGCCACCTCCCGCGGAGAGGGAAACTCGGCACCTCTACTCCAACGCCGAGTTTGAAGGACTGATGCAGAGGACGTTCCAGGGAGCGGCGGAGCATGTACTGGATATGCTGCGGAGGGCCGGCTTTTTGAGGGAAGAAGGCGAGAGGATCCTCGCCCGCCATGTACTCCCAGAGCTCTTCGCCCAGGTCGACCATGCGGATGAATTTGGCGACGGGCGGGAACTCGGAGGCCTCCCCTCTCCAGGCGCGAGCAGCGGGTTCTCCGACGATGAGGTCGATGACCCTTGAAGATTTCTTTTTTTCTTTCCCTCTTTTCTCTTGATGTAATGCGAGAATCTCTCGTAATTTTATGATGAAATAAAATGAAATACCTTTGCTGCCGTTTGTGATCTTTGTTGTTACTGCGCATCTCTTTTCCTGCACTTCTCGCTATCGTCATCTGACAGCTCGCGCATTCGTATGCCCTTTTAGCATGTTCTCAAACTTTCGTGCTCACGCTCACATCTCTAACTTGCTCGAGTGCCAATGGCCCTTAGCTCTAGGTCGTGACCGAGATGCTTCCACCGCATAGGCGCGCCTCGTAGACGCAACCCTTTCGCATTCGCTTGTGCCCTTTCAGGACTTAAACGCTTTTGTTGATTTCTGCCGGGAGCGAAACTGCGCCGAGGACCTACTTCATCTCGCTCACTTCTTTCACCCCTTGGGGCTGGCTAACATGCCATTGTGCATTCGTCAGGAGAATTCCCTTCTCGTATGATACCATTCATGGGCGAGTGACCCTTGTGATGGACATCACTCGCCACTCTTGTGCCAAGGTTTACCCTGTGTTAATCTTCCTTTATTGGATTTTCATTTCTTACCTTGCCTTCCCCTGGGTTACCACCGAGCGAGCCTTCGGCCCTGCCAGCTTGGTATGAGCCTGGTCAGCGGGTCTGCTCGGGGCCAACCTTTGAACCTTTAGAACCTGCCACCGAGTGAGCCTTCGGCCTTGCCAGCTAGGTGAGAGCCTGGTCAGCGGGTCTGCTCGGGGCTAACCTTCGAACCTTTAGAACCTGCCACCGAGTGAGCCTTCGGCCCTGCCAGCTAGGTGAGAGCCTGGTCAGCGGGTCTGCTCTGGGCCAACCTTCGAACCTTTAGGACCTACCACCGAGTGAGCCTTCGGCCCTGCCAGCTAGGTGAGAGCCTAGTCAGCGGGTTTGCTCGGGGCCAACCTTCGAACCTTTAGAACCTGCCACCGAGTGAGCCTCCGGCCCTGCCAGCTAGGTGAGAGCCTAGTCAGCGGGTCTGCTCGGGGACAACCTTCGAACCTTTAGGACCTGCCACTGAGTGAGCCTTCAGCCCTGCCAGCTAGGTGAGAGCCTGGTCAGCGGGTCTGCTCGGGGCCAATTTTCAAACTTTTGGAACCTGCCACCGAGTGAGCCTTCGGCCCTGCCAGCTAGGTGAGAACCTGGTCAGCGGGTCTGCTCGGGACCAACCTTTGAAACCTTTAGAACCTACCACCGAGTGAGTCTTCGACCCTGCCAGCTAGGTGAGAGCCTGGTCAGCGGGTCTGCTCGGGGCCAACTTTCAAACTTTTGGAACCTGCCACCGAGTGAGCCTTCTGCCCTGCCAACTAGGTGAGTGCCTGGTCAGTGGGTCTGCTCGGGGCCAACCTTCGAAACCTTTAGAACCTGCCACCGAGTGAGCCTTCAGCCCTGCCAGCTAGGTGAGAGCCTGGTCAGCGGGTTTGCTTGGGGCCAACTTTTGAAGGCTTTCTATCATCATCTTGCAAGTCATTCATCCCCGTATGCGTAAGAAAGATAAAATACAAAACATAGGTATTCTCATTACATGGACCTAAGGATAGAAGCGTTTCAAGTCGTCACCACTCCACGTATGACTAACAGACTCGCCCTCCACATTCTGGAGGCGATATCCTCCTGACTTTAAGGCTTCTTCCACTACATAGGGCCCCTCCCAATTGGGATTGAGCTTTCCTACCGCAGCTGACCTTCCGACCGCGTCGACCTTTTTCAACACGAGGTCCCCCTTTTCGAATTGCTTGATCCAGACGTGATTATCAAAGTATTTGGCCATCCGCCACTTGACTTCTTCTTGACGAATGGCGGTGAGATCTCGGACTTCCTCGATTAGATCCAAGGAGAGTCGCAGCTCCTCCTCGTTTCCTATCTTCCATTCTTCATCACCATCTGAGACGGCCCTTACCCGCGGCGTCTTGACTTCAAATTCCACGGGAATGACGGCCTCGCAACCATGAGAGAGCTTGAATGGGGTCTCACCAGTGGCGGTGTTGGGGGTAGTCCTTAGAGCCCATAGGACCGAGGGGAGTTGCTCCACCCAGTTCCCCTTCAAGTTCTCCACCTTTTTCTTGAGTAGGTTCACTATGATCTTATTCGCCGCCTCCACCTGCCCGTTGCTCCCAGGGTGATGGACGGATGCGAACCTGAGGTCTATCCCCAGCTGGCTGCAGAAGCTGATGAATTCCTCGCTGGCGAACTGCGGACTGTTATCTGTAACTATGGCTTGAGGGAGCCCATGTCGACTGATAATCTCTCCCCATACGAAGTTGCAGACTACCTGGGAGGTGACCTTCGCTAGAGCCTTGACCTCCAACCACTTTGAAAAGTAGTCGATCATAACCAGGAGAAATCTTCTTTGCCCACTGGCCTGAGGGAAAGGTCCTACCAGATCCATCCCCCATATGGCGAAGGGCCAGGGCGCCGAGATGCTCCTTAGCCTCTGAGCCGGCAAAAGTTGAAGTGGGTCGAACAGCTGGCACTTTCGACATTACTTGGCGAACGCCGCCGCGTCCCTGCTCAGGGTCGGCCAGAAGTACCCCTGCCTCATTATCCTTGCTTCCAATGTCCTGCTCCCCGAATGACTTCCACATTCTTCGGAGTGAACCTCCTCCAGGACCCTCGGGGCTTCTTCCTCTGAGACGCATCGCGCCAAGAGTCCAGAGAGGGTCTTCCGATACAAGTCCCCTTCATGAAGCACGTAGTAGGCGGACTTGCATCGAAAACGCCTTTGATCTGGGACCTCTTCTGGAAACTTGCCTGTCGCCAGAAAGGTCACGAAAGGGTCCTTCCACGAGGGCCGCTGCTCTATGTACACGAGATCCCCTTCCTCAATCGAAGGGCGGAACAGATCTGTCAAGGTTCCTCCGACCCGAGGGCCGGACTTGGCCAACCGATCTGCCTGGACACTTTCCTCCCTTGGTATGTGCCTGATGGAGAAGGTTTTGAATACCCCGATGAGACCCCTTACTTTGGCTAGATACCTTATGAGAGTGGGCTCCCTTGCCTCGAACTCACCCTTAATCTGCGAGTCTATCACCATTGAATCGGTAAAGACTTCCACATCGTGAACCCCCAACTCCTGAGCCAGACGTAGGCCGGCGATCACTGTCTCGTATTCCGCCTGGTTGTTGGTTATGGGAAAATGAATTACTAGCGTTTGTTCGATTTTCATTCCATGAGGGCTCTCCAACACCACCCCTCCCCCTAAGGAATTCTTGCCTGATGCCCCATCGACCAACAGCTTCCACGGGACGTGACGAAGGGCTTGGTCTTCCTCCATTTCGATCACATAGTCCGCCATGAAATTTGCAATCGCTTAAGCCTTCATCGACAATCGGGGGACAAAAGTGATGTCGAATTCACTTAACTCCACTGACCATTTTGTGAGCATTCCCGAGTGCTCTACCCCCTCAAAAATTTTGCGAAGTGGATGGTCAGTCACTACTCGGATCGAGTGGGCCTGGAAATACGGCCTGAGCTTTCTGGCCGAGATGACCAGAGCGAAAGCCAGCTTCTCCAAAATCGAGTATCGGAGTTCTGCCTTCTTCAAAACCCTGCTTACGTAGTAAATGGGCAGTTGCTTTTTGCCCTCTTCTCGGACCAAGACGGAGCTTACGGCCTCAGCCCCGACTCCTCTCCCTCCTTAGGACCTTGGAGCAGCGGAGCCTTGGTGAGCTGTCCCTTCAGGGCCTGGAAGGCCTCCTCGCATTCCACCGTCCATTCGAACCTCTGATTACCCCGCAACACCTTGAAGAAGGGGAAGGATTTCTCTCCAGCCCAGGAGAGAAACCTACTCAACCCCGCGAGCTTCCCAGTTAGACGCTGAACTTCCTTAGCATTTTGCGGCGATCTCAACTCCATTATGGCTTTGACTTTGTCCGGGTTAAGCTCTACCCCTGTTGGGGTAAGGAGGTGACCCAGAAACTTCCCCTTGCTGGCTCCAAATACGCACTTCAGGGGGTTTAGCCGTATTTTGTACTTGCGTAGGGTGGCAAAGGTCTCCTCGAGGTCTTGGAGGTGAGATCTCATGCTCTTACTCTTGACCATGAGGGCATCTACATAAACCTCCAAGTTTCTTCCTCTTTGCTCCCAGAAGAGCCGGTCCATCATTCTTTGGTACGTCGCCCCTGCGTTCTTTAGTCTGAATGACATCATCTTATAGCTATAACACCCTTCCCTTGTGATGAAGGAGACTTCTTTTACGTCAGGAGGATGCATCCTAATTTGATGATAACCTGAAAAAGCATCTAAGAAAAACATTACAGAAAAACCGATGGCTGAGTCAACCAGCGCGTCGATTCGAGGCAAAGGATAACAATCCTTAGGGCAGGCTTTGTTTAATAGAGAAAAATCGATACACAAACGCCAGCGACCATCGCCTTTCTTTAACATAAAGACATTCGAGACCCAGCCTGGATACTGGATCTCTGATACGAAACCTGCCTTGAGGAGCTTCTCTACCTCCTTGCGGATCGGCTCCTCCAGCTTGTCGGCGATGACCCTCCTCTTTTGCCTGATGGGGCGGGCCCCTGGCTCCAGGTTGAGGCAGTGGCAGGCCATGTCCGCATCGATGCCCGGCATGTCCGCCGCGCTCCATGTGAAGATGTCCACGCTCCTCTGCATGCACTCCAACATCCTCTTCCTGTCCTTCGGGCCAAGACCCCAGCTGATCCGCACCTTTTCCACTCTCCCCACTCAGGTGGTGACCTCCATCTCGACCACTTCTTCAGTCGCCTCAAGACGGGCCGTCTCTTCCCATCTGCCCTTTTCCTCTCTTTCCTCGGGCAGGGCCTCCTTTTCCACCGCAGCCTCCTCCTCCATCGGCTTGGCACGCTCCTCCCGAGCCACTTCCATCTCATCTCCTCGGGTGCTGTTCTCTCCTTCTCCTTCTTTCTCCTCTCCTTCCTTCTTCTCTCCTTCCTTCTCCTCTCCTTCTGGCCCCTCTAGCCTTCTTATCGCTCTGTCCACCTTCTCAGCCTCCGCCATCCAGGAGATGGAGTTGACGGCAGTCACATAACACTGCCTCACCACCTTTGCATCCCCCCTGAATCCGGACCTGGACTCCTCCACTGTGAAACTTCAAGCACTGATGGAAGGACGAGGGAACACACCGGAAGGTGCTGATGAGAGGGCGTCCAAATATGGCATTATAGATGCTCGGAGCGTCAACGATGACGAATCGGCAGTTCCTGGGAACCCCTCCCAATGTCACCTGGAGGCCGACTCCTCCCTCGACCTCTTTTCTCTCCCCCGAAAACCCAAACAAGGGTACATCTGAGGCTTGCACCCTCTTTACTTCCACCTCCAGCGCGTCAAAGGTCTTCTTGAAGATGACATTCACCGAACTCCCGTTGTCGACCAAGATTCGGGAGACCGTAAAGTTTTCGATCGCCGCTTGGATCACCAAGGCATCACAAAATGGGTCCTCGAAGTCTGGCATATCCTATCCCGATAATGTGAGCTTCTCCGAAGGGGGTGGGTTTTGAGAGGTCGACGTGAAGCTCCTCCTGAACATCGCCTGGAAGCTCCTCTTGCGGGTCGCCTCTATTCCCACCCCTCCATGGATCACTCCGACCCCTCCCCTGGTTCCTACATCCGTCCTATCTTCGCATCTATCTTCCTCATCTCCGGGTAACACCTCCTCAATTCTTACAGGTCGCTGCTGCTACTGGCCTCTTCCCCTCACCTCCAAAAATTCTGGGCAGGTAGTCGTCGCGTGACCTTCTTCCTGATGAAAGTCATAATAGGGCAACGCCACCCTGCCCCCTCTTCCTCCTCTTCCTCTTCCTCCTCTTCCTCCTCTTCCTCGGCCTACCGCCATGGCTTGCTCCCGAGGGGGGTGAGGTGGTCTGGGACCTTGCCTCCATCTCGGATGATTGACCCTCCCCTCCCCCCTTCGTTGGTTATCTCTTTCCTGACCTCTCGCCGGTCCCTCCTGGGGCCTCCAAGCCAGTCAGTTATTGGGCTCCTGATACCCCCAATCCCGTTGCTACCCTCGAAACCCCTGACCTCTGGGTTCCTCCCTTCTTCTTCCCTCCTGGTGCCTCACCTCTGGCTCACTCAGCCTTGCCATCCTTTTTGCAAACTCAGGGTTGGCGGTGTTGGGAATATTGCCCTCAATGTTCCTTTGATTTGAAGAGGCATCACTCACAATGCTAAGTACATATTGTATTTGATACAATCTATTTTGTCTTAAGTATTGTACAGGGAGATGGTATTCCATACAATGGAATAGATTCATAGGTATGTTGTTTAATCAGCTGAGAAGATTACATTGTCTCAGCTGAACCGCTGAGAAGGCATACTTGGCGCGTTCGTCGAACTCAGAAGGCAGTTCGTCGAACGCAGAGACAGATAGAAGCAAGCACTGAGATTTGGCTTGTTCGTTGAAATCAGAAGGCAATTCGTCGAACGCAAAGACAGATAGAAGCAAGCGCTGAGATTTGGCGTGTTCGTCGAACTCAGAAGGAAGTTCGTCGAACGCAGAGACGAGACAGAAGAAACAGCTGAGACTTGGCATGTTCGTCGAACGCAGAACACAGTTCGTCGAACTCGGAGTATGGCGAGTTTGTCGAACACAGAGTTGGGCGAGATCGTCGAACACAGAGTTAGGCAAGATCGTCGAACTCAGAGTATGGCGAGTTCGTCGAACTCAGATTACGAGTTCTGCCGATGGCGCAAGCTGCAGAATATCTGTGTGGGGTCCACCAGTCTCTCCCATACTTCTCAGAAGGATGGCTGAGAGCCATTGAAGATCAAGGGTGTACAAAAGAAAGAGTTAGGGCACTTTTGAAGGAGCCGAAAGGGAACTAACATTTTCACTATTCCATTGACAGCTGTCGCTCTCGTCTTTCTCCTCCTGCTCCTGAACAAGAAGAAGAAAACTGAGAGAGAGAGAAAGCTCCTCCACAAGAAGGAGCAAGGTGATCTTCCTTCCTTCAACTGAAGAGGAAGATCTATTAGTAGCTGCCATCAACATCTCCAGCTACAAGAAAGCACCAGGTGTGCAGGATCTACAGGGGACTTCTTCTGCGGTCTGCTGTAGTAAGCTTCAACAAAACTTTTACTGTAGGGCTTTTTGCCTGAGCTTGTAGGGTTATTTACCTGAGAATGTAGGGTTTGTTGGCCTGAGTTTGTAGGGTCGTAGGCCTGAGCTAGTAGGGTTGTTTAGTCTGAGTTGTAGGGCATTATTGCCTGAGCTATAAGAGGTGGATTCCTCCGAGGTAGGGATGTTTAGGCCTGAGTTTGTAGGACCTGCTATGGTCTGAGTTGTAAGATCAGTGGCTGATTTGAGGTAGGGCTGCTGTGCCTGAGGTAGGGTTGGGAAAACCTGAGAGATCCTCAGGGATCTGTGTTGTAAGCTCTTGGAGCCGAGTTGGAGGAGTTAGCCCTGTCTAACACACTGTTAGAAGGGTGAAGGGGGGAAGTGGACTACCCATAGACACCCTGTCTTGGTGAACCACTATAAACACTTGTGTATTTTCTGGTTGTGCTTGATTACTTGGTTAGAATAATCTTAACCATCTAAATAAAACAAGTAAAAATCAAAAACCTATTCACCCCCCTAAGTGAATTAGATCATATACCTATATAATCTTTCAAGTGGTATCAGAGCGAGGTTGGTCATAAAGGGCTTAACTGCCTGACCAGATCCTACATAGGTATTATTAAATCTGAATCCAATGGCTTCAAATGGAGTTCAGAAGGAAATGGGTTCAATGAAGCTTCCTATATGCAAAAAGGAAACCTTTGGCATCTGGAAACAAAGGGTTAGGCTGTTCATGGAAGCTTCAGATCCCAGAATCTTTATCACTGTTCAGGAAGGCCCCTTCATTATCACAAAACCCTCCACCATTGATCCTACTAGGATGGTAGGCAAGCCTTACACTGAAATGACAAGGGATGAGATAACATTGGCTACTATGGATAAAAGAGCTCAAAATATCATTGTCAATGCTATTGATGATTCAACTTTCCAAAACTTGGTGCACTGTGACACTGCAAAGGAAATATGGGATACATTAATTGTGTACATGGAAGGGACTGAGGAAGTGAGGAATGATAGAAAATCCCTCCTCAATCAGGAGTATGAAGCCTTTAGGCAACAAAATCAGGAATGCATAGCTGATTGCTATGAAAGATTTTTTAGGATAGTTAATGAGTTGAGGACCTATGAAAAGATCTTCACTCATTATGAGTTGAATGATAAATTCCTAAGATCTCTAACTAAAGACTGGGATACCAAAATCTGTTCCATCAGGGAAGTGGCAAAGCTGAGTGAAACTCCTCCTCACACTCTGTTTGGAAAGTTGCTCTCATATGAGATGCAACTATCTGCAAGAAAGGAAGAAGACACCTCCTCCAGGACTCATGCTAGGGACAAGTCTGTGGCCCTCAAGGCTGAAGGGTCCAATAAGAGCAAGACAAGAATTCCTACCCCTCCTAGAAGGGCTGTTGACTCAGACAATTCAGAGCACTGCCAAACTGAAAATAGCTCTTCTGATGAGGAATTCGTTGCCTTCTCAAGACAATTCAAGAAGATGATGAGAAGGAAACAATGGAAGAACAAACCTTCCTCCTCCTTTCATCCCAGGAAGGATCACTATAGATCTGAAAGGCAGCACCCCAAAGGGGACATGTATGATTCTAAATCTAGTAAACATGTTTCAAATAACATTATTTGTTATTACTACAGTAAGCCTGGACATGTCATTGCTGACTGTCCAGTCAAGAGAAAAGAAAGAGATGACAAGAAGACTCATCACCAGAAGGAGAGGAAGGGAGAAAAATCCTTTCTAGCCAAGAAAGGAAAGAGCTGGAGTGAATCTGAATCTTCATCATCAGATTCAGATGGAGAAGAGTAAGCCTACATAAGGCTATTTGCTGCTCAGGAGGAAGTGTTCTATCCAGCTGCTAGGATAGGAATCAGGGCCCCTCTAAAACATTCAGACAGTGATATAGAGGAGGATGAAGTCATTTAAGATGACCTTGGGCTGATGGCTCTAACTGAAGATCAGGACAGCCACAACAATTCAGAACATGAGCAGGTATTAATTCATTCCATATCCTCTTCTGATTATGAGACTGGTCCAGAATCTGAAGCACCTTCATCACTTGGTGGAAGTGGTTCAGAAGCTGGGGAAGATGTCAATCAATTGATTGGCAAGTATGGTGTTCTTTTGGAAGCTCTAAAGAAGAGCAAGAAGCTTGCCAAGAGGCAAGCCCAGGAAATTGCTTCCCTTAAAATGACTAAATATGACTACACTGAACCTACCACCCTGGTGGATTAGATGAGTAGACAGATAAGCCATTTAAAGGGGTTAACAATTGTGCAATTAAGCACTATTTCCCTGAAGAACAAGGTCATCAAGGACCTTGAGGAGAAGCTTATGAAAGAGAAGAGCCTGGTGGCTCAATTCTCCAAGCCCAAATCTGTGCTTCCTATTATTGACACCTTCTCCTTTCAAACCAATAGGAGAGGATTAGGTTTCAATAAAATGGAAGTAGGAGAAGGGAGTGGAGAGAAGAGCAAGGGGAAGGCTAAGCCTCAAACCACCTTTCAAAAGGTGTTACTTCCTTCCAACAGGTATGACCATGAAAGCATTTATGGTCACTGGAAGAATGAGAGTGTCTATAGGAAGGAAAATACTCCTTCCCATAGTGGAAGAAAGGGAATGAGATTGAGTGCCATGAAGGCTCCCCATGAGGAAATTCAATTGGCCCAACTTGGACCTTTTGTATTTGGTACCTCAGCCCCCTCATTCAAGAATCAGGGTGCCAGCTCTTCCAAATCTGTTTCAGCAAAGAAAATTGATGCTGTCCAATCTATGGACAAGGCTTATTGCTCAGTGTCAGATGCAATCAGATCTTGTATGGCTGCCAAGCCAAAGCAGGCTGATGCCATCAGGACAAAGAGCATCAAGACAGCATATAGATTGATATTCAGTCAAATCATTGCTGAGAGAAATAGGAAGACTGCAACTGTCTCCACTCCTGAACACAGGCAAAGTAATGCTAATTTCTTAGGAAATGTTCAGAAGAGGAGATATAACATTCATGAATGTTGGTGTTGTGGTAAAGTGGGACACTTTGCCATAGATTGTTGGTACAATCCCAATGTACCTAATGCAAATAAGAGCCTTCCTGATAGGAGTGCAGCTAGGGTAAGATTCTCTCATCAGACTAACATGCACCTAGGACCCAAAGGTTTTTGGGCTCCTAAGGATAACTAAACTTCTTTTTGTAGGTTAGTTCAAGTACCAGCCTAAACCAAATTTGGTACTTGGACAGTGGGTGCTCAAGGCACATGACAGGAACAAGGAGTCTTCTACAGGACTATAAGCCTGTGAAGAATGGACCCAAAGTTATATTTGGGGGATCTGAAAAAGGAATCACCAAGGAATATGGTATGATATCCAATGGCATAGTCTCCATCTCAAGGGTAGCTTATGTTGAAGGGTTGCAACACAACCTTATATGCATAAGTCAACTGTGTGACCTAGGCTATGTCATTGAATTCCACAATGACAAGTGCTTGATTAAAAAGTCTAAGGACTTAGAGACTATTCTCTCAGGCACTAGGAGTGAGAATGTTTATTGCTTAGATTTTATTTGCAGTAATTCTCTTACATATGTTTGTCTTGTAGCTAATGAGAATGAGTCTCTTTGTGTTCAATGGCACAAGAGACTTGCTCATATTAACTACAAGACAATGTATAGACTTTTCTCTAAAAACCTTGTTAGGAATAGTCCTAATTTAAAATGTATTAAAGATGGTCCCTGTCATGCTTGCCAAATGGGTAAGCAAACAAGGGCCACCTTTAAAAGTATTGGCACCAAAGACACTGAAATATGTCTTTATCTATTGCATATGGACTTGTTTGGTCCCATGCCAATTCAGAGCTTAGGTGGGAAGTTGTATACTTTGGTGATTGTTGATGATCACTCAAAATATACATGGGTATTCTTCCTAAAGAAGAAGTCTGATACTCTAAATATCTTTATCACTCATGTCAAAGCAATTCAGAATGACTTGCAATGTGATGTGGTCAGAACTAGAACTGGCCATGACACAGAATTTCAATCTGATGCAATGACAAGGTTTTTGCCAAGAATATAGTATCACCCAAGAGTTCTCCTCCCCAAGGACTCCACAACAAAATGGTGTGGCTGAGAGGAGTAATATGACCTTGATAGAAGCTGGGAGAACACTGCTAAGTGACTCCTCACTCCCAGAATACTTCTGGGTTGAGGCAGTCAACACTGCTTGTCATGTTCTCAATAGAGCTTCCATCAATAAGGTTCATGGAATAACTCCCTATGAGATTCTGAAAGGCAAACAACCTACAATTTCATATTTTAGAATCTTTGGTTCAAAATGCTACATTTTAAACAATGGAAAATCTTAATTAACAAAGTTTGCAGAGAAATGCAATGTAGGTGTTCTTGTTGGCTATAGCTCTCATAGTAGAGCCTATAGAGTGTACAACAAGAAAACTAATGTTGTAGAGGAGTCTATGCATGTAGTTTTTGATGAGACCAGCCTAATATATAATGGTTGGTCTAGATCTTCTGTCTTGACAGGAAATGAACAAGATTTGGAAAGGATGTCTATACAAGACACACCAAGCAGCAGTAAAGCTCATACTGATGCAGCAATTCCAGAAGAAGTAGAGGAGCGGGATGCTAAAGAAGTTGTTGACCCAGTGGGAGAAATTCAACATGTAGAGGAAAGACTTCCTGTAGCTACAAGACATCTAAGGGATCATCCCTTGGAGCAGATTATTGGGAATATTCAACAAGGTGTGACAACTAGGAGCAGGGCTCACAATGAGGCCTTGTTCCTCAGTTTTCTGTCAAAGGTAGAACCTAAGAAGTTTGAAGAGGCCAATATGGATCCTTTTTGGATTCAGGCAATGCAGGAAGAACTGTTGCAATTGAAGAGATGCAAAGTATGGAAGTTGGTGCCAAGACCACAGGGACACAACATAATTGGCACCAAATGGATCTTCAGAAACAAGATGGATGAGAATGGGACAATCATCAAGAACAAGGCAGGACTGGTTGCAAAGGGGTATAGGCAAGAGGAAGGAATAGACTTTGACCAAACCTTTGCCCCAGTTGCAAGGTTGGAGACCATAAGGCTATTCCTTGCATATGCAGCCCACAAAGGCTTCAAGGTGTACCAGATGGATGTCAAATCAGCATTCCTGAATGGAAATCTGAAAGAGGAAGTTTATGTAGAGCAGCCATCAGGTTTTGTCCATCCTACTCGCTCATCTCATGTTTATCTACTTAGGAAAGCTCTATATGGTCTTAAGCAAGCCCCCAGGGCTTGGTATGAGACATTGACTAGCTTTCTCATCAAGAACAAGTTCTTGAGGGGAAAGATAGATAACACATTATTTCTTAGGAAAACAAGGGGCAAGAGTCTCTTAGTCCAAATCTATGTTGATGACATAATATTTGGGTCTACTGATGACAACCTCTGCAAGAGATTTGCCAATCTAATATAGGGGGAGTTTGAGATGAGTAGTATGGGTGAACTTAAATATTTCCTTGGGCTCCAAGTGAAACAGTCTGATGATGGAATTTTCATTTCCCAGACTAAGTACACCAAGGAGCTCATCAAGAAATTTGGGATGGAATCTGCCTCCACCATGAGAACACCCATGGGATCTAATGTATCATTAGACAAGGATGAAAAGGGGAAGTCCTTTGATGAATCCATGTACAGGTGTATCATTGGATCCATGTTGTACTTAACTGCTAGTATGTCAGACATTATGTATTCTACATGTGTTTGTGCTAGGTATCAGGCTTGTCCTAAGGAATCCCACTACACCTCTGTCAAGAGGATCTTGAGATACCTCAAGGGCAACCTAAATCTTGACCTTTGGTACCCTAGGAACAATGACTTTGAACTAATAGGCTATTCAGATGCTGATTTTGCAGGGTGCAGAGAAGACAGGAAAAGCACAAGTGACACTTGTCAATTTCTAGGGAGGAGGCTGATCTCTTGGAGCAGCAAAAAGCAAACCAGTGTGGCCATATCCACAGCTGAGTCAGAGTACATTGCTGCAGGTAGTTGTTGTGCTCAACTTCTGTGGATCCAACATCAATTGTAGGATTACAACATAAAGGTTAGTCAATCTCCCCTGCTGTGTGACTCATCCAGTGCTATTTCTATTGCCAAAAAACATGTCTCCCATAGCAGGACCAAGCACATAGAAATAAGGTATCATTTTATTAGAGAGCATGTAGAGTGTGAAGATATCAAACTTGAATATGTCCCCACTGACAATCAAGTAGCTGATATCTTCACCAAGCCACTGGATGAGGCCAAGTTCAATTCTTTCAAAATTGAATTAGGGATGTTGAATTTAGAATGAGTTCATTTATGAATCAATATCCACTGCTAACATACTTATGTTCTCATTTGTACAATTCTCACAATATGTACTGTTATGATAAACTGAAATATGAATTGATCAACTTTACAGTAGGCATAGTCCACATGATAAGGTAGATAATCTCCCTTAAATGTTAAATGTAGAACAGTATAATGTTGTATGATCAGCTGAATCAGAAAAATCTGGATCAGCTGAGCTTCAGGTTCCCTTAAACTATTGGGAAAATTCTGTGTTCGACGAACTCTTTCCTGGGTTCGACGAACGTCGATCTTGTGTTTGACTAACTCAACCCTGAGTTCGACGAACTCAGCTCTATGATGAGTTTAGATGAACTAAGCCTTGAGCTCGACGAACTCCAGTCTGAGTTCGACGAACTCAACTCTGAGTTCGACGAACTCAGGCATATAATGCAATTTTATTTACCCCTCAATCATAAGATCAATAGATATGCTCCAAATGAGAGGGAGCTAGAATGGGTTGTTCAAAATGAACAAGATCAGCTATTAAATATAATAGTTCTCAAATTGAGGAGGAGCAAGTTCCTGCTCAGATTGAGGGGGAGTTGGCAAATGCTGTAGATGTTCCCTCCCAATTCCTAGAGGGAAAAATAATTGAAGAAACCAGAAAGGGGGAGACGGCCAATGCTATGACCAAATCAGAGTTAGCCCTTTGATAAAGTTATCAGAGTCAGTTATTATGAATATGGCATATAATCTGAGTTAGATAGGGGGAGATAACCTATGAGCTGGTCAAAGCTTAACTTAATCTGTCATGAGATATCAATGCATACTTAAACAATGTTAATGCTTAAAGAATGTTATTTTCTAGAAGCAATGATATCATGAATGCTAAATAGAGTATTTGTATGATAGGTTTTTGTTGGCTATGTACCTTAGCATTGGGAATGTTCTGCCTTCTTCAAATAGGGGTAGATTGTTGGGAATATTGACCTCAATGTTCCTTTGATTTGAAGAGGCATCACTCACAATGCTAAGTACATATTGTATTTGATACAATCTATTTTGTCTTAAGTATTGTACAGGGAGATGATATTCCATACAATGGAATAGATTCATAGGTATGATGTTTAATCAGCTGAGAAGATTACACTGTCTCAGCTGAACCACTGAGAAGGCATACTTGGCTTGTTCGTCGAACTCAGAAGGTAGTTCGTCGAACACAGAGATAGATAGAAGCAAGCGCTGAGATTTGGCGTGTTCGTCGAACTCAGAAGGCAGTTCGTCGAACGCAGAGACAGATAGAAGCAAGCGCTGAGATTTGGCGTGTTCGTCGAACTCAAAAGGAAGTTCGTCGAACGCAGAGACGAGAGAGAAGAAACAGCTGAGACTTGGCGTGTTCATCAAACGCAGAATACAGTTCGTTGAACTCAGAGTATGGTGAGTTCGTCGAACACAGAGTTGGGCGAGATCGTCGAACACAGAGTTGGGCAAGATCGTCGAACTCAGAGTATGGCGAGTTCGTCGAACGCAGATTGCGAGTTCTGCCCGTGGCGCAAGCTGCAGAATGTCTGTGTGGGGTCCACCAGTCTCTCCCATACTTCTCAGAAGGACGGCTGAGTCGTTGAAGATCAAGGGTGTACAAAAGAAAGAGTTAGGGCACTTTTGAAGGAGCCGAAAGGGAACGAACATTTTCACTATTCCATTGACGGCTGCCGCTCTCGTCTTTCTCCTCTTGCTCACTAAACAAGAAGAAGAAAACTGAGAGAGAAAGAAAGCTCATCCACAAGAAGGAGCAAGGCGATCTTCCTTCCTTCAACTGAAGAGGAAGATCTGTTAGTAGCTGCCATCAACATATCCATCTACAAGAAAGCACCAGGTGTGAAGGATCTACAGGGGACTTCTTCTGCCGTCTGCTGTAGTAAGCTTCAACAAAACTTTTACTGTAGGGCTTTTTGCCTGAGCTTGTAGGGCTATTTGCCTGAGATTGTAGGGCTTGTTGGCCTGAGTTTGTAGGGCTGTAGGCCTGAGCTAGTAGGGTTGTCTAGTATGAGTTGTAGGGCATTATTGCCTGAGCTGTAGGAGGTGGATTCCTCTGAGGTAGGGTTGTTTAGGCCTGAGTTTGTAGGACCTGCTGTGGTCTGAGTTGTAGGATTAATGGCTGATCTGAGGTAGGGCTGGTGTGCCTGAGGTAGGGTTGGGAAAATCTGAGAGATCCTGAGGGATCTGTGTTGTAAGCTCTTGGAGCTGAGTTTGGAGGAGTTAGCCCTATCTAACACACTGTTAGAAGGGTGAAGGGGGAAAGTGGACTTCCAATAGACACCCTAACTTGGGGAACCACTATAAATACTTGTGTGTTTTCTGGTTGTGCTTGATTACTTGTTTAGAATAATCTTAACCATCTAAATAAAACAATTAAAAAACAAAAGACCTATTCACCCCCCCCCCCCCCCCCCCCCCCCTCTAGGTGAATTATATCATATACCTATATAATCTTTCAGGCGTCCTCTCCCTCGATCTATTCCGCCGCCCGCTCCATTAGCTCCTCGAAAGATAGAGGGGCCTTTCGCTTCAGGTCCATTTTGAAGAACCCCTCCCGCAGCCCCACTATAAAGGCTAGTTGGAGGGTGAACCCTGGCACCTCCTGGACTTGTAGGACCTCTTCTTGGAACTTGTCCACGTAATGGGCCAATGACTCCCCATGCCCTTATTTGATCTTGAAAAGCGCCTCTGCATCCTTCTTCCTCTTCTTTGACATCGAGAAACGCAACCTGAAACTCCGACGCAAATCCTCAAAGGCTTAGATGGAACCCACGGGAAGCTGGTGGAACCAGTCCCTCGCCTACTCCTTCAGAGTGGTGTCAAAGAGCTGACACTGGAAGGCGCCTATCATTGGAAGGATTGGGACCTTGTCCTCAAACCATTGCAGATGCAGGACTGAGTAGTCTTTGTCGGTGCAGTAAGACATCTCCGGCCCTCTGAACCCTTCTGGCACCGGGGCCGAGAGGATCAACTCACAGAAGGGGCTCCCTTCCCCTGCTTGGCGAGTGTCCTTATCGCACGGAGCCAGCTCGCACACCTCCGCACTCGTCGGGCAGCTGAACAGCTGCCGACCGGGGAGATCTCGCGCGCTTGCTTCCGCCGCTACCTCCTTCCCAAGCCGCTGGCCCGGAGCGTTCTCGCCGATATGCTGGGGCAGAACCACCGGAACCACAGGTGTCTTGCACTCGCCTCTCCCGGCGAGAGCCACCTGCGTGGTCTGCATAACCTCCCACTTGAAGTTCACGACATCTCCAGCCACTCCATTGCTTCCGGCGGCTACGAGTGCCCTGGGTCGGAACCATTTCCTCCATCTCCCACCATCAAGCTCAGCTCAAGATTTTCTTGCACTAGCTACGGTCCATGCTCACCGCACCAAAAATGTTGAAACCGGCAATCGGTCTCTAGAGTTCGGACCCACTGGGGGGTGTAGCCCGTGCCTACTTCTCCCTCACCGAACTCTCCTGACTTTGGATGGAAAATCTGGAATAGACCCAAGGTTGTAGCAAGGAGGTCCCGCCACACACCCGGAAGATCTCAGAGAGCTTCCCATCCCAAACCAATGCTCAGTCGGGCACCTTGGAGGGCACTAGCATCCAAATCCAAAAATTTCCTGGAGGAGAGAGCTCACAAAGATTTGATCTCCTCCAAGGTGCCCTTAAGGGTCTATTATAGATTCTCTAGTCCTGGACTGCAAATATCATAAATCCACATTTTGATTTTACTAATTGCACCCCAAATTTGTCTGCTAACAGCCTAACTCCGTTGTTCTGGAGGGCTATTGGCAGCCCACAAGGGGCATTTTGATAATTTCCCCTTAAAGCCTTCTGGGCGAGTGGTCCGTGAAGGCACCACTCGCCAGGCTCCTTGCCCACCATAATTCACCGGGTGAATGGCTCATGAGGACACCATTCGCCAGGCGCTCGACTCGCTGGACGGGCGAGACCTTGGGTACCCTCTCTCGCCTATCTGCCTTGACACCATGCGAGTGGCTCGCGAGTGGGGCCTCACTCGCCCAGGGGCCCCTGGACTCCTATTCTGCACCTTGCCCCACGGGGTCTTGGGGACCCACTCGGCGAATACGGGGTTGTACATGTTCCTCTAGGATTTCATGTAGGGCGGCCCAAATAAACCCTCTAAAGATTTATCTATGAGTTCATCTGGAGTTTATCTAGGGTTTTATCTAAGGGCTCATCTATATGTTTATCGAAGGGATCATCTAGGGTTTTATCTAGGGTTTTATCTAGGGTTTATCTAAGAGTTCATCTAGGGTTTTTTATGCATAAAAATGCGTCGAGTTATAAATACTTGATGCGCAAAATATAACTACGACAAACGACAACGGCAAGTGTACCGTATCGATTGAAGTATAGGATCTCGCTAGACCAAGGTCGTATTAGACTCGGGTCATGTTAAGTACTCCTACTTCGAGTGAATTTTTATTATTTTATCGATAGATAAATTGATTTTGGTTTTAATAAAAGAAAACAAAAGATAAAAACATCCGATCTAGAATTAAACTTAGGAAAATGAGAATTGCATAATCAAAATCGGAAAGCAAAAAGAGATAGACTTGACCGTGGAGACTCCCAAAGCATGAACGTACCTCTCTCGAGGAATACACTCAACTAAGATTAAGGATATCAACTTAAACTCTCATTTAAGAAGAATACCTTAAAGCTTGCCTTAGCGCGGTGAATCCCACTATAGGCTTTTACTCCTATCCGGAAGAATCTCGTCGCCCTTTCTCAAGGGTTGCGATCAACTCCTTTTATTCTCGGCGATCGATCCGTATGCACGAGCCTCTCGGCTAACTAGAATACGACCTATGTGATTACTAAGAATAAATCGAAGAACAAACCTTATGCTTCCGAAAATAAAGAAAAGAAATCACGACTCCAAAAGAGTTTACTCCGATCAAATGTTGGTGCAAGACTAACTGAACATAAATCGAATTAAAGAGCGAGGAGGAATAAATTTCGGACAAGAAATATTTTTATTAATTCTAAAGAAATTAAAGTACATGAGCAAGATATTGAATTTCTAAGCTACGGAATGGAATTGCAATGCTTGAATTAAAACTAAGCTGAGGAAGGGAAAATATATGAAACTAAAAATACATAAAAGAAGTACAAAAATACAGAAAATCTACTTTAGAATTGATCCACCAATAGCTGGCGGGGGATCCTCTCTCCTCCCAAATGATCCCCATTTATAGGTGCAAACCCAATAAAAGTTTGCATTAAATGGAGGCACACCATAAGGATGAAACGACCGGATTGCTGACGTGGCTGGGCGGAGTTGGCGGAGCAGTTTTGGCGGTGGATCGTTGACGTGGCTGGGCAGAGTTGGCGGAGGCGGGTTTGGAGGATGAAACGGACAGATTTGCTGACGTGGCTGGCCGGAGTTGGCGGAGCAGTTTTGGCGGGGATGCAAATATATGTATCGTATATATATATATATATATATATTTATATATATGATTCATATATATATATATATATTTATATATATGATTCATATATATATATATATATATATATATATATATACACGATACATACATATATTTATATATAAATTTATATATTTATATTTGCATATACATAAATTTCTAGCATCATGCATGGGTGGTGGAGCACCCCCTTACATGCAAAGGTGGTGGAGTTCGATGGTGGTAGATCGGCGCACGCCGCACTTGAACAGATGCGATGAGACTTGCATGACGGCGATATCGAGTGTGGCATGACGAACGTGGCCAACGCGACAACTTCAATAAATATTTCATTTGAAAGTTCGGGAGCACGATCACGGCGATAGACCTACAAAAATAAATAAAGCGTAAATTAGAAATCAAAATATAAAACAAATAAATTATAAATAAAAATATAGAATATATTACTAATTTTACTTAAATATTGCAATAAATTATATATTAATAATATGTATAAATTCTACTCATCAAATACCCCCATACTTAAGCTTTTGCTCGTCCCGAGCAAAACCATAAGAGGTATTCATAAGGCATTAATATCATTTAGAATTCAACTAAAAAATTATTTACAACAAAAGAGAGTTAAGAGTTAGAATTCGAGGATTTTCGGCTTAAGTCCTAAATTATGAGATTAAATAAAAAGAGAAGAAATGATTAGCTAAGAATTCTCAAATAAATTTACTAGCACACAAAATTGAGTAATTTTGCAAATAATACTTTAGATAAAAATTATTAAAACCTACACTTGAAGAAACTTGAAGAAAAGTAAGAACTACTACTTATGCTCTCCAAATATTTTAATTTAAAACTAAAATGCAATTATATTGGCTAGGGGTTTTGGGGGGGGGGGGGGGGGGGGGGGGGGGGTTTATGAAGAGAGCTTTGATTGGAGGTGATGAATTTTATCCTCTCACCTCCTTCTCTTTTATTTTCTTTTTGGATTTGAATATATTTAGGAAATCATGAATTTTATCCTCTAATTTCCATGACATATATTCTTTTCATAAATTTTTTTTCATAATAAGGGTGCATACGTTTAGGGAATAATAAATTTTATCCTCTTATTCTCATGTCGTATGATCTTTTCTTGGGTTAGGGGAAGACTAAAGGATTTGGGCTAAAGGGTTAAAGACTATTTTAATTTTATTTTAGATTAAACAAAAATACTAGAGAGCAACATTTAGTAGATTTCAAATTTTCTAAGGATCTAAAAGTATGAGATTGAAATAATTATAATCTAAATATGTTACACATTATCACTACAAAATTTAGACTAATTAAAAATAAGTGAGAATAAATGCTAACTAAATCACTCTAATTAGATTAACATCATAAAATGATTCTTAAGTTAAAATCGCCTAAAAACTAAATCTAACTAACTATGATTAAAATAAAAGATTTAGCAAATTAAAATGATAAAAAATGCTTATAAATATTCTCAAAATAGTTTTGTGAGCGAGAAAAGGGTAAGATGGGTTTTTTTTTTTCTTTTTTTTTGTTTTTTTTTTTCTATTTTTTCAATTTTTTTGTGTTTTTATTTAAGGAAAAAGTAAAAGAGACACTCCCCCATACTTAAAGATAAACATTGTCCCCAATGTTTATAAAGCACGGGGAAGGGGGAAAACAAAAGAAAAAAGTTCACTAAAAAAATTTAAAGCAAAAAAGAAAGATAAGCATGGGGTGCCTCCTAAGTGCGCTTTGTTTTTCCCGTCTTTAAGCTAGACGGTTAGTGTTAGCTAAAAGGAAAATAAAATTTAAGGTGCACGAGCAACTCCCTGAATATGCGTTGCGGGAACTTGGATGTGATCCGTTGCCCGGCGACTCCTCCACTTGCTATTTGATTCTCCTTGTTGCTTTTAGGTTGAGAGTGTAAATTCGAATCACTTATCCATACCTGAGGTGATTTGAATTTTTGTAGATGAGCGGCAAATGGGTCCACGACGACGTTTAGTTGCGACGGATCATCCTCTACATGAAAATCATTAGGAATTGAAGAATCAAAAGCAAAGGGTCAGAAACAATTTCACAAGGAGGAGTCACTTGTGAAAGAAAAAGATTAAAATCTGATTGTTCGTTTAAAATAAAGGTTTTCTCCCCTAAAATAATCGTTATGTCAAAACGCGTAGAATCATCATTTTCATTTATTTCATTTTCAAAAATAGGTGGCGTTAGCGAATTATCATGAAAATGCGAAAAATTTTGACTTAACGAATTTTCTAAAATCTGGGAGGGAGGAGAAATTAGGGAATCAAAATTTTTAGGAGATGAAATTTCTTCATCGCCGCGAAGACTATCCGGGTGGCCTGCCCACCATGAATAATTCACGTCGGTGAGTGAAAAAGAATCACCAGCGTTATCTGGATTATAAAAAGTATTTTTCTTATAATAATTATTTTCCTCATGAAAATTATTAGAATAAAAATCATGAAAATTATTTTCATAAGATTCATGAGAATTACCTTTATTAAAATTAAAAATATTTCCATAAGAAAAATTTTGAGAATTTAAATTATAGCTAGAATTCTCATAAGAGCTAGAAAAATTATTTTCATAAGAATCATAGAAATTATTTTGAGAAAAATTATTTCCATAATTAGAATAAAAATTATTTTCACTATTAAAATTTTGAGAATTTTGAAAATTAGAATTATTAGCGTTAGGAAAATTATTCTCGTAGAAATTTGAAAAATTGTTTTCACAAAAATTACTTTCATAGGAAAAATTATTTTGATAATTGTTATGAAAACTATTTTCTTTATTAAAATTTTGAGAATTTTGCGATGAATGTTCCCTAATAACATTATTTATCCTAACCGCGGCTTCTAAATCATTGATTTTATCTTTAAGCGCGTTAATAGAAGCAGAAAGTTCTAAGACATTATTAGCATTCTCAAGCGCGGCGGATAGCCAAAACATATTTTTTTTTGAAAAACAAACGGATTTTAAATGAATGGAATTGAAATAAAAATAAGAAAATATTTTTTTTCTCTCGTTTCTTTTAAAATCGGATTAATATTAGTTTTGGACTTCCCGAGAATTACCCGGTAAAGGGTTCGCAGCGGTACTATGAGATGTGATGGGATGAAAGCCCAAATCTCCCTTTCCAAGAATTTAGGTTGCGCTTTTAATTGAAAATATTTTTTTTTTATATATTTAAAATAAAAAAATGATAGAATTAATAAAATTCACTCTTTTCAAAATATCAACAAATGTCCCCGGCGCCAAAACTTGATGCATAAAAATGCGTCGAGTTATAAATACTTGATGCGCAAAATATAACTACGACAAACGACAACGGCAAGTGTACCGTATCGAATGAAGTATAGGATCTCGCTAGACCAATGTCGTATTAGACTCGGGTCATGTTAAGTACTCCTACTTCGAGTGAATTTTTATTATTTTATCGATAGATAAATTGATTTTGGTTTTAATAAAAGAAAACAAAAGATAAAAACATTAGATCTAGAATTAAACTTAGGAAAATGAGAATTGCATAATCAAAATCGGAAAGCAAAAAGAGATAGACTTGACCGTGGAGACTCCCAAAGCATGAACGCACCTCTCTCGAGGAATACACTCAACTAAGATTAAGGATATCAACTTAAACTCTCATTTAAGAAGAATACCTTAAAGCTTGCCTTAGCGTGGTGAATCCCACTATAGGCTTTTACTCCTATCCGGAAGAATCTCGTCGCCCTTTCTCAAGAGTTGCGATCAACTCCATTTATTCTCGGCGATCGATCCGTATGCACGAGCCTCTCGGATAACTAGAATATGACCTATGTGATTACTAAGAATAAATCGAAGAACAAACTTTATGCTTCCGGAAATAAAGAAAAGAAATCACGACTCCAAAAGAGTTTACTCCGATCAAATGTTGGTGCAAGACTAACTGAACATAAATCGAATTAAAGAGCGAGGAGGAATAAATTTCGGACAAGAAATATTTTTATTAATTCTAAAGAAATTAAAGTACATGAGCAAGATATTGAATTTCTAAGTTACGGAATGGAATTGCAATGCTTGAATTAAAACTAAGCTAAGGAAGGGAAAATATATGAAATTAAAAATACATAAAAGAAGTACAAAAATACAGAAAATCTACTTTAGAATTGATCCACCAATAGCTGGCGGGGGATCCTCTCTCCTCCCAAATGATCCCCATTTATAGGTGCAAACCCAATAAAAGTTTGCATTAAATGGAGGCACACCATAAGGATGAAACGACCGGATTGCTGACGTGGCTGGGCGGAGTTGGCGGAGCAGTTTTGGCGGTGGATCGCTGACGTGGCTGGGCAGAGTTGGCGGAGGCGGGTTTGGAGGATGAAACGGACAGATTTGCTGACGTGGCTGGACGGAGTTGGCGGAGCAGTTTTGGCGGGGATGCAAATATATGTATTGTATATATATATATATATGATTCATATATATATATACGATACATACATATATTTATATATAAATTTATATATTTATATTTGCATATACATAAATTTCTAGCATCATGCATGGGTGGTGGAACACCCCCTTACATGCAAAGGTGGTGGAGTTCGATGGTGGTGGATCGGCGCACGCCGCACTTGAACGGATGCGATGAGACTTGCATGACGGCGATATCGAGTGTGGCATGACGAACGTGGCCAACGCGACAACTTCAATAAATATTTCATTTGAAAGTTCGGGAGCACGATCACGGCGATAGACCTACAAAAATAAATAAAGCGTAAATTAGAAATCAAAATATAAAACAAATAAATTATAAATAAAAATATAGAATATATTACTAATTTCACTTAAATATTGCAATAAATTATATATTAATAATACGTATAAATTCTACTCATCAGTTTTATCTAGGAGATTATCTAGATGTTCATATATAGGTTTATCTAGGGTTTTATCTAGGGGTTTATCTAAGGGTCCATCTATGGGTTCATCAAGGGGGTTCATCTTGGGGTTCATCTAGAAGTTCATTTGGTGGTTCATCTAGGGGTTCATTCAGGTTTATCTAGGGATTCATCTATTGGTTTATCTAGGGCTTCATTTATGGGTTTATCTAGGGGTTTCCATAGAGGTTCCTCTAAGGATTTATGTAAGGGTTTATCTTGGGGTTTTATATATGGGTTCATCTAGGAGTTCATCTAGGGGTTCATCTAGAGGGTCTAGGAGTTCATCTAAGGGTTCATTTAGTGGTTTATTTAGGGGTTCATTGAGGTTTATTGAGTGGTTCATCTAGAGGAATATCGAGGGGTTCATCTAGGGATTATCTAGGAGTTTATCTAGGGATTTATCTATGGGTTCATATATGGGGGGTTTATCTAGGTTTTCATCTAGGAGTTTATCTAGGGGTTTATCTTGGGGTTCATCCGGTGGTTTATCTTGGGGTTCATCTAGGTGTTTATCTTGGGGTTCATCTAGGGGTTCATATTGAGGATTATCTAATGGATCATCTAAGTGTTCATTTAGGGGTTTCTCTAGGGAGTAATATAGGTGTTCATCAAGGGGTTTATCTAGGGGTTCATCTAGGATTTTGTCTAGGGTTTTATCTAGGGGTTTATCAATGGGTTTATCTATAGGGTTTTATCTAGGGGTTCATCTATGCGTTTATTTAGGAGTTCCTCCAGGTGTTTATCTGAGAGTCCATATATGAGTTTATCTATGGAGTTCATCTAAGGGTTCATTTAGGGGTTCATCTAGGGTTTCATATAGGGGCCCCCAAAAACCTATAAAAATTTATCTAGGAGTTCATCCAGTGGTTTATCTAGTGTTTTATTTAGGGGTTGATCTAGGTGTTTATCTAAGGGTTTATCTAAGATTTTATCTAGGAGTTCATCTATGGGTTTTATTTAGGGGTTCATCTAGGGGTTTACCTTAGAGTTCATTTAGGGGTTTCATCTATGAGTTCATCTAAGGGTTTAACTAGGTTTTTATCTAGGCTTTATCCAGGTGTTTATCTAGGGGTTAATCTATTAGTTCATTTATGGTTTCATTGGGGGGGGGGGGGGGGGGGGGGGTTATCTAGGGATTTACCATAGAGTTCATCTAAGGGTTCCTATAGGAGTTCCTCTAATAATTTATCTAGGTTATTTATTTGGTAGTTTAGGGGTTTATCTAGGGGCTCAATGAGGGGTTCCTCTAAGGAATTTTCTAGGGGTTCATAAAGCGGTTTCATCTAAGGGATTTTATTTAGGAGTTCGTCTATGGGTTAATATAGGGGTTCATCTACTATTAGATCTAGGGGTTCCTATAGGGTTTATCTAAGGGATCATCAAGGGGTTATTCTAAGAATTAATCGAGGAGTTCATCTACGAGTTTATCTAGGAGTTCCTATATATGGGTTTAACTAGGGATTTCTATAAGGGTTCCTATAGGAACCTCTAGATAAAATCCTAGATGAATCCCTATATAAACCCCTCGATAAACCTCCAGATGAACCTCTAGATGAATTAGATATACCCCTAGATAATCCCCTAAATAAATCCTTATAGGAACCCCTATAGGATCCCTTAGATAAATACCTTAATTAACCCCTAGATAGACCCCAAGATAAACCCCTAGATAAAACCCTAGATGAACTCCTTGATAAACCCTTAGATTTCCCCTATATAAACCCCTAGTGGAACCCCTAGATAAACCCCTGGATGAACTCCTAGATAAACCTCTAGATGAACTCGTAAATAATCCTCTAGCTGAACTCCAAGATAAACCCCTAGATAAACTCCTAGTTAAAACCCTAGATAAACCTCAATGAACCCCTAGATGAACCCCTAAATAAATTCTTAGAGGAACCCCTGTAGGAACCCTCGAATGAACTACTAGATAAACCACCAGATGAACTCCTAGATTAACATCTAGATAAACCCCTAGATGAACCCCTAGATGAACTCCTAGATAAACTCATAGATAAACTCATAGATAAATCTCTTGATGAACTCCTAGATAAACCTCAATGAACCCCTAGATAAATCCTTAGAGGAACCCCTATAGTAACACTTAGATGAACCCCTAGAACACCCAATTAAACAAATATTTTAACCCCTAGATGAACCCTTAGATAAACCCCGAGATGAACTCCTAGAAGAACCCCTAGATAAACCTCTAGATGAACCACCTAGATGAACCCCTAGATAAACCTCTATAGGTACCCCTAAATAAACCCCTAGATGAATTCATATAGGAACCCCTAGGTAAAACTCTAGATGAACTCCTAGATAAACCCATAAATAAAACCCTATTGGAACTCCTAGATGAACCCCTATAAGAACCTCTAGATGAATTCTTAGATAAACCCCAAGATAAATACTTAGAGAAACCCTTAGATGAACTCCTAGTTATACCCCTAATAAACCCTTATAGGAATCCCTAGATAAACCCCTATATAAATTTTTTGAGAACCCCATAAATAAAACCCTAGATGATCCCTTAGAAGAATACAAAGAAGAACCCCTATATTAACTCCTAGATAACCCCTAGATGAACTCCTAGATAAATCCTTAGAGGAACCCCTATATGAACCCCTAGATAAATTATTATAAGAACTCATATATAAACCCCTAGATGAACTCCTAAATGAACCCCTAGATTAACCTATAGATGATCTCCTAGATGAACCCCTAGATAAATCCCTCAATGAACCCCTCCCTGGATGAACCCCTCCCTAGATGATCTCAAAGATGAACCCCTAAATGAAACCCTAGATAAACCCCTCCCTAGATGAACCCAAAGATGAACCCCTAAATGAAACTCTAGATAAACCCCTAGATGAACCCCTAGATAAATGCCTAGTTGAACCCCTAGATAAACCCATAGATGAAACCCTAGATAAAACCTTAGGTAAACCCAAGATGAACCTCAATAAACCCCTAGATGAACCCCTAGATAAACCCCTAGATGAACTCCTAGATAAATTTTTAAAGGGTTTATTTGGGGGCCCCTAGATGAACCCCCTAGATGACCCTTCTAGATGAACCCCTAAATGAAAACCTAGTCGAACCCCCTTGATGAACCATTAAATAAACCCCATAGATGAACCCTTATATGAACACCTAAATAAACCCTTAGATAAACCCCTAAATAAACCCTTAGATGAAATTCTAGATAAACCTCTATAAGAACCCCCTAGATGAACCCTTACATGAACCCCTAGATGAAACCCTAAATAAATCTCTTAGATGAACCCCTAAATAAACCCCTAGATGAACTCCTAGATAAATTGCTAGATGAACCTCTAGATGAATAACTAGATGAACACCTAGATAAAACCCTAGATGAACTCCTCAATAAACTCCTAGGTAAACCTCAATGAACCCCTAGATTAACCCTTAGATGAACCTTTAGATAAGCCCCTCAATGAACCACAAGATAAATCTAGATAAATCCCTAGATGAACCCCTAGATGAACCGCTAGATGATAACCTAGATGAACCCATGGGGTTCCTCTACGGGTTTATCTATGTTTTCATCTAGGAGTTCAGCTAGAGGTTAATATAGGTGTTCATCTAGAGGTTTATCTAGAGGTTCCTAGAGAGGTTTATTTAGGGGGTTATCTAAGAGTTCCTTTAGGGTTTCATATAAGGGGTTTATCTAGAAGTTTATCTAGGGGTTCATCTAGTGTTTATTTGTATAACCCGTAATTCGTCGAGGCCAAAGAGGTTCGAGGGCGGCTTAAGAAATCTCGCCTACTTGGAGCGAGTAGAGAGGATCTCGCAGGGAGCTGGCTCAGCAAAGTGGTCAGATTACCGTCTCGGCAGGGCCGCAGAAGTGGGCAAGGGCTCGCCGCCTCGTGACAAGCAGGTCACAAGGGCGAAGTGGGCAAGGGCTTGCCGCGTCGCGGCAAGCGGGCCGCGAGGGCGAAGTGGGAAAGGGATCGTCGCCTCGCAGCGAGAGGGCAGCGAGGAGGAGATGAGCCAGGGTGACATCCGTGTGAGTGTGATGCGAGAGCGAGGCAGCTGCGGGCTCGGCGCTCTCAGGGCGAGCAACAAGCTATGGTGAGGCGAGATGGGTCGGAGACTCGATCTCGTGAATGGTGCATGGTCAGGGCGAGGTCTGTTCCCAAACCCGCTCCGGGGTGCATTTAGCTATGGCGAGTGGAGGCTCGCCTCCACTCACAAAAGGAGATCTCGTGAGCCCAGCTCGCAGGGAGTCTGGCGAGTGGAGCCCACACGGGCCACTCGCCTAGCAGGGGTCTACAAGTGAATTTACCCCGATACCCTTGGTGGGTTGCCAATAGCCCTCCAGAACAGTGGAGTTTGGCTGTTAGCAGACCTTTTTGGGGTGCGTATAACAAAACCAATAGGCGGAATCACGTTATTGGAAGACCAGGCTCGAAAAGCTATATATAGTATAGCACCCCTATCCATTCGGGAGCATATAACAGAGGGTCCGGCCGGGGCCCCACGCCATATACTACAAAACAAACGGGAACGTCACTTAATTGAAATATCGAACGACATTATACGACGATGCCTAACACAGAGCATTCTATGCGGAAGCTGAAAAGAGACAAGACAAACCCCAAAACCCGTACCCGGGTATGTCCACTTTTACTAAAATAGGAATAAATGTTTTACAACACAAAATTTAGGCACGACGGCCTTACAATTTACCAACATCGGCGCGCAGGCCGGCCATACATGAAAAGCAAAAGGAACATCAAAAAGGCCTTCAAGGTTCGCAGTAGCACAAGGGCTTCAGCCCGCTATGAGCCCGCTATGTTCCCGCTCGGTCCAGCACCTGTACAACAAGCCCACCAAAAACTGTGGCAAAATAGGGCAACGGTCAGCTAAAGCTGACCAAATTATAACGACCTCACCCCTTCGAGGGGGTGGCAGTACTAATCATCCCTGCAAAGCAACCTCAGTAGCATATATATATATAAGAGTGTGACTAGCAAAGCCCACAACAGTTCATACATATGCAACAATCACAAACGTGGGAATGGCCTCCACGTCTCGTGCTCTCAGGCACTCTTTGGTGTACTCCGCCTTCCACCACCATCCACTCATGATGGCTTCTGCCCTTCGAGGCTAAAGTCGGTGGCCCGAATACCAGGGCTCCCCCGTACTTTAATTGTGAACATCCCGTAGTCCGAAGACTCTTTCCCATTGCTTCCCGACATGCTGTACGAGACTCACTAATCAGGTGCTGCAATGGTGCGGTTTCAGGTTCGCCAAATGCCCGTTGTTCACAGCTCTCGTTGTACAACACGAAGAGCGGGTATGGCGTCCCCTCAGCCCAGGTATTCTCAATTAGCCAGCTCTACGGGCCGCTAAGTCATCCACCAGGACACCCTCACAGATCGGGCACACAGGCCTCAGGTCCTCTCAACACGTGGGCACGACAACATCACCAGGACCAAGTCTGGAAGCTGTCGCCTGGCGATATCCAATATCGCCAGCGACAGTGAACAGAACTCCATTTTGGCTTCTAGCTGTGGGTGCTTCCCGGGGCACACCCCCAGGCATTTTTGCACATGCAGTAGCACTCCCACTGCCTCAGAACGCACAAAATCACCAAAACCAAGTCTGGGAGCTGTCGCCTGGCGATAGTCAATATCGCCAGCGACAGTGAACAGAACTCCTTTTCTGCTTCTAACTTCGGGTGCTTCCCGGGGCACACCCCCAGGCGTTGCTGCGCATGCAGTAGCACCCTCTAGTTCTATGAAGCAGGATATCAACACGGAGTTTTCCCCCGGCACGCACAATATCAAAAAGCATCACCAATCCGGATGAACCGTCTCGGATGGGCTTCACACAGCGCGCCTACGTCCATTTCACGCATGGACTCTACATGTATGCAAGATTTGACGGGGATAACACAAATCAACCCGTCGGAGGCCACGACCTCACCCTTTTGGGTAGGGCCTCAACGATGCACGGAACGGACTAGAACATGTCCAAATGAGGGTAAAGAGGATCGTTACCCTTAGACGCTGCTTCGAAGCCATGACTTGGTTTATGGCACGATTGGAAAGGAGCGTCTTGCCCTCCTCTACGCGTAGCCACCAACGTTGAGGGAATCGGAGTAGTGTAGCTCCACCAAAGATGAGCTCTAGGGTTGGGAAACCCTATTCATCTCCTTCTCCAAAGCTCTCCCTCTCTCTTAATTAAAACCCTTAGTGAATAATGGGTTTCAAGTGGTTTTCGGCCACCTTATGCCAGCCACCGAGCCTCTCTGTCCAAAACAAGGCCCCAAAGTCAATGTGCCATCAATGCCCATGATTTCGGCCGCCAGGTACAATTTGGAGCTGTCGCCCGGCGATAGCCGCTGTCGCCTGGCGACAGCGGTAAAGAACCGACTTTGACCAGTCAACGCCACCGCTGCGAACAGTGCATGACACGTGTCACGGTGTCGCCAGCGTTAGACTTGCCGCCGCGCGATAGCCTCTCGACAGAGGCCTTCACGCCAGACCGCTGTCGCCGGGCGATAGCCAATATCGCCAGCGACAGCGTTGGATTCGAGAAATCCAACTTTCTGAAATGGGGTCTTACAACCCTCCCCTCCTTATAAAAATTTCGTCCCAAAATTGGTAAAAACAGACATGTATATATATATATATATATCCAAAAAGGTCTTTACATAAAGGGGAAAAAAGAGAGATAAACGTCACTGAAACAGCTCGGGGAACTCCTCCATCATGGTCTGCTCACGCTCCCATGAGAGTTCCTCGCGACCGCAGTTGTCCCAACGGACCTTTACCATACGGATCGCCCTGTTCCGCAACTGACGCACCTCAGCATCCTAGATGCTAACGGGCCTGATCCGCCGCGACCACATGCGTAGGCTCTTGCACTGCCTTCCGCAACACGGAGATGTGGAATACATCGTGTAGCCCGCTCAGTTCCGCCGATAGTGCAAGCCTATAAGCCGCCTCGCCGACGCGCTCGATGATTCTAAACGGTCCAAGGTATCTCGGACTCAGCTTTTTCAAGAGTCGAATCCTGGATACACCCTTGAACGGCCTGATCTTCAAGTAAACCCAATCGCCAACGGCGAACTGGATGTCGCGGTGCTTCGCATTATAGTACTTCGCCTGCCTATCCTGCGCAACCAAAAGCCTTTCCCGGATCATACGTAGCGTCGAAGTCGCCTCTTCGACGTCTTTCCTCTTGAAGAGCTTCGTCTCGCCCGTTTTCGCCCAAGCTAAGGGAGTGCGGCACTTCCTACCATAGAGGACCTCGAAAGGCGCCATCTGAATACTCGTCTGGTAGCTGTTGTTGTACGCGAACTCAACAAGGAAGAGGTGATCTTCCCACCCCTTGCTGAAATCCAGGACGCACATCCGGAGCATGTCCTCCATCGTCCTATTGGTACGCTCAGTTTGTCCATCCTTCTGAGGATGAAAGGCCGTGCTAAACTGCAGCTTCATACCTAAAAGACGGTTGACTAGCCTCCAGTCGCTCGAACTAAAGCGTCCATCTCGATCACTGACGATGCTACGGGGCACACCGTGCAATCGTACTATTGTATCAACATACAGCTTCGCCAACTTCTCCACCGAGTCATCCCTCAGGTTGGGGATAAAGTGCGCCACCTTCGTCAGCCGGTCTACGACTACCCAGATGGCATCGTTCCCGCTCTGCGACCTCGGCAGCCCATGCACGAAATCCATGGAAACGTCATCGAATTTCCACTCTGGAACCGGTAATGACTTCAAAAGGCCACCGGGCTTCTGACATTCCGCCTTCACTAGCGCACAAGTGTGGCACTTGGCCACGTGGTGAGCGATGTCCCTCTTCATACCCGGCCACCAGAAAAGGACCTTCATGTCCTTGAACATCTTCGTGCTCCCCGGATGAACTGAATACCTGGTACGATGCGCCTCGTACATCAACTCATCGCGCAGCTCACCCACCTTGGGGACGCACAAACGGTCGCCCCTCCACAGCAACCCGTCACGCACCTGAAACTGTGCATCCGGCCCACCACCAGCCTCCTTCGCGTAGCGCATTAAACTCGGATCGAGTTCCAAAGCCTGGCGGACTCTATCTGCGAGGTCGTACTGCACCTCAGTCCAACTCAAACAGGCACCGGCACTGCTTCGCTTCTCCACGCAAGAAACACCCAAGGCCTCCGGGTCACGTATCAGGTGCTCATCATGCATCTGAATCCAGTTGGCCTGCGCTAGAGCCCTGCGACTGAGCGCATCTGCGACAACATGCATTCCCCTTCCCGGTAGTATAGTGGATCTCGAAAGTGTAGTCCCAAAGGAACTCCATCCACCTCTGCTGACGCATATTCAGCCCCTTCTGCGTCAGGAGGTACTTCAGGCTCTTATGGTCCGTGAAGATGTCGATCTTCAAGCCATACACATAATGCCGCCAAAGCTTCAGGGCAAATATCACGGCCGCCAACTCCAAGTCGTGGACCGGATAGTTCCGCTCGTGCACCTTCAGCTGGCGAGAGCCGTACGCTATTACCTTGATATGCTGCTGCAGAACACAGCCAAGGCCGCTCCCAGAAGCATCGGTGTAGATCTCGTAGCCTTCCGTGCCGCAAGGCAAACATAAGATCGGAGCCGTGGTAATCCACCGCTTCAACTCCTCGAAAGCCTGCGCACACGCGGGCGTCCAAATAAACTCCTGCATCTTCCGTGTCAGCGTCGTAAGAGGCAGCGCGATCCGGGAGAAGTTCTCCATGAAGCGCCTGTAATAGCCGGCCATCCCGAGAAAGCTACGGACCTCCGCTACAGTAGAAAGAACAGGCCACTCCCTGATGGCCGCAACCTTCACCGGATCTACCGCCACACCCGCTCTACTAACCACATGGCCTAAGAACGCCACAGAAGGTATCCAGAACTCGCACTTCGAGAACTTGGCATATAGCTGGTTCCTCCTCAGAACCTCCAAGACTACTCGCAGGTGATCACCGTGCTCCTCCTCGGACTGAGAGTAGACTAGTATGTCGTCAAGGAAGACGACCACAAACCGGTCGAGGTACTCTCGAAAAGTCCGGTGCATCAAGTCCATAAACACCGAAGGCACATTAGACAGCCCAAACGGCATCACGGTGAACTCATACTGCACGTACCTGGTACTGAAGGCAGTCTTCGGGATGTCGCACTCCCTGATCCGCACCTGATAATAGCCAGACTTCAAGTCCAGCTTCGAGTATATTGTCGAACCAACGAGCTGGTCGAACAAGTCGTCTATCCTCGGAAGAGGATACTTGTTCTTCTCGGTCAGCTTGTTCAGCTCTCGATAATCGATGCAAAGCCGCAGGCTACCGTCCTTCTTTTTGACAAAGAGGACCGGTGCACTCCAAGGTGAGGAACTCGGACGCACGTAGCCCTGCTCAAGCAGCTCCTGCAACTGCAGCTTCAACTCCGCCAACTCCTTCGGAGCCATACGATACGGCGAGCGGGCCACAGGCTTAGCGCCTGGCACCAACTCAATCGTGAAATCTATCTCCCGCTGCGGTGGAGCACCGGGGAGATCGCTCGGAAACACATCGGGGAACTCTAAAACTAATGGAACATCCACTAGGCTGGGCCTTGGCGTTGAAGCCTCCACTAGAGCAAAGAATAACTCTGCTCCCTGACGCACTGCCTTGGACACCTGGAGAGCAGACATCAGCATCTTGCTCGATCCACGCATGTCCGCAAAGACCGTCTGTAACACCCTCCCTGTCACATAGCATATAACAGTAGGTCCGGCCGGGACCCCACGCCATATGAAATGAACAGAAGAGCGCGTTACTAAAATTAGTGTTAAACAGTTAAAAACTATAACTATCTCAGCATCAGAGTCGCAACACGGAAGCATATTTATTTTCATTTAAAACCAGTTTATAACAAGTCCACATTACTACTAGGATTGAAATACATAAACAGTTATTTACATGAGTTTGTTTACATCAAAAGGGTGGCTTCCAGACATCGGCACGCAGGCCGGCCACACATAAACAAAAGTAAACAAAAGCTTTGGCCTTCAAGGGCCAGCATAGCTCAGCAGCAGGGGCTTCAGCCCGCTATCTCCCGCTAGTCTCACCGGGACCTGTATAAGCAAATCCACCAATTGGTGGGAAAACAAGCAACCGGTCAGCTTTAGCTGACCAAGATTTATAACGACCCCGCCCCACACTCGGGGCGGCGGTGCTCCTTCCCTGCAAGTAAGAGTCAGCAGCATATATATATATATATCCGCAAACAACACCAACGGAGGCAAACCAAGCCACCCGCTTTGTGCTCTCAAGGCACACTTTGGCATACTCCCTGAGTTACGCCCTTACGCTAAGTCTTATTTCAACTTAGACAAGCAAATTGAGCTAGCCCGTAACCAAAGTTACGACACTCTTCCATAGCCCGGTGCAACGAGGAGCGACCTCTTCACCACCACTATGTGGGGTTCGGCTCAGCTATACCCGTGCTCAATCATCGTAGTATACACGATACAGGTAAGCTTCACCCAATACCCATTTCTTAAAGCTGGGTTTTGCAAGTTCCACAGCTTCTCCTGCTACCTATCCAGACTACAGGAATTTGGGTAGCACGGAAACATACAGTCTTTATGCTGGGCGCTAGCGCCGGCACTAACGCTAGCGCCCGGCGCTAGTAACAGAATTTAGTACTACCCGACACTGGTAACAGAAATCTGTACTGCTACCTCTGGGAGGTAGCACCTCCAGACATCAATACTGGTAGCTCACCTGGAGCTACCGCCGGCGCTAACGCTAGCGCCCGGCGCTAGTGACAGAACTCAGTTCTGCCACCAAATTTCGGGTACAGCCTGGGAAACACCTCCAGGTCCTATTTTCTGTACAGCAACAGTCACATGACCCGAATCACAGCACGTACACGGAATTGTTTCCGGCACTTTACACGCACTAATCATCACCAATCCGGCTCGACCTGTCCTAATGGGCTTCACACAGCATGCCTATGTCCGTAATACTGTTTCGGACTCTATATGCAATTTGTGGAGAAATCACTTCAACCCACCGGAATAGCCGATCTACTAATTAGTAGAAGTATTTCAAAACGCATGCAAATCAAAGGACGTACATGTCCAAGGATTAGGGAGGAGAATCGTTACCCTCGTAGGCCATTTTGGTGCCATAGAATTGAGAGGGAGATGGCTGGAATCTGCGGTGGCACACGCTC
The DNA here is from genome assembly GCA_033032865.1 of Dactylorhiza incarnata. NCBI lineage: Eukaryota > Viridiplantae > Streptophyta > Magnoliopsida > Asparagales > Orchidaceae > Dactylorhiza > Dactylorhiza incarnata. The sequence continues at coordinate 524,818 of JAWHQI010000390.1, forward strand.
GCAGACGCTTCTTCACTAACCTCCCTCCTGGCACGATGAAAGCTCGAATCCAACGGCTTTCCTTCCTTTCTCCCAGCTCTCTGCCCTCAGTACTTCAAAGGATTTCAGAGAAGAATGGCTGAAAAGTCGGGTTTGAGGGTATTTAAGATTTAGCGCTACCGTCGGCGCTAGTGGCTAGCGCCTGGCGCTAGCCCTAAGTCGGTACGCTGAGAGGCACTACCGTCGGCGCTATCGCTAGCGCCTAGTGCTATCGACAGCTCGACGTCTCGACGCCTCGACGTCTCAATGGGTGCGCTACCGCCGGCGCTAGCACTAGCGCCTGACGCTAGCTCCCTGATTTCAGCTCATGCTCATTTTTGGTATTTTTGGTGCACATGTTATTTGGGGTCTTACAATTCTTCCCCCCTTAAAAGAATTTCGTCCCGAAATTCTAACAGTGCAAATAATCACAAAAAAATACGAAATATGATTTGTACCTCAACGGAATAGCTCGGGAAACTCCTCACGCATGGTTTGCTCGCGCTCCCATGTAAGCTCCTCTCGACCGCAGTTGTTCCAGCGGACTTTGACCATCTTGATCAATTTATTCCGCAGCTGTTTAATCTCAGTGTCTTCGATGCTAATAGGTATGACCTTTGTCTTCAACCCATCATCGACCGGCACCTGATTAGCTACAAGCACTTGGCTAGGTTCTGGTACAGCTTTCCTCAATACTGATATGTGGAACACATCGTGCAGACTACTCAACTCTGTCGAAAGAGCGAGTCGATAGGCAGCTTCGCCAACACGTTCTAGTATCTCAAACGGTCCAAGGTATCTTGGACTCAGCTTTTTCAAGCACCGAATCCGGGACACACCCTTGAAAGGTTTGATCTTGAGATAAACCCAGTCGCCCACGGCGAACTCGATGTTTCTGTGCCTGGCGTTGTAGTATTTCGCCGGCCTATCTTGCGCAATCAGCAATCTATCCCGGATTGTTTGAATCGCCGCATTTGCCTCTTCGACTTCCTTTCGCTTAAACAGCTTTGTTTCACCTGTCTCCGCCCAAGATAAGGGAGTGCGGCAAGCTCTACCATAGAGGGCCTCGAAGGGTGCCATCTTTATACTTGCCTGATAGCTGTTATTATAAGCGAATTCGATCATGAAAAGATGATCTTCCCACTTTTTACCGAAGTCCAGGACGCACATTCGGAGCATATCCTCCAGAATTCTGTTCGTACGTTCAGTCTGTCCATCCGTTTGAGGGTGGAAGGCAGTGCTAAACTTCATCTTTGTACCTAACAACTGGTGGATTAGTCTCCAATCTTTCGAGGTGAAGCGCCCATCTCGGTCACTGACGATGCTACGGGGCACACCGTGCAATCGTACAATGCTATCAACATAAAGTTTTGCTAACTTTTCAACTGAATCGTCCTTCCGGTTTGGAATAAAGTGGGCTACCTTTGTCAAGTGATCCACGATCACCCATACGGCATCATTCCCACTCTGGGATCTCGGCAAACCATGCACGAAATCCATAGAAATGTCATCAAATTTTCATTCCGGTATAGGCAACGACTTCAAGAAACCTCCAGGTTTCTGACATTCCGCCTTCACAAGTGCACAAGTTTTGCATTTTGCCATGTATAAGGCGATGTCTTTCTTCAATCCTGGCCACCAAAACAGCTTTTTCATGTCTTGGTACATCTTTGTGCTCCCTGGGTGAATTGAGTATTTGGTAAAATGCGCTTCGTACATCAATTCTTCCCGCAACTTACCAATATTTGGGACGCACAACCGACCGTCTTTCCACATCAGACCGTCGTTTAACACAAACTCTGCAGCAGTCCCATCCTCAGACTCTGCTAAATAGCGTTGCATGCTCGAATCAAGCTCTAAGGCCTGTCGTATTCTGTCGGCGAGGTCATACTGCACCTCCGTCCAGTTTAAACACACATTCGCACTAGAACTCCTCTCTATACAGGAGATATCCAAGGCTTACAAGTCCCTGATCAGACATGGATCATACATCTGAATCCAGTTGGCCTGTGCATAAGCCCTTCGGCTCAAAGCGTCTACGACTACATTTCCCTTCCCGGGAGTATAGTGTATCTCGAAAGTGTAGTCCCCTAGGAACTTCATCCACCTTCGCTGTCGCATGTTGAGCTCCTTCTGATTTAGCAAATACTTAAGGCTCTTATGGTCTGTAAAGATGTCAACCTTCACACCATATAAGTAGTGCCGCCACAGCTTTAGAGCGAAAATCACGGCCGCCAACTCCAAGTCGTGGACCGGATAATTCCGCCCATGCACTTTCAACTGACGAGAGCCATAAGCTATTACTTGACCGTACTGAAGAAGTACGCAGCCTAAGCCGCTCCCTGACGCATCACTGTAAATTTCATAACCCTCTGCACCAGATGGCAAACACAAAATTGGTGCTGTGGTCAGACGCCTCTTTAATTCCTCAAAAGCCCGTGCACACTCCGGTGACCAAACGAACTTCTGATCCTTCCTTGTCAAGGTGGTGAGAGGTAGAGCGATCCGTGAAAAGTTCTCCACGAAGCGCCGATAGTAGCCGGCAAGTCCAAGGAAACTCCTGACTTCCGCTACTGTCGCCAAAACGGGCCACTTTTGGATTGCATCGATCTTTGCCGGATCCACCGCGATACCCTCGCCACTAATAACATGAACAAGGAACGCTACTGAGGCTAGCCAGAACTCGCACTTAGAGAACTTGGCATAAAGTTGACTACGTCGCAGGATTTCCAAAACTTCACGCAAATGAATCGCGTGTTCTTCTTCAGACTGAGAGTACACCAAGATATCGTCAATGAAGACAATGACAAACCGATCAAGGTACTCTCGAAAGGTCCTATTCATCAGATCCATAAATACTGACGGCGCATTCATTAATCCAAACGGCATCACTGTAAACTCGTAGTGTCCGTAGCGAGTACTGAATGCTGTTTTGGGGATATCACAATCCCGAATTCGCAACTGGTAATAGCCGGACTTGAGATCCAACTTTGAATACACAGTTGACCCAACTAGCTGATCGAATAAGTCATCGATTCGAGGAATCGGATACTTGTTCTTCTCGGTCAGCTTGTTCAATTCTCGGTAGTCAATGCATAGACGCAGGCTTCCGTCCTTCTTCTTCACAAAAAGTACCGGGGCACCCCAAGGGGAGGTACTTGGACGTATATAACCCTGCTCTAGCAACTCCTGTAATTGAACTTTCAATTCCGCCATCTCCTTTGGCGCAATTTGGTACGGAGAGCGTGAAACAGGTTTGGCACCTGGCACTAGCTCTATAGTGAAGTCAATCTCTCTCTGAGGTGGCGCCCAGGAAGATCTTTCGGAAACACATCTGGATACTCTGAAATCACAGGAACATCACTCAAGCTGGGTTGAGGCTTTGCAGCCCCCACTAGCACAACACATAACTCTGCGCCTTGCCGAACCGCCTTGACCACTTGGACAGCAGACATCAGTGTCTTGCTCGATCCATGCAAACCAGCAAATGTAGTCGCATGTTCGGTATTCCTCTCCAGTGTGGCCTCCTTAGACGTGCAATCAATTTAGGCATGCTGCGCTGACAGCCAGTCCATACCAAAGATTACATCGAACTCCGAAAGCGGGAGTATCAGTGCTTCCAAATCAAAGTCTTGACTTCCTCTTCGTACCTTTAACACTCAACCTCGATCCGCGCTCATCGAACACCCATTGGGTAGCAACACATCTAATCGTTCCTGTCTAAGCGACGAAGGCATTCCAAGTTACTATATGAAGGCTTCCGATAGAAAGGAATGTGAAGCACCCGTATATAATAGTGCTCTCGCCGGATAGTTAAAGATTAGGTCAAAGCCTAGTATACGATCAGTTAACAAGCAATGTATAAGGTATGAAGTATAAAAAGCAACAAAAGCTATATACTATCGCATACCTGTCACCACATCATTCTGTTTGATGGCCTCCTGTTGGCCAAGGTTGTAAACTCTAGGCTAAGCTGGAGCAGCGCGGGATGCGGTTGACTCTGCCGCCTTCCCTTTCTCTGCCGCATAGGCTGCAACTAGCTTCTTCCCACTACGACAGTCACGTGCTATATGTCCCGGCTTGCCGCAGTTGTAACAGATGATTGGGCCTCGCCCAGTCACTCCCGATGTTGAAGATTGAGCTGACCCAGGCGGTCGCGCTCCTTTCTTCCATTTGCCTTGCCCCGACTTTGTCGAGCTCGATACTTTGAACTCTGGCTTGACTACTGCTAGCTCCTTTCTACTGTGGGACCGCTTCATGTCTTTCTCTAAGGAACGAGCTGAGTTGACCAGGGTCATAAACCCCTGCGTCATTGGCCCCGTCAGAAGAAACTGCAACTCCTCTCGCAAGCCTTCGTAAAACTGATTTGTCTTACGCGCTTCATCCGCAAATGTCACGCCTGCATAGCGACCCAATCGTGTAAACTCATGCAGATAATCATTGATAGTACGATCACCCTGAGTCAGACGGTTGAACTGATTTTGCATTTCTATCTGTTGGTCCTGTGGGAGATATCGCTCCAAGAACAGTTTGGAAAACTCATCAAAAGAGATATCGGTCAGCTGCCTTCCTGCTAGCTGATGTATCTCCAACTCATCCCACCACAGCTGCGCCTCTCCATCTAGTAGGAAGGTTGCCAAGGTCACTTTTTGTCCTTCCTCCGTGTCCGTGGCCTTCAAGGTTTTGCGCACCTTTGACAGCCAATCTTCTGCTTGCGTCGGGGTTCCTGCCCCCGTGAACGTGGGAGGGTGGAAACTCAAAAAGTATTGCAGTTGTTGATCTGGAGCTCTTCGTGCCCTCAACGGTACTGGCCTTTCCACCGCAGGTTCAGCTGCTGGAGCCTGCACTGGAGGTTCAGCTGCTGGAGCCTGCACTGGAGCCACTCCAGGGGTAGGAGGCTGTCCAGGGACATGCCCTCCTGGTTGCGCAGTGAACATTGCAAATACTGCCTCAGCAATCATCCTTACTGTTTCAGCTGAAGGAGGAGTCGGCACCGGAGTTGGTGCACTGCTTGCAGTCGAACGAGGGGGTCGAGAAGGCCCCGCTCCACTCCCAGTCGCCTATATATGTACCCAAAACATAATTAACGACTAAGAGATATCATAACGCAAGAAAGGAACACAGAAGTTCCATCTGAATGCTACACATATACATGTAATTCATTCCTAAAGTGGACAAAACTGGTTATTTATATGAGTTAAAGGCGACGCACACACGTGCTCACCACCCCTGAAAAGAATTCGACCACGAATTCAGACGGAAAGGGATCGAGACCCGTAGCTGATACCAATTTGTAACACCCTCCCTGTCACAAAGCATATAACAGTAGGTCCGGCCGGGACCCCACGCCATATGAAATGAACAGAAGAGCGCGTTACTAAAATTAGTGTTAAACAGTTAAAAACTATAACTATCTCAGCATCAGAGTCGCAACACGGAAGCATATTTATTTTCATTAAAAACCAATTTATAACAAGTCCACATTACTACTAGGATTGAAATACATAAACAGTTATGTACATGAGTTTGTTTACATCAAAAGGGTGGCTTCCAAACATCGGCACGCAGGCCAGCCACACATGAACAAAAGTAAACAAAAGCTTTGGCCTTCAAGGGCCAGCACAGCTCAGCAGCAGGAGCTTCAGCCCGCTATCTCCCGCTAGTCTCACCGGGACCTGTATAAGCAAATCCACCAATTGGTGGGAAAACAAGCAACCGGTCAGCTTTAGCTGACCAAGATTTATAACGACCCCGCCCCACACTCGGGGCGGCGGTGCTCCTTCCCTGCAAGTAAGAGTCAGCAACATATATATATATACCCGCAAACAACACCAACGGAGGCAAACCAAGCCACCCGCTTCGTGCTCTCAAGGCACACTTTGGCATACTCCCTGAGTTACGCCCTTACGCTAAGTCTTATTTCAACTTAGACAAGCAAATTGAGCTAGCCTGTAACCGAAGTTACGGCACTTTTCCATAGCCCGGTGCAACGAGGAGCGACCTCTTCACCACCACTATGTGGGGTTCGGCTCAGCTATACCCGTGCTCAATCATCGTAGTATACACGATACAGGTAAGCTTCACCCAATACCCATTTCTTAAAGCTGGGTTTTGCAAGTTCCACAGCTTCTCCTGCTACCTATCCAGACTACAGGAATTTGGGTTGCACGGAAACATACAGTCTTTATGCTGGGCGCTAGCTCCGGCGCTAACGCTAGCGCCCGGCGCTAGTAACAGAATTTAGTACTGCCCGGCACTGGTAACAGAAATCTGTACTGCTACCTCTGGGAGGTAGCACCTCCAGACATCAATACTGGTAGCTCACCTGGAGCTACCGCCGGCGCTAACGCTAGCGCCCGACGCTAGTGACAGAACTCAGTTCTGCCACCAAATTTCGGGTACAGCCTGGGAAACACCTCCAGGCCCTATTTTCTGTACAGCAACAGTCACATGACCCGAATCACAGCACGTACACGGAATTGTTTCCGGCACTTTACACGCACTAATCATCACCAATCCGGCTCGACCTATCCGGATGGGCTTCACACAGCATGCCTATGTCCGTAATACTGTTTCGGACTCTATATGCAATTTGTGGGGAAATCACTTCAACCCACCGGAATAGCCGATCTACTAATTAGTAGAAGTATTCCAAAACGCATGCAAATCAAAGGACGTACATGTCCAAGGATTAGGGAGGAGAATCGTTACCCTCGTAGGCCGTTTTGGTGCCATAGAATTGAGAGGGAGATGGCTGGAATCCGCGGTGGCACACGCACGCAGACGCTTCTTCACTAACCTCCCTCCTGGCACGATGAAAGCTCGAATCCAACGGCTCTCCTTCCTTTCTCCAAGCTCTCCGCCCTCAGGACTTCAAAGGATTTCAGAGAAGAATGGCTGAAAAGTCGGGTTTGAGGGTATTTAAGATTTAGCGCTACCGTCGGCGCTAGTGGCTAGCGCCTGGCGCTAGCCCTAAGTCGGTACCGCTGAGAGGCACTACCGCCGGCGCTATCGCTAGCGCCTGGCGCTATCGACAGCTCGACGTCTTGATGCCTCGACGTCTCAATGGGTGCGCTACCGCCGGCGCTAGCACTAGCGCCTGGCGCTAGCTCCCTGATTTCAGCTCATGCTCATTTTTGGTATTTTGGGTGCACAAGCTATTTGGGGTCTTACATCGTCTCACGATCGGCACACTGCCCAAACCTCACCTCCTTGGTGGTGTAATCGATGCATGCACGCTGTTCCGACAGCCAGTCCATGCCAAAGATTACATCGAACTCAACCAGGGGGAGTAACGATGCTTTTAGGTCATACTCCTGACTTCCAACTAGAACTTTCACGCAGCAACTCCTCTCCACACGCATCGAATATCCATTCGGCAGTAGGACCTCCAGTCCATCTGCAGAAACAATCGACGACGCACCAATATGTTGGACGAAGTCCGACGATAAGAAGGAGTGCGAAGCTCCAGTATCGAAAAGCGCTCTCGCGGGAACGCCTAAAACATAAACAAAGCCTACGCCGCCAAACAAGGTTAGCATGAACACTAAAACAGGTATATAAAATAGTAAGGACTGTATCTTAAATTATACCTGTCACGACGTCCTTGGCTTTAATAGCCTCCTGCTGACCAAGGTTGAAGACTCTGGGCTGTGGGGGAGCCATACGGGAGGCCTGTTGGAGCATGCGTTTCGCACTCCTCCGGTTTGATAATAACAAAGTCCCTTTTGTATTTAATTCTATTTTCATTAATGGTGTGCAGATAACAGGTATGTGATATTCACATTGCTGCTGGAGCTAAAATTGCATGTGGGAAAATTTCACTGTCGGAAAATTCCGACAGCCACTGTCGCCCAGGCGACAGCAGAGAAGTTACAACTACTTCCCTCCACGGCAGATCAACGAAAGATAGTTTTGCGCTGTCGGAATTCCGACATCGATGTCGCCCAGGCGACAGCTCCACGATTCCACCAACTGCCCACGACTTCACCCACGACAGCGGCAGTTTTGCGCTGTCGGAAATCCGACATCGATGTCGCCCCAGCGACAGCTCCACGATTCCAGCAACTGCCCACACGACGGCTCGACGGCACGACCGAGGCAGTTTGGCGCTGTCGGAAATTTCCGACAGTGACTGTCGCCCAGGCGACAGTGAAAGTCTATAAAATGGTGCCTTTGGTTCGTGCATTCCAAGCTTTGGAGATTTCCAGTCCCTACCTGAGTGCATACGAACCAGAGAGCTCCAGAACCTCCTCAACTCCTAATTGTGCAAAGAAGGATTGAAGATTGAAGACGAGATCGGGCGCGCTACTCCATCAACGATCATCTCGAGGCTTCAACAATCCATTCAGAGATCTGAATTTCTAGGGAGTTGACTTTTTCATATTGTATTTCATTTACTCATATTTCATTTTGTATTGGGGAAGAAATCGTCGTCTTGCGTGCGGCGTCTAAGTCCTTGCGCGGCTTAGGGGAAAATCGCTTCCTTGTGTGGAGCGTCCAAGTCCTTGCGTGGCTTGGTGGGAAATCGTGGCCTTGTGCGCTACGTCTAGATCTTGAGAAGATCTAGAGGTTAGGCTTGGGCTTGGTCTTGGGAAAGACAAGTGATAGCCTTCCGATCCTTGGGAGAAGGATTGGTAAATCAAAATATTGTATTTCCATTTTATCATTGTGCCTTGATCTTAAGCATTGTTAAGATCATTTTTATTTGTATGCAAATTTCATGATAAATAAAATTATGATCTTTTCACTAATCGCAAATTTGTTTGCTTAAATTTTTATCTTAAAAATTTGTGCTTGGTGTTATACAAAAATTGCATTGTTGTAAAATTAATTTTTAAGAAACTTTTATTAAAGTGAAATTGTCTTAAAATTATTAAGTAAAAATTACAAATTTAAACACACCCTTATTCACCCCCCCCCCCCCCTCTAAGGGCGTCATACGATCCAACAAGTGGTATCAGAGCTAGGTTACTCCAAAACGGTTTTACCACCGGGAGTAATGGCGCACAACGATCACGCGTTCGTTGAGGGGCAAGGAATTAGTAGGCCACCACTTTTCACGGGCACAGACTACAATTATTGGAAAACACGTATGCGTTGTTTTCTAATTGCTTTAGATATAGAAGTCTGGAATATGGTAGAAACTAGTTACACTTCTCCAACATTTGTTGTAGGAGATGTAACTATGGAAAAACCCAAAGACAAGTGGGATGAAAATGATAAATTAAAATGCAAAAACAATGCAAAGGCCATGAATGCCTTATTTTGCGCACTAGATCGCACCGAGTTTAATAGAGTCTGTGCTTGCGATACTGCTTTTGATATTTGGAATCTTTTGGAAATTACTCATGAAGGTACTTCGCAGGTAAAGGATTCAAAGCTATTTCAATTGGAGTCAGAGTTCGAAAGATTCAAAATGGAAGTGGATGAAGAAATTGACACAATGTACACTCGATTCACTAAAATCGTGAACGATTCAAAAGTGTTGGGTAAGGTCTTTTCAAATGGAGATTTAGTTAGAAAAATCTTAAGATCACTTCCCCCGAAGTTCAATCCAAAAGTGACTGCAATTTCTGAGTCACATGATCTTAAAACCTTATAATTGGAGAGTCTCATTGGGAATCTAAAAACCCATGAAGTGGAGTTGAAGATTCAAAGCCAAGAATATAATTTGGAGCCCAAAAAGAAGAGCTTGGCGTTGAAATCTAAAAAGGAATTTGAGAGTGAGACTGAAGAAAGTGATGAAGATGAAGAAGGATTGTTTGTGAGAAATTTTAAGAAGTTTATGAGAAATCCGGAGAGGAGAAACTCATTTAAAAAGTTTTTCAAAAAGAAGGATTTTGCCTACCAAAAAGGCAAAGGAAAAATGGATAATGAAGAGGAGCGTCCGCCACCGGAGTGCTACCATTGCAAGAAGATTGGTCATATCAGAAGCAAGTGCCCAAAGTATCTGAAAGAGCAAAAAGCAAAGAGGCACGATAAAAAGAAGAAAGTGTTAAAGGCAGAGACTTGGGATGATTCTTCGTCTGGTGAAGAAAGTGATCCCTCAACACAGGAGGAAGAGGAGGCTAATCTATGCTTGATGGCAAAAGACAGCATTACATCTGAAGACGACTGCAGTGTCCAAAGCGACACTGAGGTATGCGTGCAGGCTAGGAACAAGAAAGACGTGTGGTATTTGGACTCTGGATGTTCAAAACACATGACGGGTGATAAATCAAAGTTCCTTAGCCTGGAGATGAAGAAAAGTGGAACAGTGACATTTGGAGATAATGGAAAGGGTAAAGTCAAAGGCATTGGAGTAGTAGGTAACGAAGAATTTAAAATTTCAAATGTTTTATATGTTAAAGGTTTGAAACATAATTTAATTTCTATTAGTCAACTATGTGATAAAAATCTAAATGTTTTATTTGACTCTAGCTCAAACCTTTGCAAAATTATTGATTCTAAAACAAACGAAATCGTACTTACTGCACCAAGAATAAACAATGTCTATACAATCACTTTTCATGATTTATCTCATTCTACACTTAAATGTTTCATTTCAAAGAATGATGAACTTGAATTATGGCATAGGAGACTAGGACATTCTAGTGCTAAACGTATAGTAAAGCTTTCTAAAAATAAAATAATAAAAGGATTACCAAATTTGAATGGAAAGCTATCCTCATTATGTTCACCATGCCAAAAGGGAAAATTTACAAAATCATCTTTTAAAAGCAAAAATGTCATTTCTACCACTAGACCTTTGAATTTATTACATATGGACTTGTTTGGTCCAATTTCTACACAAAGTCTAGGAGGTAGAAAATATACGTTTGTTATTATTGATGATTATTCTAGATTTTGTTGGACTTTGTTTTTATATTCAAAATCTGATGCCTTTGATGAATTTGTAAAACTAATTTCACGTATTCAAAATGAAGTTGATCTGAAGGTAAAATGCATTAGATCAGATCATGGAGGAGAGTTCGATAATGAAAAATTTATTTCATATTGTAATGATTTTGGGATAAAACATGAATTTTCCGCTCCACGCACACCACAGCAAAATGGTGTAGTGGAGAGGAAAAATAGAACACTCCAAGAATTAGGACGTACTATGCTTTGTGAATTTAAATTGCCAAAATATTTTTGGGCCGAAGCAGTTAGTACGGCATGTTATATCATTAATCGTGTCATGATTCGTCCCACATTACAATTAACTCCTTATGAAATTTATTTTCAAAGAAAACCAAATGTATCTTACTTTAAAGTTTTTGGTTGTAAATGCTTTATTTTGAATACAAAAGATAACTTAGGAAAATTTGATGAAAAATATGATGAAGGAATTTTCATTGGTTATTCTTCAACTAGCAAGGCCTATAGAGTTTATAATAAGAGAACAAAAATAATTGAAGAATCTATTCATGTTAGGTTTGATGAGTTTGCTTCATGTGTAGAAAGGAAAATTACAGGAAAAGAAGATGAACTCCTTCCCTCGGTGGAGAATGATGAAGAAGAACTTGGAGAAAATGAAGAAGAAATAGGAGAAGAAAGAGAAGAAGAAAGAGGAGAAGAAGATAGAGAAGAAGAAGAAAGAGAAGGGTATGTACCTCCAACCGAGCTACAATTCTCAAAAGATCATCCGCAAGAACTTGTTATTGGAGAACCATTATGTGGGGTACGTACGCGTTCTAGTTTAAATGAAACCTTTTCAAATTTATGTTTTGTCTCAAATATCGAACCAAAAGATGTTGCCACCGCTTTAAATGATGAATCTTGGTTTCTAGCTATGAATGAAGAACTTAATCAATTTGAAAGAAATAAAGTTTGGATTCTTGTTGATAGACCTAGTGATCATCCAGTGGTAGGAGTCAAATGGATTTTCAAAAACAAATTAGATAGTGACTCTAGGGTCACTAGAAACAAAGCTAGGCTTGTAGCGAAAGGATATAATCAAATTGAAGGGGTAGATTTTGATGAAACTTTTGCACCCGTAGCACGATTGGAAGCAGTTAGAATTTTTGTTGCATTTGCTAGCCATAAAAGATTTAAATTATTGCAAATGGATATTAAAACTGCATTCTTAAACGGGTTGATTAAAGAAGAAGTTTATGTTGAACAACCCCCAGGATTTATAAATGAAAAATTTCCTAATCGCGTATATAGATTGCTAAAAGCTTTGTATGGTTTAAAACAAGCACCACGAGCATGGTATGATAGATTGACTATATATTTATTACAAAATGGTTTTAAAATGGGTGGTGTTGATTGTACACTCTTCATTAAGCAAGTAAATGATGATTTAATTGTTTTACAAATTTATGTTGATGATATTATTTTTGGAGCCACTAATGAAGAGTTGTGTAACTATGTTGTAAAAATGATGGAAAGTGAATTTGAGATGAGTATGGTAGGGGAATTAAAATATTTCTTAGGATTTCAAATTGTTCAAAAACATGATGGAGTTTTTATTAACCAATCAAAATATATTCATGATGTCTTAAAACGATTTGGATTTGAAAATCTCAAACAAGCAAATACTCCTATGAGTGTATCTTTAAAATTAGGAAAAGATGAAACTGGAATATCAATAGATCAAACTTTATATAGAGGCATGATAGGTTCACTTTTATATTTAACTGCTTCTAGACCGGATATTATGTTTTCAGTTTGTTTATGTGCTAGATTTCAAGCCGATCCCAAAGAATCACATTTAAAAGCGGTAAAAAGAATTTTTAGATATTTAATTGGCACATCTAAACTTGGTTTGTGGTATCCTCATAGCGATGATTTTACACTTTTTGGTTATTCTGATTCTGATTACGCCGGTTGTTCACTAGATAGGAAAAGCACTAGTGGCACTTGTCACTTTTTAGGCCCTTCACTCATTTCATGGTCGAGTCGGAAACAGAATTCTGTTGCCCTCTCAACCACCGAAGCCGAATACATCGCACTGGGTAGTTGTTGTGCACAAGCCCTTTGGATGAAACAAACCTTAGAAGACTTTAATATTAAACAACAAACTATTGAATTATGGTGTGATAATAAAAGTGCAATTGATTTAACACACAACCCGGTCCATCATACAAGGTCTAAGCATATTGATGTGAGACATCATTTTATTAGAGATCATATTAAAAATAACCACATAAAAATTTCATTTATAGGCACGGATAATCAACTAGCGGATATATTCACTAAACCTTTACCGGATTCCCGTTTTTCTATGCTTAGGCTAGAATTGGGAATTCTAGACATTTCACAATGAATATATCACTTTTTAAAGCCTATAACAAAAAAAAAATTTATTATCACAAAACATAAATAATGTAAATACAAAAATGCCAAAAATATAAAAACCAAAACATCAAAAACTTTAACAAAATTCATCATCATTCATATTACATCAATATTGTTCAAATTAAAAACAGTAGAAACAACTTAAGGATCAAGTTCATTAAACAAAAACAGAAATTTAAAAGAAGTTCACTGTCGCCCAGGCGACAGTGGATGTCGGAATTTTCCGACATCTCCCAGCAGCAGCAGCAACACAAACCTACTCTGAATCTTCATAACCAGCCCCGCTGCTCTCTGGACAATCTTCTGGAGGTCCTCGTCTCACGGCTTTGCCACGGCGAGTCTGCCTCACCGATTGGCGTGGCGGCTCCTCGTCCGGAACTTGCCATTCTGCCTCCTCCTCCGGCGTTGGCTTCAACTTCAGACCTTTGACAAGAAACTTCATAAATTTCTGCATTCGACTACGATCCTTTTTCACTTCCTTTTTGTGATCCTCTAACGAATCACGCAAATCATCAATGGATTCCCTTAGTGATCCTGCCCTAGAAATGCTCGGCTCTCTAATCTCAATTCCCGGTTGAGCTTTTCTAAGCGGCTTCTTCCCTTTCATTGAACCCGTGAAATAAATTTCCGGATAACAATCATCAAAATACGAGTCTTGCACAATCCATCCATACTTCTTATAAAGTACACGCTGAATTACCAACCCCATTGGCAGCGTATGCACCTTCACCCATCTTGGATGTTTCAATCTGTACGTATACCTAATCTGGGATAGTATGAAGTCTGCCATATCAAAAGGCTCATCCTCCATAATATAGTACGTAAAGAGGGTCAACTGCGCAGTAATGCTTCTTGTGTCTCCACTCTTCAACATCACCGAATTCCTTAATATATCTTGGACTAAGTAAGCATCCGGTGTAAGTGAGGTAACTTCAGTGGTAAGAGTTTTCTTCTGATTCCCATGTAAACTCATGTTTACTAGGGTCCAATCTCTATCCTTCCGATAATTCTCCACTATATCAGGCATATTCTCACTCATCACTAGTCCAAATTCCTCTCGTAGATCAACATGTGTTATTTCCACATGTTGACCTTGGATCCTTGATCTCACACCTCCATCCAATTCCGTAACATTTGGGTCTTCCAAATGGTTATAAAATTCACGAATTAAAAAGGATGAAAACCCCTCTGGTGAGATTATTGAGAGAATACCTGCCTTCGCAAGACGATCATAAATATGATCATGTTTTGGCAAATCAAATTCGATGTATTTGGACACCCCAACAATAGCCTTCTCCACTCCGGAATAAACTTGATATGAAGTATGTGCATCTTCCGAAGTACTCTTTCGAGCTTTGGAGCTGGAAGCCATTCTACAATAAAATACAAAAATTTTGCTTAAAACAGATTTTTTATTGTGCACTGGAACACTGTCGCCCAGGCGACAGTGGCTGTCGGAAATTTCCGACAGCCCTCCAAGTGATTTTATCTCAGAATTTTTCCTAAAACTTCCCGATCTACTCATACTAAATGTTATTTCAACATCAAGTTTTAAAAGAAAAAATTTTAATCTATTTTTTTAAAATTATCAAATTCTACAAATCTTTCACTATTCAACATCTTCCATCTTCTTCTCTAACCTAGATCTACAAAATTTTTTTTTGCAAATACACAAATGAAAACCTTTATCACAAAATCAAGAGAAATTTCACAAAGCTAGACATTTAAGCAAAGATCCACCAAGATCCTATAGTTTTAAAACTAGATCTACATTTTATTCAAATCAAAAATTTCTAAACCTCCACCATTAATCAAAAATCAACATGAAAACTATTTTTTCCTTCTTCTCTACTATCAAAATTAAAAAGCCCTAAAAATTTGGAGTTAAAAACACAAAATCAAAAAAAAACCATACCTTGGATCTAGGGTTGTCGCCGACTTCCGACAGCCTTCCTCTCGTTTTTCACTCCAGGAAATGATGCACAATGTGTTTTGACTCGGTCCCCAGCCTTATTTATACTTTTGGCTGTCGCCCAGGCGACAGTGAGTGTCGGAAATTTCCGACAGCTCCAATTTTTGTAAAAACTTCAATTCTGGGTCCCTTTGATGATTTACAATAGTTATATGTCATTATTAATGCTTCACCTCATGAATTGATGACAAACCATGTGTTTTTTATTCAAAAAAAAAATGACTTACATGTTTATATGATTTCATTTCCAAGCTATCATCGTATTGACACTTCTACTTAGTTGTATAGACCATTGGAAATTATTTTCGCATGCCTCTAAGTATGAGAAATTGTTTATCTATCATAATGAACTATCACGTTCACTTCTTTTGATCAATACGTATGTCGTTTTATTTAAAATATACATGGATCATATTTGTTTTCACATAATACAATAGCATTTCTTAAATACAACTTTCAACATTGATTTGTTAGCACAACAAAATATACACCATCTTTTGCGATTCAAGTGAATTCGGAGATCCTTGGTCAATTTAAAAAAAAAACAACAACAAAAAATTTCAATATATCAAAATTACGATATCACAACATCTGTGATAAATCAAAAAAATTAAAATAACGACAAGGATACTCCACCAAGCACTACTTACCCTCCTGATAAGTCTTAATGAGCATTGTGAGGTTAAGCACCTTGGAAAGAATTGTAAAGTGTCTTGTGCAAAAGAAACATGGTTTTCTATTCATCCTGTGCTATATCTTCGACGTCAAAGTTGCCTTTATATGCTTTTATTATGTTATACATTTTAATGATCATGTAAATAACTTCATATGTTTGATCTAAGTATCACATTTACACATCATTATGTTATATAAACATTCATCTCATGAGAATTGGACCGAAAATATTCCATATATCTATAGACTATTGTGTCTTTCTCTGATACTTTCAAATGACCTTACTCATATTGAAGTTATTTTCTTTCATATACTTCATATGGCTATACCGTCACTTCATGGGCTTATTCATACTATGGCATATTCCTATTATTTCATGGACTTCAATTATTACCATCAAATTGCTTCCGCTTACTCTACAATTCTATATCCTATCCCTTAAAAGCTACTCTTTTATTTAATATTCACTTTTGCTAATACCAAAGGGGGAGAATAATTTAAAGTATAAAAAGAAAAATCACAAATCTATCACTCCTAAATATTCCACCTACACATTACATCATATATTTAAGGGGGAGCATATATTAAGGGGGAGCATATATTTAGGGGGAGCATTCATTTAGGGGGAGCCTTCACCTAAAAGGAGAGTATTTATTTTAAAAGAAATATATCAAGGGAGATTATTTATTTTAAGAGAAATATATCATGTTATATTTGTGCACACACCAAATGTCTAAAATCAACAATCTAAATAGACATGTTTTTCTTTTTATACGGATTTGTTATTATCAAAAGGGGGAGATTGTTGGAGCATGCGTTTCGCACTCCTCCGGTTTGATAATAACAAAGTCCCTTTTGTATTTAATTCTATTTTCATTAATGGTGTGCAGATAACAGGTATGTGATATTCACATTGCTGCTGGAGCTAAAATTGCATGTGGGAAAATTTCACTGTCGGAAAATTCCGACAGCCACTGTCGCCCAGGCGACAGCAGAGAAGTTACAACTACTTCCCTCCACGGCAGATCAACGAAAGATAGTTTTGCGCTGTCGGAATTCCGACATCGATGTCGCCCAGGCGACAGCTCCACGATTCCACCAACTGCCCACGACTTCACCCACGACAGCGGCAGTTTTGCGCTGTCGGAAATCCGACATCGATGTCGCCCCAGCGACAGCTCCACGATTCCAGCAACTGCCCACACGACGGCTCGACGGCACGACCGAGGCAGTTTGGCGCTGTCGGAAATTTCCGACAGTGACTATCGCCCAGGCGACAGTGAAAGTCTATAAAATGGTGCCTTTGGTTCGTGCATTCCAAGCTTTGGAGATTTCCAGTCCCTACCTGAGTGCATACGAACCAGAGAGCTCCAGAACCTCCTCAACTCCTAATTGTGCAAAGAAGGATTGAAGATTGAAGACGAGATCGGGCGCGCTACTCCATCAACGATCATCTCGAGGCTTCAACAATCCATTCAGAGATCTGAATTTCTAGGGAGTTGACTTTTTCATATTGTATTTCATTTACTCATATTTCATTTTGTATTGGGGAAGAAATCGTCGTCTTGCGTGCGGCGTCTAAGTCCTTGCGCGGCTTAGGGGAAAATCGCTTCCTTGTGTGGAGCGTCCAAGTCCTTGCGTGGCTTGGTGGGAAATCGTGGCCTTGTGCGCTACGTCTAGATCTTGAGAAGATCTAGAGGTTAGGCTTGGGCTTGGTCTTGGGAAAGACAAGTGATAGCCTTCCGATCCTTGGGAGAAGGATTGGTAAATCAAAATATTGTATTTCCATTTTATCATTGTGCCTTGATCTTAAGCATTGTTAAGATCATTTTTATTTGTATGCAAATTTCATGATAAATAAAATTATGATCTTTTCACTAATCGCAAATTTGTTTGCTTAAATTTTTATCTTAAAAATTTGTGCTTGGTGTTATACAAAAATTGCATTGTTGTAAAATTAATTTTTAAGAAACTTTTATTAAAGTGAAATTGTCTTAAAATTATTAAGTAAAAATTACAAATTTAAACACACCCTTATTCACCCCCCCCCCCCCCCCTCTAAGGGCGTCATACGATCCAACAAGGCCGTGGACTCAACCGCCTTTGCCTTCTCAGAATAAGATGGCCTAGTCTTCTTCTCTGACCTTGGAAGCCCACTGCGGCAATCCCGAGAGAAATGGCCAGGCTTGCCACAAGTGAAACAAATAAGAGGGCCACGTCCAGACGACGCGCCCGAAGCAGAGGGAGCTGGCCCAGATAATCGAGCCTTCTTCCAGCGATTCAACCTCCGCAACTTCGCCGCACTCGGCGCCTTGCCCTCCGGCACTGCCTCGACCACAGCCACCTTGCCCTTCTCCCTGAGCATGTCCTGCTCAAGCGCTCGGGCTGAACCAACGAGGGTCGTGAAACCCTGCGTCAACGGCCCTGTCAGAAGGTATCGCAACTCACTACGCAAGCCACCGTAGAACCTGTTCACCCTTCTCCCCTCGTCATCGAAAGAAGTTCCAGCGTAACGCCTGAGGCGGGTGAACTCGTACAGGTAGTCATCAACCAGTCTATCACCCTGCATCAGAGCCAGGAACTGGTTCTCCATCGCGATCTGCTGCGACGGAGGCACATACCTTGCCAGGAAGATTTTCGAGAACTCTTCCATCGGCACATCAATCAGTCGCCTTCCCGCAAACTGGCGCCTCTCTACCTCATCCCACCACCACCTGGCTTCCTTTTCCAACAAGAAAGTAGCGAAGGTCACTTTCTGCGCTTCAGCCGACTGTGTCGCTGTCAGAATTTGCTCCACATGCGACAGCCAGTCCTCGGCCTCAACTGGGGATTCAACCCCGGTAAACGGAGGAGGTCGAAATCCCAGGAAGTGCTTCAGTTGTTGCTCAGCAGCACGCCTCACGGGGACCTGCTCCACTCTTAGTGGCTCTGGGGCCACTTCCTGCACCGGCGGTTGACCTTTCCTTTTAGGCTGGCCATTCAACGCAGCTAGAACGGCTTCTATAACTAGCTGAACCATCTCAGCAGACGGAGGTGTACGAGCCTCAGCAGACCCGCTGCTCTCGTTCACATCACGGGGACGCGACGGTCCCGCTGCACTTCGAGTGCCCTACACAAGTGTATCACACAGTTAGGCGACAGCACAGTCGCAACTAACAACAAAAGGAACACTCAGGCTCCACACACGTGCTCACCACCCCTTAAAAGAATTCGTCCATGAATTCCTTAGAAGGACACGGAACCTTAGAATCTGATACCAATTTGTAACACCCCTATCCGTTCGGGAGCATATAACAGAGGGTCCGGCCGGGGCCCCACGCCATATACTACAAAACAAATGGGAACATCACTTAATTGAAATATCGAACGACACTATACGACGATGCCTAACACAGAGCATTTTATGCGGAAGCTGAAAAGAGACAAGACAAACCCCAAAACCCGTACCCGGGTATGTCCACTTTTACTAAAATGGGAATAAATGTTTTACAACACAAAATTTAGGCACGACGGCCTTACAATTTACCAACATCGGCGCGCAGGCCGGCCATACATGAAAAGCAAAAGGAACATCAAAAAGGCCTTCAAGGGCCGCAGCAGCACAAGGGCTTCAGCCCGCTATGAGCCCGCTATGTTCCCGCTCGGTCCAGCACCTGTACAACAAGCCCACCAAAAACGGCGGCAAAACAGGGCAACGGTCAGCTAAAGCTGACCAAATTATAACGACACCACCCCTTCGAGGGGGTGGCAGTACTAATCATCCCTGCAAAACAACCTCAGCAGCATATATATATATATATATATATATAAGAGTGCGACTAGCAAAGCCCACAACAGTTCATACATATGCAATAATCACAAACGTGGGAATGGCCTCCACGTCTCGTGCTCTCAGGCAATCTTTGGTGTACTCCGCCTTCCACCACCATCCACTCTTGATGGCTTCTGCCCTTCGAGGCTAAAGTCGGTGGCCCGAATACCAGGGCTCCCCTGTACTTTAATTGTGAACATCCCGTAGTCCGAAGAATCTTTCCCATTGCTTCCCGACATGCTGTACGAGACTCACTAATCAGGTGCTGCAATGGTGCGATTTCAGGTTCGCCAAATGCCCGTTGTTCACAGCTCTCGTTGTACAACACGAAGAGCGGGTATGGCATCCCCTCATCCCAAGTATTCTCAATTAGCCGGCTCTACGGGCCGCTAAGTCATCCACCAGGACACCCACACAGGTCGGGCACACAGGCCTCAGGTCCTCTCAACAGGTGGGCACGACAACATCACCAGGACCAAGTCTGGGAGTTGTCGCCTGGCGATATCCAATATCGCCAGCGACAGTGAACAGAACTCCATTTTGGCTTCTAGCAGTGGGTGCTTCCCGGGGCACACCCCTAGGCATTGCTGCACATGCAGTAGCACTCCCACTGCTTCAGAATGCACAAAATCACCAGAACCAAGTCTGGGAGCTGTCGCCTGGCGATAGTCAATATCGTCAGCGACAGTGAACAGAACTCCTTTTCTGCTTCTAACTTCGGGTGCTTCCCGGGGCACACCCCCAGGCGTTGTTGCGCATGCAGTAGCACCCTCTAGTCCTACGAAGCAGCATATCAACACGAAGTTTTCCCCTGGCACGCACAATATCAAAAAGCATCACCAATCCAGACGAACCGTCTCGGATGGGCTTCACACAGCGCGCCTCCGTCCATTTCACGCATGGACTCTACATGTATGCAAAATTTGATGGGGATAACACAAATCGACCCGTCGGAGGCCACGACCTCACCCTTTTGGGTAGGGGCCTCAACGATGCACGGAACGACCTAGAACATGTCCAAATGAGGGTAAAGAGGATCGTTACCCTTAGACGACGCTTCGAAGCCATGGCTTGGTTTTTGGCACGGTTGGAAAGGAGCGTCTTGCCCTCCTCTACGCATAACCACCAACGTTGAGGGAATCGGAGTAGTGTAGCTCCACCAAAGATGAGCTCTAGGGTTGGAAAACCCTATTCATCGCCTTCTCCAAAGCTCTACCTCTCTCTTAATTAAAACCCTTAGTGAATAATGGGTTTCAAGTGGTTTTCGGCCACCTTATGCCAGCCACCGAGCCTCTCTGTCCAAAACAAGGCCCCAAAGTCAATGTGCCATCAATGCCCATGATTTCGGCCACCAAGTACAATTTGGAGCTGTCGCCCGGCGATAGCCGCTATCGCATGGCGACAGCGGTAAAGAACCGACTTCGACCAGTCAACGCCACCGCTGCGAACAGTGCATGACACGTATCACGATGTCACCAGCGTTAGACTTGCCGCTGCGCGATAGCCTCTCGACAGAGGCCTTCACGCCAGACCGTTGTCGCCGGGCGATAGCCGATATCGCCAGCGACAGCGCTGGATTCCAGAAATCCAACTTTCTGAAATGGGGTCTTACATATAGACCTTGAAGGGCACCTTCGGAGAGGACTCGAATTCTTGGTTTCTCCTCCCTATGTTCTTTGGTTAGCTCCTCAGGCTCTCCAAGGGTACCCAGCTTCAGCTTTGGCTTGGGATGGGAAGCACTCTAAGGATCTTCTGGGTGTGTGGTGGGACCTCCACGCTGTAGCCAAGGGTCTATGTCTAGCTATAAGTATTCGGTCAGGTTCCTCCGTGGGCTCAGTAGGTGTTAGCTGCCCCCCTTTCAGGGGTCCGAACTCCTCGTTGGACTGGTTGCCGGTTTCAATATTTATGGTGAGGTGAGCGTGGAAAGCGGCTAGTACAAGAAATTCCCAGGGAGTAGACATGGAGGGAGAGGACGAGCGAGAAGAAGTCTTTGGCGGTTCGCCACCACCCATCGCGCCAACGATAGTAGAGATGCTAGCAAACCTGAAGAGGGACTTGCTCAGGGCTTTTCAGTGCGCTCTCGCCATGGCA
Organism: Dactylorhiza incarnata; assembly: GCA_033032865.1. Classification (NCBI taxonomy): domain Eukaryota; kingdom Viridiplantae; phylum Streptophyta; class Magnoliopsida; order Asparagales; family Orchidaceae; genus Dactylorhiza; species Dactylorhiza incarnata. The sequence continues at coordinate 546,672 of JAWHQI010000390.1, forward strand.
CTTGGGGGTCTCGGAACCTCTGCGCCCTAGGTGGACCCTCCAGCTGGAGTTGGCAAAAATGCCCCAGGGCAGAGGGCAGAAAAGGAGGCGACGTCCCATGAGACAGAGCGAGATCTCGCAGGGCGAGAACTTTTCCCCATCCCAGCGAGTGTGAGCGGGGTCCTGGCGAGTGCCGTCCTGGCAGGCGGGATCCCAGCCAGTGGGGTCCCGACGATTGGCCCCTCGGCGAGTGCAAGATTGGTAGGAGCTGGGTCGCCCGGGGAGCTCGCGGGGCGAGTGGAGCAGGTCAAGGGGGTGAAGGGGGGAAGCCCATTCTATGAGTTGGTGCTCTCGACACCACTCCCTGAGGGGTTCAGGGAGCCGACCATGATGTACTACACCGGCAAGGATGACCTCGTCCAGCACCTGCAGTGGTTTGAGGACATGGTCTCCCTCGGGCCCATATCGGGCGCCTTCAATTGCCTACTCTTCGCAACTACCTTGAAGGAGAAGGCAAGGGACTGGTTTCACCAGCTCCCGAGAGGATCGATCTATGCCTTCGAAGACCTGCGTCGTAGATTTTTGCTTCGCTTCTCGACCTCGAAGAATATGAAGAAGGACGCCAATGTGGTCTTCAATATTAAGCAAGGGTCAGGGGAGCCGCTGACCCATTATGTGGATAGATTCCAGGAGGAAGTTCTGCTCGTTCAGGAGGTACCCGGGTTCACCCTCCAGCTTGCCTTCACGGTGGGGCTGTGGGAGGGATTCTTCAAAATGAACCTGAAGCGGAAGACCCCCTTGTCCTTTGAATAGTTGATGGAAAGGGCGCCGGAGGAGATCGAAGGGGAGGCGAGGGCAAAGTAGGCAAGGGCTCCCCGCCTCGCGACAAGCGGGCCGCAAGGGCAAAGTGGGCAAGGGATCTCCGCCTCACGACAAATATGTCGCGAGGGCGAAGTGGGCAAGGGCTCTCCGCCTCGCAGCGAGCGGGCCGCGAGGGCGAAGTGAGAAAGGGCTCGCCGCCTCGCGGCAAGCGGGCCGCGAGGAGGAGGTGAGCCAGGGTGACATCCGTGTGAGTGTGATGCGAGAGCGAGACAGTTGTGGGCTCAGCGCTCTCAGGGCGAGCATCAAGCTATGGTGAGGCGAGATGGGCCGGAGACTCGATCTCACGAATGGTGCATGGCCAGGACGAGGTCTGTTCCCAAACCTGCTCCGGGGTGCATTAGCTATGGCGAGTGGAGGCTCGCCTCCACTCACAAAAGGAGATCTCGCGAGCCCAGCTCGCAGGGAGTCTGGCGAGTGGCACCCTCACGGGCCACTCACCCAGCAGGGGTCTACAGGTGAATTTACCCTGATACCCTTGGTGGGCTGCTAATAGTCCTCCAGAACATCGGAGTTTGGCTGTTAGCTGACCATTTTGGGGTACATATAGCAAAACCAATAGGCGGAATCCCATTATTGGTAGATCAGGCTAGAAAAGCTATATATAGACCTTGAAGGGCACCTTTGGAGAGGACTCGAATTCTTGGTTTCCTCCTCCTTATGTTCTTTGGTTAGCTCCTCTAGCTCTCCAAGGGTGCCCAGCTTCAGCTTTGGCTTGGGAGGGGAAGCGCTCTAAAGATCTTCCAGGTGTGTGATGGGACCTCCACGTTGTAGCCAAGGGTCTATGTCTAGCTCTAAGTCTTCAGCCAGGTTTCTCCGTGGGCTCAGTAGGTGCTAGATGCCCCCCTTTCAAGGGTCCGAACTCCTCGTTGGACTGGTTGCCGATTTCAACATTATCTATGAGGGTTTATCTAGGGGTTCATCTAGAGGTTCATCTAGGATTTCATCTAGAGGTTTATCTAGAAGTTTATCTAGGGGTTCCTATAGTGGTTCCTCTAAGGATTTATTTAGGGGTTATCTAGGAGTTTATTTAAGGGGTTCGTTTATAGGTTTATCTAGGATCTTATCCAGGGGTTCATCTAAAGGTTCTTATATGAGATCCTCTATGGATTTATCTAGGGGTTAATCTATGGGTTTATCTAAGGGTTCATCTAGGGGTTTATATAGAGGTTCATCTAGGGTTTTATCTAATGGATCATCTAGGGGTTTATCTAGGGAATCCTATATGGGTTTATCTGGGTGTTCCTATATGGGTTTTTCTATATGAATTCCTATAAAGATTTATCTAGGGTTTCATCTAGTGGTTAATCTTCGGGATTTATTTAGTGGTTTATCTAGGGGTTCGTCTAAGGATTTATCTAAGGATCATCTAGAATTTTATCTAGGGGTTCATCAAAGGTTTATGTATGGGTTCGTCGAGGGGTTCATCAACAATTTCATTTAAGGGTTCATCTACCATTTCATATCTTGGTTTATCTAGTGGTTCATTGAGGTTTATCTAAGTGGTTTATCTAGGGTTTCATCTAGGGGTTCATCTAGTGGTTTATTCTAGAGGTTCATCTAAGTGATCATCTATAGTTTTATTTTGGGGTTCATTGAGGATTCATCTAGGGTTTCATCTAGAAGTTTATCTAAGGGGTTCATTTGGAGGTTCGTCTAGGGGGTTTATATAGAGTTTATCTATGTGTTTATCTAGGGGTTCATCTAGGGGTTCATCTAGGACTTAATCTAGGGGTTCATCTAAGGATTTATCTAGGAGTTCAACTTGGGGTTTATCTAGGGGTTCATCTATGGAATCATCTAGGGGTTTATCTAGGGTCTATCTAGGGGTTAATTTAGGTGTTTATCTATGGGTTCATAAGGGGGTTCATCTAGGGGTCCTTCTAGGGTTTTATTTAGGGTTTTATTGATAGGTTTATCTAGGAGTTCATCTATGGGTGGTTTGTCTTGGGGCTCATCTAGGGGTTTATCTAGTAGTTTACCTAGGGGTTTATTGAGTGGTTCATCTAGAGGGTTATTAGAGGAGTTCACCTAGTAGTTTATCTAGGGGTTCGTTTAGGGGTTTATCTAGGAGTTCATCTAGAGGTTTATCTAAGGGTTCATTTAAGGGTTTATCTAGAGGTTCATCTAGAAGTTCCTATTGGTTTATCTAGGGGTTCATCTATGGTTTCATCAAGGAGTTCATCTTGGGGGTTCATCTAGGGGATTCATTTAGAGGTGTATCTAGGGTTTTATCAAGGGGTTCATTTAAGGGTTAATATAGGGTTTATCTAAGGGGCTTATCTAGGAGTTTATCTAGGGGATTAACTAAAGGTTCATCTATGGGTTCATATATGGGTTCATTTAGGGGTTTATTTAGGGGTTCATTGAGGGGTTTATCTTGAGGTTTATTTGGTTGTTCATCTAGGGTTCTATCTAGGGGTTAAGCTTGGGGATCCTCTAAGGATTTATCTAGGTGTTCATCTAGGGGTTCATCTAGGGGTTTATTTAGGGGTTCATTGAGGGGTTTATCTAGAGGTTTATTTGGGGGTTAATTTAGGTGTTTATCAAAAGGATCGTCTAAGGTTCCTATATATATTCCTCTAAGGATTTATATATGGGATTTATCTATGAGTTCATCTATAGGTTCATCTAGGAGTTCATCTATGAGTTTATTTAGGGTTCATCAAGGGTTTTATCTAGGAGTTTATCTATGGTTTTATCTAGGAGTTCATTTATGTGTTTATCTAGGGGTTTGTTGGAACAACCCTATTACTGATTTGGGCTAGGATCACTATCTGTTTATTAGCACTAAGTTGACCCCAATGTATAGTCTTAAGGGTCAAGGTTTTAGGCTGTTAGAACTTAGGAAAAGATAAGTTTTCTGCGTTCGACGAACTCCATACTGCGTTCGACGAACTCAATCCTGCGTTCGACGAACGACATGCTCCTGCGTTCGACGAACTTGCCAAGGTTCTGCATTCGACGAACTCAATACTGCATTCGACGAAATGATTTCTGCATTCGACGAACGTCTTGCATTCTGCGTTCGACGAACGGCTTGCTTCAATCTCAGCGGCTCAGCGGTTCAGCTGCTCAGTGGTCGATGAAATGCTCTCAGCGGTCGATGAAATTGCTCAGTCTCAGCGGTCGACGATTTCATTCAGTCTCAGCGGTCGACGAATTTGCTCAGTTCAGCGGTCGACGAATTTGCCAAATCTCAGCGTTCGACGAAATATCATTCAGATCGACTAATTCAATTCTTCCAACCAAGCCAGCAGATAAGTTCTCTCAGTTCGACGAACTCCAGCGTCCATTCGATGAACTCAGTCTGCGTTCGACGAATATCTTCAGATCGACGAACTCATCTCTGAGATCGACGAATCCAATTCTGTTCGACGAACTTGTTTCTCAGATCGACGAAAATTTCTCTACAGTAGATTTATTTCAGAAGATCAGTTATATTATTCTCTGAACTCAGATCTTTTATCAGCAACAGATCTATTCTTCCAGATAAGTAAGGATATTATATTTCCTTTATTTATTCTCTTATTTCGAGAATATAGTCATTGACATTTCGTTGAAAAAGGACACATTCATGAAAAAGGAAAAAGATAAACGGCATATCAGATTTGCAGTGCAGGATATATCTCTTCAGAATATTTTATTCCTTAATTTAAGGGATTTGAATTTCAAATCTGTCAGAGATTTCAAAAGGGAAAAAGGAAGAAGATATACAGGATCAACATTATAGAATAGTAGTACATGCAAAAGGAAAAGGAAGAAGATATACAGAGTTTTCACTACAGCATTATTAAACATATCACAGAATAACTGTACAGGAAAAAGAAAGAGGAAGAGGAATACGGTCGAGAGGAAGAAGAAAAAAAAACTAACAGATCTTCTTCATCTTCTTCAAGCAGCACCCTCATTCACTGAGAACAACAATACAAATCATCTCTCAGTTTTTCTGCTGCAAGTTCAGATCTTCAAAAGAGCAACAAACAATCTGAGAAAACATCTGTCTCTCAGATTCATCAGCTATCAAGGAAGAGATCTACTTTCAAGTGAAAGCTCCATCCTAAACTGTCAACAAATTTTAATCAGACAGGGGGAGCTTTTCAACATCAACACATTCCACTAGAGTCTTCTCTCAGAATATTGACAGAGAAGAACATCTAAACCCTTCTTATCTCATCTTGTACAGGGTTATAACTCCCTTCAAAAATTAACCCCTTGGTGGCAGGGCACCTGATCAAAAACCTGTAGTTTGGTTAGAGCACCTGATCAAAATCTCCTTGGTGTTTTGGGCACCTGATCAAAACCCCATTGGTGATAGGGCACCTGATCAAAAACCTAATGGAATCCTACCAAGAGTGGTAGAAGAGTAGACGTACCCAAGTTTATTGGAGAACTACTATAAAATCCTTGTGTCCTCTGTGTTGTGATTTTCTGTGTGTTGTGTTGTGTGCTGTGATTTGTTTTTATTTATTTTATAACTCACTCAATACACATATAAGTATCACTATTTTAATTCCGCTATAAAAATAAGTGAAAAAACTTTTAACACTCTATTCACCCCCCCCCCCCCCCCTCTAGAGTAACTTTAAGATCTAACCTCACTTTCAGGGTTCGTCTAGGGTTTTATCTAGAAGTTTATTTAGGGGTTCATCTAGGGTTTTATCTAGAAGTTTATTTAGGGGTTCCCATAGGTTTATTTAGGGGTTCATCTGGGGGTTCATTTAGGATTTCATCTTATGGGTCATCTAGAAGTTCATCTAGGGGTTCATCTAGGGATTTATCTAATGGTTCATCTAGAGGTTTATCTAGGGGTTTATTAAGGGGTTCATCTGGGGGTTCATCTAGAGGTTTATTTAGGGGTTCATAAAGGGATTTATTTAGGGGTTCATATAGGGGTTTATCTATGGGTTCATCTATGAGTTTATCTATGAATTTATCTAGGGATTCATATAGAGTTTTATCTACAGGTTCATCTAGTTGTTTATCTAGGGGGTTCCTATAGAGGTTTATCTAGGAGTTCATCTAAGGGTATATCTAGGGGTTCATCTATAATTTTATCTAAGGGTTTATCTAGGAGTTAATCTAGGGGTTCATCTAGGAATTCATCTAAGGGTTCATTTATGGATTCATCTAGAGGTTTATCTAGGAGTTCATCTAGGGGTTCATCTAGGTGTTCATCTAGGGGTTTATCTAGGAGTTCATCTTGGAGTTTATCTAGGGGTTCATCTAGGGTTTTATCTAGAGGTTCATCTAGGGGATTATCTAGGAGTTCCTATAGGATTTTATTTAGGAGTTTATCTAGGAGTTCATCTAGGGGTTCATCTACGATTTTATCTAGGGGTTTATATAGGGATATCTCTATGGGTTCATTTAGGGATTCATCTAGGGGTTTATGGGTTCATCTAGTGGTTAAGGATTTCATCTAGGGTTTTATCTAAGGGTTCATTTATGATTTCATATAGGGGTTTATCTAGGCGTTCATTTATGATTTCATATATGGGTTTATCTAGGGGGTTCATTGAGGATTATATAAGGGATTTATCTAGGGCTTTATATAGGAATTCATCTAGGGGTTCATTTAGGGTTTATCTAGGGTTTCATCTAGGGTTTCATCTAGGGGTTTATCTAGGCTCTATCTAGGAGTTCATCTAGGAGTTTATCTAGGGTTTCATATAGGGTTTCATCTAGAGATTTATCTAGGGGTTCATCCAGCGATTTATATGAGGGGTTCATCTATGGGTTTATCTAGGGGTTAGTCTAGGATTTTATCTGGTGGTAACTTTATATGGGTTCCTATATGTGTCCATATAAGGGTTCATCTAGGGGTTCATCTAGGGGGTTCATCTAGGGGTTCGTCTAGGGGGTCTTCTATGGGTTCTTCTAGGGGTTTATCTAGGGGTTCGTCTAGGGAGTTTATCTAGGGGTTTATCAAGGTGTTTATCTAGTAGATCATTTGGGTGTTTATCTGGGGGTTCATTTGGGGGTTCATCTAGGTGTTCATCAAGGGGTTCATCTAGGGTTTATCTAAGAGATCATTTAGGGGTTTATTTAGGAGTTAATATACGGGTTTATCTAGAGTTTCATTTGGGTTCATCTAGGGGTTTATCTAGAGTTCATCTAGCGAGGGTTTATCTAGTTGTTCATATACGAGTTTAGGGTTTATCTAGGGGTTCATTGAGAGGTTTGTCTAGAGGTTCTAATATGGTTTAGGGTTCCTCTAAAGATTTATCTAGAGATTCATCTAAGGGTTCGCCAATAGATGAACCTCTAAATAAACCACCCAATGAACCCCTAGATAAACCCCTAGAATTTATCTAGGGGTTCATATAGGGGTTTACCTCGGGTTCATCTAGGTCTAGGATTTTATCCAGGGGTTCATCCAAGGATAAACCCCTTATATGGGTCTAGATAAACCTTTAGATGAAAACCTAGATAAACCCCTAGAGGAACACCTATAGGAACCCCTAAATAAACCCCTAGATGCAGCCCTAGAGAAACCCCCTAGATGAACTCCTGGATAAACCCTTAGATGAAAAAATCCTAGATAAATCTCTAGAGGAATCCCTATCTCGTTGCTCATTACACCACTTGCCCCACTACAGCCTTGGCGTACTCACTGCAGCCCGCCACAGCCTCGCCTTCTTCTTCTCTGTGATTCCACCTCCAAAGGCCTCTTTCTCCAAGATGAGAACTGGTGGTGTTTCCTTCCAAGCCACAATCCAACATTTTATATAGCCATTTCATATGCCTTGACCCCTTTCCTAGAAGCTTCCTTGCATGTGAAACACATGGGCGGTTTGGAGGAGAAAAGTCTTAAATGATGGTTGGTAGGTGGAAGCGGGAATCACATGGATTTGATCAAACTAAACCAACTCAACACAAAGGTGTGCACATAATACTTGGTATGCCCATAACAACGCACTTATTTTTTGTATTGTTTATCTGGACTTCCCTATAAGTATATGGGGAATTACTGATTGCACTTCTCTATCTTTCAAAATTACAAATAAATTCTCTTGTAAATTTACATTGCATAACACGCATGCACAAAAATATCTTTGATATTTCGATGGTGAAATAGGTGAACTAAATGCAACCATACATGACAACAAATATTCCTCTCGCATTATATAGCTTATGGGTTTGAGCAATTATTCCGCACGCCCAGCACATTCCCGTCCTTTTTTTGTTCTACGTGCGCGGCGAGTGCTAATCACTCATATGCATATGAGTTCTGAATCGAGCTCTCCTTGTCGGGCTTTGATCTCTCACGACAAGACAAGCTCCAACTTGACTCGACACAAAGGCAAGCAAGGCTTGAATCACCTAAAAAGGGCGGCCAAATACAACAATAGAAGATCCTCCACCTACTCTCCCTGATCAGCATGGAAACAGGGCAAACCCTCCTTCCTATCGACTGGTAGGGGCTTCAACCGGCGGCAACAGCAAACGACGGCCTCTCCCAATCGTCGGCGAACTCCGGAGGAAATCGGGAAAGGGAGGAGAGGGGCGTCCTCTTCCTCCTTCCAGGCAACGCACAAGGCAGAGAGAAAAGATCGAGAGAGGGGCGCCCTCTTCCTCCCAGTAGGCGCACGGGACAGGGAAGGGATCGAGAGAGAGAAGTGAGAGAAGTGAGAGATCGGGAAAGAGAAGGGAACCTCGACGACTGTCCTAACCGAGCGAGAGAGAGACATCGGGGAGGGGGAGAGAGCTTCCTGTGTGGTTGCTCACGTGAAAAGAGAGGGAAGGAAAATCGATCGGGTGAAGGAGAGGGATCCGGTGGATGTTTTAAGGGTTAGTTTAGATTTGCTAACCGCAGATCAAGACTGCTAACCGCAGACCAAGATTGCTAACCGCACCACTAAAGCTCCTATTCACACACCGCGTAATGATTTTGATAATTTTTAGGGTGTTACATCATGCCCATCCTTATTTTTGTTCTACGTACGCGGCGAGTGTGGATCACTGCTATGCATATCAAATTTTGGGTGATATGACAGTGCCCAATTGACCTAATGGATGCACATATGAATATTTTATTTTCTATAGTTAAGCAGCAATCAAGTTTCATAGTACACTATTTACTTTTTTATGAATAGAATGATTGACTTTTCATGAATAATTTGCACATGCAGAAGATCTTACATGTCCCATACAAATTGCTCACACTCTCATCTCTAGTCTTTCTCAGCCTGTCTTCTTCGTCTTCTTCTTCATTGATGAGATATTTGAGACAACGAACATCGTGACTCATTTGTTCGATTAGGGTTTTGTTTGGAGCAGTTTCTCCGACCGACGGGAATGCCCGGTTCGGATCACTGTTGCATCAGGATGAAGCTTCACCCGTGTGCGGAGTTGTCTGAGGTGATCAGATGATCTAGGGAGATTTATATACACACGCTATATGAGTCCGTGCACATAAGTTTTGCGGTGAGCTTAACGAGGAAGGACGGGAAAGCTAGGATTCCTATGGCGAGAGGAAATTTTTCTCACTCCATGTACACATAAATAGAGTGGCTTTGCATGAGACTCAAAAGAACATGGTCAAAAGAGGTTTACAAGCGAATTTCGCTTCTTCGCTCATGCGACATTGCGTAATTGGGCTTTGTCGATGGTAAGATTCTCAATTGTGTGCGCGCGCGCACACACACATAGTGGCAGATGCACCTTGCAATACTATGCTGCTAAGCCTGCTATACCCATATTTATGGCAGATTGAAGATGAAAAACAATTATCTCCCGGAATAATATTGCTCCGCGGGTCATTTTACCGCTGAAGGAATGGCCTAAAAAAAGGCAATCGGGAAGGAGGGGTCGGCTGCTTGAAGTTGCAGGGAATTTTTAGAGGAAGTTGCCGGAGCAAATTTTCGACGAAGAGGAGTGATTTTGGTTTCGAATTTTGATCCATTCACATGTTGATTTAGTTGAATCTGTGCTTTTTGTAGGATTTTTTGCTTACTTCGATCGTCTTCTTCAGGGATTTCTGAACCCGGCAGCAGTAGAGGAAGAAGAACCAGGCATTTACCGACTCTCTTCTTCATCCTCGGATTTTCTGGTTAAAGAGGTTTTTGCTGAGATGGCATTAGCGGCGGAAGCGCGGTTCCATGTGCTGGCCGTGGATGACAGCCTCATTGATCGAAAACTCATCGAGAGGCTGCTCAAGACCTCGTCTTTCCTAGGTATTCTTCAATCGAATGAGAAATGAAGCGCCATTGTTGGTTTTGTTTGTGTGACTTTTTTCCCCAATTTATAGTGACGACTGTTGATTCTGGAAGCAAGGCATTGGAGTTTCTGGGTCTGGGAGAGGACCATTGTAGCTTAGCCCCTTCGTCTTCTGAACAGCATGTGAGGAAATTTCCATAATCATCGTTTTTGTGTTCAATTTCGGAGAATTTGTTTGAATTTTTGGAGGATTTGATTAGGGTTTGATGGGGGTTTTGGTTCTTAGGATGCTGAGGTGAATATGGTCATCACTGATTACTGCATGCCAGAAATGACTGGGTATGATCTGCTTAAGAAAATAAAGGTGAGTTTTTTTATTTTTATTTTACTTTACGCTCCTTTGATTTTTTGAATGATTTTAGAGGCTTATGGAGTTTTCTGGTTCAGGAATCATCAGCTTTGAGGAATATCCCAGTTGTCATCATGTCATCTGAGAATGTGCCTGCCAGAATCAACAGGTTAGGAATTCTAACTTCAATTTTACCCTAATTTTGAATGAAATTTGTTAGCAATTCTGGAACAGTTTAGGTTTTTGGGAGGTTTTTTGTGCATGGTTTTACTGGAAGATGGCATTTCATGCTCTAAATGGGAATATCAGAATGAAATTTTAGTTTAGTATGACATATGTGTAAGTATGAGACAGTGTTTATGATGAGTTTGTTCTATTAGGATTGTTTGTAGTTGGATTGAGGGTCCGTTTTTACTCAGGTGAGTTTGGACACAAAACGCTACCTTCATACAATATGTGTTTGGCATGACAATGGTTATGACCGCCACAAAGAAAGAAAACCAATTTTGAACATAAAAATGGATGGAGAGAATCAAACGAAAACGTTATTAATTATAAGATTTTAACGTTAGAGAGAATCAAACGAAAATTAAAATGATATATTCCTCGTGGGATGCTAATGATGTTAGGAATCAAATACTCCTATGATACAACAAGATTGAAATATTGCAAAACGTAAATAACACAAAAGCTTGTGTGTGTCAAAATTTTCTACTCCGCTATCGTTACACTTGGTTTCTTATAGCTCTATGTCATGATACACGATTATAAGATATTTTCCTTTGTCTAGAGAAAGAATGCTGGGGCTGCATAAAAATGACAAGAATACTAAAATAATTAAGATTAAGGTTCTATTTGTGAGAGTGGTGGTGACAAATGAAGCAGTGTGGAGCTAGCGATTTGTGAATGAAGAAATTTGTTTCGATGAATTTCGTTTGCAGTGTTGTTTGTAACAGAGAGTCAATAATAGTAATTTGGTGAAACAACGGTCCAGCGTCTGTATAGATTCAAATGATTGAAATGCCATCATACATAGATCTTTATTAAACAGTTTTAAAATTTCAAGGACTTATTATTTAAACATATCTAATTTTGAAGTTCATTATATTTTGTTTTCCATTTAAGTAGCTTCATATCTCAAGAATTTTATTATTTGAACATTTACATCAAGATGAACCAAACGTGCTTGTTATTCTTAGGATTCATTCGATCTTCCGTTGCTACATGTGATTTCTTTCGTATCAATTGACCAAACCTTCATACAAGTGCCATTTACCGGGACCTCTGCTCTAAGTTTGCTAAATTACAGGTTGCACTCCTCTTACTTTCAAAATTACAAAAACCTCCCTTGTAAGTTTACATTTCATTACGTCCTAGGTTTTTATAATTTCCAAAATAAGAGGGGTGCAACCTGTAATTATGCTAACTTCCAGGAAAGGTTTTGGTAATTATTCATATATATATATATATATATATATATATATATATATGTATATAACAATTAGACCAAATTACTACACATAAACCTTCACACACAAAATAACAAATTTTGTACACAACGGATGATTTCAAAATTCAAAACATATTTTCTATTAAAAGGTAATCAAGTGATAGCGGCTAGCCTGTTAATACAAGTTAGGCACAACTAGAAGAAATTAGAGAGTTTAAAATTGATGCCTCTGCATATAAGACGACCACATATTCTGCACACTAAACAATAATATGAACTACAAAGAGGCTATATGCTATTGATTTAATAAATGCAGTACAAAATTAAATCTAACACCAAATTTTAACGAGTATCCCAATGCAAATTGCATGGAAAGCAACTTTTTCAGCAGTTGTGAAGTAAATGAAAAGCAACTTGCCCGCGTGAATCCGTCGTACTCTCATAAAACATCAAATAGGGCCGAAAATGACTATCCACTTCAGAAATGCGTTACAAATTGTAAACGAAGTGCAACATGGGATGAACCTTTGATGATTAGGCTGTAACGTCCCAAGGCCCTGGACTTACCATCGGGACAACGTCCACCGACAGCCTTGCCTGACGACCGTTACCTGGCTGCAGCCCAAGCACCCCAACCTCTCTCCAGCCCACTGGCGGGTTGTTGGTGGTCACAGCCACCCTTCGATGAGACAAACTCGATAGTTAAGCATGCACTACGCGGACTTCCCAGGAGGTCACCCATCCCAGAACTACTCTTGCCCGAGCACGCTTAACTAGGGGTGTAACTCGGAGCGCTTCGGTTCGGTTCCACCCAAAACCAAGAACCGACCCATATAGATTCGGTTCCAAATTTTTGGAACCGGAACCGACCCACGGTCCTAAAGTATAGAACCGGATCCGAACCGTTCACTTCGGTTCGGTTCCGGTTCGGTTCTCGGTTCTACCCATGTCTCCACATAATTAAAAAATAACTCTTCCAACTCATGATTTTGTCAACAACTACCAAAGCTCAAAATAATTAAATCATGACTCTTTATAATATTGAAGTCATACAACTACACGAGTTCAAAATTATTATTTTTAGTCATATGACTATATTCTCAATCATTTTAACGTATTAAGTCATACGACGATAACCGTTGTCTCAAAAAAAATATCTTTAGAATTGATTTTCGGTTCTCGGGTCGGTTCTGGGTACCCGACCTGTGAAACCGGGAACCGAACCGAATTGTCGGTTCTTTTATTATGGGAACCGGACCCGAACCGAACTAATTTGGAACCGACCCGAACCGTTCGGTTCGGTTCTTCGGTTATTTTTGCACACCCCTACGCTTAACTATGGAGTTATTCCACTTCTCATCACCAATTGAGCTGCAACTCAATTTGTGATGAGAAGTGGAAGAACTTCATAGTTAAGCGTGCTCGGGCTGGAGTAGTTCTGGGATGGGTGACCTCCTAGGAAGTCCGCGTAGTGCATGCTTAACTATCGTGTTTGCTTCATCGAAGGGAGGCTGTGGCCACCAACAACCCGCCAGCGGGCTGGAGAGGGGTTGAGGTGCTTGGGCTGCAGCCCGGTAACGGTCGTCAGGCGAGGCTGTCGGTGAACGTTGTCCCGATGGTAAGTAGTCCAGGGCCTTGGGGCGTTACAAAAAAAGTGCATACCGGGCTGCAGCCCCGCCGGGCAGCGAGATGACAGCAAATTTAGGGCACGGGAGAGAGATAGGCAGACAGGAGTCCAAAAAGAGGAAAATATCATATTTTTTGCTCAGCACATCGAAATGAGACGATCACACTCAATGTGCCCCCTCAGCCCCGCCATCGAGCGTGCCTTCTCATATTGTCTGCTCATAATAGTGGAACATGATAGAGGTTCACACTCCAGCGTGCCTTCTCAGCTCCGCCACCGAGCAACACGAAGACGGAGAAAACCCAGGGCATGGGAGGGAGACGCTCTACTTGAGTCCATAAGAGGGCAAGTATCATATTTTCTGCGTAGAATAACAGAACAGGAGAACGGCTCGCGCTCCAACATGCACCCCTCAGTAACATTGATGATTCACCTATAAAATGAAGTTTTGGAGATTTTTGGTGGGAGAGGGAGGTTAGGCAAACACCATGAACCCCACCAATAGCTTTTTTATTTTTACCTAGCACACAGGAGCTAAAAGGTCATCCCAAACTGTAAACTTTGGAAAAGCAAGTTGATTTTTTTTCTTTCTCAGATAAAATATTGGAAATGAATCAGACCCTCGGCCTTCACCATAGATGGATGCTAACATGCTAGCTAGGTCGGGCATTTGCCACTGCCAACAGCTGTACTCACAGTTGTTGGAGATGCGGAGTCTGATCGTACTGATAATTAATCCATTGTTTTCGCAGGATTAATTATGTACATTTACTGTTTCCCGGTAGCCCTAGACTTCAAGTATAAAAGGACTTCCTTTACATCTCACTTTGTAATCGCAATACAAGAAGAAACCCTAGTGCGGTTGTGGAGTAGGCAAATTGCCGAACCACATAAATCTCTGAGTGCTTGCTCTTTTTTGCTTGGCGTTTTTCGATCTTCGTTCCTAAGAATAGTTCTGACTCTTACCTGTTCAATTTGATTGTTAGCTAGCCTTTCTCTAACTAGAATGAGAATTTCCCATTTCTTTGTCTAGGGATTGGCCTAATCTTAAATTAATTGTGAAAGATTACTTAATCCTTAGTGGTAAAATTCTTGAATAAATTTAATTTATCATGGAGGCAAACATTCAAAAATTGTATTGGGTATCTTGATGCAAAATATATCAGATCAACAAAATATTTTATTTATTTAGGCTCCATTTGAGGGGACTTATTTTCACCGGTCAAGCTGTTACAACCGCATGAAGTCCGGTGAAAATAAGTCCCCCCAAACGGAGCCTTAGTCTCTGAATTCATATAAAATTTGAGTGCTGTCTTTATTTCTATATGAACTTAGTATAATTTATATCAAATATCTTTCAATACTAATACATATTTGTATGATGATCCTTCTCATGATAAAGATTTTACACCTAGGTACATGACCCCAGTCAAATAGTTAGAGCAATTTATGACATATATATGCCCAAAACCCTCAAACTTACTCTAAAAATGGACTATGAGCTTAAATCGAGTGCTTTTTTGAACTTACCAAAACGGTTTGGACCATGTCTAGATACATCTATATTCAAAAACCGTCAAATTTACGCTCAAATATTCATTACGACCATAAAGTTAACGTTTTTTTAACCTAATTTGATCACAGTTAGAACCTAAACGAACACTTTGACATTCTACACAATCCTATCCAAAAATACTCAAATTAAGTTCATTTTTTACTTTGACTCAATCCCAAACTCACCCATGTTTTGTCATTGGTCAAGGAGAGATTTAGGCTCCGTTTGGCACGGCTTTTTGCTCCGGTGAGTTTGGACAAAAGCTCCACCGTCATAAAATGATAGTTTTGAACATAAAGGTGGATGAAGTTCCTTAGGTGAGGTCTAGCGTTCACGAATGACAGTTCATAACCACCGCGTTCACGACCGCCACCGCCGTGTCAAACAGAGTCTTAGTCATAGAATAACATCTCTTTCAACTCTTACTGATAAAAAAGACTGCTGCTTTTTTTCTGGCCACAATATTTTGTCTGGCACTTAGAAGCTCAGATCTGATATGGGAATAGGAATAGAGGAAAAATCAAATCTTTCTTCACCATATCAATTAAACATCCTGAAATGAAATCAATCCCTTCCTTTCATCAGATTTTATTCTGACTTTGATGGGATGAAAGGAAAAAAAAAAGTTAGAATTTTCATTCAAAAATCGCATTTTTTTCCCCTTCTTTTTCATGATGTGTAATGATCACAGATGCTTGGAGAATGGGGCAGAGGAATTCCTGCTAAAGCCGGTGAAGTTATCAGACGTGAGCAGGCTCAGGCCCCATATACTAAAAGGGCAACATAAAGAGCCACATAAAGAGCCACAGCAGAGACTACAGGTTTGTAATGATACGTGCGGCAGCAGTGGCTACAGCGACAGCACGCCGGCGAATGTGATCGGCGGCAGCAACATTGATAGCAACAATGGCGGCAGCACTAAGAGAAAAGCAATGGATGATGGGCTTCTTCCACCGGAGAGCAAGAGGATAAATATTTACGATAAAAAATGATTTTCTTTAATGATGAAAATGATCGTTTTTACACAGAAAATTGATAGCTTTTTTTAAATGTATCTTCTATACTATATTAAAATAGTGAAAGTTGCAATTTTTTTTAAGTCTGTTTAATCCTCTTATTCCATAATTTAAAAAATCACTTAAAAGTGGGCATTTTGGTCATTTGTAGGGATGCCTTGTTACAGTCATAGCATTTTTAAAAGAGAAGAAAAGAATTTATGTTGGGTCTAGCAATGCCCCCGATGTTGGGAGGTACGGCGCGAGGCATTATGACCCACACTAGTCGAACAGAAGGGTGTGTCCCCTGGACCTAACTGGCCGTCCCGTGGATCCTATTAGGATAGCCAACTCTATAAAGGAGTGGTAGCGCGCTCCTCATCAGTCCGGGTTTTTGCGAGAGTTGGTGTTAGAGAAGGTCATGGGTTCGAAACCTCGGGGTCGTTTCTACGGGGGATTGTTGGGTCCAGCAATGCCCCCGGTGTTGGGAGGTATGGCGCGAGGCGCTATGGCCCACACTAGTCAAACAGAAGGGCATGTCCTCTGGGCTTAACTGGCCGCCCCATGGATCCTGCTAGGGTAGCCAGCTCTATAAATGAGCGGTAGCGCCCTCGTCATCAGTCCGGACTTTTGGGAGAGTTGGTAAGACGTCGTGTCCCTACAGTTTAGTCTAGGGCTTCGTTTGGCATGGTTGTGGTGGTCGTGAAAGCGGTGGTTATGAACTGTCGTTCGTGAATGCCCGACCATTGTCTTGGTGAACGCACGCGTAGGATGGAGGCTCCCGACTTTCGAAAAAGAATATAAAAAGTTGTTTTGGGCGGTAGCCATCGTTAGATGATCCAAACAGTTTGTTCTGAGCGGTGGTGTTTTTCAGCAAACGCACCGGTGCTGAAAAGTCCTCCCAAACGGGGCCTTAATACGGATCTTGAGCCCCCTACCCCTGATTATCTTGTTCTTATAAGGGTGACTCTTGCTAAGAAGGCTTGGTTATACTTAATGTATTTGAACTTGTGCATGAAACTCGATCGAAAAGTCAATTGAGTTAGGCTGTCATCTAATTTAAAAAGAAAAGGTTAACACTTGGGCTCCGTTTGGCGCCGCATTTTTGCTCCGGTGAGTTTGGACAAAAATGCTGCTGTCATAACCCCCGCGTTCATGACAACGATTAATACCACCACCAAGAAAATAAAACTAGTTTTGAACATAAAAGTGAATGAAGTTCCTTAGGTGAGGTCAGACGTTCACGAACGACGGTTCACAACCACCGCGTTCATGACCACCACCATCGTGCCAAACGGAGCCTTAATGCATTCAATATAAATTTTGACTTTTCTAATTCACAAAGATTATTTGTTATGAATTATCACATAATATACTCATAAACTAGCTAACCTAATGCTATGTAATTCACACAAATTATTTTTTTAAAATTAATGTTTAATTTTGGGATGAAATTTGGGCATGATGCATTAGAGGTCAAACTTGTGAAGAGACCCCACAATATTTTTGTATATTGTGACGGAGTTTGTCTCTAATTTCTTTCTCTTCTTTGACGACTGACCTCTTCCTTGATTGAAAACACGAACTTTCTCATTTTTGTAGCCTCCTCTTACTCTTCCGCGATCACATTCACGTCTTTCACTTTGGAACAAGGTACGTCTTTCTCCCTCTTTTTTTAGGGAAAGTTTTACTTGCAAAACTGTGTTCCACTGATCAATAGCACGACGTCTTTAGTCGCTTCTCTTTAGCTTGCAATAATCGGGGGAAAATACTTAGGTACGTGTAACGTTTCTAAAGGAAGGTGCGCAAATTGTATTTGTAGGCCAAAATACATTGTTTTTTTAAAAATAAATTACAAAATATTAATTTATATATTTTTATGATCATTTTAAGATCTCATATGTATATGTTACAGTCTAAAAATACACGTGTTAAAAAGTGATTTTTTTTAATGCAGTTACAGTTATAAATTACATATGTTTTTACGACTGTAACTATAACTATGAATACAGTTATAGTCGCAATTTCAACTAAAAATACTGTCCCGTACCATCCTATAGGAACGTTGCGCGTACAGAAAATTCTCTCATAATCGGGAGAGGTTTTCAGAGGTCACGGTGTCCAAATCTTTGGACTCCTCGATGATGATGATGATTAGAGGTTTTCAGGGGGCATTTTCGGATAACTGAAAACGTGATTTTTATATAATTACCCAAACCTCCCCTAGGAGTATGCAAAATTATAGGTAGCAACCCTCTATCTTTTGAAATTTCAAAAATCTCACCTGTAAGTTTACATTTCATAACATGTATGCACAAAATCCCCCCCTAACGCTCTCGACATCTCAAGACCCCCCAAACATTTCAAGCGGGCTCTGAATTATTTTGAGCCCGCTTAAAATCAAAGAAATTTGAGCGAAATCAAAATCCACGCGAACTTATCGGGGCTCGAATTGATTCGAAGTTGGCTAGAATTCCTTCAAGCGATCCATGAGGACCCTCGGCTGCATAAAACATGATTTTTTTTTCTATTTTCATTTATCATATTAAATAAATATATATTTTAAATAATCTTCCAAAATTCTAAATTTTATTCTTTTAAATTCTCACTCTTCTTAGATAAGAATGAAATAAGTATTATTTAATGTATATCTCTTTCATTACAACTATAACAACAAAATTAAGAATTTTTAATTTTATTATTTATAATACATTTTTGTAGAAAATTAGCTGGCCTTTGAAATGGTAAATTATATTTAAGCTTTTGCTTGATTTGACATAATTATGCAAAAAAATATAAATTAATTTCTAAAAAAAGCCTAAGCTTGAAATATGTTTATTAACTTTTATTTTTCTTATATTCGCGCGAAAACTATATGGTTTTAGATGATGCGGGGTTGTTCGGGCGGTGATGTGGAGCTGATGTGAATATTCAATATTATGAATTTATTAAAAGATTGATTAAAAGAGATTCAATATTATTATTTTATATCATGTACATGCATTCGGTCCTAATTAATCATAAAATAATAATTTTAAATATTTTATCATTTTTAAACTAAAATAATAATACTAAATATTCACTTCAGTGCCCCATCATCATCTCAGCAATGCTACATTATCTAAAATCCTTAAGAATTGACGGAAATTAATCGCTTGCTTGATTTGTATTAATTAGGCATCTCAACCTCGGTCAGACCGGTCCAAATTGTATGATTTCAGACAAAGCGCAAAAGTTTCACCCTGACTGTGATCATCATATTGAGCTACGAATCGTAGGATCACGATCGCTCCATCAATAAGAACTCCATTTTTAATGGTAAACTCATGAGCATGCCCCGCCAATTCTATAAAAGGAGGCATCTATCCCTCGTTCCAAAGATATGGAGAACGACAAGACCGCGTGAGAGAATTATTACAAGTTTTCTCTCAATTTGAATATAAGTGCAGACGATATCGAAGAGGAGAGAGAGCCTCATGTGCGCGTATTGGAAGGACACGGTGGAACTACGCCCGTAGAAGTCGAGAACTTGAATAAGGCAAAGAGTTTCGTAGCGCGAGGATGACATTCACGAGGTACCGATGATCACCTAGTGTAATAAGAAGAGGTATATATATCTGAGTTTTAACCTTGACCTTGTGCATTTTACGTGTGCATACTTCAATTCTATGCCTCTTTTGATGAGCTTTTGTTCGGTCAAAGTTCCAAACGCCAGCTGGTGTTCGAGATCAATGGCAGTGCGCTGCATCTGCCCCCACATCGCACGTGTTGTGCATAGAGCGCCCCCTGGAGCTTTGAGCTAACTCCTACTGGTCCCAGACAGACCCGCGGCTCGGGCGAAAGAATAGGGCATTTGTGAGTGGTGGCTAGCTAGGGCTCATGACATCCATGTTTTATTTTCTTTTAAATCACATTAATTTTAGGTGTCATTGTGTCAATGTCAAATTGGAGAAAGATTGAATATATTTATTATTTAAATATTCTTGTCAAGAGTAGTAATAGCAAAATTAAGATATTTTAGTTGTATTATATTATTTTAAATTTTTATGTAGAAAAAGCTGGCTGGCATTTGAAATTTTGAAGTGGTAAATTGTAATTAATATTTTGCCGGATTTGTATTAATTTTTTAATGATATAAAATTCAGAGAGATAAGCATAACTATATCGTAATTGTTGGCACATAATTATTTGACTATATATATATATATATATTTATATTTATATTTATATCATGAGCATCAATTTTAATAATTTAATTACAACTGTTAATTTTAGAAAAGAAATTAGGTGAGTTACTCTCACCTAAGATCATTATGAGAGGAGCGCGCCTAAGCCGATGGTTCTCCATAGTTGATCGAAATATTGTCGTATTTTTGAATTAAAAATACTGTCAGTATTCTTAGATATCAGATCCATCGTAGAATTTGTGATCATACGATTGTATTTATCCCTCACCTAGAACTAGGTGAGAGAACGCACCTAAAAATCTCTCTAATTTTAGTGCACAAAAAGCTATTTTATTATACAATTATTAACTTATTTTAATTATTTATATATATATATATATATATTAATTATTACTATTATTATCTTGTTTTAATCTTAGCAGTATATTTATCTATATCCATATTAAATAGGAGCACCTCTTTGACATCCATGATCCATACGTGATATTTGTACTATTTTAATCTATGCGGATTTAAAAAATATTAAAAATTTCAAATTAAAAATCAAGAGAAAATAAAATATAAAAAGTATTACTTATCACGTTAATACCGATGCAAAATATATAATAGTAATAATAATAATAATAATAGTTTACAAGTTAAATGAAAATCCATATTGTTAGAATATTTATTAAATAAAGATATGTTTGAGAAAGGAAAAACTCATGGGTCCCACCACTGCCAACTCACCAAATAGTTTTTAGCAGTCATAAGCAGTCCTGAACATAAAGCCCGATCGGGCCGGCCTGGACCGGGCCCGATCGAGCTTTTTCTTGTATCGGGCCGGGCCGGCCCGATCCTCCCCTGGAATCGGGCCGGCCCGAGCCGGGCAGGCAGCACATAAGTGCTGCCTGCTCCGGCCCTTTAGGCCGGGCCGGGCAGGACCGGGCCGGTCTCGGGCCCGATCCGGGCCGGCCCGGTTTTATTATTTTTTTAAATATAAAAATAAGTTTTTTAATTTTAATTTTTATAAATTATTAAATATTGAACAAATGAAACATTTGGAACAAAAAATTTTATTAATATTGAAAATTTGGAACAAAATACAAAGTTACAAACGCGTCCATTTCGTACAAATTTGAAAATACAAAATTGAAAATACAAAATTGAAAATACAAAATTTAAGTCGTACAAAATACAAAATTGAAAATACAATTGCTTGATTTAATCATCTTGTACTTGTAGATTCAACGCGTCCATTTCGTCTTCTATCTCCTCCGAGCTATCCTCCAATGTTGTTATGTGTTGCTTCCTCTTTACACTGTCCAAGTAGTCCTTGTAGCATATGCAAACCTCCAGCGAATCTTCGTTAAGCCGGCTCCTCCGCTCGTTCAAAACCCTGCCACTAAGAGAAATAGCGGGCTCCGAAGCTACTGTACTAGCTTGGACAGTTAATAAATCACGGGCCATATAGGCCAAAACAGGATAGGTATTAGCTTTACCTTTCCACCAATTTAAGATATCGAAGTTTTCGATCTCTTCCGAACTCATAAAATCACTAAATTGAGTTTTTGTGTATAATCCTAATTCATCTAAACTACTAGATGTGCGCGCTTTTTTCCTATAAGCTAAATCTAAAATTTTATTTTTAAGACTATCCTTCGTTTTGGGTTGCGTTATTTCTTCGCGGGTCGTGACCCGTATAAGTTATTGTAATAATTATAACTTTGCGTAAAAAAATTAGTAAAACTTGAAGCACTAACGGGGTCATCCGCATCATCATAATTTATATTTAAGGTTAGATTAGTATTGATTTCATCGATCAAATTTTCTACGCCTTCTACGTTAAGTAGCGGATTTAAAGCGGCGGCGCACGAAAACATAGGCGGTATTTCTCTATAATATTTTAAAAAAATTTCTTCCATTACTTTAATTAAAGGAGCCCAACCTTGGCGTTTCCTATAATAACTAAATTTTTCTGTGATATGTATGAAATGTTCAATTACTAATGCGCTCGTTGGATAATATACTCCAGATAAAGAAACGGTGGCCCTATAAAAACACTTTAGTAAATCTACATAATATTCTATTATGGTCCAATCAGTTTCACCTAAACCGTGTTCAATATTAAGCAAACTATAATATTCCATTAGAAGTGCTTTTTGTTGAAGGGCTCTTTTTAACATTTTATAGGTTGAGTTCCATCTAATAGGCATATCGAATTGAGGTTTCAAATATTTTTGATTTTGTGCTTTACAAAATTTTCTAAAATCTTGAGCTCGTTGTTTAGTACAATAAATTGTTTTTAACATGTCGCGAATTTTATTAATATATGTTGACATTGCCTTTAAACTATCCTGTACCACTAAATTTAGGACGTGACAAACACATCTAGTATGAAAAAACGCGCCGTTGAGAAATGGTTTTAAATCTCGTTTTAACAATTCAATTGCGGCGCCATTATTGGAGGTGTTATCAAGAGAAAAACTAAGTATTTTATCGTTAATTTTAAATTCCCGCGCACATTTCATAATAACCTTATATAAAGTTATAGCCGTGTGCGGGAATTCAAAACCCGTAAAACATATTACGCGTTTATTTAGCTCCCACGAAATGGGATCAATCCAATGACAAGTGATGCAAAGATAAGCTAATCCTAAATTTAAATTACTCGTCCAAACGTCGCTCGTTAGACTCACACGTCCTTCGAAATTTTCAAAATACGTAATTAATTCTTGTTTTGCTTCTAAATATAACATAATCGTGTCGCGTCTTAAAGTAATTCTACTAACCTTTTGGTATTTGGGCTGAAGCCCCCCATGTATGTACTCTGTGCCGTCGTCATTGTCGAAGACGCTGAATGACAGCCCACGTTTGATGAAGAACTTCGCCTGCATCTCTCGCTGTCGCATTTGATCGTACGTCCAAATCTGTCCTCTCCAGAAATTTGAGCTTGACTTGACTCGGGAGGAGCTTGTTTCGACTCGCAAGATTTTTTGTGTCTAACGAGCGTCGAGTTGCCGCTGATGGATAGCAACTTCGAGCACATCTTGCAGCGCGCTTTTTTTTTCGGAGCCGACTTGGACCATGTCGAAATGCTCCCAAATACCCGCTCTACGGTTGTGCTCCACCACCGAAGCCGCACTTTGAGAAGACGACGCTGGAGTTGTGGAGGACGACGCCATTGGGAGAGCTAAGAGAGAGAGAGAGAGAGAGAGAGAGAGAGAGAGAGAGAGAGAGAGAGAGGTGAGGTGTGAGAAAAGAGAGAGGGGAGGGGGGGTATTTATAGATTTTTTTGTTTTTTTTTTAATTAAAATAATAATAATAATAATAATAATATATTAATATATAATAATAAAAGGCAGCCAACGGCTCTAATAAGAGCCGTTGGCTGCCTCTCATGGCAGCATGGCTGCCACATGGCAGCCATGCTGCCATGATGAGCTCATGAGCCTAACGGCTCTAATAAGAGCCGTTAGGCTCAATCGGGCCTAGCCCGAGACCGGATCGGGCTTTGCCCGGCCCGGTCTCGGGCTAGCCCGATTATCGGGCTCTACCCGGCCCGGACCGGGCCGGGTAGTGCGGCCAAACCGGGGCCCTTTCAGGGCCCCGGGTAAGGGCTCGGCCCGGTTCGGGCCTGAACCGGGCCGGGTTTGACCGGGCCGGGCTCGGGCCGACCCGTCAGGCCCGGTTTTTTTGTTCAGGACTAGTCCTAAGACGGCTATTCGTAGTCCTAAAAATATTTAAAATGGTTACTCACAGTCCTAAATACACTTAAATTCATTGGACTGCGAATATCAATGGATTGTGTTTAACAGTTATAGGACTGATTATAACATTGCCCTTAACATTTTGTGTTTAGTAGGCTTGTTGTCCTCTCCTTGATAAGACAAAGGAAGGTTATGGACCACACCACATGAGCACGAGCTAGCGCGCATTGGCCAGGCTGGCATGGGCTTGAGTGTGCGACCTGCAAACATAAATATCGTTCTGAAATGACCTAGCTAGCTGTGACAGCTCTCCTCCAACTTCTCCCGCTCGCTCAATCCGACTGTTGTGAACACTCTGATGATCCAGTGCCGAATTTGCTGAAATATATCACTCGCTGCTACGGGTTTTCGGCGATACGATTTGCGCTATTCCACTCTTTGCTTTCTACTACGTCGCAGATATCTGCAATCGTCGGCCGATTGCGCTCCGGTTTGAAGCTTGTGTGATTCGAAGTTCCGCAAGTGACGGGAATGTTATACCTTGGGATTAATTTGCCGTTGTTAACCTACACATGATGCAGGCAATATTTATATCAAGGCAAAGCGAAATTTCACATGCCTCTTCCTATTAGGCACTTCGAGTTTTTATTAAAATATTATCATACAACAAATTATATTATTCTGAAAAAATTAAAAACAAAATAGTTTTGTTTTAAATTAAACCTAGCTAATTTTACCGGCTCATGGGAAATTAATTTTTGTATTAAAAAAACTAAACAAATTCGATCTACACAAAGTGTGTGCGCGTGTGTATCTATACTAATATATAAAGTCATACTGATATCACTTTATTGTGTCATGATGTGGACCATCAAAGCAATTTTAGCCCT
This sequence comes from Dactylorhiza incarnata, assembly GCA_033032865.1. NCBI lineage: Eukaryota > Viridiplantae > Streptophyta > Magnoliopsida > Asparagales > Orchidaceae > Dactylorhiza > Dactylorhiza incarnata. Next base: position 571,434 of record JAWHQI010000390.1, read on the forward strand.
CCATACAATCATATTCTTGACGAGATCAACAATTTTTGTGTTGAACACTTTTCCTAAAAATGCATGTACAAAGCGTATTTTCAAAAGGCGCGTAATAACTCATAGAAATTGATGTGCGAATAGCCAAAACTGGTGTGCTAATAACAATTGCCTATATATATATATATATAGGGTTAATTACCGGAACCTCTCCTCGGAGTTTGCATAATTACAGGTTGCACCCCTCTATCTCTCAAAATTACATTTACCCTGTGTGTCTATTTTTTCTTATTCCAAAAAATAAAAATCCCTCCCTCCTCATGATGCTCTTGAGTCTGCAATCACGCGCTTGAAGGACTACGAGTGGTGGGCGTGTCGACGCACTGCGGTACTGTCGCGACCGCAGTAATGCCCGTTGGCCTCACTGTGTGTGTTAATTGCAAACTATATTGCCAATTGGCATTTATACAGAGATTGCCAATTGGCATTTACAAACTAAATTGGAACAAGTTGAGAAACAAACAATAGGAAATAAACAAAATTCCAAGGCAGAATTTTTCTCTGCAACTTGTCTGCATTTTTAAAATAGAGAAAACATTCTTCTAGTTATACTAACCCAGCAGTGAGGCTCAAATAGGCAAAATTGTTCTTAAATATTCTCAGAATTTATAATTTTCTCATAAAAATCGCGTAAATGTTAATAGAAACTAAGGACGTGCAGACGCAACCGATCTCTGGTCGTTCGCGGTTCTTTCTTTTGCTAAGCATACCCGTGATCGAAAGAAAATCGAAGAATCCGCTATTTGTTTCCTTTCATTTGTTATTACATTTGGCGATCTCATGAGTCTTCGCTAATGAGTGAGGCTTTGGAGACCACGGCTCGTTAGTTATCCCGCCATATGGCGATTTGCGGGTGCGGTGCTAAAATTGCAGGCGCTCACAAAGAAGAGCGAAGAGTAACAACTACGTGTTATACCCGATAGATCGAGAATGGCATGGCAAACACCGGCAATCATCCCAATTTCCGGGAATAGGTCTCGGCAAGGAGAGTTTCAAATTCCCTAATTAATCAACACTAAGCGCATAAAATATCGATTAACATAATTTCGATCATCTCAATAAACTATTGTTTATTCTATGCGAAATTTTTATGTACGGGCTCAAATTTTTGTATTATTTTCGAATTCTGAGATGACGTATGAGAGGTGTTCTTACGACATCTCAGATGTAACCCGCAAGTACATCTCTGATATCGAAAATGATGTGAGATGTCGAACATCTCGGATGTCATTTTCAACACTCAAAACCCGGCCGGGCATCGGACGAAAAAAACTTCTCTTAATCATCAGGACAGAAATAGCATTAAATTATCAAAACTAACAAAAATAAAAAAGTAGAAAACTACTAGTCGTGGGAGAAAATGGAGGGAAAGAGAGAGAGAGAGAGGAGAGAGAGGGGGCATTACCGCCTTACCAGCGAGGTTACAGCTGTTGGGGTGCCCATATTTATTATTATATATTTTATTAGATATCGACTGTGAGCCGCGACAGTGTCGTCGCGTTGTGACACTGTCACGGTCGGGGTACTGTCGTGGTCGCACGTGGGGCCCCATCTGAGCTACGCCATTTTCGCCTGTCCGATGCCGCTTGGTTGGCGTCCGCTCCAATCTTGGAATTCCCCAAATCGCCGCAGATGGAGGAGGGTTTCTTGGAAGGGATCTTTGATCTCCTTCCATTGTTGCTGCCAGCCCGTTTTGGAGAAGACTCCAAATTTAGCATCCTCATTGATGGGGTCAAACCCACTAATTAGGGGATCCCCGCTTGTGGAAGGATGAACAAACAAGGAAACCCAATATTCATGGAATCCTCCCCGCAAGGAAAGCTCCGCCCCGCGCGTGATCGGCAACAGATTAACGCCGTCTGTGGGAACAGTTCACAACAATCACCAGGGGAATTAGGAGATCGTTAGAGAGACATAGGTACATCGCCTGCTTCCGGCGGCGGGAGCCGGTGCCCAAAGAAGGCGAGGACGGAACCATCAATCACGTTCGGCAAGGAGGACCCGGAAGGGGTTCAATTCCCTCATCACGATCCCTTGGTAATCACCGCCAACATCGAAGACCCGAGCTTTCGGCTAAAAAGAATCTTGGTCGATTGCGGGATCCCCGTCGATATGTTATTTCTTCAGACGCTGCAGAAGATGGGGCTGGGGGTAGGAGCTTACACCCCTCACCGGACCCAATATTCATGGAATCCTCCCCGTAAGGAAAGCTCTGCCTCGCGCGTGATCGGCGCGCCAGATACTGCAAGCAGGTCGCGATCCCCGCGCGGCCCTGCACGCCCGTGGCCGGCCACGCAAGGGTCGACCGCTTAGCGACGGCCATGGCCGGCCGCCCCGGCCAAGGCGCGGCCGCCTAAGGCCACACCCGCCTAGGGCGCCGCCCCCATGGCGGCGTCGGCCTTGGGCACGGCCGCCCAAGGCTGCCGCCCCAGCATAGGGCCCGGTCTCCCTAGGACGCGACTGTAACATCCCGACTTTTATTGGGTCCCTAGACCCTAGCGGACCCAATAAAAGTAGACCCCCAAAGGTAGGAAATAACACGATTAAGGGATACTGTGCTAGGAAACTCCGATCTGACCTCCATCAGTTCTGTTAGACTCGTATGACCAATACGAGCGCAACGGAATTCGGTGCACCTCGATCCGAGGTCATTTAGAGAAAATGACCCTTTTGAATATCGTAGCGCGCCACAACAACATTATTGTGGAATAGTGGTCAAAACGTACTCTGATTCGACTTCCGTCAGTTCCGTTAGACTTGTATGTCCAATACGAGCGCAACGAAATTCGTTGCACCTCAATCCGAGGTCGTTTAGAGAAAACGACCATTTTGAGTATCGTAGCGCGTCGCAACCACGTCATTATAAATAAGTGACCAAACGTACTCCGATCTGACCTTTGTCAGTTCCGTTAAACTCATATAACCAATACGAGCGCAACGGAACTCGTTGCACTCCGATCCGAGGTCATACGGAAAATAGTTCTGTTTTAGGTTACGCAGACCGTCCCGGCACAACGTACGAAATACGAAGCACACAAACTCGGAATCGACCCCAATAAACCCTAATGGACCCCCGGGACCATGGGGGGCCCCACCGTGAGTTGACCTTAGTCAACCCCCCCGCCCCCCCCCCCCCCCCCCCACAAGCTTGATTTTCTTGGGAAAAAGAAGGGGGGGGGGGGGGGGGGAAGGGAACTCCTCCCTCAAGGGAGGAGGCTGCCCATGAATAGGGCAACCCAAACTAGGGCAGAATAGGGAAGGGGGAGAATAGGGAAGGGGGGAGGGGAGAAAATATCTCCCCCACCCATCCCTCCCTTTCGTCCACGTGGGATTAAAGGGAGGGAGAGGCGAGGCCTCCCTCCTTCCCTATAAAGAGGACCCGACCCCCCCCCCCCCCCCCCCCCTGCTGAAGCACACCTCCCAGCCACCTCCCCCTCCCCTGCCGACCAGCCACCTCGCCGGAGCAGCCTTGCTCGATCCTCCACCGCCGCTCCCCCTCCATGGACGCCCGAACTTCAACCTCCAGAGCCCCCCTCTCAGGTGGAACCTCCTCCCTCCCTCTTCCCACCTCCCTGAGGCAAGCCAGCCCCCTCCCCGTCGCCGGATCGCCACCCCGAGTCTTGCCCAGGCTCGGGTGGGGCTGGCCGTAAAAGCCGCACCCCAGCACCGGTGGTGGCGCTGGGGGAGCAGGTCTCCACCCAGGGACCTCGGCTCCGACGAGGGAAGGCGGCAGGGCCGCCGGAGAACGCGCCTCCGACGGCACCCACGCACTCCCCCCCTCCCTGCGTGTTTTTGTGCGGTTCGGCGGCCACCCCCGGCGGCGCCCGGAGGTGCCTGGCCGCCGGACCACCCCCGGAGCTAAACCCTGCCCCCTGCGAACCAGCCCAGGGCGGGGAAAGCCCCTTCCAGGGGAGGGGTGGCGCGGCCATGGCCTGCATGGCCCATGCAGACCGCGCCACCGCCCCGCCTCCCCTTCTCGCTTAAAAACTGGCGGTGGCCGGCGGCCGGCGGCGCCAGACCGCCGAACTACCATAGCCGTGATCGCCGACGCCCAAAACCCGACCGGTTTATTCTATGTGAAATTTTTATGTACGAGCTCAATTTTTTGTATTATTTTCGAATTCTGAGATGACGTATGAGAGGTGTTCTTATGACATCTCAGATGTAACCTGCAAGTACATCTCTGATATCGAAAATGACATGAGATGTCGAACATCTCGGATGTCATTTTCGACACTCAAAACCCGGTCGGGCGTCGGACAAAAAAAATTCTCTTAATCGTCAGGACAGAAATAACATTAAATTATCAAAACTAACAAAAATAAAAAAGTAGAACATTAGCGTGGGAGAAAATGGAGGGAGAGAGAGGAGAGAGAGGGGGCATTAGCGCATTACCGATGAGGTTACAGCGGTTGGGGTGCCCATATTTTATTATTATATATTTTATTAGATATTGACTGCGAGCCGCGAAAGTGTCGTCGCGTTGTGACACAGTCACGGTCGGGGTACTGTCGTGGTCGCACGTGGGACCCCATGTGTACTGTCAATCGTACAGTCTGTGTTGTTATGTGAGCCACCTCTTCCGCCAGAAATGGCTACGCCATTTTTGCCTGTCCGATGCCGCTTGGTTGGCGTCCGTTCCAATCTTGGAATTCCCCAAATCGCCGCAGATGGAGGAGGATTTCTTGGAAGGGATCTTTGATCTCCTTCCATTGTTGCTGCCAGCCCGTTTTGGAGAAGTCTACAAATTTAGCATCCTCATTGATGGGGTCAAACTCACTAATTACTTAATTAGGGGATCCCCGCTTGTGGAAGGATGAACAAACAAGGAAACCCAATATTTATGGAATCCTCCCCGCAAGGAAAGCTCCGCCCCGCGCGCGATTGGCGCGCCGGATCCCACAAGCAGGCCGCGATCCCCGCGCGGCCCAGCATGCCGGTGGTCGGCCACGCAAGGGCCGGCTACCCGGCGCCGGCCATGGTCGGCTGCCCCGGCCAAGGCGCGGCCGCCCTAGGCCACACCCGCCTAGAGCGCCGCCACCCATGGCGGTGCCGGCCTTGGGAGCGGCCGCTCCAGCCTAAGGCCCAGTCGCCCTAGGCCGCGACCGCCTAGGGCGCCGCCGCCCTAGGCCGCGACCGCCTAGGGTGCCGCCGCCCGAGGCCACGCCGACCTGGGGCGCGGCCGCCCAAGGTCGCCGCACCGGCCTTTAGCGAGGCCTCCCTAGGCCGCGGCCGCCTAGGGCACCGCTCCCCGAGGCCGACCCGGCCTCGGGCGAGGCCGCCCTAGGCCGTGGCCGCCCGAGGCCTCGCCGGCCTTGGGCAAGGCAGCCCATGGCCGGGACGGCCGCCGTCTCCTACTTCCGGTTATGCCCGTTTAGGGTTTGGGGGTAGGACCGTCATTTCCGAGAACTTGGTGATCCGCGTGATAGAATCCGGGCGATCCTATTGGTCGGTCCAAAAATTAGCGGATATAATTTTCAGGCCATCCCTTCAAAAGCCTATAAATAGACCATTTTATTCACTAATTCTCTCACCTTTTGAGGAGGAGGGATTCTCTCTCTTTCTCCCTCTTTCTCTCTCTCCATCTCTCTCTAGAGATTGGAGACTTGGAACTCGCTATCAGCAGACCGCTTGGAGGCTGCTATCAGCAGACCGCTTGGAGGCTGGAGACTTGCTATCCGCAGACCGCTTGGAGGCTGGAAACTTGTTATCCGTAGACCGCTTGGAGGCTGGGAACTTACTATCAGCAGACCGCTTGGAGACTCGGAACTCGCTATCAGCAGACCAATCAAGGAGCTGAAGGCCCGCAATGGGACGGACGAAGCTAGGACCCGAGGGGCAGACCTGCACTGGAGCAAGGCAACAGACTCTCTCTCTCTCTCTCACCTCCATCATTGTAACGAGGCGCTGCCTGTCGCCCTCGCTCTCTCAAGAACAAATTTGTAGAAGAACTCAAAGCATAGTGAAGTCTTGGCCAGCACATCTCCGGTCGCGTGGTTTTTCACCCCGATTGCGGGTTTTCCACATCGTCAACTCTTGGACTCGGTCTACTCAAGAGACCCATTTATCTGTTTGCACGTTCGGGCGCTAGCGGGCTAAGGCGGTTAAATTGCCCGATCTACCGGAGGCCCCGAGCGATGCGCAACAGATTAACGCCGTTTGTGAGAACAGTTCCCAGCAATCACCAGGGGAATTACAAGATCGTCAGGGAGATATGGGTACATCGCCTGCTTCCGGCGGCGGGAGCCGGTGCCCAAAGAAGGCGAGGATGGAACCAGCAATCACGTTCGGCAAGGAGGACCTGGAAGGGGTTCAATTCCCTCATCAAGATCCCTTGGTAATCACCGCCAACATCGGAGACCCGAGCTTTCGGGTAAAAAGAATCTTGGTCGACTGCGGGAGCCTCGTCAATATGCTATTTCTTCAGACGCTGCAGAAGATGGGGCTGGGGGTAGGAGCTTAAACCCCTCACCAGGCCCAATATTCATGGAATCCTCCCTGCAAGGAAAGCTCTACCTCGCGCGCGATCGGCGCGCCGGATCCCACAAGCAGGTCGCGATCCCCGCGCGGCCCCGCACGCCCGCGACCGGCCACGCAAGGGCCGGCCGCCAGACGACCACCATGGGCGGCCACCCCGGCCAAGGCGCGGCCGCCTAAGGCCACACCCGCCTAGGGCGCCGCCCTCATAGCGACGCCGGCCTTGGGCGCGGCCGCCCAAGTTCGCCGCCCCAGCCTAGGGCCTGGTCTCCCTAGGCCGCAGACCCCTAGGGCGCCGCCGCCCGAGGCCACGTCGGCCTTGGGCACGGCCGCCCAAGGCCTATACACCGGCCTTGGGTGAGGCCGCCCTAGGCGCGGTCGCCCGAGGCCTCGCCGGCCTTGGGGATGTGAAATTTTCCGTAGATCTAGGAGTGAGCAGGAATTGTATAACTCAAAGCTATAGCCAACAACCGGAAGCATATGAAGCAACAAAATCTTTATTGATGATAGCAAAAGTCTTCATTACATAGCGATGTATACATGGCGAGACATGATTTCGCTAGTACACAAAACAAAAAGAGAATACAGTGCTGAAGAGAAAAAGATAACCAGCGGTCTGCTCACTGAGACCGCCTGACCGCCCGACCTGGCTGTTCGCGCGACTAGGAAATGAGACCGCGCGAACACACACTGCCTGCTACTTGAACAACACCAACCGAGAACTATGCGACCTCCACTGATTCTCCCGAACTCCAGCAACCCGCACTGCAAGCCGCGAGACCGCCCGAACACCTTAGAAGAAGAGGTGACTGCTGCTGCCCACACAATCCGCAGAAGCTGCACAAGGAAAGTTCAATCAGCTATCCGGCCGGTCACAAAAAAGAGACCGCAAGAATTAGGCACGAGCTCGGCTTACACTTGGTGCGATTAAGTTTGCTGCTACAGTGACTCATATTTATAGGCGTGCGACCTGATCCAGTCACCACCCTATGAGATAGAGTCACCGCCCTCTGACCGCACGACCTAAGAACTGTCAACCCGCGCGGTCAGCAGATCGCTCTGCGCTTTGTGAGCTCGCCGACTTCAACCCGGACCGGAGATCGCCACTCCTCCAAGAAGCCGCGCGACCATGACAACTCGCCCGGTCATGACGCCCACCACCTGTGTTCGCGTAAGCAAGACCTCCTCCATAGACCGCGAACACAGCCAGGCTGACTAGGGCAACAGCCCGCCAAGTCGACCAAACACCAGTGACCGCATATACCAGCAGATCGCCGAAGGACCAGCTATGCGAACACAAACCGGAGACCACGCAAATAAGAATACCTTAGTCAATGCGCACCACCAAGAACCCGGACAGTCACCAGACCGGACTGCCCCCACCACGCGGTCACACAAACCAGACCGCGCGGTCTCGCCTTACAGAAGACAGCTCGCCACGCGGTCACACGACCAGACCGCGCGACCTCACCACGCTGAAACCTGCTCCGCCACGCGGTCACACGAAACAGACCGCGCGGCCTCACCTCGGCACCTTGGACAGAAGGAATGTCGGTCACGCCGAAGAGACCGCGGCTAGACCGAACAGGTCAGACCGCAGAGGGAGACCGCAAGACCGCGCGGTTTGCCAGACCGCGCGACCTCCCCCCCAGACCGCCAACTTCCACTTCAACATTTTCAACAGGGCAAGGTCGCCCGTGGCCGGGCCGGCCGCCCTCCGTCCCGGCCGTCGTCTTGTCCGGCGGCCGCGCGCCATCTCCTCCTTCCGGTTATGCCCGTTTAAGGTTTGGGGGTATGACCGTCATTTTCGGAACTTGGTGATCCACGCGATAGAATCCGGGCGATCCTATTGGCCGATCCAATAATTAGCGGGTATAATTACCGGACCGCCCCTTCAAAAGACTATAAATAGACCCCTTTATTCACTAATTCTCTCACCTTTTTTAGGAGGGATTCTCTCTCTTTCTCCCTCTTTCTCTCTCTTCCTCTCTCTCTCTCTCTAGAGATTGGAGGCTTGGAACTCGCTATCAGAAAACCGCTTGGAGGCTTCTATCAATGGACCGCTTGGAGGATGGAAACTTGTTATCCGCAGACTGCTTGGAGGCTGGAAACTTGCTATCCGTAGACCGCTTGGAGGCTGCGAACTTGCTATCAGCAGACTGCTTGGAGACTCGAAACTCGCTATCAGCAGACCAATCAAGGAGTCGAAGGCTCGCAGCGGGACGGGCGAAGCTGGGTCCCGGGGGGCAAACCTGTACTGGAGGAAGGCAACAAACTCTCTCTCTCTCTCTCTCACCTCCATATTGTAATGAGGCGCGGCCTGTCGCCCTCGCTCTCTCAAGAACAAATTTGTAGAAGAACTCAAAGCATAGTGAAGTTTAGGCCGACACAGCTCCGACCATGTGGTTTTCACCCTGATTGCGGGTTTTCCACATCGTCAACTCTTGGACTCGGTCTCCTCAGGAGACCCATTTATCTGTTTGCACGTTCGGGCGCTAGCGGGCTAAGGCGGTCAAATTGTCCGATCTACCGGAGGCCCCGAGCGATCCGCAACACTCATTATTCCTGTTTTGATGGAGGACTTTTCTTTGGGAAGGGAATGATCTCCTTCCATGGTTGCGTCGGCCTCCTCCACTGTACCCTCTTAGGGTTTCTCCGCTCTATATATATAGAGAAGTGGTCGACCATCCTAGCCGGCTTCCTCTTTGGAGTTCTTCTTTCAGTCGGCTTCTTCTCTCACCGCCGAAATTGTTTTCTCGTTGCAATGTGTACGACCGGACCTTGGAGGACTCGAGATTTCCATTATATTCTCGATCTATTATTCTCCTCCATTTTAGTCGTATTGTATGTTTGAGAAATTAATAGTAAATTTATCTCTGCATGCACAGTGGACATACCCAATTTTGGGAAACCACTTTACATCTGGTGTTCTTGATTGTGGTGCTTGCTTTTATTTTTTTCTCTAATTTTTTGTGCTTATCGCTCTTCGTAATTTTGGTCGTTAGAAAAATATTTTTGAACATGATTTTTCATCTGCACTCGGATCCAGTTTTCATAACAAGTGGTATCAGAGCGAGGTTCGATCAGTGACTATTTGGATGTTCGTTTCGAGTTGGGTCAACGATAGGTGACGACATCGGTCCGCTCCCTATCTTACCAATCTTGATCCATGAATTTATCTGATCGCCTCGGTCTCAGTGCAGATTTCCTCTATTTGATTTTCTATGACATCTTCTACACCCAGTGCGAAGTTTGAAGTTACAAAGTTTGATGGGAAGCATAATTTTGGCCTGTGGCAGGTCAAGGTCAAAGCTTTACTGATCAAGGAAGGTTTGCACCGTGTCCTATTGGGAAAGTCCCACAATAATGTTGATATTACCGATCACATGTGGGAGGATTTGGATCTCAAGGCTATGACCACCATACAGTTTTGCATACACGATGATGTGTTGTATGGAGTTCTTTCAGATACGACTGCCTCTGGTCTTTGGGCAAAGCTGGAGAGTACCTATATGACAAAGTCCCTCCCCAACAACATCTACTTCAAGCAGCAGCTGTACAAGTTTAGCATGAAGGAGGGTTCCTCTCTACATGACCACCTGAACAGTTTCAATAAATTGTTATCAGAATGGCTCAGCATGGATATAAAGGTGGAGGAAGAGGACAAGGCAGTTATTCTTCTGAACTCTCTTCCAAAGTCCTACGAGGGCATGGTCACTACCCACACCTACAGTAAGGATATTTTGGATATGGAAGAGGTCACTGCAGCCTTACTTTCAGATGACATCAGAAAGAAGTCGTCCGGCTCAGATGTTGCTGAAAGTTCAGCTTTATTCTCTCGAGGTCAGTCTGGTTCATTCAGAGGAGGCAAGCCTAAGAAAAGTTCAGATAGCCACTGCAACTACTGCAAAAAGAAGGGTCATTGGATCAAGGATTGATGTAAGCTTCAGAATAGGGAGAAAGGAAAACCCATCGGTGATGATAAAGAAAAGTTTGTCGCATCCCTATTCCTTGAGGATGTCGATGGGGACGTCCTCTAGTATTTTTGTCACCTATCTTTCTCTTATGTCTGTCCCTTTCGTTGTTTTGTTTCCCATGGTCATTATCCAGTTATTTGCTCACTCAATTTTATCCCTTTTTCTAGGGCTTGCTATTTCTATGCTTGTTTTTTCGTATAACTCTTATTTTGAGTTATCTTTCTTGGTCATGAACTTTTTTTAATGCAGTTTGGTCACCCTCTATTACCTTATAAGTTATTTTATTGTTACTACTTGTTGAAACCTGCAACAGGTCTCTTGAGTTCGGACCCACTGGGGGTGTAGCCGATGCTTACTTCTCCCTCACTAGACTCTCTCGACGGTGGATGTGAGAATGTGAATTGACCCAAGGCTGAAGCGAGGAGGTCCCGCCACACACCCGGAAGATCTTAGAGAGCTTCTCCTCCCAAACCAGAGCTCAACCGGGCACCTTGGAGGGCACTAGCAGCCGACCAAAAACTAGCCTGGAGGAGAGGATTCTCTAAAATCGGATCTCCTCCAAGGTGTCCTTAAGGGTCTATTTATAGATTTTTCTAGGCTGGTCTGCAAATAACATGAATCCGCCTTTTAATTTTACTAACAGCACCCCAAATTGGTCTACTAACAGCCTAACTCCGCTGTTCCGAAGGGCTATATGCAGCCCACCAGGGGTATCAGGGTCATTTCCCCCTTAAATCATCCCGGGCGAGTGGTCCGTGAGGGCACCACTCGCTGGGCACCCGCCTAGCTGGGCGAGTGCCCACGCCTCCGGGCGAGTGGTCCGTGAGAGAACCACTCGCCTAGCTCCTTCTCTCATGCACCTTACCCCCACCAAACTGGGGTACTTCCTCCTCCTAGCTGGGGCGAATGATCGAGCTGACCCAGGTCTCGCCACTTGGCTTGAGGGGCCCACTCGGCGAATACGGGTTGTACACAATCCCCGCTCTTTGCGAGTGGTTACTACGCTCGGAAAGAACAGTCCAACCCTGTATTCGGTGAGTGCATGCTGACGGGACTCACAAGATTCTGTGGGTCCCACCGTTGTCCTATATATATCTCTTCATGTCAGAACTTCCAGGAGCGTTGACGACCCTCGATTCGGAGCTTCTTCCCTCTCTTAGTCCCGCACTGACATCAATGTCTTCTCACAAGCCTTCCGCGAGACCCCTCTCGCGGGAGATGATCGAGCGTCTGGCCGCGGCCCAAGCTGTAACTGCCCCCAAGGCAGCCAAATTTGCTCCCTGGCTCTTGTCCAAACGGGATCCGAATGCCCCCTACGTCTCGCGTCGAGCCAAGGCGATTCGACTGAATCGTCAGAGAGGCGAGACTGCCTCGGAATCTCCTGCGGGTACTCCACCGGCGAACACTCCGCCGGCGGATACCCTTCCGGCGAGGAATCCTCCGGACCCCGGGACGCAGGTATGTGGATTCCTCTCGTCCCTCTGTTTAGTTCCTCTCCTTACCCTGCCTTCGCTCTGACCATTCGCAGGGGATCTAGATGCCCGAGACCGGCCACGGGGCCGTCTCGAGCAGTGTCGTGGTGCCACCTCCCCTGGGCGAGAGGCCTCCAGATCGGGACCTTGCTCCTCCACCTCCTCCGGGCGAGACCTCATTTCAGTCCGGTAAGTTGTAACCCCTTTTAGATTCATCCTTCCTGCTGCTCGCTGCTGACCACTATTTTTTTTTGTAGCTCTCGACCCCAACCTTCCGCTGCGGGACTCTATTCCTCCGAGTTCCCCTGTTCGACCGAACCCCTCCGCGCTTGCGGATGAGCCTAGGGTGTCCCCCCAGAAGGAATCCGGTCAGCAGGGCCGCGCGAATGATCCCGTGGATGCTCCAGCTCCTACCTCACAGCCTTACCATCCAGGAAAGGGAAAGGTCTTACCTCCCGCCTGGTTGTTTGGAACACACCCCCATTCGTCTCGTCCTTCAGGTCACCAGGACCCCACCCCAGGTCAGTTCACTCACCCGCCCCTATCGTACTCGCATATTTTATCACTACTGACCTAGTTGTGATTCCGCAGGCTATCGGGAAGCCTCCCCCTTTGACTCCTACTACGAGGGGGGAGAGGGGATGCTCTCGCCTCTCCCTTCCCCTGGGGATCTCGCTGACTTTCTGGGCGACTCCTCGGATCACGCGACCCTGAAGGATCGGATCTCGGAGGTCTTGGGGAAGCTCATCCACATCCAGCGAAACGTAGCCGGCCAGGTGGACGACGTGCGGCTGAGAGTCGCGCGTGAGCTAAAGGACCTCCATTGGGACTACTCGCGCATTCTCACAACGGTGGAGCGCCTGGGGGGCGAAGGAGGGGAGTTGTCTCCCGAAACACACGCCGCGCGAGCCCGGGACCAACTCCAATTGGCTTCCCATGAGATCACCAATATACTCGCATATTACCGCCCGCGAATGCCCATGGAAGCTGGGTCGCGAAAGCGAGGTCGGTGGGTCTGGGAGGAGTATTGAGCCAGTCTTCATTCGCCCTTCTTGTAATTTTTCTGCTTTTTGTAGCGCGGATGCTGGACTTTTATTTCCGTTTGTAATAATCTTGTCCTGTGTTTTGCGAATGCTCTAATCTTCGTCTTTTATTTCCTATATCTTGCTTGGGTATTGCCGAATGTTTCATTATTGCCGAATGCTTTCTTAACCTTTTTCGCTTAGTCGATGAGCGAATAGCCACAGGGCATGTTATTACTGAGCGAGAGGGGTCGGCCCGGGTTCCGAGGCGTCGGGAGGGCGCGACTGCTATCTGCACACTCGTTACCTCGAAAGCCCAAACGCCGTTTAGCCCTTCTATAAATAGGCCTTTCAACCACCGTATTAAATACCTTACCATCCGCTCCTTCTCTTTCCTCGCGCTAGCACTCGCGCTTCTCTCTTTTCTGCTGCTTTCTTATCCTTCGTCATTCGCGTCATGGGTGGTGATGCGGAAGGCAGAGCCAGGTGCGCCAGCGCGTTCGTCAACCACACCTTCGATTCATGCGACCTCTCGGACGAGGCTTACCTGACTGCGGTCGCGGATTACATCCCGCCTGGGTTTGAGGCACGAAAGCCCAGGCCGGACGAGCGCCTAAACTCCATCTCGTCCTGTGCTCTCGCGATCCCGCTAGAGCACTTCGAGGTAGGGTTTCGCCTGCCCATCTGGCCAGAACTCCGCCAGACCTTCAGATATTACGGAGTCATGCCCGACCATCTCAACCCCAACTCCATCGCCATGCTGGTCGGGTACGCGAGCTATCTGCGAGAAGAGGGGATCGAGTTCTCGCTCCCCGTCTTCCGCAAGCTCTACACCTTTCGCTGTACCAACGACATCTCGTTCTTCTCGGGTCTGAACCCGCTCAAGCATTACGGGCTCCCGAATAAGAATCATGACTGGGTTCGGCGCTTCCTTTTCGTCAGCGGGAACTTGGGGAATACACTTCTCGCCCCAGTGCAGGAGGAGGAGTCAACCTTCCGCCCCCCGACCCTAGGGGGGCACGAGGCCAAACTCCACCAATATATCTTGGAGCACGGGATGGACCTCGTCTATCTCCGGCGAAACGTCAACTCGCTCCCGCTTATTCCGCAGGGCGAGGGTAAGTTTTTGGAACTTCGTTCGTTTCGACCTTGTGACTCTTTTACCATTCGCTAAATCACTCGCAATATTATGCAGGCGTGCGTAGCTTTCCCCTGCATCCGCCGCGTCCCGCTGGGGCTTCTGTGTCTTTCGCACAGGCTGCAGCGGATGCCTGTCAGGAAGAACCCTCCTCCTCCAAGCCTAGCAGAAAGAAGCGGAAACCGGGGGCGCTGGCCTCCTCTTCTTCCAAGAAATCAAGGAATCCCCCCTCTGCCAAGGGAAAGGGGGTCTTGGACGAGATCCTAGTGGCGAGTGCTCAGACTCAAACCCCGGGGGTGGGTGCGCCAGGCGAGACCACCCTTCGCGCGGGATCGTCGCTGCCGCCGCCTCCATTGCCCAGGGACCACCGGAACTTCCCCAGCGGCGAGAAGTACGTGGACCCCTCAGGGGCCCCCCTGGTAAAGTGGGACAAGAATGCCAACAGGGTCTCGCTCTCCACCCTTCATCCATCGTGGATAGAGAGCGACCTCGCGAGTGGTGAGGCCTATGCCATCGCGTATGCCCTCTACGGTCGGGAGGATGCTGAAGTCTACGATGCCGAGACGACTCAGGTCCTCGCCCATGAGACCGCCAGGGCCATGCTGTGGGCGCTTGAGCTTGCGCATATGTCTTCGCGCCGGAGCATAAAACTGGTGCGGAACTTGGCGGAGGTTGAGGAGTCCAGGGCCGTCGTTTCTGCCGAGGCGCTGGAACTCAGGACGAAGCTGGCAGCTGCGGAAACCCTTCTCGCCAGCCGCCCCGTTGCGGAGGTATATACATTTTCTCCTTCCCCGCGAGTGGCCTGTTGCCGATCGATGTACTTTCTTCTTACCACCTTTATTATTATTCTCAGGATACCATGGTTGCCGAGATGCTTCACGCTCGGGTGGCTGGCCTTGAAGACGAAGTCCGGCTGGCCAAGGCCGAGGTCCAGCGGTCGCGAGAAGCCGAGGTCTCAGCACTCGCCTTGGGGAGCGGGGGGCACTTCTACCCCCACCACGAGCTGGAGCAATTGATGCAGGAGAACGCCCAGAGCGCCGTGAAGCATGCGCTGCAGGTGTTGCGGCAGGCTGGGTACCTGAAGGAAGAGGCCGAATGCCTCTCTGCTCGGCAGGTCGTCCCCGAGCTCTTCATCCCGATCCCCTTCCCGGAAGATGAGGATGGCGAGCCGCGAGAAGACGCCCTCCTACCGGATTCAGGCGAGAGTGATAGATCTTCTGGCGAGAAGCCTGCCGACCCCTGAGCTGGACCGTGTTTTTTGCAGTCTTTTACTTAAAATCTTTTGAATGTAATCATGAACAGGGCGAGTGCCCTTGAAATATATGTATATTGACCACGATTTTTGTGCTCTCCATTTTTGTGTTATCTCCACTTTTTCTCATTTGTTGTTATGTCTCGCTAGGCTCGCTAGGACGTTAATTCTTTCTCATTCGCCGCTATATCTCGCTAGGCTCATTAGGACGTTCAAACTGTAGTGCAACTGTCCCGACCACCTAGCGAATGCTCGAGGGTGACCTGGGCGTGTCTCTCCCCTTCGCTTTCCGCTGCCTCCCTCACTCGCACTTCCTTACCATTCGCCCAAACTGGGGTTTCGCTTAGGTAATCATGAAAGTGAAGTGAGGTCGTTTCTCCCGCGCGTGGTCAATGCGAGTGCTCTTGAGGTCACCCCCTGAGGATTTTGAACCTGCCACCGAGTGAGCCTTCGGACCTGCCAGCTAGATGAGACCCTGGACAGCGGGTCTGCGCGGGGCCTTCTTTTCTTTCACATAGCACCTGCCTCCGAGTGAGCCTTCAGACCTGCCAGCTAGATGAGAGCCTGGACAGCGGATCTGCTCGGGGCCTCCTTTTCTTTCACATAGCACCTGCCTCCGAGTGAGCCTTCGGACCTGCCAGCTAGATGAGAGCCTGGACAGCGGATCTGCTCGGGGCCTCCTTTTCTTTCACATAGAACCTGCCTCCGAGTGAGCCTTCGGACCTGCCAGCTAGATGAGAGCCTGGACAGCGGGTCTGCTCGGGGCCATCTTTTCTTTCACATAGAACCTGCCTCCGAGTGAGCCTTCGGACCTGCCAGCTAGATGAGAGCCTGGACAGCGGGTCTGCTCGGGGCCTCCTTTTCTTTCACATAGAACCTGCCTCCGAGTGAGCCTTCGGACCTGCCAGCTAGATGAGAGCCTGGACAGCGGGTCTGCTCGGGGCCATCTTTTCTTTCACATAGAACCTGCCTCCGAGTGAGCCTTCGGACCTGCCAGCTAGATGAGAGCCTGGACAGCGGGTCTGCTCGGGGCCTCCTTTTCTTTCACATAGAACCTGCCTCCGAGTGAGCCTTCGGACCTGCCAGCTAGATGAGAGCCTGGACAGCGGGTCTGCTCGGGGCCATCTTTTCTTTCACATAGAACCTGCCTCCGAGTGAGCCTTCGGACCTGCCAGCTAGATGAGAGCCTGGACAGCGGGTCTGCTCGGGGCCATCTTTTCTTTCACATAGAACCTGCCTCCGAGTGAGCCTTCGGACTGCCAGCTAGATGAGAGCCTGGACAGCGGGTCTGCTCGGGGCCATCTTTTCTTTCACATAGAACCTGCCTCCGAGTGAGCCTTCGGACCTGCCAGCTAGATGAGAGCCTGGACAGCGGGTCTGCTCGGGGCCATCTTTTCTTTCACATAGAACCTGCCTCCGAGTGAGCCTTCGGACCTGCCAGCTAGATGAGAGCCTGGACAGTGGGTCTGCTCGGGGCCATCTTTCCTTTCACATAGAACCTGCCTCCGAGTGAGCCTTCGGACCTGCCAGCTAGATGAGAGCCTGGACAGCGGGTCTGCTCGGGGCCATCTTTTCTTTCACATAGAACCTGCCTCCGAGTGAGCCTTCGGACCTGCCAGCTAGATGAGAGCCTGAACAATGGATCTGCTCGGGGCCATTTTGGGAGCTTTCGGAGTTTTTCCTACAAGCTGCAGTATCAATCTCAAACACACATGTTAAACAAAATATTCTTATTTCAAAAACATTTTCATTACATAATTTTAGGGATAGAAACGTTTAAGATCGTCACCACTCCATGTGTGGCTGAGAGGTCGGCCCTCCACATTCTGAAGGCGATACCCCCCAGACTTTAGTGCCTCTTCCACGACATAGGGGCCTTCCCAGTTGGGGTTAAGTTTTCCCACTGCGGCGGACCTTCCAGCCGCGTCGACCTTCTTGAGCACCAGATCTCCCTTCTCGAACTGCTTGACCCTGACGTGCTTGTCGAAATACCTGGCCATCCGCCGCTTGACCTCTTCTTGGCGAATGGCTGCCAGGTCCCGAGCTTCCTCGATGAGGTCGAGGGAGAGCTGCAACTCCATCTCATTTTCGGCTCTCCAACTTTCCTCTCTGCTTGCGGCGGCCTTTACCCGGGATGACGGCCTCGCAGCTGTGAGAGAGCTTGAAAGGGGTCTCTCCTGTGGCGGTGTTGGGGGTAGTTCTTAGGGCCCACAAGACCGATGGAAGCTGTTCCACTCAATTGCCCTTCAGATTTTCCACCTTTTTCTTGAGCAGGTTCACGATGACCTTGTTTGCCGCCTCCACTTGTCCGTTGCTCCTGGGATGATGAACGGATGCAAACCTGAGGTCTATCCCCAGCTGGCCACAGAAGTTGATGAATTCCTCGCTTGCGAACTGCGGACCATTATCCGTGACTATGGCTTGTGGAAGCCCATGTCGACAAATGATCTCCCCCCATAAAAGTTTCGGATTACCTGGGAGGTGACCTTAGCCAACGCCTTGACCTCTAACCATTTTGAGAAGTAGTCAATCATTACTAGGAGAAACCTCCTCTGCCCACTAGCCTGGGGGAAGGGTCCTACCAGATCCATTCCCCATATGGCGAATGGCCAGGGCGCCGTGATACTCCTTAGCCTCTGAGCTGGCATGAGCTGAAGCGGGGCGAACATTTGGCACTTCTGGCACCTCTTGGCGAAGGCTGCCGCGTCTTTACTCAGGGTTGGCCAGAAGTACCCCTGCCTCACTATTCTTGCCTCCAACATCCTGCTCCCCGAGTGGCTGCCGCACTCGCCGGAGTGGACTTCTTCCAAGATCTTTGGGACCTCCTCCTCTGAAACACATCGGGCCAGGAGACCCGAGAGGGTCTTCCGATACAGGCCCCCCTCGTGGAGCACGTAGTAGGCGGACTTATATCGGAAGCGCCTCTGGTCCGGGACCTCCTCTGGAAACTTTCCTGTTGCAAGGAAGGTGACGAAGGGATCCTTCCAGGAGGGTCGTTGCTCCACTTCCATGAGTTCTCCTTCTTCAATCGAAGGGCGGAATAGATCCGTCAGGGTTCCCCCGGCCCGAGGACCGGATTTGGCCAACCGATCCGCCGGGGTGCTCTCCTCCCGCGGGACATGCTGGATGGAGAAAGTTTTGAACGTTCCCACGAGAGCCCTCACTTTGGCCAAGTACTTTATGAGCGCAGGCTCCCTCATCTCGAACTCTCCCTTGATCTGAGAGGCTATTACCATTGAGTCGGTGAGGACCTCCACGTCATGGACACCGAGCTCCTGATCCAACCGTAGACCGGCGATCACCGCCTCATACTCCGCCTGGTTGTTGGTGATTGGGAAGTGTATCACTAGTGTCTGCTCGATCTTTACCCCTTGGGGACTTTCCAGCACCACCCCTCCTCCGAGTGAATTCTTGCCCGAAGCCCCGTCCACCAGCAGCTTCCACGGAACGTGACGAGGGGTTCCATCTTCCTTCATCTCGGCCACATAATCTGCCATGAAATCAGCCACCACCTGTGCCTTCATGGACAGTCGAGGGACGAAGACAATGTTGAATTCACTTAGTTCTATTGACCATTTTGCGAGCCTTCCCGAGTGTTCCACTCCTTCGAAGATCTGGCGGAGAGGGTGGTCCGTCACCACTTGAATTGAATGGGCCTGGAAGTATGGCCTGAGCTTCCTTGCCGCGACGACTAGAGCAAAGGCCAACTTCTCCAAGATCGGGTATCTGAGCTCTGCTTCCCTCAGGACCCTGCTCACGTAGTAGACGGGCAGCTGCTTCTTGCCTTCCTCCCGAACCAGGACGGAGCTTACGGCTTCTGTCCCGACCCCGAGATATAGATATAGATCCTCCCCCTCCTTGGGACCTTGAAGCAGGGGAGCCTTGGTGAGTTGGCTCTTCAAGGCCTGGAAGGCCTCCTCGCATTCTTTTGTCCATTCAAACTTCTGGTTACCTCGTAATGTTTTGAAGAAGGGGGAGCATTTCTCCCCGGCTCGGGAGAGAAACCTGCTCAGCCCTGCGAGTCTTCCGGTCAAGCGCTGAACTTCCTTGGCGTTCCGCGGTGACCCCAGCTCCATTATGGCCTTCACCTTGTCCGGATTAGGCTCTACCCCCCAAGGGGTGAGAAGGTGCCCCAGGAATTTCCCCTTACTGGCCCCGAACACACACTTCAGGGGGTTCAAGCGAATCTTGTACTTGTGTAGGGTGGCGAAGGTCTCCTCGAGGTCCTGGATGTGAGAGTTCACGCACTTGCTCTTCACCATAAGGTCATCCACATAGACCTCCAGGTTCCTTCCCCTTTGCTCCCTAAACACCCGGTCCATCATCTTCTGGTAGGTTGCTCCTGCGTTTTTCAACCCGAAGGGCATCATCTTATAGCAGTAGCATCCCTCCCTGGTGATGAACGAGACGTCTTTGACGTCTGGGGGGTGCATCCTGATCTGGTGATAACCTGAAAAAGCATCCAAAAAACTCATTACAGAAAAACCGACGGCTGAGTCAACCAGCGCGTCGATCCGAGGCAAGGGGTAGAAATCCTTAGGGCAGGCCTTATTTAATAATGAAAAATCCACACACATGCGCCAGCGGCCATCGGCCTTTTTTACCATTACGACGTTGGAGACCCAGCCTGGGTACTGGATCTCCGATACAAAACCTGCTTCGAGGAGTTTTGCCACCTCCTCGTGGATGGGTCCTTCGAGCTTGCTGGTGAAGGTTCTCCTCTTCTGCCGGATGGGACGGGCTTCCGGATCGAGGTTGAGACGATGGCAAGCCACGTCTGCCTCGATGCCTGGCATATCAGCTGCGCTCCATGCGAAGACATCCACGTTCCTCTGGATGCACTCCAGCACCTTCACCCTGTCCTCCGGGCCGAGACTCCCGCTGATCCGCACCTCTCTCACCCTCCCTTCCTGGGTGAGGACTTCCATCTCCACCACCTCTTCTGCCGCCTCGAGCCGGGCTGGCTCTTCCCATTGGCCATTTGCTTTTCGCCCTTCTACCCGGGCCTCTTCCTCTGCGACTCCTTCCGCCTCCACCGGCTCGACCTCCTGCTCCTCACGAGCGACCTCCAACAACTCGACCTCCTGCTCCTCACGAGCGACCTCCAACAACTCGACCTCCTGCTCCTCACGAGCGACCTCCAACAACTCGACCTCCTGCTCCTCACGAGCGACCTCCAACAACTCGACCTCCTGCTCCTCACGAGCGACCTCCATATTCTCCTCTCGGGCATCACCCTCTCCCCCTACTTCTCTCTTCTCCACTTCTTCTCCTGGCCCCTCCGGCCTTGCCATCTCTTCATCCATCTTCTCGGCATCCGCCATCCATGAAATGGTGTTGACGGCAGTCACATAGCACTGCCTCGCCACCTTAGCATCTCCTCGGACGCGGACCTGGACTCCTCCACTATGGAGCTTTAAGCACTGATGGTACGATGAGGGCACGCACCGGAAGGCGCTGATGAGGGGTCGTCCGAAAATGGCGTTATAGCTGCTCGGAGCGTCCACAATGACGAACCGGCAGTTTCTTGGGACTCCTCCTAGCGTCACCTGGAGACCAACACCTCCCTCGACCTCCTTCCGCTCGCCTGAGAAACCAAACAGCGGTCCGTCGGAGGCCTGCACCCTCTTCTTTTCCACCTCCATTGCGTCGAAGGCCTTCTTGAAGATCACGTTCACTGAGCTCCCGTTATCCACCAGGATCCGGGAGACCGTGAAATTTTCAATTGCTGTCTGAATCACTAGGGCGTCGCAGAATGGATCCTCATAATCTGGCATGTCTTCCGAGGAGAAGGTGAGCTTCTCCGAGAGGGGTGGGGTCTGGGAAGTCGATGCGACGTCCCTTCAGAACATCACCTGGAAGCTCCTCTTGCGAGAGGCCTCTATCCCAACCCCTCCATGAATCACCCTGATTCCCCCTGGTCCCTGTATCCGCCCTGTCCTCGCATCGGTCTTCTTCCGCCTCCGGGAGCATTTCCTCGATCCTGGCCTGCTGCCGCCGTGGCTGACCTCTCTCTCTCATCTCCAAGAACTCTGGACAGGTGGCGGTCGCATGACCTTCTTCCTAATGAAAGTCACAATAAGGCAACGCCACCCTGCCCCCTCTCCCTGCTCTTCCTCTTCCTCCTCTTGCTCCTCTGGCCCCTCTTCCCCGGCCTACTGCCATAGCTTGCTCCCTTGGGGGGTGAGGGGGTCTGGGACCCTGCCTCCACCCCGGATTCATTCCTCCTGCTTCTCTTCCTTGGTATCCTTCTTCCTGACCTCACGCCGGTCCTTCCTGGTGCCTCCAGCCCAACCTGTTGTTGGGCTCTTGATTCCTCTAATTCCGATGCGGCCTTTCGAACCCCTGACCCCTGGGTTCTTCTCGCCTTCTTCCTTCTTGCTGCCTCACCTCAGGCTCGCTCATCTTTGCCAACCTCCTGTAGAACTCCAGGTTGGCCGCCTCCCCTTCAATCTCTTCTGCTGCTCGCTCCGTCAATTCTTCAAAGGATGAGGGAGGTCTTCTTTTCAGGTCCATCTTGAAGAATCCGTCTCGCAACCCTACGATGAACGCCATCTGGAGGGCGAATCCCGGCACCTCCTGTACGAGGTGTATCTCCTCCTGGAACCTATCCACGTAATGTGCCAGGGACTCTCCCTCCCTATGCCTGATCTTAAAGAGAGCCTTCGCATCCTTCTTTCTCTTTTTTGACGTCGAGAAACGCAGCCGAAAGCCTCGGCGCAGATCATCAAACGTGTAGATGGAACCCGCGGAAAGCTGGTGGAACCAGTCCCTTGCTTTCTCTTTCAGGGTGGTTGCGAAGAGTCGGCATTGAAAAGCATCCGACATGGGAAGGATTGAGGTCATGTCCTCAAACCATTGCAGGTGCACGAGTGGATCCTCCTTGCCGGTGTAGTTGGACATCTCCGGCCCACGAAACCCCTCTGACACTGGGGCCGAGAGGATCATCTCGCAAAAGGGGCTCCCTTCCCCTATTCGGCGAATGGTCTTCTCGCGCGGACCCAGCTCGCACACCTCAGCACTCGCCGGACTGCTGAACAGCTGCCGCCCCGGGAGATCTCGCGCACTTCCTTCTGCTGGCACCTCCTTCCCCGGCCGCTGCCCTGGTGCGTTCTCGCCGATCTGCAGGGGCGGAACCACGGGGACTGCCAGTGTCTCGCACTCGCTCCTTGCTGCGAGAACTGTCTGCAGGACCACTCGCTTGAACTTCTCAAACATCTCCAGCCACTCTCCTGTCGCGGGTGGCTGCGAGTGACCTGAGTCAGAACCATTCCCCCCATCTCCTGTCATCGAACCTAATTCAAGATTTTCCTTCACCGGCTACGGTCCACGCTCACCGCACCAAAAATGTTGAAACCTGCAACATGTCTCTTGAGTTCGGACCCACTGGGGGTGTAGCCGATGCTTACTTCTCCCTCACTAGACTCTCTCGACGGTGGATGTGAGAATGTGAATAGACCCAAGGCTGAAGCGAGGAGGTCCCGCCACACACCCGGAAGATCTTAGAGAGCTTCCCCTCCCAAACCAGAGCTCAACCGGGCACCTTGGATGGCACTAGCAGCCGACCAAAAACTAGCCTGGAGGAGAGGATTCTCTAAAATCGGATCTCCTCCAAGGTGCCCTTAAGGGTCTATTTATAGATTTTTCTAGGCTGGTCTGCAAATAACATGAATCCGCCTTTTAATTTTACTAACATCACCCCAAATTGGTCTGCTAACAGCCTAACTCCGCTGTTCCGAAGGGCTATATGCAGCCCACCAGGGGTATCAGGGTCATTTCACCCTTAAATCATCCCGGGCGAGTGGTCCGTGAGGGCACCACTCGCTGGGCACCCGCCTAGCTGGGCGAGTGCCCACGCCTCCGGGCGAGTGGTCCGTGAGAGCACTACTCGCCTAGCTCCTTCTCTCCTGCACCTTACCCCCACCAAACCGGGGTACTTCCTCCTCCTAGCCGGGGCGAATGATCGAGCTGACCCAGGTCTCGCCACTTGGCTTGAGGGGCCCACTCGGCGAATACGGGTTGTACACTACTCATTCGTGAGCTTAGAATGTGCCTAATTAACCTTTTTATTAGTTCTCAAAGGGGTTAATTTTTATCATGCTGAGGTCAGTTTGTTTTGCATTCTTTGTTGATGTGTCTGCATTTATCATTTCTCTCTCACTCACACATCAAAGGGTAGAAGTCTTGACAGGTTAAGTTTTGCTATGGGAGACCACCGCTGGAAGTGGAGCAGTTGTTTTTTAGCTCCAGGTGGAGCCTTTTTTGAGTCAGCCACGTCAGTCCTGTGGCGTGCTACTTAGAATCAGAGAAGTTTCTATTTTTATGATCTATTCTTGGCCGAAGTTCTGTCTGTTACTTTGGCTTTGGATCTTGGTGACCGTTGGGGCGTCTTGAAGTTATCTCAACCTGGTGGAGCATGTCCTGAAAGTGACGTCAAGGTGGAGATTGTTATGCGTGTCGCCTCTTTCGCCAGAAATGGCTCCGCCATTTGTGCCTGTCCGCCGCAGCTCGGTTGGCGTCCGCTCCAATCTTGGAATTCCTCAATTCCTCGCTAATGGAGGAGGATTTCTTGGAAGGAATCTTTAATCTCCTTCCATTGTTGTTGCCAGCCCGTTTTGGAGATGGCTCCAAATTTAACATCCTTATTATTTCAGTTTTGATGGATGACTTTTTTTTGGAAGGGATTGATCTCCTTACATGGTTGCGCCGGCCCCCTGCTCTGTATCCTCTTAGGGTTTCTCCACTCTATATATATAGAGGAGTGGCAGACCATCCATGCGTGAGCAGAACAACAGATTTTCTTCAGTGGTTCAGCGGATTTCGGCCGACATTCGGCCATCGCCTACCCGACTTCCTCTTTGGAGTTCTTCTTCCAGTCGGCTTCTTCTCTCGCCGTCGAAACTGTTTTCTCGTTGCAACGTGTACGACCGGACCTTGGAGGACTCGAGATTTCCATTATATTCTCGATCTATT
This sequence comes from Dactylorhiza incarnata, assembly GCA_033032865.1. Lineage (NCBI taxonomy): Eukaryota > Viridiplantae > Streptophyta > Magnoliopsida > Asparagales > Orchidaceae > Dactylorhiza > Dactylorhiza incarnata. Next base: position 595,784 of record JAWHQI010000390.1, read on the forward strand.
CTTCTCCTTCATTTTATTCGTATTGTATGTTTGAGAAATTAATAGTAAATTTATCTCTGTCTGCACAGTGGACATACCTAATTTCGGGGAACCACTTTACATCTGGTGTTCTTGATTGTGGTGCTTGTTTTTATTTTTTCTCTAATTTTTTGTGTTTATCGCTCTTCGTTATTTTGGCCGTTAGAAAAATATTTTGGAACAAAAATTTTCATCTGCACTCGGATCCGATTTTCATAACACTGTGTTTGTGTGCGTATATATTTATTTACAATATTAAAGGGAAAATTTTGCATTCGCCGAAACATTCAAAATTGTCAAATATATTCTTATTATTTTAATCCAAATTGTCAAATATATTCTTATTATTTTAATCCAATGACTTAAAATATATTATAAATTTTTTTAAATAAAATAAAATACAATGCTAATTCAAGTAATTAGTCCATATCTCCAAATTAAAAGAAATGATTGAAATTCATTAAATCGAAAAAGTTTTTAGTAGAACTCATATACTTACAATGGTAGGCATCTCAGCAGTATTTTCGAGAAAGACTGTCATTAGTCATGTTTGCGATATTTTTGTGGTACTATCATTAAACTTATCAACTTTATTAAAGTTGAATTGACATGCACGATGATTTATGCATTAGGATATATATATACATACATACATACATACTGACATACATACATACATACATACATACATACATACATACATACATACATACATACATAGACTTTAAAAAACCGAAGAGAATGCGATTAAGATTCCACGTCAATCTGAGGTCAATGGTCGGTGAGGATCACTTGTAATTAACACACATTTTCCATGTGTTTTCACAAGTTTGACAATTCACTAATCATTTTCTTAGTATTTTCGAGGCTGTGCATTTTGCCACGTGGCCCTAAGTAAAGGAGACTTATCAAGCCTGCGAGTCCCACGCTGTAATAATTTCCAGGGAAAAATTAAAATAAAATATAAAGAAAAGAGAGAAGGGAATTGAAGAAAGGGAGAAGCAAGTGATGAGATATATATACAATGAATTTTACTTGCATCAAGATTTGTGCGAAGGTGTAATTTTGGTCTTCAACTTCTTCGCTCTGAGATGCGCCGTTATCGACGAGTGTGTGGTTATAAGAAGCCGCGTTATCACTAATCTCGTGCTTCATCTGGTGCATGCTCTCGACTACTAACGGAGAAGAGGCTACAAAATGTGATATTCGTGATGGAAGAGGCTTTATAGAATTGCTATGCAAAATAAACAAGATTTCTATCTCTTGAGATTACACAACGCTACCTTAATTTAGAATTTCAAGCGGCAAATAACCTTAAACAATCACTAATTTATAGAGTCTACGGGTCCGTTTGGCACGGTGGTGACAGTCATGAACACTGTGGTTATATATGAATCATCGTTTGTGGATGCCCGTCCCCACTTAAGGATCTCCATCCATCTGTATGTTCAAAATTAGCTTTTTATTGGTGATGATCGTACTTGTTTTCATGTCAAACACATATTTGATGACGGTACTGTCATTTTTTTCCAAACTCACCAAAGCAAAAATATCGCGTCAAACAGATGACGATTCGTAACCACTGCATTCCGGTTGCCAGTACCGTCATGCTAAGCGGACCCTAAATCTTATGATCAGATAACTGAATTAGCAGCCACACAGCAAGCAGTCCATCATCATGCCATCACCATCTCTTTCCTTGAAAGTCTTGCAAGCACGTACAATTTCTGACCTGCCATGCACAATTCTCGACAATGATAGTATTTGACCGTCACTATATTTATATTTTTTTCTTACTTTTATGCTAGTCTCACATTTTATTATGGCAATTGTTAACCGCACTTTAGTTTTGACTATCCGCAACCCTTTTATATGAAGTACTACGCGTTTTTTTGAAAATACGCCTTTTACAAGTATTTTTAGGAAAAGTGTTCAACACGAAAGTTGTAGATATCGTCGAGATCTACAACTTTCATGTTGAACATGTTTCCTAAAAATGCATGCATAATGCGTATTTCCAAAAATTTGTTATAGTTACGCCCATGTTTCAATTCGGGCGGCAATACGTCTTGTGCGTGCATTTTTAGCAAAAGTGTTCAACACTAAAGTTGTAGATCTCGACGATATCTGCAACTTTCGTGTTGAAGACTTTTCCTAAAAATGCTTGTACAAGGCGTATTTCCAAAAAAATACGTAATACTTCATATAAAATGGTTGCGAATAGCCAAAACTGGGGTGCGGTTAACAATTGCCTTTATTATTAGATCAATGAAATTAAAATCAAATAATTGAGAATTTTTTATGGTGTTAATAGATGTATAATTTTCTTTATAAGACAATAATTGAGATTTTTTGTGCAATATTTGAGAATGGTGCATGCATTAGCCCAAACTCTCTATAAAATATACTTAGACCTACTACACATGTTATAAATAAAATATAACAGTATTTGTTTTAAAAATAAGAAAAATCTATATATTTGTTTACGAGGAAGGCGACTTGGATAGTATTTCCCGACTTTCGCCTTTCAGAATGGTACTGTTGTGATAGAGTCTGAAGGAAGTATTATTCTATATTCATATATTAATATACAAAATAATATGATTTTTTCCGGTATTAAAAACTTTTACAGAGCAGCAATATTAATAAGATTGCATGAAGGGGTGAGAAATAAATAAGAGAGTAATCTATATTTTAGAATCGAGCCTAGGTAAGGCGTGTGATCACTGCCCTAAAGAAGTTGCACCACCCTCCGGCATGGCTTTCACCGATTCTCACTCCTCCAAGGTACAACACCCGGCTAGATTCCGAAAACTCCGATGTGCGCGGACACAGAAGAAGCACAGAGCACCCGAACTCCCACTTGATGAAGCAAATGTAAAAGCAAAGAAAGCACGTAGAAGAACGTCACAAAACAGAGAGAGCAGCGGAGAGAGTCTCTTTCTGAGCAGAACGAGAATATTTAAACGAAGGCAGTAAATCGCCGGAAAAAGGATCTCGAAAATGGCAATATTAAAACCATAATAAATATTAACGGTTATAATTGGAAGGCACATAATCGGGAAGAGAAACGATGCATATTTCCAACGTAAATAAAGGCAAGTAACACGCATATATGAGCGGTTAGAAAACACGCGTAGTAATTGCAAGAGAAAACGCAAACGGAAAAGGTTACGTCGAGTACATATCGACGTAACGTCGAAATCTGAACGGAGTAACTCGACGCAACGTCGAGTTCTTATCAACGCAGACTGTAACGACGGAAAACTTGTCGACGCATGCGTCGACAACTTATCGACGCAAGAAAGTTGCTTCGAATTCTTATCGACGCAACTACGACATCTATTCGACGCAACTCCGAATAAAAGCTTTGAAACTATTTTGAACAAAAAATACAGTTCAATTCAATTATTCCCCAAATCAAATCCACATCCGGATCTGGTCCGGTCCGGTGCGGTGCGTGCGCGCGCACGTGTGTTCATAGTTTCTCCTTATATTCTTTTGAACAAGTAAGAAAGAGTGAATACATATATATATATATATACTTGCAAACTAGAAAACATAGGAGCATGGTGAGACTAATGGGTTCATCCTTTCATATATGAAAGGTTTCCTCCAAAAATTTGGATTCCCTCCAATTTGGTTTTGCAGCTTTTCATCAAGTATGAATAGTCATACACCAAACACCTTAAAGGCTCCAATAAAACATTACAAAATAAATGTTTTATTTACATAATTTCTAACAGAGTCTTTGTTGGTTGACCTTATTCCAACGAGTTCATGTATGGTCGGTGGGACATCTATGGTTCGGAATATCCCTAGTGGCTCGTCTGTTGATTTTTTCCAGCGAGTCCAAGGTTGGTGGGACCTCTATGGTTCAGAATATCTCCGGTGGCTCGTCTGTTGATTAATTTGTCCCACTCAGCCCACAACCGCTATCTTTTTATGATGTTTTTAAGCTGGAGGTTTTCGCTCCGGCTTGAGGGGAAGTGTTAAAGTTATCGTAGTTTTCACATTATTAGAGTTTTCGCATTATCGTGTCAATTCGAGTTTAAGAGTCATCGTAAACCCTAACTCTTTGTGAATGAATAAAATCACACATTTTGTTTTCTCTTTCATATTTCAACAATATTGAATCTAAAAAAATGTTTTTAATTTCCTTGTAATCTCCGGGTTGATTTATACAAGAGACACACCAGAGTCGCCATATGTAAAAATAAAATATATATATATATATATATACACGAGTAACAGGTACGGGGCTCTGCACCTACTGCCAAGCGCGACAGTACCCGGCCGGCGATGGCGGGCTTCGCCCCCCGCCAGAGGTCTTCGCCCCCCGCCAGAGGGCTTCGCCTGCACTTGCGCCCACAACATATACATATGAGTACTCAAAATGACCGTAGAAACATTTTAATTAATATTTTATAATTATTATTTTCAAAAATATTTATATTTTAACAAAAAATCATTTTAAAGTAGGTCTAGGAGGTCTAATGATTACCTGCCATAGTAGGTGTATGAGGTCTACTAAAAAGCTTTAGGCTTTTATGAATTTCCATCAGGCTCCGTTCGTTTCGCGGGTTTTACACGGAGGGCTTTGGTTTTGGTCAAAAACTAAAATTATGTAGCTTTTGGTTTTGGTCCAAAAAAAAAAATTGTTCGTTTGCACCCATGGTTTTGCAAGAAGGTTTTGAAAAATAAATTTGCGGATAATCATTACTAGGGTCCAAAACATAATCATTACTACGGCCAAAATGATGATGATGAACTCTGACCACAATGATGATGAACAGTGACAAAACTATCCCAAAACCCATCTAAATAGGTAAGTTTTGGGCATAGAAGGATTTTTCAAAAAGCAAAACCCATGGGGTTTGGGCCAAAACCAATCCCCTCTTTTAAAATAAGCAAACGAACACTAAAATTGGTTTTGGTCAAACACCTTTTCTCCAAAACCCATAGATTTTCTGTGAATGTCAATTCCATCCTAAAAAATGTCAAACGAACAAAAAAATTAGTTTTGATATACCCAAAACCAAAATCTTCCTCTCAAAACTTGCGAAACGAACGGAGCATCATTCTTTTTATTATATGGATAGAGAGAGAGAGCGAGAGAGTTGTGATTAGCTGCATAAGTTTCTGTTCTTCTCATTGTTTGGTTGGCCAAATCGTCGTTGGAGCCGTCTCCTCCGACGGAGTCTGACCTCATCCACAACCATAATAATAATAATTATTATTATTATAATTATAATTATAAAATTAATAAACCGCCATGATCGATATTTGCCTAAGTCAAACCCCAGAGCATTTAAATAATTAATCAACCCTCGTGGAGTCATTATATTCTCCTCCTACTCTCTCTCTCTCTCTCTCTCTGTGTCCAATCCATGGGCAACGCCTTGGTATCCCCGTGCTTCCCTGCGCCACACCATGGCCCGACGACCGCCGGCGCCGCCACCACCACGAAGCTCATCTTCTGGGGAGGCGCTATCCGGGACCTCCCCCCTCGCCACCTCGCCGGCGAGCTCATGTTCGAGTTCCCCGACAGCATAGTCTGTCACGCCGACTCCTTCTTCATCGGAAAAACGATCCCCGCGCTCTCCATCGACGATGAGCTTCTCACCGGAGACACCTACTTCGTCCTCCCCGCCGACCGCCTCCCCTCAGGCACGCTCACCCCCGCCTCCATCGCCCTGCTGTCTTCCACCAAAGGGAAGCCGCAGGCACAGCCGCTCGTCGCCGGCGTTAGCCCGTTTGAGTACGTTAAGGGCGGCGACGGGCGGTCCCATATCAGGGTTCTGCCGGAGTTCATCGTAAAGATGATAACTTTCACCGAAGGCTCCCCCAAGGAGAGCAAAACAGAGGAGGGCAAAACAGAGGAGTGCGAAACAGGGGAGATTTGCAGCACGCCGGAGCTGAAGAAGCATTACGAGCTGCTGGTGGGGTCTAGAAGCCGGCCGTGGTCGCCGAGATTGGAGACGATAAGGGAGAGTTATAAGTCGAGAATGTCTCCCAGCAGATTGTTGGCGTGTGATCGGAGATGAGCGAAATTTAAAAAATTTCTCATGATCTAAACCAAAAATCAAGATTACTCTTTTAATTGTATTTTTAAGTAGCTTAAATTGGCCCGCATATCATTATTTTTGATCGGGTCAAGCCCAATAAATAGTAAGTCCACCACGCATACGAAAAGACCAATAATAAATCAAATGTAATATTTAGAGGATATTCCTCAAAATGGGAAATAATCCTCCCATGGAAACTCCCGCACCGAGCGCACGAGATCGGCGCGCCGAATCGCCTGCACACGGGATCGGTCCACCCGCACGCAACCATGCACCGCCGGCCCCCGCGAGGCCGGCCGCTGCCCGCGCTGGCCACCCGCGTCTGCCCCCGTCGGGGGCCTCCCACGCCGGCCCCCGCTCGGGCCGGCCGCTCGCGTCGGCCCCCGTGGGGGGCCGCCCGCGCCGGCCCCCGCTCGGGCCGGCCGCCCGCGCCAGCCCCCGCGAGGGTTGGCTGCCTGCGCCGATCCCCGCGAGGGCCGCCCGCCCCGACACCGCGCCGGCCGACCCCTCAGTCGGGCGTCGGGCTAGGCGGGGGCGGCCGCCACCTCTTCCAGCGGCCGCCCACCGCCGCCTCTCTCTCTCTCTCTCTCTCTCTCTCTCTCTCTCTCTCTCTCTCTCTCTCTCTCTCTCTCTCTCTCTCTCTCTCTCTCTCTCTCTCTCTCTCTCTCTCTCTCTCTCTCTCTCTCTCTCTCTCTCTCTCTCTCTCTCTCTCTCTCTCCGAAACCCTAAACGGGTGCCTCAAACGAAACTCTCCTATTAGCCGGTCCGGTAAATAACGGGTAAATTTACCGGACCACCCCTCCGAAAACTATAAATAGACCCCTTGAACTATTCATTGCTTCACTTTTGGCTTGGAGCTCTAATCCCCTCCTTTCCTCTCTCTCTCTCTCTCTAGAGATCGGAGACTTGAGGAGCGTTGTTCGCAGACCGCCTTGAAGACTTGGAGTATACTGTTCACAGATCGCCTTGAAGACTTGAAGTTTACTGTTCGCAGACCGCTTGGAAATTTGGAGAGTGATATCCGCAGACAGCTTGGAGGCTCGGAGCTCGCCATTGGCTGCCCGCTTGGAGGCTTGAGGCTCATCATTGTCGGATCTACCAAGGAGTCGAAGGCCTCCAGCGGTGCGGACGAAGCTTGGTCTCGGGGGGCAAGTTCGCTTCGGAGCAAGACGACGCACTCTATCTCTCCGCCCCCCCCCCCCGTTATTGTAACGAGGTGCGGCCGGTCTCCCTCGCTCTCTCAAGAACAAACCTGTAAAGGAACTCAAGGCATAGTGAAGGTTAGGTCAGCACAGCTCCGACCGCGTAGTTTTTCACCCCGATTGCGGGTTTTTCACGTCATCAACTCTTGGACTCGATCTCCACGGAGACTCCCTTTATCTGTTTGCACGTTCGGGGCGCTAGCGGGCTAAGACGGTCAATTTGCCCGATCTATCAAGGGCCCCTAGCGATCCGCATCAATTATCACTCTTAATTATAAAACATTCAGATATGTTTAGAGTAAAATTAATATTTTTGATCCATTAGTTGTTGATGGTAATTAGGGAGTTTGAACTTTGTTGGGATGATGAAGATGATGTTCTAGGTTGGAAATTTAAAGTATTTGGAGTAATTAAATTGTTAACATCTATTAAATAAAATTAATATTTTAAATTTTAAGGGGTGCCTCATACTGTCCTTAAAGATATAAGTTTGGATTATCTCTTTGATGGGTAGGAAATAAATGTGATGATTTTTTTGGGGGTAAAAGTTTGTGATTGGGCTCAATTGGGGTAGAAAGTGGATTATCCAAAAGCGTTTTTCCAGAAATGTAATTTTATGTGATATTTGAACAATTTGGCTTGGGATGCTTTCTGAAAGCAACTTTCTCTAATTTGGCATTCCCCATGAAGCCGATCTTGAGCCCGATTCTTTTCTTCTCGCTTCTCTCTATTCATAGGTTTTCGCTGCACGCTCCTCTCTGATCGACCTTTCTTCTCTCCGTGCACTTCCTCCTCTCCGATCACCGCTCCTCCCTCATCGACGCTACAACTAGGGTTCCAGATCTGGGGCAAAACAATGTAAACATCAAGGAGACAAGTGATAATTCTGAAATATAAAATAAAAGAAAGATTCAGAGCAAAGGAAAAGTGTTAGTGCTGAGGATAAGAGAAAAAGAACAAATGCCGCCGAAAGGAGAAAAGAAGAAGACAAGCCAGTCGCCTTATCTGCACGAGAAGATAAAAAATTAGATGGACCGACCTAAGGAATGATGTAATAGATATAATATAAAATAGACTCAAACGACCTATACTAATCGATCTTATGTACTTGTAATGTAAGAAGAAATGAAAATATACTGTTGAGTGTGGCTATGTGCGTTTCCCATATATGTTACCTACTTAAATTGTAACATGGCATCAGAGCCTTGAGGAGATCCAACTGATCACAAGGAGGAAGAATTCTCTGCCATCAGAATACAAATCTAGTATCTAATCAGGAGTCAATAGTGCGCTTGGTTTCATCATATGGCGTCTTCAAGTCATTCCATAGGGCCAGCCTCCAAGTATGTTGTCTCCACAGTGCCAATTTTTGAAGGAGAAGCATTTGATTATTGGAGGGTCTAGATGAGAACTCTCTTTATCTCCTAAAATTTATGGGACCTGGTTCAAGCGGGCTTACCAAAAACACCTCCAACCGATGCCACTCAATAAAAGGATTTCAATGAAAAAATTAAGAAGGATGCAAAGGCATGTTATACATACAACAGGGTGTGGGTGATGCAGTTTTTCCCTGAATCATCACAGCCAGGTCAACAAAAGAATCCTGGGGTATTTTGCATCTTGAATTTCAAGGTTCACAAAAGATTGTATCTATCAAACTTCAATCTCTATGGATTGAATTTGATAATCTTCATATGAAAGATACTGAAGATATCCAAATGTTTCTCTGTAGAGTAAGAAATCTTGTGAATTATATAAGAAGTTTGACATATGCGATTGAAGAAAAAAAGATTGTGTCAAAGGTACTAAAGAGCTTGCCTTTAAAATGCAGTTATGTGGTGACAGCCATAGATGAGTCAAAAGACATCCAAACACTTTCAATGGTAGAACTCCTGGGTTATTTAAAAGCCCATGAAGATCGAATGAAGATGTTTGAAGTCCCTATAGAACAAGCCTTACAAACAAAATTGAAATTGCAAGAGAAAAATGATACGAAGAAAGTTGCATACAACCCAGCAACCTCACAAAAACCCTTTCTCAGTGGACCTCTGGACAAGGGTATGACATAAGAGGTCGTGGAAGTGGGAGAGGCGAAAACACAGAAAGGTACAATAATTCTCCTCCTATTTATTGCACTTTATGCATTAAAAACACTCATAATACAAATGATTGTTTTGATAAGTGCAAATGTTTTAAGAAATCAATTCGTTTTCAATAAAGATTGTTGGTTTCAAAATAAATAAGAAGCCCACTAGCTATATATAGTGGCGGAACTAGGATTTTCGCTAAGCCCGGGCACAGTAAATTAATATTAAAAAAATTTGTTGGAAATATTTCACCTTTTTTTAATAATTATTAATTTAATGTATCGACAATCTAGATTAAAGAACATTAGTCCATTGTATCAACATATTGGATCATAACAAGTTCAACACAAACTTTGGATACTAGATCATAACTAGTTCAGCTGAAGTCGGGATTAAAAAGTAGGATCTTGTCTCTATTATACTAAACACAATTCTCACACATTCAAAGGCTAAACAGATAATTTTTTTCATAAATCTCTTAGGTATTAAACAAATAGTTTTTTATGATACTGATAAAAATAATGATTCATACTAAATATTTCACAACCCGTACAAGATATTGGGCTGAGAAAGACTCAATGGAGAATTAATATATCAACAAGATAACTAACAACTGCTATCAACTCTAAGGCAAACAAAATAATAACTCAATAAAGCTACCAACCCATAGTATTGTGATAAATAAAGCAAACTAAGGCTTGCAACCGATAACTAATACAAGTTTCATGTATTGAGATCACAATTAAGAGGTGTTTCTATTGTATTCAAAAAATTTCTCAGCACATTGATTCATAAAATTACTTAGAAGCATTTTATCAAACACCTAAACTGCAAAAGGCGGTACAAGTTTGAGACAACCTCATTGACTAATTTCATAATTTTTCTGATGAAAAAAAGGAACAGAAAACTGCATTGAGTACATAAATGAAAGAAAACTCATTTATTATAATATAATAGCAAAATCATTGATTTCACATTGCAAAAATTGATAAATGCAAGAATCTAAGAATGGTAGAACAAATTGGAGCCTGCTTTGCTGGCAGAGTCGATATGGAATAAAAGAGTTGTTGAGCTTGTGATGCTCAGAAATCACCTAAGGAATCAAGCACTACACTGCTCGGGATGGAAGAACGAAGTAGAAGCGGGATAGAAGAACGAAACTGAAGCATGATAGAACAACGACTCCTGTTTTTTCCCAAATAGCCCGATAATTTCATTAGAGCATTTATTGGGAGCAAAGTTCCAAAAAGAAAAATCTTCGAACTTGAAGGGAAGCAAAGAAATGGAGCCTGGCCGCCGGTCAGAGACGGGAGGAAGCTGGAAGCGGCAACACACTTATGCATCAACGATCTCACGAACTTCTTTGACGACGAAGACGTACAGAGGAGGGGGAAAGCCAGAAAGGAAAGGATACGGCCTCACGAGGTACCGGTGGATGCTAGGGCACAAGTGGTCAGTGGTGGAATGTCAATGAATCAAACTAGGCGGCGGGCGAAGCCAACACGAAACAAAATGCGAAGCAGGAGGGTTTGCGTGACTTTCACGCCCGGGCACGTGCCCGGGCGTGTCTCAACATGGGTCCGCCCATGGCTATATAGATAAATCAAGGGAGAAAGAGAAAATTGTTGATGCAAAATATATGCTTTACTCATGTGTTGCAACTGAAACATCAGAGCATACTCCACATGATCTATGGTTTTTAGATAGTGGATGTTATAATCACATGATGCATAATAAGGCATGTTTCTATACACTTAATGATACTCCTAAATCTCATATTATTTTGGGAGATGACAAGACTCTACCAATTGATGGAAATGGAACTATTGTTGTGCATACTCCAGATGGTGAGAAAAAGCAAATATCCAATGTGCACAATGTATCTGTCTTAGTTCATAATCTTCTAAATGTAGGGCATGGCACATAAAGGATATACTTTGCATTTCAATCCTAAAAACTATCAGATAAGGGAACCAAAAGGTTGAGAATTTGTTGATGACTTTACAAATGATAGCCAATAATATATTTCTTTTATATCTAACTCCAATGATTCCTACAGCTTTATATAGCCAATAATCTAATCTTCTTCAATTGTGTCACCAAAGGTATGGACATCTTAACTTATCTAATTTGCAATTATTATAAACAGAATATATGGTGAGAGGTATGGATGACCTGCATTGTTGGAGTTACCATTATGATCTAGAAGTGGTCAAACATGTAGTCCCACTGCCAACGCGATATGAGCCTGCAGGGTCGCGCATAAGAGCATGTGGAGAAGATGGAAGATTGACTGTGTTTGTAAAGGTTACCAATCACCATATAGAATGGGGGAGGTCCAGCAAATGTTGCTGTCTGAATTCGTCGGGTTTACACAGATAGAATTCGTCGGAATTCATCGGATATGATTCGTCGGAATTCGTCGGATTCGTCGGATTGTTCCGTGGAATCCCGACGAATTGTTACAGAGATCCTTAACTCGGCAAATGTTGCCGTCTGATATGATTCGTCGGAATTCGTCGGATTGTTCCGTGGAATCCCGACGAATTGTTACAGAAACCCCAAACTTCTGTATGGACTGCGGATAGCGATTTTTCTAGGTCTTTTTATACTTCGGTTATAAATAGAACCGGTTTTAAGGGTTCAAAAGATTACTCTCATTCGATAAAGAAGAGGAGCCGACGGAAGAGTTCCGCCCGAACCCTAGACGGAAGAGTTCCGTCGCGCCTCCGCAGATCTCCCTTCCGGCGATCGTCGCCGTGATTGTTCTTCCTGGAGCGAACCTAGCCGTTCGTGGAAGTGCAAGAGTGCAGTCTTCTTCTCCCGGCTCGTGTGGATCTCTGTAGAGACGTAGACATAATTCTACGTGAGAACTCTCTTTGCCGCCGACAGGATTCTTCTTCTTGGAGCACCTATGTTGGATTCGATCCAACTCCACTAAGGTAATTTATACCTAGCAATTTTGTTAACTTCTTGATTCAATATTCATGGCCCGATCCAAATTCTTTTTGGGTTATTCTGTTTATTTCCGCTGCGCCTACATATGATGTATGGTTCTAGAAAAACCCAACATGCATAAGTGCAAGACACCAACATCGTCCCCCAGGTTCTCTCGACATCGTCTGAAACAAGTTGTTAGCATGTGAAAAGCATGTCTAAGTTAGCATGTTTATGATCGCGAAAAAGGAACAGGGGCGAGGGATGAATCAGCACCACGTCTATTTCCAGGTCCTGGACGAAGTCAGTCATCCCATGAGAGGATGATGATGCCACCTCCCTCGCCGGGTCAAGTCGGAGTTTCTTTCGCGGCGATCACGCCGCCGGCAGGGTAGGCGGGAGCGAAGGTCCCCGAACCATGGCCCTGAGCTCCGACAGGTCACTTTGTCTCCTCCCAGAAAGAGCCTTAAAGCGGACTTTGAAATATCGAGGAGGATCCAACCCTCTTTTGTAGGGAGGAGAGTAGGGAGAGTTCTCAAGGATGGTGTTTCCCTCACCTCCCCCTTGGAGGCTTTTATAGCCAAATTGGCGGGACCCTCCGTGGATTCCTCTAAAGCCCCACCTACTCGTCAAATAGGTGGGTTGGACTTTCTTTTCGAGATTGAGACAAGCTCAAAAAGAGCGGGAATTGTGTACAACCCTCATATTTGCCGAGTTGGTGTGACCCGACGCAGTTAAAATCACAATAGAGAAAATAGTCGTGGCGCAGTAGATCGACCAGATGATGTCAAGACCAAAAAGAAGAAGATCCGGGGGACAGACTTCCCCACTTGGGCCAAACACTTCGACATCTAATGATGTAATCTTGCAGGAGGGGACAAGGCCTCGATGGGTCAGTCGAGCCGGAGGGAGGTTTTGTCACCACTCCTTTCCCCTACTGCGGCCGAAGAGCCTGCCGGAGATCAGCCCAATGTTTTCGAGCATTTGGATCACTTGGCCGACACAGTACAGAGGCAGGAGATTTTTCTCCACGAATTGCAAGAGGGAAGATGGTCCGCAGGACCTGACCTTCCCGTCCGTGTCTCCGTGCTGGAGCAACGGATTGAGAGACTGTAAACCGACTTCAATCTGCTTAGAGAAGAGGTTCGGCTCGCATCCGGAGGTATGGCAGCGCCGATAGAAGATCATCTATGTCGGGTGGAGGCAACCGTACGCACTGTGAGTGAGGAGGTTACCTCGACGAGGGAATGCATCGGGTCTCTGCATGGGGTGACGCCTTATGCCCGAGGCCAAGGCTTCTGGAAGTGGACGGCGCGCTAACCGAATTTTTCTTCTTCTTGTTATTCTCTTCTAGCGGTCTCTTATTTGTCATGTAATAATAAGAATTAGTTGCGCGTGGTGGTTTAATCCACTTTGCGAGCGAACGCTTGATTTCACTTTCCTTCTATTTTTTAACCGTTATTTGTTACTTCTTTTCTTTAAGTTACCGCATATTTGTCAGCTAAATGCTAGGACGCACTACAAGAAAAGGGAGTTTTAGTCAGCGATATGATGTTGTGATAACCAGGCCGTGGACAAGAAGCAGAAGTCTTATGTGAGTGATTTCAGGATAGAGTAGGGGTAGGGAACTGAGGGGCAAGCACGGCCAAGTGGACCGCGAGGTCTACTTGCCCACGTCGGGCGAGTGGACCACGAGGTCCACTCGCCTATGGCGGGCGAGTGGACCACGAGGTCCACTCTCCCTACTTTATTTCTTTTCCCTATAAATACCCCTCCCCATTTCTTCCGCTTCGTCATCCCACTCGCTCCTCTCTTGCATTTCTCCCTCCTTGCTCTTAGTCGAAGCTAGTTCTATCCTTCCACCCTTGCCCTGCGAGATGGCTCCCAACTGTTCATCAACTGCTAGGAATGGTCGAGAGCAATGTGCGGCTAACTTCTCTGAACACTCTTTCCCTGACAGAAAGGTATCTAAGGAAGAGTTCCTGACCTTCAAGAGATCCTACCTTCCTGAGGGGTGGGTGGCTCGCCGCCCATCGCCTGGTGAGCCTATAAACTCCTTCTACAGGGACTGACTTGCATTCCCCCTTGCTTATTTTGAGGGCGGACTATGCCTTCCCCTATGGCCCGAGGTGAAGGAGTTCCTTAACTACTTTGGCGTAGTTCCTGCGCAAGTTAACTCAAATGTTATCTCAATGCTAACAGCCCACGCCTGTTACCTGCGAGAGGAGAGGGTCGAGTTTGACTTAACCATCTTTCGCAAGGTGTTCGTCTTTCGGGTGACCACTGATGGGGTATGCTTCCTAACAGGCACACATGTGAAGGTGTGCGAGACCTCAAACAAAGTTCATCATTGGAATGACACATTCGTGTTCGTTCAAGGTGACTTTGGAGATATCCCCTTCTCATCCATTCAGAAACTCGAGAAGTCTTGCAAGGCCCCTCACATAGGTGGTGAGGCAGCTGAGCTGTACATCTATCTCGAGGGTGCGAACTTTGAGGTCGAGCATCTTCGGAGAAATATAGATCGGCTCACTTACGTAGAGCCGGGGACAGGTACCTCCACCCTACCGATGCCCCCTTCCTCCCCTCCACCTCTGTCTATGGACGCTCATTTTACTTTGGTTTGTGTAGGTGAACGGGCCCTTCCTCAGCATCCTCCCTTTGCATGAGGAAGCTCCTCTTCTGCCCGCTGGTTCGTTAAAGAGGCTGCAGCTGCCAGCGCCTCCGCCCCTAAGGTTTCTGTGTCGAAGCAATGAAAAGAGAAAGAGCTAGTGACGGAGGAGGGCATGCCTTCTTCCCTAACGAGGGGACCGAGGATGCAGCGTGGGAAGGCTGTTCGCAAAGGGGACTTGAAGTATCTAGTTGCCTACCTAAATTACCTAGAGGGGGGTGAATAGGTGATCTCTACGTCTTTTGCGGAATTAAAAATTAAACGTAAAGCACAACACACAAAATTAATCACAGCCACAGATAACACCAGGAATTTATAGTGGTTCCCCGTACTTGGGTACTCCACTGTCGGCCTCGCCAATCTAGCACCACAGCTAGACTTGACTACTCACTAAATCTCGGATCAAGAACGATCCTACAGTCTCGGAGTCAAACTCCTACAAACTCAGAGAGAACCTCTCTTACAACTCGGAAAAAACTTCTCCTACAACTCGGAGAACAACCTCTCCTACAACTCGGAGATAACAACTCCTACAACAGATTGAAAAGAGTTTGAACAATACTAAACCAGATCTGAATAACAGAGGCGTTTTCTTCCTTCTTCTTGAATGGATTTTGAGAACGATGAGAAAGAACAACGATCCTTCAAATCTGTCTTTGGCAATCCGAAACGATCCAATAGAGATTGTAGAACCTGAGCATGGATCAATCGAATCCTTCTTGATAGAAATCGGCAACTCCAAAGAGTAGAACGATCTCCAAACGTAGACGACGGCGAGCGGCGTTTTTCTCGTTCTTTTTGATCGGGAGAGAGAGATTAGGGTTAGAACGATTCTGGAACTTCTTTTAAATAATCCAAGAGCAAACCTATATATGGAGAGGAGTAATTAAAGGATTAATTAGCCTTAAAAGCACTCCAAATAGCCGTTAGAAACGAGAAGGAGCGTTTACGATCCGTCCAGAACAGAGAAAACGAAACAGAAATTTACGGACAGAAGTCTCGAGACATAAGGGATCTCTCGAGACATAAGGGATCTCTCGAGACATAAGGGATCTCTCGAGACATGTCTGATCTCTCGAGACATATCCTTAGGAAAAATTTGTTTTACAAAAATTTCTTTTCTTCTCTTGAACACATGCTGCAGCCGCACTCCAAAGTCTTCAATAGTCTTGAAAAAGAAGTGTACCCCAATAGTGAGATCACACATGAGTCATCACCATGTTTCATATAATGAGGGATTACATTTTATGAAACTGTGTTTGCAGACCCATTGTGACCTGACATTGGCTTACACTTAGCCATGATAATCTGCAAGACAATACTAGAAAAGCATATCAAATACAAAAACAATTCAATCTTAGTTTAAAGGTGACTTCTCACAAATCAAGGTAATTGTGAATGCAATTTCCAACAATCTCCCCCTATTTGTAGAAGTCAGAACCCTGTACACTAAGTTGAATTACAGCAGTTAAAGAATAAATATGCTACACTACACAAAGATATAGAAATGAAAAAGTAAAGAACATCAAAACATCAAATATATATATATATATCTAAATTGAATTGTTCAGAAGACTTGATGTTCACTAAATTAGAATGAAAACAAAATATGTCTTGTCAGCATCATCATCATCATCCTTCAAGACCTCCTTTTCCTCTTTTCTTCTTGTCTGGAGAAAAAGGCATGAGGCTTGGGATGGTAAAACGGAGGCGGTTCCGGAGCATCAGCATTATTATAACCAAAAGCCCTGAAGTGAATCCTTCTCTTCCTTTGAGCTGTCTCATGTTTTTCCCATTCTTGAGAGCTGTAGCATTCAGATCTATTCATTTTACCTTCATGAACTAACTTATAGGTTTCAAGAATAATGTCTTTTGAGACTGGGCTCCAGATTTCTGGAAAACTTTTCTCAACCTTAGCTTTGCATTGACCTGTAGAGCTAGAACTAGGAACTGATCGACTGGCAGAAGAACCTTCACCAAATTTTCTTTTTCTTTTGGTCCCAGCCCTATCTGATTGATCTTCAACAATAGGAGCCTTCCCAAGTAGTTCTTCTGGCCTTGGAGAAAACTGAGGAACGGGAACATCTGGATCAATTGCCAACTCAGGAAAAATCTGATTATGAAGCCACGTTGCTGTTTTGAATGAATAAGCATTAACGTCAGCAATTTGCTTCTGCACACGAGAGGAGAACTGATCAAACTGAGATTTCTAAGAACTTTGAATAGCTGACACAGAGCTTTCCACTAGATCTGTCATTCTATCCATGATAATGTCCTCCCCCTTTCTGACTTCTACAGATAGGGTTTGGAGAGTATCATCTTTGAACTTTCCGACTTCATCAACAATTTTGAATGTATTGGTTTCAGCCTTGTCAGACACTGATTATTGAAGCTTTGTCAGTATAATAGTCTGAGTCAACACTGTGCCTACACCTTCAGTTGCATGATCAATTTGCTTGCTCCCTAGGCACACTAAATCAGAGAGATTTTCATAATTGGATTTTATCTTAGCTAACTCTCTGCCTAGTTCACTTTCAACTGAGGCAATCTTCCTGTGAATAGTTGTCAAAGAATTTTCAAACTGTGCACTCTGCTTCTCAAGAAGTGCTTCAATCTTTCCTAGAAGAGAATCTTCTGCACAACCTAGCTCATCTGGAGCATTCTTGGTTGTGACAAACTCTGACTCCCCCTCAACATGTACTAGGGGAGGTGACAATTCATGAACTGACATAACATCATCATCTTCAAAAACAAAATCAGCACCAGACCCTGCCTGTTGGCCACTGGGACTGTGCTCTTCAGATACTGGAATGGATTCTGTTGGAGCTGATGAGGATTGACCTTTGGCTTTAGAACGGATTGGCAGCTTGGCACGACTTGAAGCTTTAGAGCGAGTCCGAGATGAAAGTGGAAATGATGTTACGAAGGGTGCTTGATCTTCAGAAGAAGGAGCTGGAGTTTCTGCTTCTCTTGCAACTGCAGATTTAAGAGTCTCCCCCTCAGAAGGAGCACCAGCCATTTCCGGCTTCTTGATACGAATGTCCCATCTCTGCAAGGAGTTGACATCGATCTTCTTAAGGTGAAGGATAACTGTGCCTTTGGACATGTTGAAAATGGCAGGGTTAAACTGATTTAGAAACAGTGAGATGATCCGGGCAAAGTTAGGAGAATTTATGCAAGCTTTGATATTTGAGAATAAGATTGAGGCCCAATCTCTCTTCTTTCCAGTAACAATGTCAATCATCAACAGAAACATCTCTTCAGACACATGTCCTTGAGAGCCTGTCTTGCAGAATAGTGCCTTTGAGATAATGTCCAGCAGGAGCTTCCCCACAGCATTCAACTTATTCCTTTTAACTAAAGAAAAATCTGAATCAAGACCACGGAACCTTGTTGTAGTCAACCAATCATTGTCAACTAGCTCTTCTTCAGCTTCCACTTCAGACAACTGCAAATACTTAGCAAGAGTCTCTGGAGAGACTTTGATTTTGATACCCTTAACGAAAGAGATCAACAAACTTCCTTCCTTGATTGGCTTCACATTGATGAAGAATTCTTCAACCTCATCAAACAAAATCCGGCAAGGATGCTCAAGAACGAAAGTGAGACCGGCGGCATCAAGTAAGCGAAACAGAGACTTGAAATCATCGGATAAGCTCGCAAGACCTGACCGAATAACCTCGTTGCCGACTCCAATTTTCGGATGATGAGAGGGAGCCATAGCAGCAAGAGGAAGGGAGAGATGCCGACGGAGAGAGATGAAGCACCAGGAGCCACCGAGAACCACCGAGAACCACCGAAAACCGCCGAAACGCTGAGTCGAGTCGCGGACGATCACTGCTCGAGAGGGAGACGAAAGGTCGAGGAGGTCTCGGGAGATGATACGCGTGAACATCAAGTTTCCGATTTCGTATATATATATATATATATATATTTTTTGATTTTACGAGAAATAGAAAATTAGAAAGAGGAATTAGCGCGTACCTGACGTTCGGGATTCCTTTTAAAAAAAAACTTATGTCTCAAGACATCGGTTATGTCTCGAGAGCTCAGGAGATATTTTCTTCATTGATGTCTTGAGAGATTACCCGTGTCTCGAGACATCACCTTATCTCGAAATCTTCTTCTTGTCTCGAGAAATCCTGCCAGTTCCCGAGACATGACTTGTCATAAGAAAACTTCCTGTCGCCAAGGTTTTGATTGACTTGACCATTACTCCATGTTGAGCATTCCAAGTTCCGTCTTGAAGAAAGAGAACTTGGTCTCATCCAGTGGCTTCGTGAAGATGTCAGCAACTTGCTTATCCGTGGGGACATAACTCAGATTTATGTCACCCTTCTCCACATGCTCCCGGATAAAGTGATATCGTAGCTCGATGTGCTTTGTCCGACTGTGAGAGACTGGATTATTTGCGATAGCAATTGCACTGGAAGAGTCGCAAAACATAGGAATGTCTTTGAACTTCATGTTGTAGTCTTGAAGTTGATTTCTTATCCAGAGAAGTTGTGCGCAACAACTGCCAGCAGAAATGTATTCTGACTCGGCGGTTGATATTGCAACACAATTTTGATTCTTGCTGCTCCAGGAAATAAGTTTCCTTCCGAGGAATTGACACGTCCCAGAAGTGCTTTTCCTGTCGTCTTTGCTACCTGCAAAGTCTGCATCTGAAAAACCAATTAGTTCACTATCATTACTTCTTGGGTACCATAAGCCAAGATTTGGTGTGCCTTTAAGATATCTCAAAATTCGCTTTGCAGCAGTGTAGTGAGATTCCTTAGAGTTCACCTGATATCTAGCACAAACACATGTAGAGAACATTATATCAGGTCTACTGGCAGTAAGGTAGAGCAAAGAGCCAATTATGCTTCTGTACTTGGTTTCATCAAAAGGTTTCCCTTTCTCATCCTTGTCCAGAGACGTAGCTGAGCTCATTGGAGTCCTCATAGAGGTTGCACTCTCCATTCCAAATTTCTTAATCAACTCCTTAGTGAACTTTGTCTGAGAAATGAAGATTCCATCTTCAGACTGTTTCACTTGAAGTCCTAAGAAATATTTCAGCTCACCCATACTGCTCATTTCAAATTTCTCTTGCATAAGTTTAGAAAACTTTTTGCAGAGGTAATCATCCGTAGAGCCAAATATGATGTCATCGACATAGATTTGCACTAGCAAAATCTTGCCTTTTACTTCCCTAAGAAATAATGTCTTATCTATCTTTCCTCTTGTGAACTTGTTCTCAAGAAGAAAGTTAGACAGCGTCTCATACCAAGCTCGAGGAGCTTGTTTCAAACCATATAAAGCTTTCTGTAATAAATAAACGTGATTGGGATGTTCAGGATTAACAAAACCTGGGGGTTGTTCAACGTATACTTCCTCTTTAATGTCTCCGTTTAGGAACGCGGATTTGACATCCATTTGATATACGGTGAAACCCTTGAAAGCAGCATAAGCAAGGAAGAGTCTGATCGCTTCGAGCCTTGCTACTGGAGCGTACGTCTGATCAAAGTCGATGCCTTCCTCTTGTCTGTACCCTTTAGCTACAAGTCTGGCTTTGTTCTTTATGATTGTTCCTTCTTCATCCAGCTTGTTTCACACCCACTTTGTTCCAATGACATTTTTGTCTTTGGGTTTTGGAACAAGTGTCCATACTTTACATCGTTTGAACTGATTTAATTATTCTTCCATAGCAATTATCCAGGATGGATCTTCATTTGCCTCTTGGAATTTCTTTGGTTCGACCTGCGAAAGAAAACTTAAATGCATGTTTTCGTTAATGGTACCTCGTCTTGTTCTTATTCCTTCATGAGGATCTCCTATGATTTGATCAACTGGATGATCCCTCATGTGTCGTAGCCCGAGGTTTCTTGCATGATTTGGACCAATAGAAGTTTCTTCTGCTGTTGGAGTATCTTCCTCCACTTGGATTGGCTCTTCATCAGGATGATCTTCTTCATAGGTGGTTATTGGGGGAATCTTGATGAAGTGTTGAGAATTTTCTTCAACTGGCTGATCCAAGCTTAAGTCCTGCAGCTTTGAACCTGTGTCTGCAGAAGAAATGCTAGAGGAGCTGCCTTGTAGCATGCTCGTCTCATCAAATACAACATTAATAGATTCTTCTACCACCAGGGTTTTCTTATTAAAAACTCTATATGCCCTACTATGACTACTATAACCTACAAAAATACCTTCAAAGCTCTTTTCACTAAACTTAGTTTTGTAATGCTTTCCATTGTTTAGCACAAAGCATTTACTACCAAAGATTCGAAAATAAGAAATGGTCAGTTTCTTGCCTTTTAGAAGTTCATAAGGAGTCTTTTCATGGTTTTTGTTTATGAGTGCTCTGTTTTGCACATGGCATGCAGTATTGACAGCTTCAGCCCAGAAATATTCAGGTAGTGAAGAGTCACTCAACATGGTTCTGCAAGCCTCAATAAGTGTTCTATTCTTTCTCTCAGCTACTCCATTTTGTTGTAGAGTTCGAGGAGAGGAAAACTCATGAAAGATACCGAGGCTTTCACAGAATTCTGTCATGGATCCAGATTCAAATTCTGTACCATGGTCACTTCTGATTTTGACCACCGAACAGTTAAATTCATTCTGGACTTGCCTGACAAAACTAGTGAAAGTGTCAAAGGTATCTGACTTATGTTTCAGAAAGAATACCCAGGCAAAACGAGAGTAGTCATCTACAATAACCAATGTGTAGGATTTTCCTCCTAAACTTCTAATTTGCAAAGGACCAAACAAATCCATATGGAGCAGGTATAAACACCTGGTTGAATCTTTGCCAATAATGCTCTTAAAGGTAGCTCTTGTTTGCTTGCCTTTTACACATGCATGACAATGTCTATCTTTAATGCACTTAACATCTGGTGCATCTCGCACTAAGTTTTGAGAAAACAATTTATTAATAGTTTTGAGATTTATATGTTCTAATCTCTTGTGCCATCGGTCAACAAGAGATGCACTATCTTTTGCCAAAAGACATACTGGTGTAGAAGATGATATGCAAAGAAAATTTAAACAAAATATGTTTCTACAGCGAATGCCTGATAAAATCGTTTCATGATTTTCAGCCGACTTTATCAAACACTTA
The DNA here is from genome assembly GCA_033032865.1 of Dactylorhiza incarnata. Lineage (NCBI taxonomy): Eukaryota > Viridiplantae > Streptophyta > Magnoliopsida > Asparagales > Orchidaceae > Dactylorhiza > Dactylorhiza incarnata. The sequence goes on from JAWHQI010000390.1 coordinate 617,863, forward strand.
TCTTTATGAAAATCGACAATGTATCCTTTATCACAAAGTTGACTTATGCTTATCAGATTATGTTGTAATCCTTCCACATAAGCTACATCGGAAAACGTTACATTTCCATTAGAAATCATACCATAGCCTTTAGTTATTCCTCTGTCTGAACCGCCAAAAATAACTTTTGGACCGTTCGCAACTGGAATGAAGTTTTGCAAAAGGCTTCTTGTCCCGGTCATATGCCGAGAGCATCCACTGTCCAAGTACCAGATAGGATTTTTATTGGCCTTTGGACATACCTGCAAAAACAAATCATTTCGCCTTAGGAGCCCAAACAGATTTGGGTCCTTGGTCCCGTGTCAGTTGAGCACCATGATAAATGTTAACATTGCGAGTGGTCTGCCTTGCAACGTTCACTTGTGGTCTCCTAGTATACGTTGTATTAAACCAACAATCAACGGCAAAGTGACCAATTTTACCGCAGCACCAACAGTCGAATCTGTTGTACCTTCTCTTTACACTCTCCTGCTTAACTTTTTGAACGTTAGCTCTTGCAGGAGCAGCCCTTTTAGATGAGGATGCCTCATGGGGTCAACACACACAAGGTGGTATTGTCTTCTTCGGCTTTGGTGCAACAGCATTCACTTTTGGTGCTTTCTTAGCACTCGGACCATGAACAAATGGACCGTACCCTTTCCGATTAATCTCTTGATAGGGTGCTTGAAAAGCACTATCACCAAAGTTTCGGGGAGGAGCCCATTCCTTATGATCATTCACAGGTGAAAAAGGAATTGGTCGTGTGAAATGACCATAGGAACTCTCCAAATCATAAGCATTCGTAGGGAATATGACTCTCTTGAATGCTACAGGCTCTTGATGAGCTTTCCCTTTTTCTTTGGTAGTAGCTTTCTTAGCAACCAGACCATTCTTCTTAGCAATTGTATTTTTTGAAGAATTGCTAGTACTAACTTCATGCCCTATACCGCTTCCTTTTGCCTTAGTGGTAAAAGTACCAATAATTGGTAGAACAGTTTTAGGTTGAGAGAATGCTTCAACCAACTTCTTCTCAGCCGCAAGTTGTTCCTCCAAGACATTTATCGAATGATCTCTCAGGGCAAGAGTCTCTTCCGAGCATTTGATCTTGTCTTTCAAGGCTTGGACTTCCTCTTTGAGAGAAGAAAGTTCTTCAACTTCTTTTCTCAAGTTAGATTCCATCTCCTTGAGAGCCATGATTTCCTTACTCTGAGTTTTGACAACCTTTCGGCACTTGTCAAAGCTTTGGAGCATTTTGGTATATTGAGACATGAGCTCAGATTCATCGTCTGAGAGGTTATCCTTTTGTTCAGCCGAAGCATAATCAGAATCAGATAGGATAGTGTGATCATTTACCTTTCCGGTGTACGGAGGTGCTTCTTCATCATCAGACATAGCCATCAGACCGAAGTAAGCTTCTTCTTCATCACTCGACTCATCGGAGTCACTGTCGCTCAGAGTTTTGGCTTTCTTAGCGACGAAGCTTCTATCTGATTTCTTCTTTCCGTGGATGGATTTCTTGTCTTCTTTCCTTCCACCTTCTTTCTTCTTATAGGGACACTCAGCAATTATGTGCCCTGGCTTATTACAACAGTAGCAAATAATGTCAGAAGAAATGTGTTTGTTCTGTTTGGATTTATACCTGTCATTATTGCTTGAGCCCTTCCTGTGATATTCCCCATCACGACGAGAATATTTATGATCCGAGGAAGACGGCTTGTTGTTCATGTGCCTCCGCTTGTTCAGCAGTTTCTTAAACTGACGGGAAATTAAAGAGAACTCCCCATCAGACAGTTCGGAACAGGAGGAGCTGGCTTCCAATTCTTCTTCAATATCAGATTCCTTTTCTCTGATCGGTATCACTGCTTTGCTCTTCTTTGAATTCTCTGCCTTCAAAGCTAAGGTTCTTTCTTTGCTTGAAGCTCGATTTACATCCTCTTCAGACTTTCGGATGTTCATTTGTAATTCATGAGACAACAGCTTCCCGAACAGATTTTGAGGTTCTAGACTTGGCAGTTTTCCAAACTCTCTAATAGCAACAATCTTGCTATCCCAGTCTTTCGTCAGGGAGCGCAAGAATTTGTCATTTAGTTCACCGTTTGTGAACTCCCTGTCGTAGTTCCTCAAACCATTGACTATCTTGAAGAATCTTTCGTACGCATCAGCAATGCACTCCTTCTTATTCTGCTTAAACGCCTCGTACTCTTGATTAAGTAGAGACCTTCTATCTTCTCTTACCTCGTCAGTACCTTCCATTAGAACAATTAAGGATGTCCACATCTCTTTGGCTGATTTGCAGTGAATTAAGTTTTGCAACATGGAATCGTCCACTGCACTTGCAATTATGTTTTTAGCCTTCTTGTCAAGAGCAACAAGAGCTATCTCATCCTTAGTCAAATCCATCATTTTCTTAGGTATCTGAATAGTAGGATTTGTTGACGAAGCGGTCATTGGCACATGGGGACCTTCTTCCACGACTTGGAAGATTCTGGGATCTGCAGCTTCCATATAAAAACGGACTCTTTCCTTCCACATAGGAAAGTTGGCCTTGGTGCAGATGGGCAATTTCAGAGAGGATTCCTTGACTCTATCCATGGCTTGCTAGCAACTAGAAGGAATCCTGTTCAAGGTGTTAACCTAGCAACGTACAACCTCCCTCTGATACCAATTGAAGTATCTAGTTGCCTACCTAAATCACCTAGAGGGGGGTGAATAGGTGATCTCTACGTCTTTTGCGGAATTAAAAATTAAACGTAAAGCACAACACACAAAATTAATCACAGCCACAGATAACACCAGGAATTTATAGTGGTTCCCCGTACTTGGGTACTCCACTGCCGGCCTCGCCAATCTAGCACCACAGCTAGACTTGACTACTCACTAAATCTCGGATCAAGAACGATCCTACAGTCTCGGAGTCAAACTCCTACAAACTCAGAGAGAACCTCTCTTACAACTCGGAGAAAACTTCTCCTACAACTCGGAGAACAACCTCTCCTACAACTCGGAGATAACAACTCCTACAACAGATTGAAAAGAGTTTGAACAATACTAAACCAGATCTGAATAACAGAGGCGTTTTCTTCCTTCTTCTTGAATGGCTTTTGAGAACGATGAGAAAGAACAACGATCCTTCAAATCTGTCTTTGGCAATCCGAAACGATCCAATAGAGATTGTAGAACCTGAGCATGGATCAATCGAATCCTTCTTGATAGAAATCGGCAACTCCAAAGAGTAGAACGATCTCCAAACGTAGACGACGGCGAGCGGCGTTTTTCTCGTTCTTTTTGATCGGGAGAGAGAGATTAGGGTTAGAACGATTCTGGAACTTCTTTTAAATAATCCAAGAGCAAACCTATATATGGAGAGGAGTAATTAAAGGATTAATTAGCCTTAAAAGCACTCCAAATAGCCGTTAGAAACGAGAAGGAGCGTTTACGATCCGTTCAGAACAGAGAAAACGAAACAGAAATTTACGGACAGAAGTCTCGAGACATAAGGGATCTCTCGAGACATAAGGGATCTCTCGAGACATAAGGGATCTCTCGAGACATGTCTGATCTCTCGAGACATATCCTTAGGAAAAATTTGTTTTACAAAAATTTCTTTTCTTCTCTTGAACACATGCTGCAGCCGCACTCCAAAGTCTTCAATAGTCTTGAAAAAGAAGTGTACCCCAATAGTGAGATCACACATGAGTCATCACCATGTTTCATATAATGAGGGATTACATTTTATGAAACTGTGTTTGCAGACCCATTGTGACCTGACATTGGCTTACACTTAGCCATGATAATCTGCAAGACAATACTAGAAAAGCATATCAAATACAAAAGCAATTCAATCTTAGTTTAAGGGTGACTTCTCACAAATCAAGGTAATTGTGAATGCAATTTCCAACAGGACTCATGGGAGTTACCGAGGGAGAGCGGAGAACCAAGTGATCCCAACACGTTGGCCAACCATCCTAACTTTGAGATGGGGGTGAATGCCACAGACTCCCTCGGTGATCCCATCCAGCAGCCTTCCTGGATCGAGGGTGAACCCATCGGGGATGCTGCGTACAACCTTACCTTCGGCCTCTATGGACGGCAGGATGCGGCTTCCTACAAGAAGACGTCCACGCGCGACCTTGCTTGCATGAGATCGCAAGCCCTGCTCCGTGCAACCGAACTCTCTCATATGACTGCCCGTCGAGGTCTTAGTCTCTCAAAAAAATTTAGGCAAGCCGATACGTCGAGGCAGGCCGCTGAAGAGAGAGCCGCTTCCTTTGCTGCACACTTAGTCACGGCTGAGAGGCTCCTAGAGAAGTCATCTTGAGGCCTGGTTCGCACTCTCCTTGATGATCCTTCCCTTATTCTTCACCTCTTCTTTTTCTTAACTTACTCTAACATCTCCGCTTTCTTTACCTGCAGGGACCAGATGCTGCCGACTCACTCAGAAGGCGATGCGAGGAGTCGGAGTGAGAGGTGCGGGATCTGAGGGCTCAGCTTACTGAAGCCCAAAGATAGTTGTGAGAGAGAGGCGGATCTTCGCCAGCAGTGGGGTTCGTCCCATCCTCCCTTGCCGAGGCCGAGAGCACTCAGAGGAGTATCGTGAGGAAGACAGCTGAGGCCTTGGTGAGTTCCCTTTATGAGGCGGACGTTCATCGAGATGGATGGAGAGGAGTCTCTGCTGAAGACATCCTTTCAGAGTTCTTCCACTCTCCCGCGCGACCCATCTCGTCCCCCTCCAGTGGTGGCTACTCCCCTTGAAGGTGGGAGTCGAAAGGACCTCCCACCTCTTTGCTTTCTTGTTGGGGCAATCCCCTTCTTTTATTTTCACCCTTGCATGAGCTAATGCGAGTGGAGCACTTACCCTTGTAATCTTTTTCGTATTCAATAAGAAATTACTTTATGACTTTATGGCTTGTTTAGTCTTGCATTATTCGAGTGAGTCCTTCGTCTTACTAGTGTAATGAAGCTCAGCTCGAGGTCTCTTCATAAAGTGGAGAAAACTCATCGCCTCCTAAGAGCTTAGACCAACTGGAAATGGAGGACTTCGACACTCCCTCAGAGCTTAGCTCATCGGGAGGTGAAGGAGCTCAACACTTTCCCAAACTACTGGGGGTGGAGAACTTCAACACGTCCTAGGAGCTTAGCTAACCTGGAGGCGGAGGAACTCAACACCTTCCCAAACCAACAGGGGGTGGAGTACTTCAACACGTCCTAGGAGCTTAGCTCACCTAGAGGCGGAGGAACTCAACACCTTCCCAAACCATTTGGGAGCAGAGAACCGGTCCGTCTTATGAGCTTAGCTCACTTGGAGGCAGAGGAACTCAACACTTTCCCAAACTAACTGGGGGTGGAGAACTTCAACACATCCTAGGAGCTTAGATCGAGCTTATCTTACCTGGAGGCAGAGGAACTCAACACCTTCCCAAACCAACTGGGGGCGGAGAACCGGTCCACGTCTTAGGAGCTTAACTCACTTGGAGGCGGAGGAACTCAACACCTTCCCCGAGCCGGTTTCTCTTCCTGAAGCCTTAACTGTAACGAGTCTACCCGATGAGCCTCCCAACTGCCGGCATTACTGAGCCCGGTCAGTTGTCTCTAGTCGGGGTCTTACCAAAGGTGTTACCTGAAACCTTTTTCATTCATCATGGAGGTGTTAAATGTTCATTACAACGCACCTTCCTGTGCCTACTCGGACACATGCACCTCGACTATCTACTTAATCATCTCCTCCATTTCTTCTGCCTTCTTCATCCACTCGATCATGTTGACCGCCGTAATGTAGCACTGGCGCGCCTCCCTGGGGTCTCCCCTGACCCAGACCTGGACTCCTCCAGTGCTATATTTTAAGCACTGGTGGTATGAGTATGGCACTCACTTGTACACGCTAATGAGGGGACACCTAAAAATGGCATTGTAGTTACTCGATGTGTCTACGATGACGAACCGATAGTTCTTTGATGTGCCCCCCAAAGTGACGAGGAGTTTGACTCCTCCCTCTACTTCCTTCCTCTCTCCGGAGAATGGCCCATCCGAGGCCAGCACCCGCTTTGATTCAACCTTCATCTCACCGAAGGCCTTCTTGAATACCACGTTTACCGAGCTCTCGTTGTCAACCAGGATCCGGGAGACCGCGAAATTTTCAATCACCGCCTTGATGACGAGCGCGTCGCAGAATGGGTCCTCATGGGCCGGCATGTCTTGGGCCGAGAAGGTGATCTTCTCGCCCGGGGGACAGGATCGGTATGTCGAAGTGATGCTTCGACAGTATATGGTATGGAGGCTCCCATTTCGGGTGGCCTCTATGCCCACTCCCTCGTGGATCACCCCGATCCCACCCAGGGTCCCCAAGTCGACCCTTTCTTCGCACGGATCTTCCTCTTCCTTCTTCCTCCCTCCTTCTCTTTCCCTTGGACCTTCCAGGCAGAGCTGCTTCCCCTCGGCCGGGGTTCCTCTTCCTTCTCTTATCTCGAGGAACTCCGGACAGGCGGTTGTCGCGTGACCTTCCTGCTGATGGAAGTCACAATATAGCAACGCTAACTCACCGCCCCCCTTCCCTGCGCGATTCCTCTTCTTGCCTCCCCTTCTTCGGCCAATCGCCATGGCCTGCAGGGGTTGGGCTTGCAACGGCCTTGAGTCCGCCTGCAAGCCCGCTGGGTTGAACCGTCCCTGCCTCCCCTAAAAGTTTCCTCCTCCTTGGAAATGGACTCTTCCTTGGCCTTGAGAGGGTCCTCCCGGCGGCCTCTAAGTTGGTCGGGCGACTGGTGGTAGAAAATTCCAGCCTTGCTCCTACCCAGCGGGGGGTCCCTGGTGCCCCTGACTCCTCATTTCCTCCTTCCTTCTTCCGCCTTGCTCCTTCCTTTCCTCCTTCTTTTCATCCTCCTGACACTTGGCCAACCTAGACACGAACTCCTTATTTGTGGCCTCGCACTCGATTTCCCGAGCAGCGCGTTCCATCAGCTCTTCGAAAGATAGGGGGGTCCCGAGTCAAGCTCATCCTGAATAGCCCCTATTATAGCTCGAGGGTGAAGGCCAGCTGCAGGGTGTGCCCTGGCACCTTATTAACGAGGAGGACTTCCTCCTGAAATCTATCCACATAACTCACCAACGTCTCCACCGACTTCTGTCGAATCAAGAACATGGCCTCCACCCCCTTCCTCCTCTTCTTTGAAGTGGAGAACCTCAGCAAGAAGCTTCGACGGAGGTCCTCGAAGTAGTAGATAGTACCTGATGGGAGCTAGTGGAACCAGTCTCTCGCCTTTCCCTTGAAAGTGACGGCAAAGAGCTTACACCTGAAAGAGTTCGTCATCTGCCTGATCGAGACCATGTCTTCAAACCACTAGAGGTGCTGGAGAGGGTCACCCTTGTCAGTGTAGTAAGACATGACAAGTTCACTGAACCAGTCAGGAACTGGAGCTGAGGTAATCAACTCGCAAAAGGGACTCCCCCATCCTCCCTCGCGAGTCGAAGGCGTTCTCCCTACCTCCTCGCTGGGGTAGCCGGTCCCAGGAGAGCTGTTGAAGAGCACTCACGCTTGGAGGCTCAAGCCTTCCTCTGAGGCTAGCCCCTTCGCTTGTCGACGTGTTTCCTCTATCCCCATCGGAGATGGCGAGGTGAGCACGGGTGCAGGTGGTGTCGAGCACTCATCGTAAGGGGGGAGTGCGCCCCGCAAGAGCTCCATGATCGACTTTCTGAACTCCTCAAAGTCACTCTTCTTCACGTACTTGCTGGGAGGGGGTAAGTCCCCCGGCTCATCGCTTCCAACCATGAGACTTGCTCAGAGCTTTCCGAACTAGCTGCTTCTACGCTCAATGCACCAGAATGTTGAAACCATAGAACCAGTCTTGACATTCGCAATGGGTATGCAGCTGACCCTTACTTGACCAGAGCTAGAACACTTGACTAGTTGCTGAGAGCCGAAGGACCTTGCACCGAAGAAGACTTGGAACTTGAAATAGACCCCTTGAGCTGCAGCGAGGAGGTCCCACAACAAACCCAGAAGTTCAAAAAGAGCTTCCCCTACCAAGCCAATGCTGAGTCTGGGCACCTTGGAGGGCACTAAGGATCACCTCACCGTCAACCATAACTGATAGGGGTGGAGTGCTTGCTCTCAAGTCACACGCGAGGGAGACGAGAGACAGACCCTTCCCAAGGTTCCCAAGGGGGTCTATTTATAGAATTCCCAAAATTGGGTTGCGGATAGCCAAAAATCTGTTATTCGCAGCTCAACTATGAACCTGAACGACCAAAACAGGAGGGGGCGAGTGGGAGATGAGACGTCCACTCCCCCCCCCCCCCCTTTATCGGGGGCTGGGTGAGTGGACCAAGGTCCACCACCCGAACTAGGTGAGTGGACCTCATGGTCCACTCAGCTAACTGGGCGAGTGGACCATAGGTCCACTCGCCCAATTGCCTGGGGCGAATGGACCCTTGGTCCACTCGCCCACATGCCTGGGGCGAGTGGACCATTGGTCCACTCGCCCGGAGCCTTGGGCGAGTGGACCCAGGGTCCACTCGCCCAAGTGGGGAAGTCTTTCCCTCCCGGATCTTCTTCTTTTTGGTCTTGACGGCCTCCATCTGGTCGATCTACTACGCCGTGGCTATTTTTTCTATTGCGATTTTAACTGCGTCGGGTCACACCAGCTCGGCAAATATGAGGGTTATACACGTATATTCGTCGAGTTTAAAATGATGGTACAAAAGTAATCTGATTGTAAGATAAAAGCCTTGTATACTGATCAAGGGGGAGAGTTCCTCTATATTGCCTTGATACAATTCTATCAAGCCAAAGGAATTAAAAGGGAATTCACTATGTTGGGTAAACCCTGTGATTTAACTTAACAAATTATATAAAAGTGATTTTAACTACTAGGATTAAATTACCCATTGTATAGTGAGGGTAGTCTGGTCATTAGATGTCTTAGGATGTCACACTCAATATAGGGTGTCAGGACCAGATCAAGGGAAGCAAAATTGGGGTAAGTTAACATTTACGTCAAATAGAATTCGACGTAACATCGAGTCCATATCGACGCTGCTCTGACTAGAAGTCCAAGTGGTTCAACCCTTCTGTCCAAGTAACTCAAGTCGACGTTATGTTGAATAGATATCGACGTAGAGGTCAGGGACTTGTCGGAGTAACTGGAGAAGTAGATGCAGCTTCTACTTCAACTCGACGCAGAAGAGGTTATCTGTCGAAGCCATTAAAGTCGACGCAACGTCGACTTCATCTCGATGCAGAAGATGAAGTTCAGAGCCAGGCAGATCAACTCGACAGACACGTCGATAAGATGTCGACGCAACGTCGACTCGCAGAGTTCAATCAGAGCAGAGATGAAATCGAAGCTGCTTCTACAAGAATTCGAAGTTGCGTCGATAAGAGAAGAAATAGAAAGGAGACAAAAAGGAGCATTAAAGAAAGAGATTGTTCCCCAACGGCTTAATAATTGCCTGAAATAGAATGGAGCATTAAAGAAGGAGACGAAAAGGATTCTTGGAACCATATTCCTTGTAGGTGGACAGGCCGAGAATTAAAGAAGAAAGAAAGAGAATGTCATTAGCAGATTACCTTTTCAGGGCATACCAGAAAGGGAAAGAAGTTTGAAATCGAATAGAGAGAATAAAAGGAGAAGAGAAGACAGAAATAGATAGAGCATTAATCACAATCAACCGTCTTCCTTCTTGCTAGGGCTTTCTCTTCTTCTCCCTTTCTCAGGAACCCTAACACAGAAAAGAGAAAAGAGAAGAAAGCTCTGTTGTTCTTCATCTAATAGAACAAAAGATCTGAAAGTTGTTCTTCATCACAATCTCTTAGCAGCCAGATCTCAATCAGCAGAAGTAGAAAGGATCTGACATACAAAGCACATGCAATTCATCACTATCTAAAGCAGGGGTTAATCAAGAGCAGATCCTATGGAACATCTAATAGGCTGTTCTTCATACAGTCTTCTCAAGAATTCGGAGAACGGAATTCCTACAACTTTCTTCCTTCTCATTCTTTCTCATTCTGTAAAAGTGTTTTATTAATCCCTCTTCAAAGAATTCAGTGGTTCAAGATCTCCTTATCAAAAGATCTGGTGGTTCAAGATCTCCTTATCAAAAGATCTAGTGGTCCATGATCTCCTTTTCAAAAGAACAGTAGTTCTGAGAGTCTCCTTACCAAAAGACTCAGACACAGAGGTGCATCCCTACCAGGTGGTAGAAGAGGGGAGTACCCATATTTTAGGGAACCTCTATAAAAATTTTTGTGTGTCTTCTGTTTGCTAATTTTCTGTGTTGTCCCAATTTCTTTCTATTCTGCACTTTATTTCCAGCACCATATTTATTCTGCCTGTGATCTTGTTAAGAATAAATCCTTAGTTAAGTTTATTGTTTCCATAGTTATGATAGAAATAAATTTAAATCTCTATTCACCCCCCCCCCCCCCCTCTAGAGGATTCTTAGAGGCACACTGTGCACTTTCAATTGGTATCAGAGAGGGGTTGATCAATAAAGGCTAACACCTTGATCAAAAAGACCTCCTATTCTTATTTCTTTTATACAAATATATTTCATAATGAAAAATGAGTACTAAGGATTATGTCTCTACAAGACCACCAGTGTGTAACCTGAATAAGTTCACACTCTGGAAAGCCAGAATAAGACTCTTCATGAACTCTATTGATGAAGACATTTATGATGTCCTTCTCACAGGTCCTCCAGCTCCAGTCAGACAGAAGGCAGGAGAATCCTCCACAACAGAGGTTGTGCCTAGAAAGGAATGGACAGAGGATGAGAAAATGGTCAATGCATGTGATGCCAAGGCCATGAACATTCTGGTTTCAACAATGTCAGATGACATTTTCTAGAAGGTTGCTGAATGCCAATCAACAAAAGAGATTTGGGATTCTCTCACCACAATGGTTGAAGGAAGTGCTGATGAAAGGAAGGACAGAAAGTCCCTTCTCATATCCCAGTATGAGAACTTTCAAAAGAAAGCTGAAGAATCTGTTGCTAATATGTATGACAGATTCAACATTATCATTAATGAGCTCAGAGGCTTGGGCAAGGAGATATCCTTGACTGAAATTAATGATAAAATCCTCATGTGCTTCCCTAGCTCATGCATGGGATTCAAAAATCTGGGCAATTGGAGAATCCAGATGCCATAGAGAGATCTCCACTGAAGCTTTGCTAGGAAAGCTTATGTCCTATGAGATGCTACTGAAGACCAGGGCTGAGTCAGAAGAGAGGGAAACTACTCCAGCTCCTGACCAACAGAACTTAGCTCTGAAAGCTACTGAAGGAGAGCCCTCTACTCCAGAAGATGAAATGTTCAATCTCCTAGCAAGGAGATTCAAGAAGTGGGTCAAGACTGAAGACTCAAGGAGAAGAGAAAGAGACTCAAGGCCCAGGTATGATAAGACTCCAAGGAAGGAGATTATCTGCTTTACCTGCAACAAGCCAGGGCACATTTCTCCTGAGTGCCCTCAAGAGCAAAGGAACAGGAGCAGCACTAAAGCGGAGAAGAAGAAGAAGAAGTCCTTCAGAGGGAAGGACAAGAAGAAGGCAAAGGGTTTTATTGCTGAAACCTGGAGTGATTCAGAAGTGGAAGAGAGCTCATCATCATCTTAGAGTGATGATGAAGAAGAAGCAGTAGCAGCCTGCATGATGGCTCTTGGGATGTCATCAGATGATGAAGAAGAACATGTATCCATTTTTGATAAATTTGATTTCAATTCAGAAGATTTTAAAACCTGCTTTGGAGATTTCTGCATTGAACATCTTAGGGTAGAAAAAGAATTAAACACAGCTAAAACTGAATTAGAGGATCTTAAGAATGATAAAATCTACCTAAGGAATCAGAATCTAACAAATGAAAACAATAATAAAGAATTAGAACTAATTGAACTTAGGAAATAGAACATGCAATTAAAAGAAGAGCTAGCAAAGGCAAAGGCCTTTGAGGACTCACTCAATGGGAGGAGTGAGAAGCTCAGAGACATCACTAAAAAATCTCTCTATAAGATTTAATCACCTAGGATTAGGGGCAGAGCCCTCCACCAGCACAGAACAACCTAGGAAGCCTGCCTAGAAAAATCTAGTGCTCTTTGTTAGACCTAGTAATTATCTACACAGTGAGAAGAGTGCTCCATCTAAGGGTGAGGATCACAACCATTCAGATAGGGTAGGTAAAACTAATAAAGTAAAACCCTCTGGTAAGAACAATATGGGGAAATTAAATAACATTAACCAAAAGGGTAAATCAAGACTTAGGATAATAAAACACTCAGATTTATTATATCTAGATGCATTTTATACTCATTTCAAATATCAAAACAATAGGTTTGGGAAAATCATTCCTTATCATCCTAAAGGGTATCATGAAAGACCTTTCTATTCTTTCATTGAACCCTACAATGGTAAAAGCAGAGGGCCCAAGGTAACCTTGGTTCCATCTAATGTTTGAATTACTTATGCAAAATTAGGTAGGGTCCCACTCAAGAGAAAATGGAGTGGGAAGGGAGATACAGGACAAGCATAAGGGACAAACTCCATTTAAGGGAGTAATTTCTACCTTAATGTTTCCTAACATATTATAAAATCAATATTATAATCTATTTTCAATAAATAAAATTGCTGAGAAAAACAGCAAGAATTTTCAAGGAAAATAAATCTGTTCATTCAGAGTTGCGTTGAATAGAAGTCAATGTACCATCGATTTCTACTCGACGCCAGCGTCAAGAAGCACGCAGAGAAGGTAATTCGAATAGAAATCGACATAACGCCGATTTCTTATCGACGCAGTATCAAGTTCATATCGACGCATACGTTAACTTATTAAACGCTGATTAAATTCAAAGGTACGTCGATTGGAAATCGACATAACGTTGACTAGACTACATCGACTTAGAATTCCTAAATAGTCTCGAAGCTACGTCGAGTACTAGTCGACGCAACGTCGATATATCAGCGAGCAGAATTGCTTCTAGAAGCAATCTCGACACAGCTTTGCGCGCCAAATAATAAGTTTTATCAATGGTGCGTTGACCTAAACCCTATGTAGCGGCGATTCATCTACTTTTAAACAATTACTGCATCGAAACATTTACGCTTTTGAATTCTCTTCCTCTTGCTCTCCTGTTCTCTAGCTTTCCCGTGAACCTCTCTCTCTCTCTTTCTCTCTCTCTCTCTCTCTCTCTCTCTCTCTCTCTCTCTTTCCCTTGGACTTTGCAGGTAAATCCAAACAGATGGCTCCACCTAAAGTCAACTCAGGGTTTGATGTGGATTGGACTCCTTCAGTGTAGCGACAACAAATTTCAAAGCCATTCTTGGCTTGTTTCAAGAGGCTGGTCTGACCAAGCTTATCTCCACAAGATGCAAAAACCTGGATATCAAACTGACTGAATTTAAAGACAGTGTTCGGAGAGGAGAGGATGGTTTCCTCAAAGGGAAAATATATGACACAGATGTATTGATAACAGAGGAATTGCTAAACCAAACATATGATCTTCAGACAGGGGATGAGTCAAATGAACTAACAGGGGATGAGATTAAGAGGTCTCTGGAACTGATGAAATTTAAGAAGGACAAGCCTATCAATCTGAAGAAAATGGATCTTGGAGAAGAATACAGATTTCTGGCAGATATAGTAGGAAAGGTATTGTTGTGTAAGATTTCTGCACATGATTCTGTTCCAAAGCAACAACTGCAGATTATGGGATCTCTTGTTCTGAAGAAGAAGATCCATTAGGGAAGATGCCTACTAAAGATGATTGGGCATAAGTACTCCCACAAGGAGAATGCCTATATGAGAATAAGAGCCAAGTGCTCTTCAAACACTATCCAGATATCTGTAAGTCAAAAGGAGTGCCCATTCCTCTTGGAAAAAGGATTACAATTGGAATCTTTTCCAAATGGACCAGGAAAATCTCAAAGCCTGTTCAAGCTCAAATTTTTCCTCCTCCATCTCCTCCTCCACTAGACTCAGAAAGGGATCACCCTCAGGAAGACACCCCATCTCAACAGCAACAACAACAACAACAATAACTGCAACAACAACACCAACAACAGCAGTTCCAATCCACTTCATCACCTGAGCCATCTCCTCTGCAAACCCATCTACCACAATCCATCCAAATTCTAGACCATCCATCTGCTCCACCTCCACCACCATTAGTTCACTACTCTCCTGATGTTTACCATCCTCTCACCCCTATTCAAGAAGAGCTCCCTCCATCACCTCCTCCTTCTACATCTAATCCACCCACAATTGATCTTGAGTAGATCATCTCCAAGGTTGTGGCCATTGCCTCCTCCACATTTGCAGATCAAGTGGCCCCTCAGGCTAGAAAGTTTGACAGAAAATACTCACAGATGGAGGGTGAGTTATTAAGATTTCAAAGATCCTTTCAGAGCCTCAAAGATTTTCTATCTTCCTCTATGGTTTCAAGGGAGTTCTTAACCTCACTAGCCAGCAAGTTCAAGAAGGGGGAGAACATACTAGAGGAAGAAATACCTCCTCATGTTATGAATGGACAAGATCATGGTAATGCTAATAATGAGCCTGCTCCTGACAAAGTAACTACCTTTCAGGGTGCACAGTCTCAGGGGGAGCATTCAGAAAGATTGGGTGATGATGTCCAGGGAAAACTAGATGCAACAGTTCAGGGGGAGCTTGCTCCAGAAATATTGAATGATAAAGGAACAGTTCAGGTGGAGACAATTGACAAAGAGATGACAGATGTCATACAGTTTCTGACAGATGAAGGGGAGCCCCAAGAAAGGTTGACTATTGAGCAAACTGATGTAGCAAAATAGGGGGAGACTACCCCAGATGTCCAGAGGGACCTAGATGCAGAGATGACTGTTGTAAGCACAGTTGTAGCTCAGCATGAAATCCAGGATAAAGATCCACTGGATGAAGTAGCACAGATAGCTGAGGAAACTGCCCAGGAGGTTGAAATTATACAAAGTTAGGGGTAGCTAACCAAAGACATTACTGATGATAAGCCCTTACAGTTTGCCTCAAGAAAAGTCTCCTCAAAAGTATTCTCAAGAAAAAGAAAGACCCCTGAGAAGGATTCCTGAATTCTTATGAAGGTATTCTATGATTATTCATTTTGAACGCAAATATATTCTGGGAAGAACAATGTTATACAACTTTACTGCTTGACAACTAAATGGAACTGCATATGATTTCAATCTGTTCTATGTTATGTCTATGTTGTAATGTATGTATTGTTGTTTGTACAAAAGAATGTGTAAAAATCACTTTATTCAATCTGTAAAATTTGTTAAGATAAATAGGGGGAGATTGTTGGGAAAACCCTGTGATTTAACTTAACAAATTATATAAAAGTGATTTCAACTATTAGGATTAAATTACCCATTGTATAGTGAGGGTAATCTGGTCATTAGATGTCTTATGATGTCACACTCAATATAGGGTGTCAGGACCAGATCAAGGGAAGTAAAATTAGGCTATGTTAACATTTACGTCGAATAGAATTCGACGTAACATCGAGTCCATATCGACGCTGCTCTGACTAGAAGTCCAAGTGGTTCAACCCTTCTGTCGAAGTAACTCAAGTCGAAGTTACGTCAAATAGATATCGACGTAGAGGTCAGGGACTTGTCGGAGTAACTGGAGAAGTAGACACAACTTCTACTTCAACTCGACGCAGAAGAGGTTATCTATCGAAGCCATCTAAAGTCGATGCAACGTCGACTTCATCTCGATGCAGAAGATGAAGTTCAGAGACAGGAAGATCAACTCAGCGGACACGTCGATAAGATGTCGACGCAACGTCGACTCGCAGAGTTCAATCAGAGCAGAGATGAAATCGAAGCTGCTTCTACAAGAACTCTAAGTTGCGTCGATAAGAGAAGAAATAAATCCGATGCTACGTCGAATACAGTATGTAAAAGTATATCTTTTCAGCTGTCTCTCTGATCCTTCTTTCATGGCCCACATCTTTCAAGATCGTTCCTCAACGGATTAATAATTGCCTGAAATATAAAGGAGCATTAAATAAGGAGACAAAAAGGTTTCTTGGAACCATATTCCTTGTAGGTGGACAGGTCGAGAATTAAAGAGAAAAGAAAGAGAATGTCATTAGCAAATTACCTTTTCAGGGCATACCAGAACTGGATTTTTTTTTGAAATCGAATAGAGATAATAAAAGGAGAAGAGAAGACAGAAACAGATAGAGCATTAATCACAATCAGCCGTCTTCCTTCTTGCTAGGGCTTCCTCTTCTTCTCCCTCTCTCAGGAACCCTAACACAAAAAAGAGAAAAGAAAAGAAAGCTCTGTTGTTCTTCATCTAATAGAACAGAGGATCTGAAAGCTGCTCTTCATCACAATCTCTTAGCAGCCAGATCTCAATCAGCAGAAGTAGAAAGGATCTGACAGACAAAGCACCTGCAATTCATCACTATCTAAAGTAGGGTTTAATCAAGAGCAGATCCTGTGGAACATATAATAGGTTGTTCTTCATACAGTCTTCCCAAGAATTCTGAGAACAGAATTCCTACAGCTTTCTTCGTTCTCATTCTTTCTCATTCTGTAAAAGAGTTTTATTAATCCCTCTTCAAAGGATTCAGTGGTTCAAGATCTCCTTATCAAAAGATCTGGTGGTTCAAGATCACCTTATCAAAAGATCTGGTGGTTCATGATCTTCTTGTCAAAAGATCAGTAGTTCTAAGAGTCTCCTTACCAAAAGACTCATGCATAGTGGTGCATCCCTACTAGGTGGTAGAAGAGGGGAGTGCCCTCATTTTGGGGAACCTCTATAAAAAATTATGTGTGTCTTCTGGTTGCTAATTTTCTATGTTGTCCCAATTTCTTTCTATTCTGCACTTTATTTTCAACACCATATTTATTCTGCCTGTGATCTTGTTGAGCATAAATCCTTAGTTAAGTTTATTGTTTTCACAGTTAGGATAGAAATAAATTTAAATCTCTATTCACCCCCCTCTAGAGGATTCTCAGAGGCACACTGTGCACTTTCACACTACAAGATACACACCACAACAAAATGGTGTAGTTGAACGTAGAAATAAAATTACTGTAAGTATGAGCAAATGTTTACTTCAAGAAAAAACTACCAAAACAATTTTGGGTTGATGCAGTAAAGTGCTAATTGTATTTGTTGAATTGAGCACCTACAACTATTTTGAGAAATAATATAAAGTATGAAGCTTGGTATCAGCATAAGTCTGTCATTACTCATCTAAAAATCTTTGGATGTGTAGCTTATGCACACGTACCAAAAGAAAAAGAGACAAGCTGGATACATGCTAGATGAGAGAAATGTATTTTCAAGAGATATTGTGTTTGATGAAAAGAGCAGATGGTAATGGAAACAAGATATGGATCAGACTACACTTCCTGTGGAGGTTATTGAAGATAAATACTCAAATGAGTCAGAACCTCAGCCATCAGCCCAATATAAGCCTCCTCTCCTCATAGTACCAGTGTTCTAGTGAGTCGTCATGTAATATCTGATATTAAGTAATCGTGAATTATAAGTAATTAATTAGGAATTTAACTAAACATTAAGATTATTATGCAAACATGAATATCAAAGAATTAAGTTTGAAATATCACAACCTATAAGAATAAGATAATTCAGTAACAACATATGAGAATTTTACAAAACAGAGGTCGAAATTGGATCTGGAACGTTGAAGAACCTTAGAGTCGACATATAATTTGCCAAAATCAGAGTTCGTTAGAAAAGACTCGATTTTTGATACAACTGACACATGGCATGCATGGTCGTCATGTTGCACAAATGCATGATCAACATGTGGCAACATGCATGGTTAACATTTGATAACATGCATGGTCGACATGTGTCGACATGCATGACCGTCACGTGACGTCAGGCATTGTTAGGACACCTTTTGACTTATCTCATAAATTATATTCAAGTGATTTCATTATCTAGGATGTATTACTTATGTTGTATAAAAAGGGTAATTTGGTCATTAGATGTCTTAGGATGTCACACTCTCATTAGAGTGTCAAAGACCTGTCCAAAAAGAGTCCAAAATTCAGTTGAGTTAAACCTGCGTCTAATAGAAGTCGACGCAGCTTCGACTGCAAGTCGAAGTAACTTCGAATAGAAGTAACATTAACTCAGACTGAAGTCGATGTATAAGTTGAAGTCGACGCAACGTCGAGATGTACTCGATGCAGAAGACAGAGTCAGTCGAAGCAGTATTTGAAGTCAACGCAACTTGGACTTATAATCGACGAAGAAGGAAGTGTTCTGAGTTCAAGATGTCATCTCGACGGATACGTCGATAACTATTCGACGCAACGCCAACTGCAGAGATCATTTCTAATACGAGGAGGATTTTGACGCAGCTTCCAGTAAAACTCAGAGGTGCGTCGATAAGAAGGCAAATGTATTCGACGCTACGTCGAATACAGACAGAATTAGAATTTCTCCTTTATTCCTTTTTAAAGATGATTCAAAGGTTATACATGGAATAGTTTGGATCTCTAACGGGTCGAATATATCCAAGAATGGAAAGAAGGACTACATAGATACAATAAAGATATTTCTGGAAGTTATTCTAAAAGGGATTTGACGGGTCACCAAAATAGAAAGAGAATGTTATTATTCAGTGGACTTTCCTAATAGGGATACATCAGAAAAGGAAATGAATTTGAATTCTATTCGACAGAAGAATAAGGGTATTCAGGAAGATTCAAAAAACAACAATTATATCAGTCGTCATCTTCTTCTCACTGTAGTTCCCTCTCTCCCCCTCTCTCTCAGAAAGACAGATACAATAAGAAATCTCTTTACAAGAAACATCAACAGAAAAGCTTCTTTTTTTCTTCATCTGCTCTCACAATAAGAAGCCTACAGAACACTAAGTGCCTGAATTCTTAGTGATTGCTGAAGGAGGATTCAATCAGAAGAACATTCTTCACTTCTTCTTCTTTCTTATACTCTCTTTGTATTCATTGAAATCTGAGTAAAGAGTCCTAAGAATCCCTCTACAAAGGATTCAGTTGGTTCAAGATCTCCTTACCAAAAGATCTAGTGTGGTTCCAAGAGTCTCCTTACCAAAAGACTCAGTGGTTCTAAGAGTCTCCTTGTCAAAATACTCGGTGGTTGGTTCTAAGCGTCTCTTTATCAAAAGACTCAGGCACTGGATAGTGTATTCCTACCAAGGTGGTAGAAGAGTGGATGTACCCATAAGTTTTGGGGAACTACTATAGCTCTTGTCTATTTGTGCTGTGATTTTCTGTGTTGTCCACTTATTTTATTTTTGCACCCTGTGATTGTTTTATTCTGTGTTGGAAAGCTGAATGCATAATAATTAGAAGTATTTTTATTATGTGTGCATAACAATTATAGAATACTTTTTTAAACTCTATTCACCCCCCCCCCCCCCCTCTAGAGAATACACATAGGACTCATTGTGCTCTTTCAATTGGTATCAGAGCTAGGTTGATCATAAAAAAGTTAACACCTTGATCAAAAGATCCCCTCACTTAATTTTTATATTTTAAAATTATTTCAGAAAAATGAGTTCTAAAGACTATGCCTCCACCAGATCACCAGTGTGTAATCTAAATAAGTTTACATTATGGAAAGCTAGAATAAAATTATATATAAACTCTATTGATGAAGACATTTTTGATGTCATTATCTAGGTCCCCCAGTGCTAGTCAGAAAAGTTGTCAGTGGATCTGTGACACAAGAAATTATGCCTAGAGCTGAATGGACTGATACTGAAGAGAAGCAGAAGACATGTGATGCCAAGACCATGAACATTCTGGTCTCTATTATGTTATATGACATTTTCCAGAAGGTGGCTGACTGCAACTCAGCAAAAAAAATTTGGGAATCCCTTTCCAGATTGGTTGAGGGAAGCTCAGATGAAAGAAAGGGCAGAAAGTCCCTTCTCATATCTCAATATGAGAACTTTTAAAAGAAGACTGAATAGAATGTTGCTGAGATGTATGAGAGATTCAACATCATTATAAATGAGCTGAAAGGACTGGATAATGAGATCTCCATAACAGAGATCAATGATAAGCTCCTCATGTGCTTCCCAAGCACATGTGAATCAAGGATCTGGGCTATTAGAGAGTCCAGATGTCATAGAGAAATCTTCATTGATGCTCTGTTAGGAAAGCTCAAGTCCTATGAGCTACTACTAAAGAGCAGGGCTGAGACAGAAGCCAAGGAGAAATTCCCAACATTCAACCAAAGAAGTATTGCTCAGAAGGCTGCTGAAGGAGAGCCTTCCACATCTGAAGAAGAGATGTTCAATCTCTTAGCTAGAAGATTCAGAAGATGGGTCAAATCTGAAGACTCCAGAAGGAAGGATAGGAGCTCAAGCAAACCCAAATTTGATAAGACTCCCAAGCAGGAGATTGTCTGCTTTGCATGCAGAAAGCTAAGACACATTGCCCATGATTGTCTTGAAGAACAAAAGGACAAAAGCAACAACAAGAAGGAGCACAAGAAGAATTCCTTCAGAAAGAAGGATAAAAAAAGGGAAAAAGGTTTCATAGCTGAAACTTGGAGTGACACGGAATCAGAATCAAGCTCCTCTTCATTTGACAGTGATGAAGAAGGTGTTGCTAAAGAAGCTTATCTGATGACTTTAGAAGTCTCAACTGAAGGAGATCAGGTATCTTTATTTGAAGAATTTGATTTCTCTTTAGATGATTTTAAAACTTGCTTCAAAGGATTTTGTCAAGAATATATTAATCTTCAAAAAGAAACTGAAAATCTTAAGGAAGAACTAGAAGAACTTAAGAAGGAAAATATATACTCTATTAATTATGAATTAAGAAATTAAATATATAAAAAGGAAATAACAATAAGTGATTTAACAAATGAGAATACAACTCTAAAAGAAGAGCTTACAAAAGCAAAAGCATTTGAAGACTCAATCAATGGGAGGAGTCAAAAACTTAAGGATATTACACAAAAATCTCTCTAAGATACCTAAATATCTTGGTCTAGGAGCAGAATCATCCACGAGCACAACAAGTTCCAACAAACCAACCAGAAAAAATCCAGTAATTTTTGTTAGATCTAGTGATTATCAATTAAATGAAGACAAGTCAGCATATAAAGAAAAAAAATAATCATCCTGATAGAATCACTATATTTAATAGAGTTAACTCTAATAATGGGAAGAAACCCTAGGCAAGAATATCTCAGACACAGTAATGAAACAAAATAAAAAAAAAGTAAAACCAAAAGTAGAATCATTAGACATTCTACAGACTTAATATATCAAGAAACATTTTATGCCCACTTCCAGTATCAAGATAATAAATTTAGACCAGATAAACATATCTTCTGCCATCCAAAAGGATATAATGAAAGACCAACTTATTCCTTTATATCACATTATAATGGTAAAAGCAAAAAGGCCCAAGGTAACCTGGGTACCCTTTAATGTATGAACTATATGTGCATGAAATCTTAGAGTCCCTTCCTCAGAGATAATGCATGGAAAGGAAAAACTAACTCCTCAACATGGAACTTAAAATACTCAAAGGGAGTGACTCTTACTCTAAAGACTCTTGATGTTGCATTCTAATTCACGTATATAATTCTATAAATGCTAATTTCAATAAACACCATTGCTGAGAAAAACAACATAAATTTCTTGAAGAAATGCAAATGTAGATTCAGAGTTGCGTCGAATAGAATTCGACGCACTGTTGAGTTCTACTCGATGCCAGCTTCGAGAGCCGCCTGGAATAGATAATTCGAATAGCATTCGAAGCAGCGTCGATTATATATCGGCGCATGCGTCAATTTAATAATTGTTGCACAAATTCAAAGTCAAGTCGATTATAAATCGACGCAGCGTCGACATGTCAAGCGCGCCCAGTTTTGCTTCTAGAAGCTACTTCGACATGTTTTGGAGTGCTAAATTTACTTCTTTTCGACGTTGCTTCGAATACAACTCTAAGTTGCGACGAATCATCTTATTTTAAGCAATTTAGACGTTAGAGTATATCACGCTTTTGAATTCTCTCCCTCTCTCTTGCTCTAATGCTTTTTGGCTCTCTAGCTCTCTCGTGTTCTTGCTCTCGCTTCCCTCTCTCTCTCTCCTTCTTGTCTTCTCTTTGCAGGTACTAAAAGTAAGATTCGATGGCACCTCCAAAAGTTAATTCTGGATTTGATGTTGATATATAATCGTTCAATGCTGCATCAGACAATTTCAAGGCCATTCTCGGGCTGTTTGAAACCGCAGGGTTGACAAAGTTAGTTTCGACAAGGTGCAAGATATATGACGTCGAATTAACAGAACTTAAAGACAACATCCATATTGGAGATGATGGATCTCTCCACGGAAGAATCTTAGGAAATGATATTGACATCACATAGGAGATGGTGAGTCACACCTTTGATTTACCAGAAGGAGGTGACTTTGATGAATTGACAGCAACAGAGACCAGCACTGCACTACAAATAATGAAGTTCAGTAAAGAGAAGGCAATCAATTTGAAGAAGAATGATGTGTCAGAGGAATACAGGTTTTTGGTTGATATCGTAGGAAAAGTTTTGTTATGCAAGATCTCTGCACATGATGTTATTCCTAAACAACAATTATAAGGAGAATGCTTACATGAGAATCATGTGCCAAGTCATGATTCAACACAACCCAATGATATGTAAATTAAAAGGGGTGTCAATTCCTCCTAGCAAAATAATCAACATTCGAATTTTCTCCAAATGGACCAGGCAAATTCTAAAGTCTGGTCAAGTTGCACCCTCTCCTCCCTCTCCAGCTCTTCAAGATCATGAGACAGTCTTACCAGACCTTCCAAGTGATAATACAACTCAGGATCCCGCAGTAGTTCCATAAGATACAACAACAGAACTTCCAGCAAGGACCTCTCCTCAACAACAACCACAATCTACCATAATATTAGAAGAAATCCAAAGACAATCCCATATCCACCACAATCTCATAGACGTCACTGCTGCCTCAACAGAAATCCCTCCTGTAAATCCATCACCACCACTTGTTGATACACCATCTACATCCAATCCTACCCACCCCTTTGGCATTGCCCAGGCTATCTCTAAAGTAGTGGGGCTGGCCACTGTGACCTTTGTTGATCTGCTACTGACATATGCAAGGAAGTTTAACAGAAAATACTCCCAGATAGAGAAAAACTAAAGGATTCACAGGAATCTATTCAGTCAATAAGGGCAGTAATATCTTCCTTCTGAGTTACTAGAACTTTCTTAACCTCACTTGCAAGTAAGGTTTAGAAGGGGGAGATTATTCAATAAAAGGAAGTCCCTGCCCCAGAAGATAATAATCTTGCTCAGTAATTTGGAGATCCTAATAAGATCACAGTATTCAATAAAGTACTTCCAGATGCTTCATTTCATGTTCCAGAAGAGAATGCACAAATCCAGGGGGAGTTTCCTGCACTGAATCAGGGGGAGCTTCTTACAATTGCTCAAGAATTAGTTCTCACTACTGAAAATCTTGATCTTGCATTGACCCAGGGGGAGCTCCTCATCAATGAACATCTCTTAGGGGATGTCACGAACATTGCTAAAGATGTTGCACAGATAACTTAAGAGGATATTGCTAAAGAAGATGACGATAAGGCTGCTGAAGAGGAGGATGAGCCCCTGGTGTTTCCACCCAGAAAAGTGACACCTTAAGTTTTCTCAAGGAAAAGAAAAATCACTCCAAAAGAATAGTACAATACAGGTATACTCAATAAATGAATAATTTCTATTATACTATCAGGTGGATACAGTTATGGGAAACAATCTGATTAATTGGAAGTTTATTATGTGATCTATGCTTTTATGCGATAATGTCATTATTGTTTATTGCATATCTGTTTGTATTCAATTTTATGTCTCAGTATGATTGAAATCACTTAAACAATTTGACGGGTCATCAAAATATAAAGAGAATGTTATTATCCCGTGGACTTTCATATTAGAGATACAACAGAAAAGGAAAGGAATTTGAATTCTATCCGATAGAAGAATAAGGGTATTCGGAAAAATTCAAAAAACAACAATTCTATTCGTCTTCATCTTCTTCTCTCTGTAGTCCCCCCCCCCCCCCCCCCCCCCCCCACTCAGAAAGACAGATACAACAAGAAATCTCTGTATAGGAAACATCAACAGAAATGCTTCTTCTTTTTCTTCATCTTCTCTCACAACAAAAATCCCACATAATACTAAGTGTCTGAATCCTCAGTGATTATTGAAGGAGGATTCAATCAGAAGAACATTCTTCACTTCTTCTTCTTTCTTATATTGTCCATGTATTCATTGTAATATGAGTAAAGAGTCATAAGAATCTCTCTACAAAAGATTCAGTTGTTTCAAGATCTCCTTACCAAAAGATCTATTATGGTTCTAAGAGTCTCTTTACCAAAAGACTTAGTGGTTATAAGAGTCTCTTTGTCAAAAGGCTCAGTAGTTGGTTCTAAGAGTCTCGTTATCAAAAGCCTCAGACACTGAATAGTGTATTCCTACCAAGGTGGTAGAAGAGTGAATGTATTCATAAGTTTTGGGGAACCGCTATAAATCTTGTCTTTTTGTGTTGTGATTTTCTGTGTTGTCCATTTATTTTATTTTTGTACTCTGTGATTATTTTATTCTGTGTTGGAAAGCTGAATGCATAGTAATTAGAAGTATTTTTATTGTGTGTGCATAATAATTATAGAAAAGTTTTTTAAACTCTATTCACCCCCTCTAGAGAATACTCAGAGGACTCACTGCATGTGCACTTTCATGCATGACCGTCACTTGACGTCATGCATGACCGACAGGTGGCGTCATGCATGACCGCCACTTGGCGACATGTGTCGACGTGCATGCCTGCCACTTAGAACCTTGCATGTACACCACATGGCATCGTGCATGGCTGACACGTGGTGATGTCATAGCTGCATGGTTGACACGTGGCGCCACATGTCACCTCTGGAGAGTCTAGTAAATAACAATTTGGTTTTTTGGACTTTTCGGGAGTTCTAGAACTCAGATTCAGGCAATTTCAGTGGTGCTGGAAAGATACTATAAATACGGATCCATTGGAATTATTTATTCATTCCATATCCATTCAAAGTTTCAGTAAATCAAGAGAGAAGAAGAGAGAGAGAGAGGAGAGAGAAAGTATCAGAATTCTACTAAATTTTTGGGAGAACTTCGGGAGAAGTTCTAGAGCTTGAGTTTGACTTCAAATTTCACTTAGTTGTTATGTAAGCACTGACGAAACGCCGACGAAGTAATATTCGTGGTGCAGAGTATTGCGAAAGCGCTGCCAAAATCCCGAGTTGAGGAGCGAGAAGACTGAGGTAAGTGAAAAATAATGCAATATTTATATGTTCTGTTAGAATCCATTAGTACGATAAATAATAGTCATTATACTAAAATAATGTCGAAATTTTGATAAGCGACACGAGGGATGCAATTACGTGTATTCACATAGTAATGATGTCTCGAGTTCTATTGCATGCATTTTGATACTATAAAAATGCACACACAAAATAAATTGAAACAAATGTTATTATGCAGAATATGCATAATACTACGTAAATACTATTGTGTTGTAACACACACGATGTTATGTGCTATTGTTCAGTAACATGCACGATGTTATGTGAATGTTATTATGCAGTGACATGTATAATGCTATGAAAACGCTATTGTGGAGGAACATCACGATGCTATGAAAAATATTGTACAATATATTAAAATGTGTACATTTAAAATTGATGAAATGCATGAAAAATAATTGCATAATTCAAGTATTTTTCAGTATACAAGAAAAATGAATTTCGATAAATAAATACATAACTACTTGATGATAAACTTGCACTTCATTCATGCATACATATTTATATTGTGTTATTCTTTCACGGTGAGGGAGAATGTTCATCAGCCTACTTATATTTTTAGGTATCGACGCAGATATGGGCGCCAGTGGGCAGTGAGGAAGACCTCTATTTTGTACTATGTAAAACAATATTGTATTAAAAATGATGTAATCATGTAATCATTGTGAATTATGAATACAATGTGTAGTTTTGTTGATTTTTGCTTTAGAATGTGTAACAATTAAAAGATCCTCTCCTCACATTTTCTGTTCCCGTCTTGTTAAATCAAGCTTACCGGGCCTGGGTATGACACATCATCTCCAAAAAAGTCATAGATATGATTCTAATGAATCATCATCTCCAAGACGTCCAAGATACAGATCTGTCCAAGATTTTTATTCAAATTTCTGAATTTGCCTTACTCATAGTCGAACCTACTACATTTGAACAAGTGAATCAAGATTAATAGATATGGAGAGATGCTATGCAATAACAAATAAGAATGAATGGGAAAAATGATACTTGGCATGTGGTAACCAAACCAGAATATCATCATACATATTATAAGTCTTAAATGGCTATATAAGACAAAACTGAAAAATGATGGTACAATTTTGAATCATAAAGTAAGATTGTTTGCCCGTGGATTTTTTTAAATTCCTGAAGAAGATTATGAAGAAACGTATGCTCCATTTGCAATAATGGAGACCATACAAACTATATGCTAGTTTGGTAGTGCAAAAGAAGATGTCAGTCTATCATTTAAACGTCAAATCTGTCTTCTTAAATGAAGAACTACAAGAAAACATATATGAGCAATAACCTCAGGGGTTTGAAATACCAAAACACCCAGAGAAAGTCTACAAATTGAAAAGGCCTTATACGGTCCAAAACAAACACCAATGACATGACATAGTAAGATGATACTTATCTGTTATTTCAACATTTTTGTCGTAGTGCTTATGAAGCCTCTTTGTATATCCAGCTACCTCAATCAGCAAGTATCGTATTACTCTGCATTTATATTGATGATATTATGCTAACAGGAAAAAATGCAACAACCATTGAAGAAGTAAAGATTGAATTGAAGAAGAAGTTTGAGACAACAACAATACGCAAGCCTTTATCCCACTATAGTGGGGTCGGCTATATGGATCCTTTGTGGGCACCATTGTGCCCTATCTTTAGTCATAATATCATTAATGTCTAAGTACTTCATGTATTTTCTTATTGTTTCATTCCAAGTCTTTATTGGTCTACCCCCTCCCCCGTTTAACATGCCTAGTGAATAAACTCTTACAATGCCTAACAGGCGCCTCTAATGGTCTCTTTTGTTTGTGTCCAAACCATCTTAGTCGAGCTTATTGCATCTTCTCTGCAATTGGTGCCACTCCTGTCTTATCCATGATACATTCATTCCTAATTTTATCCAGTCTCATGTGTCCACTCATCCACCTAAGCATTCTAATCTCTGTAACTCCCATTTTTTGCTCATGTACATAATTCACTGCCCAACACTCAGAACCATAGAGCATCGCTGGTCTAATTGTAGTATGATAAAACTTGCCTTTAAGTTTTAATGGTACTTTACAATCACATAAGACCCCTGGCGTGCCTCTCCACTTCAACCAACCTGCATGGATTCTATGTATCGCATCTTTATCAACATCTCAATCTTTGTGAACTATCGATCCAAGATATTTAAAGCACTCACTATAGGAAATATCTTGATCACCCAACTTGGTAATGAAGTTATCCGTCCTTCTTGCACTGCTAAATTTAAGCTTTATATACTCTGTCTTTGCCCTGCTCAATCTAAACCCTTCTTTTCTAAAGTGTCTCGCCAAGATTCAAGTTTCATGTTTACACCATCGCGCGTCTCATCAACCAAAATGATATCATCTGCAACCAAAATGATATGTCTAGTGAGCTCATCTAAGATAGGGGTAAAGAGATAAGGGCTTACAACTGAACATTGATGTAAGCCAACAATGATAGGGAATTCAAGTGTTAATCCTCCATATGTCCTCACCCTCGTCAATAAATTTATATACATATCTTTGATTATGTCAATGTATGATACATTTACACCTTTCTTTTCTATAACTCTCCATAAGATCTCTCTTGGAACCCTATCATATGCCTTCTCAAGATTGATAAACAACATATGCAAATCTTATTTTCTTTCTCGATAGTTATCAATGAGTCTCCTCAGAGATGTATAACTTCCATGGTCGACCGCCCATGCATGAATACAAATTGATTCTTTGAGATGCTACTCTCTCATCTTACTCTTCTTTCTATTACTCGTTCTCATAGTTTCATGGTATGCCTCATTAATTTAATTCCTTTGTAATTAACATAATTTTATATATCTTCTTTGTTTTTATACAAAGGTACCAAGATATTTTCTCTATATTGGCTTGACATCCTCTTTAACTTCAGTATCTTATTAAAGAAACATGTAAGCTACAAAATTCCTTCTTTCCCTAGATATTTTCATACTTCGATGGTATATCAACTGCCCAACCACCTTTTTATTTTTCATCTTCTTTAAAGCATCATTTACCTATGATACTTGAATTTTACGATAAAACGTAATGTTCATATACTTCTCTGATTTACTTAACTCTTCTAAGTTCAGTTTATTGTCTTTTGTTTCATTATTGAGTTGATAAAAGTATCTTTTTCATCGCTGTTTAATAGCCACGTCATCCGTCAAAACTATATTTGTTTCATCATTTATGCATTTAACTTGGCTTAAATCTCATGTCTTCCTCTCTCTGGCTCGAGCAATTTTATATATGCCACGCTCTCCATCTTTGGTATTTAGTCGCTTATAAAATTCTTCATAAGCTTGAGTTCTTGTTTTACTTATTGCATGTTTATCTTCGTTATTTGAGACTTTATACCTTGTCTAGTTTTCATCATCCTTACAAGCGTAGAGTGTGTATAGCTGACTATATTTGCCCTCACTTTGTCTTGTACTTCCTTTTTCCACCACCAAGATTATTTATTTGAGGCGCATGACCTTTTGATTCTCCAAGTACGTTCTTTTCACTTATCCTTAAATATGAAGACATAACTTTCCATGAGACACTGAGATCAACATAAAGGTCATCAACTAGTTGTTCCATAAGTACTATCTTAAAAGCAACCTGTTTTTCAATCTTCAAGTTCCACCACCGAATTTTTAGCAACACTTTTGTCCTTGCCTTAAATTTATTATATTTAATTTGCACGTCCAACACCATTAACTTATGTCGTGTGGCCAAACTTTCTCCTGATATGACATTGTAATCTTTAAAAATCATTTTATTCATTTTGTGAGTCATAAAATAATCAATTTGTGATTTATTTTGTCCGCTTTTAAACGTAATTAAATGTTTTCCCTCTTCATGAAATGTGTATTTGTCACAGTTAGCTCATGTGTTATGTCATAGTCTAAAATGGTTCTTTCATCCACATTTCTTTCTCCATACTCAAATTCTCTATGAACGGATGTTCAATCTGTATTTTCCTTCCCAATATGTTCATTTAAGTCTCCTCCTATGAAAATCTTTTCTCTTTGTGAGATTTTCCTTACTAAATCATCTAAGTCTTCCCAAAATTACACTTTAATAGCTTCACTTAATCATACTTGTGGTAAATATCATAGCATCCTAGAAGTATATTCATTTCTCAAGCTAAATTTGCAGCTGAAATTGTGAAAAAATACAAATGGGAGCTTGCAATCCGGTTTCAATTTCATGTAAGAGACAAAATTACTTAAATATGAAGGAAATCCAACATCAAAAGAAGATCAATGTAGAAAGCTTGTGGGCTCTTTGTTATAGAAAAAAACACACCCTGGCATGGAATATGCAGTAAGGCTCATTTCTCGATTCATATATGTCTAATCCAGATTAATCACATTTCCAATTTGCTAAATGTTGATTACGCTATGTCAAAGGAATCAATAATTACGGCATTCTCTATAGAAAAGAAGAAGAGAATGGCCTAAATGGTTTTGTAGATAGTGATTGGGTCGGAGATATAAATGATATAAAAAGCATTACTGGGTTTGTGTTTCAATTAACAAAGCCCATTTTTAGTGCACGAAGAAGCAACAAACTGTGGCATTATCTACATCTGAAGCTAATTTTTTTGCAGCTAGCAGTAATGTAATTGAAGGAATATGGCTTAATAGAATGTTACAAGAAATAGAAGAAGAAATAAAGCCATGAATTTCGATGCTCGATAGTCTCCGCTATCCAGCTCATCGAAAACTCTGCTTTTCATGGACGATCAAAACATATTGACATGAAGTATCATTATATTAGCAATCTCATTCAAAAAGGTAAAAGTAAATCTGCAATATTGCCCAACATATGCTCATCAATTAGCAAATCTATTTATCAAACCACCATATCGAAGAAGTTTCATCTCATTCTATAAACCCTAAATATCACCACCAGTATTTCAGAATTGAGGGGGAGTGTAAACAACAAAGAGATAAGTGATAATTCTAAATTAAAAAATAAAAGAAAGATCCAAAACCAAGGATGAATGTTAGAGTAGAGGATACGAGAAAAAGAACGAATGCCGTCGAAAGGAGAGAAGGAGAAGACAAGTCAGCCGCCCTATCTGCATGTGAAGAGAGAGAATTAGGTGTACCGACCTAAGGAATGATGTAATAGATATAATATAAAATAGACTCAACCGGCATATATAAACTGATATTATGTACTTGTAATGTAAGAAGAAATGAAAATATATTGTTGAGTGGGACAATGTGTGTTTCCCATATATGTTACCTACTTAAATTGTAACAAATAGAGGCTTTCGATCTGCTCAGTAGAGGTATCAATCTCCTCATTTTGTTAGATCTCCGAGTTTTGGTAGATTCTTTGCCATATTTTTGTATGGTTTATCGTGCATATAAAAGTAAAAATTCTAATCATCAATTTGATGCATTAATGGTCTCAAATGGGTAGCTTCGATTATTCACAAATGATGTCAAAGATTGAGGGAATAATTTAAGCATTTCAGACTGAGTACTTGCTCAATGAGGCAATGATATAAAGTGAAGTTTTTTTACTCTAATTTTCACTGAATTGAGAATAATGTTGATGTCTGGTCTTGTGGTCTGGTGCGAGAAAGTTACAGAGATTGTTGAATTTTTGGTTTGTTTAGGGTTTACTACCTTAGAGGATGAATTTTGACGGCATAAAACACCAATTTTTATTTCTGTATTTTATGTTGGACTAGATTCTTGAATTGTTCTAATTTCGTAACACCAATTGTACGTTGATGTGGTAAATGATTAGTATAAAATAACTTTTTAATATTATTAAGAAGTCAAACAAGTATTATTGAAGAGTTAATCTTCGAAATAAAAAACATAAAATGTCTTTTTGAAAAACACTTAAATAGAAATTTTTGAAACATTTTATAGTTTTCACAAAACAACTTTTTACACGATTCTAATGCCACCTATGATTTCTCACCACTGCATTCTATACAAACACAACCATCCCAAACAGAGTCATAATCAACTATTGCATATAATTGTATTATATTTAAAGCAAGCTTAAATGTACATGGATTTTTGAATAATAGTGTATATATAGCAAGGTTTTGAGAACCAGATCGGTGATTGAACCGGAGTGTTGAACACGGAAACATGGGTTCAACGGAGTTCAGACTGACAGGGTGCAGCTTGCTCTTACTTCTTCTGAGTACGAGCACTAAGTTGGGCACTCAGAGGAATGAACCTCACTCACAAAGGTAGATAACTAGAAAAAGACCATGTGAGCTGCAACAAGGAGGTCCCTCTACAAACCCGAAAGATCAAAAAGACCTTCCCCTCCCAATCCAAGGCTGAGTTTGGCACCTAGGAGAGCACTAGAGAGCTCTAATGTTGAACCCGAAAACCTGGGTCAACGGAGCACATGAGCTTTCGCCCAGAAGGCAAAAAGAAAAACCCCCTCTCCAAATGTTCCCTTGTGGTCAATTTATAGTTTTCTTACATTGGTCTGCGGATAGCGAAATCCCGCATTCTGGTGTCACTAACCGCAACCCAAATTTGTATGCTGATAGCGAAATCTCGCCTTTTGGTGTTACTAAACGTAGGCCAACACGAAATTCCCTGAGAAAAGGGATCACTTTGGAGAGGCGAGTACACACTGCTCAGGGCGAACTCGCCTAGGAGCGACGAGTACCGATGGTGGGGGGTATTCACGACTCACCCGAGATTGGGGGCGGGGGCGGGCTGCCCGGGGTGCACTCGCCCATGGTTGGCGAGTACGCCGGTGCCCAAGGCCGCACTCACTTCCTCCATGGCAGTCATTCCTCTCCCTTTTTACTAGTCCGCTCAGCAAATACGGGGTTGTACACAGAGGAAGAAAATGTTCAAGGTTGAACCGTAATAACCTAATAAATATAAAATCTATTTTAGTATTATTATATTTTTATCATCACGCATATAAAATTAATACATTCACTAATAATATAGAAAATGGCTCCATTATAAAAAAAAATAACATTCAAATTTACTTAAATATTATAATTAAACATTATAAAATATTCACAATTAATTTAATAATTGGCTCAAATATATAAGCAAATAAATATTAAATATATAAATTTAACATAACATATTATAATATTTTTAAATCTTATATCTAATATTTTTATTTCGAGCATCTAAAAAAATGTATAACTTTAAAATATAAATTATACAATAAGAATTATGTATATGTAATTATTTCTTAAATTAGTCATGTATTATTTATATTTATATAATATAAATTCAGTTAATCGAATAACAATTGGTTGTCCAATTGGTTACTACTTCTTACTTGTAAAGGAGGTCGTGGGCTTGAATATACCCATGGACATTTATTTAAATTTAAAAAATTTAAACTCTAATTGGGCCGGCCGGTTTATAGAAATCGGGACTGGTCCTGGTTCTACGGCCCGCACGCCAAGTTTCTCGGTTCTTGTCAGGTTCGCGGCGGGAGCGGGCTAGTAGGCCCGACCGGACCACCCGGTGGCCCGGTCGGCGGTCTTTTGTGCATGAATGTTATGAAATGTAAATTTAGAGGGGAGGTTTTTGTAATTTCAAAATTACCTGGGGTGCAACATGTAATTTCAAAAAAAGAGAAAAAATAGTTCTAGCCAAGATCCTGAGAGTTCTAGGGTCGTTTTGTTGTTGTATCTGTTCGTTGCTGGATTTGTTTCGTTGTTGAATTTGTTTCGATGTTGGATTTGTTTCGATGCTGATGTAGACTAGTTTGTCGATTTGATGACGTTTGTAGCGGTCAACCTGCTTTTGTCCGTCGGCGACCTGCATTTTAATGATCTCCGAGGATATCATTTCTAATCTCATAGGAGATCAAAATGACCTCCTAAGAAATCATTTTGATCTTTGAGGAGATCGAAGTGATCTCCGAGGAGATCGAACTGATCTCCACAGAGATATTATTAATCTCCTAGGAAATCATCGCATTTTTCCTTATTCCATGTAAGCAAAGTAGCAGATAGCCAAGGAATGAAGCGAAACCATAGTGTTCACAAAGTAATTTTTTAAAATCACTGAAATTTATTGGCCTTCCAGGATTGCGTCACTTGTCGTGCTAAAGTTTCACCCAGACCTAGATTTGGAAACAGAGCCCAATCCAAAAAAAATCGCTTCAAATGGAGGCCGTTCATTTCGTGGTTATGGTTGATTCCCAGTTTATCTAAAGGTTTGTCATTGTGGACATTTCAAGCAATTACAACGCTCTTTTCGGAAGACTTCTGATTATTGCCTTCCAATCTGTACCCTCCGCTTATCATCAGTGTTTGAAATATAGCTCAGGAGGAGTTCAGATCAGGATCCACAGTGATCCCAAGATGGCCCGGTAGTGCTACCTCAACACCGTCAACACCATCAGCTGGAGAGATGGGGCTGAAGAAATCGACAAGGTTCTAGAAGGGATGACATGTTTGGAGGTAGTAGAGGACGTGGAAGAAGTGGAGGTAGTTGATATGTGGGCGGGAGGCCCAAAAATGTCAAAATATGTAGGGAGCTGACTGAAGAAGATAAACAGAAGATCGTGACATGCCTACAAGAGAGCGCCGACATCCTCACATGGAGCGCCGCAGACATCCCAAGTATTAACACCGATGTGACATATCATCGCCTCAACCTTGAAGCAAGGGTTCTCCTCATATGGCAGAAGAAGAGGACGATAACCACTACTTTGGTCTCGCCCCACATGCTTCTAAGATCCTTGTGAGGTCTCGCATCGCATGATCCTAAGAGCCTAATGAGGTTTTGCCTCGCACGTTCCTAAGATCCTATTGAGGTCTCACCTCACGCGTTCTTAAGAGCCTAGCGAGGTTTAGCCTCGTGCGTTCCTAAGAGCCTAGCGAGGTCTCGCCTCGCAGTTTGCTAAGAGCCTAGCGAGATCTCCCCCAGTGCATTCCAAAGATCCTAGCAAGCTCATGCCCTGAGAAAGCCCATATGAGATAAGTCAACTCAAGACAAGTGGGAAAAAGAAGGAACGAATCAATCTAAACAATCTTTCAATTTTCATTCCATTTCTTTTTAAGAAGATTACAAAAGAGGCGAATCTCTCTTGCATACATATAGATTTTAATTAAAAAAATATAAAAATATCCCTTCAGTCTCGAGCAATAGATACATGCGACTTATCCCTTGAGTCGCCATAGGACTCGTTGTGGGAGCCTTTGGTCTTGAGATCGCGCTCTTGCGAAGAGGTGAAGGCGATCCTCAAATTCTCTTAGCTTAGCTTCCTTTTCATGTTTGTAGTGTAGTAAACAAATCTTAAACCAACAATCAGCACTACCTTCTTATTTAGGTATTCAAATCGATAAATCACCACGTCTATGTTCCTCGAGAGATTTGATATTTGGGGGTAAGTCTCTGCTTCTTTAGTACTTCGATCGGTACACTGTCAACACCCCTCTCCTCGTGAGAGTGGTGGCCGTAGGAAGCGGTCAGCGCGCACCTGACCAAAAGTAAGTCGGGCCCAGGCCCGGTTGCAGGGCGGGCCTGCAACTTAAATGAGGGTCTTGTAAGGCCCCTAGGCCTGGCTCGGGCCTAACTAACGGGGCCCGAGCTTTATTTACATCTCATTCACGAATGACGGTTCGTAACCACTGCATTCACAACCGCCGCCGATATTTCATTAAACTAGTGAGATTTAATGGTTAACCAAGGTAAATAAAATTTAGTAGTAATTTATGAGTCTAGAAGCATTCCACAGTGTTTGACTACAAATTTAACTCGAAAGTAAAAAGTTTAAAAATCGAGCAAAGGTAAGCATATAGTTGTAATTCAACTGAATTTGAGATCGAACTGAACCAAGCTTTAACTAAACCCAAATTTAGCTCAAGTTGAGATCGGACCAAATGTTTTGGAGAGGATTTTAAGCTGAAATTGATTAATGCCTCTGAGAATGAATCATTAACAAGCTCTAACATAAATAAGAGTGTTATTAAGCATGAGGCCAATATTTCATTTTATTTTATTTACACAAGTTCTAATATGGGTTATAAATAACATCTCGAGGAAGCAATTTCTACAATTTATTGCTTATGTTTTGTAATGTTTGCGCGGATTAGACTCCATTTGAGTGGTCGTGAGATACCCCGAACAACAGACTGTCAACGTTCGGCTGAACCCGATAAGGAGACAAACTGAGGCCCCAAATGAGGTCGTAGGCTATAATTGAAGGGACGTTTTCCACTGAATGCATCCAACGCGTCGAACAACTTGTTTGTGCGCGCTGGCGGTCTTTTGTCTGCGTGCTGCTTGTCGATCGATTATCACAACTGCATTCAGCGTTCGGAGGTCCCGCTCCCATAAACAATACCCTTAAGCCGAGACATAAGATCATATATATACAAGTAATTACAATGTTTATGTCTCTCAATCCTCTACCTTGATTCTTCCTTCAAAACAATCATAAGGTGCTCGCAGAAGATCCGGCCGTCCATTTCGATGCTCTCCCTTGCCTGCCGGCCTCCCATAATTAACAAGTCAGACATTAAGAGTAATAATTTTTCATTTTTTTTGTTAATTAGTTAACTATGCAAGCACTTATTACCCTAAAAGATGAACAATTTCCAATATAAAAGGAACTTATTTATGAGCTACTATGCATTTACAAAAATAGGTAAATAAAAACATTTAGCAATTTGAATTATGGATTTTTAGTTTGTGGGAGGTAGTATGGGATCCGTAGTAGGTGAGAAAATCATCCGTTTGATCGAATATACTACTAATCGATCTCTGGACGTCATTATTGTGCGCACATGCTAGAAGAAAATGTAAGTTTGATGCAAATGACAAATATTTTCTGCTTCGCATGATTATCAATCAAGTTAAAAAAGTTATTTTTTGTATTAATCTGTGCATCTCCTACAACCTAGAGAATTTTTGTACGTGTAGCGTTTGATAGGGATGGTGTGAGACAGTATTTTTAGTTAAAATTATGACTGTAACTGTAATCATAGTTATATTTATGGTCGTAAAAAACGTATGTAATTTACAACTGTAACTGTATTAAAAAAAATCACTTTTTAATACGTGTATTTTCAGACTATAACATATACATATGAGATTTTAAAATGATCATAAAAATTGGTAAATTAATATTCTGTGATTTATTTTTAAAAAGAAATATATTTTAGGCTAAAAATACAATCCGTACACAACCTCTTTTAAAATTAGTCCATAAATTAATAAGCAAAAATGTGAAATTAGTCTCTAAATATTATTTTGTTTGAAATAAGTCGCTGGAATTTAATATACATGCTTTTTAAAATTAGCCCATAATTTTTTTTTTTATGAAATGAGTTTCAACTTTCTTAATTATTTGAAATTAATCATAAATTTTAATCCACTTACTAATTTATATAAAATTATGTGTTACAAGACATATTAGTTGAATTAGTAGGTGGATTATAATTTATGACTAATTTCAACTAATTTATTAAGTTAGGGTGTAAGAACAAGTTTAAGAATTGATTTCAAAAATTACATTTAACTTTAGATACTAATTTCAGATAAAATAAAATTTAAGTACTTTATTTCAAAAAAACCTAAAATTTAGAGACCAGTGGGCTCCGTTTGGCACGGCGGTGGCGGTCGTGAACGCTCAAAACTAGCTAGTTTACTTTTCTTGGTGGGGGTCATAAATAATCATTGTCATGCCAAGCAAAAAAGCTGTCCCAAACGGAGCCAAACAACTTTGCCAAATTAATATTATTAATTCTCTATATTTAAAAGTAAAGACTAGAAATTGTGAATTTATAATATAATATTAAATATATATCCAATCGTAGTCCTTCATTATTCTCCCCGTAATTATAAATATTGTATACACATGACTATGAGGAGGCGGCAACATTTAGGCAACTGGTGCAATTTGGTGCGGTTTGAACCCAATCCGCAATCGCACCAAAAGGGGTCGGTTTTGGACTGAACAAAACCGCACCGCACCAAAACCGTGCGGTGTGGTTTGACATTGGTGCGGTTTGGAGTCGGTTTTTGCGGTGCGGTTTCGGTTTTTGCACAGTTATCAAAACTTATCAAATAGTACATGGACTATTCATAGAAATATTATGCTCGGTTAATTACATAGCAACATCTTCTCATACTTAAAATATGCAAGAGAACAAAATTCAATAAATTGTATCCTATAATTATTTATTTCTTTATTTCATGAAAATCCTACAAGTGAATAAGATGCTCAGATTATGAAAGATGGAATATAAAAGAATTTAAGTAATTGTTTAAATAAATATATGTATGTCATTTTATCTATATTCCCTCTCTCTATGTATAAATAAGTAGTAGTGCACGAGGTTCTCCTGTATCCTCCTGATGCGATAGTATCACGCCGAATATAATTTAAAATTTAAAAGATTATGTTGACAAATTTCTAAAATTAAATAACAAATATATAAATAAAATTATATTTACGAGAAGTCAAATTTTTTTGTGATAATAAAAAAGGTAAAAAAGAAAGATAAATATTATATATACATTTATCTTTTTTTACAATATCACAAAGAAAAAATTATCTTCGATAAAACATTCAAAATTGCCGAATATAGATTTATTTTTTTATCTAATGAGTTGGCATATATTATAATTAATTAAAAAAGATAAATTAAAATACAATGCTTATTCAAGTAATTACGATATGATCTCAAATTAAAAATAACGATGAAAATTCAAAAAAACAATTTTTTTTAGTAGAGCTCCTATACCAACTATTGTAGGCTGTCTAATGCATGTCAGTAGTATGTTTGAGGAAGACTGTTATTATGCATGTTAGTGATATTTTTGAGAAGGCATGGTTGTCAGTGATATTCTCAATGAACTGTCATTAAACTCATCAGATTTATTAAAGTTGATTTGACACAATGATATATGCATAAAGATGAAATTTTTTAACAAAAATCATCGAAAATTAATGTGTAGTTATTTTTCACACTAATTAGTTGACAGTGTGTTTATTTTAAGCTGTATTAATTAATTTATAGGGGCTTAGCCTCATGTCTGTTATCGTCGGGGTACTGTCGGGATTAGCTGTCTCTCACTCTTGTGTGTGTATATTTATGTTCATACTTTTCATGGGGTCAACTAAATTTTCTATTTGGTAGCGTTGCTTTCCAAATTTGACTTAGCATCCTTATTTTTTTATATGTTTTTATTTTTCATTTTAATTTTATAATTACAGCTTATTGTTCATGCACATAATTTCATCCCACAAGCCACGCAATCACAGAATTAATATATATATATATATATACACACACACACGAGTGACAGTGCACGGGGGGCCCCCGTGCCCCGCGCGACAGTACCCGTTCCTGCACGGGAGCCCTCGTGCGGGCGGCGACATTCGGCAGAGGCGACGACATTCGGCAGGGGCGACAATCGACATGGGCGGCGACATTCGGCAGGGGCGACGACATTCGGCGGGGTGACGACTTTCTGCGAAGACGATCTATATTTATATCAGTATATATAAAACTTAATTTAATTTTGTTCAACAAAAATCATATGGTGTGATAGTTGTCATCTTTGGTTAAATAGTAGAGACCTGAGTTCAATTTTCACCATTGACCAATTTTGTGAGATTAAAAAATGGGTTATATGACACTCATTTTTTAATAAATTTAAGGGTAAAATCGTAATTCATGTTGTAAGGTACTCTACACCTTTATAGTTTTAGGTCACCCCCTAGTAGGTTTAGGAGACCTATGAAAAAGTGAAGAGAGAGGGAGCGATTTGATCCGACGGCTGATAAAATATCATGCCAGATTTAACGGCCGTATTCAACGGCTTTAAAATTCATAGGTTTGATATTTCTTTATATATGTTAAAGATATATATATATATGTGCGCGCGCGCGCGCGAGCGCCTGTGTGGTGTGTATGGATTTTCTCTATCATTATATATATGATGTATATATATATCACAAATGATTATGGAATTAAAAAAAAAGCAATTAAATAATTAAGTATATATTAAGCTTCTAAATTAATATTTAGGGAATAATTAATTACCTGAAGATGAAGGCTGTGGAAAATCCTTCCATCATGAGTAGTAATGCTGGAGCCATTCATCAGCTGAAGCCCCTCTTCTTCCAAACCCCTCAGCACACTACACAAGGAAACCCTAGAAACTTGGCCGGCGCCGCGACCACCACCACCTTTGCCGCCGCCGCTCACCATGCATATCTGAACCATGATCTCCCTGTCGCTGAGACAGAGCGCAGAGATCGCCGGAGAAGCGCCGATCTTAACGCCGATATTCGCAGGCGCTTTGGACAGCATCTCCTCCTTCTTCCTCCTGAGCTGCTCCACCCGCCGCTGCAGCTCCGGGATGTACTTTAGCGCTCGAGAAACGGTCGACGGAATGCTCAGTTTCTTCTGATGAATTTATTCAAAAAAAAAATACATGTATATGAATAATATTTAGTAGAAATTTATGTATATGTGAAATTAATTCTTATTATTATAAGATGAATCTTTACTGCATGCATGGAGACTTTCAATTTGTGATTAAGGCTTCGTTTGGAAAGGCGGTGGGACGCCGGTGCGGGAGCAGCCGCCGCCGCAAAGCGGGAAAACAAACACGAGTTTCGCTCGGAATTTGCGTGGCGGCGTTTGCTCCCGCCCTATCTCTGCGGAACGCCGAAATACGCCGGTTTCCAACCGCAGCCCTCCCCCTCCGGTCCCAGCCGCCGGTTCCCGTCCGCCGGTTTCCCGCCGCCGCCGCCGCCCTACCAAACGAAGCCTAAAATTACTGATGTGGTTGTAATTTGGCGGGGCCGGGCGTTCGCCATCCGCTTGCCTTAATATACGTTGATTTAGCGTGATTTTCAACCACAAGCCTTATGCGATGTTTGTTAAACCACCGCGCGCACTCATTTTCCATTTCAAAGCCCCGG
Organism: Dactylorhiza incarnata; assembly: GCA_033032865.1. Taxonomy (NCBI): domain Eukaryota; kingdom Viridiplantae; phylum Streptophyta; class Magnoliopsida; order Asparagales; family Orchidaceae; genus Dactylorhiza; species Dactylorhiza incarnata. Next base: position 658,179 of record JAWHQI010000390.1, read on the forward strand.
TCAAAGATAGGAGAGGTGAGGCATATCATAAGCACGAGTGGACAGTCTGGGTAGGCGGTGTGAGACTAATCTTGGCATGCCTTTTTTTTGTTCATGATGGACCGTCCAACAATGCTCGCGGCTAGTCAGTTATTGACATGCCCAACGTGATATATCCGCCGCCCCAAACGAAGCCTTAAATTAGGGTTTGTTTAGGGCGGCGGCGGTTGGAGATGTTATAGTGTTTGTGAAGACTTCTCACTTCCTACGGTTAGAATAAGACATAGAACGAATGTTTTGAGATCAATCACCGCTCACAGATCTGTTTGGCAAACCTCTAATTCTCGCAGTCACCGCTCAAAAACTTCATTTTTAGTCTTTTTTTAAGACCGCAACCATCTTCCCTCTATCTCCAACTTCATTAATTTCCATGACTCCAACTCTGATCGATTAAACAGTTCGCAATCGTCAGGTTGTTCCCCGATGGTCTGTTTGTTTGCGCGGTGAGATCTAGGCTCCTCTTGGGGGGACTTATTTTCACTGGTCAAGCGGTTACGACCGCATGTACCGGACCTTAATTAAGGTTCGAATCATGCGGTCATAACCGTTTGACCGGTGAAAATAAGTCCCCCCAAAGAGAGCCCTAGTTGGAGCGTTGGCAATAGAGTGGTGGAAATAATTGGCGGCTGTCTCAAAAATGATGTTTTGAAGCGGCGGCGGGAATCCGAGGGTTACCAAACAGCTTTTTGTCGCGTCGGCGTTTCCCCCAATGGACACGAAGCAGAAACGCCAAAACAAACGGAGCCTCTTAAGAATGTTTTTGCGGCACGGAACGTCAGGCCGGTCCCCTGAGCTCCGCCGTCGGTGGGAGCCGAAGCCCGGAGCTCTGCCGGCGCCGCCTGAATCGTGAAACGTTTCGTGCAGAAGTAGCTAACTTATAAAATACTAACTTTTTGAGGAGTTTCATGCGGAAGGAGGGAGCGCAGGGATGAATAGAGATCGTTGAGTCTCCTCCGGCAGTTTCGCTCGTAGGCATTATGGCTGTCCTTCTCTCTAGGGTTCAGGGAAGTTCCGGCGGAGGCGGCGGCGGCGGAGAGGAAGGAATTCCGGCTGGAAAATTCGAGCTCCGGCGGCAGCGGGGAGGTGGGGGACAAGCTGTACTGAGATGTGGATAAGTCTTCCGGGTACAGCTCGAAAAAGTCAACGCTCTCTGTGTGCCAGAAGCTGGGGGAGAGGAGGAGGTCTGCAGCCATGACTCATGAAGCCCCTCGCAACAGCTTCTGATTTATTTATACAGACGAAGAGGAAGAAGACGGGGCAAAATAGTAATTAAATATGTTTTTTATTAAGTTATTAATTAATTAATGGAATAATTTGGATAATTAATTACGTGTTATGGAGTTAAGTATTCATGATTATTTTCTTATTTATATTTAATTCAGGTGATTGATATTCGCAGCCCATAAAATTAGAGTTAAAAATTAAAGTAAAATACCTTAATTACCTCGTTCTAAACGCAGCCCCGGCCTCCTCTCCCGATCGATCTTTTCACCCCCTCCAGCGGAACGAGCAAATTAAAACGACGGTGCTGGTCTCTCTCTTCGCCGGAGATCGGAAGCTTTGTCGTCTCCGGACCTCTCCTTAGCGCGACCCCTTGCCGTCGGTGCCTTTCCTAGCTTCTAGGGCATGTTCTGGGGAGATTTGGAGCCGGAAATTTTTTCTACTTGCAAATCTTGGATTTTTCGGCCTTCTCATGCAGTAGTGGAACTAGGTACTCTCATCCCCCCAAATTTTTTGCCTCCATAAACCATAACTTTAAACTAAGGTTCTGTTTGGGACAGCTTATGCTGATGGATAATCTCTATTCAAAACGCAAACGCAGTTTTACAGCTGTTTGTTTGTGCAGGTGTTAGAAAATCACTTATTTTAAAATGGATGATAGATAAGTTGTTTTTTCATCAACTGTCAGGGTCCAGCTTATGACTTCCCATATGCGCGCATCTCTTAAAAAAGTCTTAGGCGCTCGCTGAAGCACGCCGCTGACCCTCGCATAAATAAATAAATAAATCTTTTCTATCATCATTTATGCATAAACTGTCCAAACAGACTGCAGCTTATTTATCACTGCTTTTATAATAGTTATATTCAATCAGCTTTATTCTATCATCAACTTTTTTATCAGCATAAGTTGTCTCAAACAGAGCCTTAATATCAATAAGGGCTCGTTCGTTTGGACGGAATTGAAATTGAATATTGATGAATATTGTGGAATATTGGTGACTAATTCCAATTCCAACTTTCGCCTAATAAACAATATTGTTTAATATTGTGGAATTAATCAATACTTTTATTCGTTTGTTAAATAAAATTAAATTTAATAATTGAAAAATATTACAAAGAAGCATTATTTATCGCATGTATCATAAACAAATGTATGTCATGGCGACGATTTTTCGCATAAGCACGGTTTTTTCGCACGGGCGTGATTATTTTTGCCCGGGCGCGATTTTTTCCTCCCGGGAGCAATTTTTTCGCCCATCCGTGATTTTTTGCCCGGGCGCGCATTTTTTGCCCGGGCGCGCATTTTTTGGCCTGGACGCGATTTTGTGTCCCGGGCACGATTTTTTTGCCCGGGCGTAATTTTTTTCTCGGGTGCGAATTTTCCATCCGACAGGCCGAAAAAAGCGCGCACATGCAATAAAAGCTCGTCCGGCAAAAAATCGCTCCCTGATGAAAAAATCGCGCCGGAGCAAAAAAATCTCGTCGGACGAAAAAATCACTCTCGGGCGAAAAAATCTCGCCCGAGCAAAAAAATCGCTCCTAGCCAAAAAAATCTTTCCCGGGCGAAAAAATAGCGCCCGAGCGAAAAAATCTCGCGCTGGCGAAAAATTCGCTCCTTGACAAAAAATCAAGTTTGGGCGAGAAAATCGCGCCTGGGCAAAAAAATCGCGTCGGGGCCAAAAAACACTCTCGGGGGGAAAAATCGCGCCCGGGCGAAAAAATCGCGCCTGGGCGAAAAAATCGCGCCTGGGCGAAAAAATCGCCCCGGGGCAAAAAATATCGCGCCCGGGGCAAAAAATATCGCGCCCGGGCGAAAAAAAACGCGTTGGGCGAAAAAAAAATGCTCTCGTAGAAAAAAATCGCGCCTGGGCGAAAAAATCGCGTCGGGGCGAAAAAATTGCCCCCGGGTGAAAAAATCGCGCCCGGGGAAAAAAATCTCACTCGAGAGAAAAATTTGCCCCGAGACGAAAAATTAGCGCCCGGGCGAAAAAATCTCGCACGGGCGAAAAAAATAGCGCCTGAGCGAAAAAATGTCGCCCGGGCGAAAAAATCGCGCCCGTGCGAAAAAATTGCCCCAGGCAAAATTTTCGCTGTCGGGCGAAAAAATTGTGCCCGACGACAAACGCGCGCCCGGACAACAAACACGCAACGGGTTATAAAAACGCGCACACGGCTACAAAAAAACGCGATTGTTTATAAAAACGCGCGCACGACGACAAAAATGCACGCCCGTGCGAAAAACGCACGCACGGGCGTAAAACACACATTCACGCATCGGCGAAAAACGCACTCACACGCGAAAAATGCTCGCCCGGGCGAAAATCGTGCGCTCAGACGAAAAATACGACTCGGCCGGAATTATCCAATTCTTATATAAATTGGAAAGAATTGAGTTTAGTTAAAAATGAATTCCACGGAATTCATTTAAATTTCAATTCTAATGTCAAGCGCGCAAACGAACGACAAAATTGGAATTATACCTTCTTTTTCAATTTCAGAAGCTCAATTCCGTCCAAACGAACGGACCCTAAGAGTCCGTTCGTTTGGACGGAATTGAAGACTTGGAATTGAAATTCAACGTCGAATTTCAATTATGATGTTCGCTTGTTAGATAGCTTTAATAATTGGAATTTGAGTTAAATATCATGAAATATATTTTAACCTAAGCACAAAATCTAGCTGGATATATCAGAATTGAGCGAGTTTGGCACGCTCGATTTATTGTGTTTTTCGCCAGGGAGAGCAATTTTTCGCCCGGGCGTGAGTTTTTCGCCCGGACACGAGTTTTTCGCCCGGACGCGCATTTTCGCCCGGGAGCGCGTTTTTCGCCCATGCGCGTGTTTTTCACCCGGACGCATGTTTTTCGCCCGGACGCGCAATTTTCGCCGGGGTGCGCATTTTTCGCCCCGACGCACGTTTTTCGCCCAGGCACGCAATTGTCGCTCGGGCGCGCGTTTTTCGACCAGGCGCGCGTTTTTTCGCCCGGAGACGCATTTTTCGCCCGAGCGCACGTTTTTTGCCCGGGCGCACAATTTTTTGCCCGGGCGCGAGTTTTCGCCCGGGCGCACGTTTTTCTCCCAGGTGCACGTTTTTCTTCCGGGCGCGCGTTTTTCGCCCGGGCGCACGTTTTGTCGCCCGGGCGCGCAATTTTTTGCCCGGGCACGCGTTTTTCCCCCAGGGGCGTGTTTTTCGCCCGGGCGCGCATTTTTCGCTCGAGCGCACGTATCTCGCCTAGGGGCGCATTTTTCTCCCGGGGGCTAGTTTTTCGCCCGGGAGCGCGTTTGTCCCCCGGGTGCGAGTTTTTCGCCCGGGCGCGCGTTTTTCGCCCGAGCGCGTGTTTTTCGCTCGGCCGCGCGTTTTTCCCTCGAGCACGTGTTTTTTGTCCGAGCACGCGTTTTTCGCCCGAGCGCAAGTTTTCGCGCGACCGCGCGTTTTTTGTCAGGGAGCGCGTTTTTTCGCCCGGGCACGCGTTTCTCGCTCGGGGGGCGTTTTTCGCCTTGGCGCACGTTTTGTCGCCCGGGCGCCCAATTTTTCACCCGGGCGCGAGTTTTTCGCGCGGGCGGGTTCCAGGCATGCGTTTTTCGCCCGGGCGTGTGTTTTTTGTCAGGACGCACATTTTTTATTATATATGTAAAAAAATATTAATTTCTTTATAATATTTTTCAATTCTGATTGAATTTTGTTTAACAAAGGAACAAAAGAATTGTTTAATTCCACAATATTTAACAATATTGTTTATTAGTCGAACGATGGAATTGGAATTAGACAAATTCCAATTCTGAATATTAAATCCTAATATCGAATTCCAATATCAAATTCCAATTCCGTCCAAACGAACGGGCCCTAAGGGTGTAAGGACTGTAAAGCAATTTTGGGTGTGCTAATATCAATCACCTTAATTTAAAAGAATTACAAGAGAGTTGCTAATTTAGATTTGACCCAAATCTAGATCTTCTAAGTATCATAAAATGTTATATAGAACAACGTGGACATCAAATAATATAAATTAAATAAATAATTAAATTAAATTAAAATGAAATAAAATTATATAGACAATAAACAATAGGGTGTGTATATATTTATATATACAAAGATATTATGACGTAACATGGTCGACAAACGAATAAGAGTCGTCGGATCAAGATCTAAATGATCATATCCATTCGCAGGTGGTCTGCAAATAGCCTTTCAGTTTTGCGATGGTTGGCTATTCGCAGACCACATGTCTTATGGCCCAAATAAATAATTTAAAAAAATGAAAAAAAAAACTTATTACAAAAATGTAAAAATTGAACTAATTAAAAAAAATATTTAAAAAATAAATTAAACCAAAAAATTAAAAATAAGTCCGCCTATCGGAGGCGGGTGAAGCACGCCGCCGCGGGCCGGATACTTTCGCGCGGGGTAGAGGCCCTCATGAACTATGTATATATAGTGCATGGGGGCCCCCTGCCCCGCGCGACAGTATCGATGGTGTAACATTCATCTCCCAAAAATACCCTTCAAAATTAAAGCTTTATTTCAAAAATGGTAGGCTTTTTAGTCATTTGGTTCCCCCATGATTTCCTACCGCCGACTGCTCCTCTACATAAAAACAAATAGGACCAAATATGTTTCTGCTACACGGCAAGCCAACAGTTACTGCTACAAGCGAAGCCAGCTGCTCCTCGACTGCTACCTGGCCAGCCGCTCCTCGATTTGTCACGCCTCCTCTGTTGGAAAATGTCACAGTCGTCCACTCATTAATCTCCTCCTCTGTTCCCATAACAAACCGACAACGTCAGCTTTATCTCCCACCCGATATCTCTCCACCTGCAGCATTTATGTATTAGCTTTTAATTCTGTTTTGGCTATTTAAATCCCGCCTGCGGGCTTATTTTAAGGTGTCAATTTTGAGTTATCTCTAATGAAAGAGTCCTACTGTTATCTCCCTCCCATCTCTACTTAAAAGTCAATTTTTTTCTTGTTCCTTTTTTATTAGTGGTATCAGAGCCAAGATCTTTCCTTTCCCCCTCTTATCATCGTATTCTCTTTTTAGCTACTCTTTCAATGGCTTCATCATCTACCCCCACAACCATTACAATTTTTACCGGAGAGTTCTACGAATACTGGAGCATCAAAATGAAAACAGCCTTTATATCCCAAGATCTATGGGACATTGTCAACAAAGGAGTCCCAGCTTCAGAGAAGGATGCTGAAGGATCGACCCGCCAAGTTAGCAAGGAGGACGCAATAAAGGATGCCCGGGCTCTCATGCTCATTCAAAATGGAGTTGCCAACCCCATCTTCTCCCGAATCATGGGAGCCACCACCGCCAAAGAAGCATGTGACATTCTACAAGAAGAATTTCAAGGATCCAAAAAGGTTATTTCCATTAAAGTTAACACTTTGTGGAGACAATTTGACTCATCACGTATGCAGGAAAATGAATCCATTCAAACCTATCATACCCGCCTAACAAACATCACCAACCAAATACGAAACTTGGGGGCTATCATAACTGATACCCAAATTGTTACCAGAATGCTGCGTAGCCTGCCCAAGTCCTTTGATCATGTGGTCGCTGCAATTGAAGAAGCAAATGACATCGAAACCCTCACACTCACAAAACTCATGGCATCTTTACAGTCTCATGAAGACCGCCTAAATCAAGGACAACAATCTTTAGACGATACCTTCCACAGCAAACTCTTCATCACCTCTACCAAAGATAAAATCAAACCAACAGACCCCATCCTCTCACCACAAATCTCACCCTCCTCTCCTGCAGACCCAAACCAAAACAATCACCCAAACCAAAATCATCCCCCTATGTTACAAAATCCTCACCAACCCCTCTCCTACCAACCTCAACCTTACCCCCCACATCAACTCCAACCTCCACAAACCCACTATGTGTTTCAACATCAGCAACCCTACTCTCAACCTAGCTTCACCCCACATGCTCAAAACTTCCCCTATCTGGATCCCTATTCACACCAAAATCTGAATGTATGGCAAGGCCATCAAAAAACCCATGACAAGAACTTTTTCCCCCACCAAAATGCTCTGCCTTTTTGTAGCCTATGCAAGAAAAACAACCATGAAAACAAAGACTGTCCTCTCAAGTGCAAGTGGTGCAGAAGACCCACACACACTGATAAAGATTGTTGGTCACGACCCAAAGAGCAAGCCAAATTTCATGAAGAAGGGCCCCCTGACAAACTATTTTCTCCTCCTCTCACTCTGAGGAACAAATCGAAGACAAGTGGTATATAGACAGTGGCTGCTCTAGCCATATGACACACAACAAAGACTCTTTCATATACCTTGATGAAACTTACAAGTCACAAGTGTTCTTGGGAGATGGCAATTCTCAAACCATTGAAGGAAAAGGAACTGTTACCATTCTGTCCACCACAGGGGAACCAAAGCTCATCACCGACATTAACTATGTACCCTCTCTCACTCAAAACCTCTTGAGTGTTGGTCAACTCACCCAAAAGGGGCACATCATCATTTTCAGCTCGGGAGGATGCATCATCACCCACCCTGACAACAATCAACACATTTTAGTCACTCCCATGACAAAAAATAGAGTCTACTCTATTGATTTTTCTGCTCATACCAAGGGTCCCTCCACCTCTCAGAAAATTCTATACTGCAAAAGCTCAACAGACAACATGCTATGGCACCAAAGGTTAGGACATCTCAATTTCCAGTCAATGCAAAGGTTAGTAAGTAAAAATATGATTACTGGATTACCTCAGCTCAAGATCATGCCAGAATTTTGTGAAAATTGTCAAACCGGAAAAGCTCACCGACAGCCTTTTCCCCATAAATCAGGATGGAGAAGCAAGTCACCTCTCGACCTTCTCCACATTGACCTATGGGGACCTGCCTCCACACCCACTCAAGGAGGGTCCAGATATTTCCTCCTTATTGTCGATGATCACTCCCGGTTCATGTGAATTCACTTTCTCCATTACAAATCTGACACTCTCACACATTTTGTATCATTCAAAAATATGATAGAGAACCAACTAGAAAGAAAAATCAAGACCATTAGAAGTGACAGAGGAGGGGAATTCCTCTCCAAAGATTTTGACAAATTCTGTTCTGAGCATGGAATTCGCAGGGAGTTAACAGCGCTTTACAGCCCTCAACAAAATGGTGTCGTCGAACGAAGAAACCGCTCCATTCTAGAAATGTCCAGGTCCCTGCTCCACAGCAAAAATCTACCAAAAGAGCTCTGGGCAGAAGCATGTCTCACAGCTGTTTACCTCTTAAACCGATCTCCCACAAAAGCCCTTCACAACACCACCCCCTTTGAAGCTCTGTTCAATAGAAAACCCTCTATCTCACACCTCAAAGTTTTTTGATGCATTGCTTACTCTTTCATTCCAGGTGAAAAGAGAGAAAAACTAGACAAGAAGAGCAAGAAATCTATCATGATTGGCTACAGCCAGGAAACAAAAGGATACCGTATTTTCCATCCTCCTACAAAACAACTGATTATATCCCGAGATGTTACCTTTGATGAAGCTTCAGAGTGGGAATGGCGGTCAGAACAGGAACTAGCCAAAGAGATGGTGGTTGCTCCTGGAGTAAATGAAGAACACGACCTCACGATGGAAGAAGGTTCTGTCACTGACCTCCATGAAGCCATCCATCCCAACTCTCATATTCCATCCAATGAGGTACAAAGCCCTAGCATTAGTCATGGTCCTGGTTCATCATCACCAAAAAAACACGCAGCATTCAGGAAATCTATGAGTCTTGCAATATCTCCCTTATAACAGAAGCTCCAACCTCATACGCTGAAGCTATTACCTCAGAAGAGTGGAAAAAAGCCATGAACGAAGAAATGGAAATGATAGAAAAAATTAAACCTGGACCCTGGTGGACAAACCATCCAATAAAGACGTCATTGGATTAAAGTGGATCTTCAAAACCAAAGTAAATGATCAAGGCATCCCAATCAGATTCAAAACTCGCATCGTCGCAAAAGGCTATGCCCAAATTCCCGGAAGGGACTATGAAGAAACATATGCTCCTGTTGCGAGAATGGAGACCATCCGCTCTGTCATCGCTTATTCATCTCAGCAGAAGCTTCCCATCTTCCAGCTAGACGTAAAATTGGCTTTCCTAAATGGTTACATTACAGAAGAAGTCTACGTTAACCAACCTCAAGGATATGAATCAACAGAAAAACACAAGGTATACAAGCTTCACAAAGCCCTCTATGGGCTAAAACAGGCACCCCGCGCCTGGAACACCAACATCGACACCTACTTACGCAGTGAACAATTCATCCCTAGTGTCAGTGAAGCCTCCCTGCACATCAGAAAACACAAGGGAAAAACCATTATTGTTTGTCTTTATGTTGACGACCTCATCGTCACAGGAGAAGACGAAGCAGAGGTAGAAACTTTTAAAGAGAAAATGAAGATCAGATACGAGATGACCGATTTAGGCCTTCTCAATGTTTTTTTAGGCCTACAAGTTTCTCAAATCCCAGGCCGCATTTTTATCTCACAGGAGAAATATGTCTCGGACCTTCTCATAAAATTTGGTATGCAAAACTGCAATTCCTCGTCCACCCCAATGCAGCTAGGAGAAAAATTGGGAAAAGCAGAAGAAGAAGAAGAAGATGATGTTAAAGAAGAAGAATACAGAAGCCTGGTCGGATCCCTTCTCTATCTTACCAACACGCGCCCAGACATAGAGTATGCCACTGCCATTGTCTCGCGTTTTGTCAGCCTCCCTAAAACGAGTCACTTACTGGTCGCCAAACATATCCTCCGATACATTCAAGGGACCAAGAAATTCGGGATTCTCTACAAGCATGAAGCAAATGACAACCTCTCAGGCTACATCGACTCGGACTGGGGTGGCTCCGTCGAAGACAGGAAGAGCACGAGCGGCTACATCTTCTTCTACGGAAACAAACCTATCTCCTGGAGCTCCAGGAAGCAGAATACAGTCGCTCTATCTACCACCGAAGCGGAATACATCGCGCTCTGCTCCGCTTCCTGTGAAGCCTCCTGGCTTCAAAGAATTGTGAAAGAAATAAAAGGAAAAAAGGAAGAAGATGAGAAAATAGAAGAAGAAGCCATCCCCATCCGTTGTGACAACCAATCGGCCATTTCCCCCACCAAGAACCCCGTTTTCCACAATAAAAGCAAGCATATTGAACTGAAGTACCATTTCATACGCGAAATGGTGGAGAAGAAGATGATTCAAGTCGAGTTCTGCCCTACTGAAACACAGCTGGCCCACATCCTGACAAAACCCCTCGGCATAGTTCGCTTCCTGAAAATGAGAGCCGCGCTAAATGTCATGAACGGTTTGGATCACGAAGGGGATTGTTGGAAAATGTCCCAGTCGTCCACTCATTAATCTCCTCCTCTGTTCCCATAACAAACCGCCAGCGTCAGCTTTATCTCCCACCCGATATCTCTCCACCTGCAACATTTATGTATTAGCTTTTAATTCTGTTTTGGCTATTTAAATCCCGCCTGCGGGCTTATTGTAAGGTGTCAATTTTGAGTTATCTCTAATGAAAGAGTCCTACTGTTATCTCCCTCCCATCTCTACTTAAAAGTCAATTTTTTCTTGTTCCTTTTTTATTATCCTCTACATAAAAATCTTCATGCTTCCTCCTTGCGGAGCCTCGCTTTCTCCGCAGCTCCTCCTCCGGGCTCCTCCTCGACCTCTTGCTCCTCAGCAGAGGCTTGCCTCCTCCAAGTTCTACTCCAAGCTGTTGCTCCGCGGTTTCGGGTCTCTTCAATGGAACGTTATGATTCAGCAGGTTCCAACTTCGATTTACTGTTCTTCTTCTTCCTACAGCTCTTACCCTCCCACCATTCTCCTACAGCTCCATGCTCTGTCACTGCTGCACACATCCTTGCCAAACCTACATCCAAACCCGCACACATCCTTGCCAACACCAATTATGAAGAGAAGTATTTGGTGTAATACTTTTCATAACACATTGATATATTTAAATTAATTAACACATTGATATATTTTTCTTAAAATGTAGTCGAATATGATTATTATCACACATTTCATACATGAGGTCTCCTTGCACTCTCACTACTCTTTATGTACAGAGAGACACATTTCATGCATATGATTGAAGAGAGTGTTTTACTTCCGGTGCTATGGTTACATGTTGTATCATCATGTTTGTATAATAATTCATTGCTCAAAACTCTGATCTCTCTGCCGAACCAGCAATCCGTCGTCATCTTTTAACATCGACCAGGTATACGCTCCTCTACCTTGATGTGCTTCTCACTCTAATAAAATATTTTGGCAGTCAAATGATTTACTTTTTTGAGCAGGCTACTATATATGTTGATGAAGTCTTTTGGAAGAGCACGTTGCGGATGTTTGTTGGGCATAGACATGATTTATTTTTTGAGTAGGCTACAATGTTGATGATGGCTGCGGGAACATACTGTTAAAAATACAGCTCCTCTCAGTTTATCTGTTGTGCACTTTCTATATATTTTTTGTAGTTCATTTCATTCAAAATAAAAAATTGTAGATGGTTTTTAAGTAAGAGTTTGCTTCATCTTTTGTGTTGAGAAGAGTAGTGAGTTTGCTATATTTGTAGAATAAAGTTCTCCTTTAGTTTTGAACAGATGTAGTGAGTTTGCTTATCGAAGAAAGCAGTCGTTTCAATTTTTAAGGGAAATTTCTTGCTAAGACTCCAATGATTTCATACAGATTTTTAAAATAATTGGTGCTATAAGTTCTTCAAGTGTTCTGTTTTTTAAAACACCAATTTGATTGTAGAGGTTAGTTTGCATTTACAATCATGAATTATAATCTTCCGGTAGAATTCGATTACAATGATGCACTCGCTTTTAATAGTAATGAAAAACCATTGAACCAACCTCTCAAATTGACTGGGCAAATGATGAGTCGCCCCTAAATTAAGTCTAATCTAATAGACTTTAATTTCCTTTTCAGAAAGGCAAAATTTTCTCTGCGCTCAACGCAAGAAAATTTGCTGCGAGAATAAATACCCGGGCCCACCCTATTTTTCATTTCCTCCCTTACCCTTCGCCCGTTCTCGTTCTTTACAGTCGAACACTCACGAACCCGAAACCCTCCGAACCCTACCGCTCCGTCGCCATCCGACAACTCCGGCGAACCCTACTGAACACTGATGCTCCGGCGAAACCCTACCGCTCCGGCGCCACCAAACAACTCCGTCGTTGAGCACAAGCGGCCATCAGGGTCGAATAGGTGACGTTCATAACTCTCCCGTCAACGTTCGCTGTAGAAGAAGAGGGATTATTTTAGTTTTACTTATTGGACAGACAAGGTAAATTTTATGAGTAGTTTACCATTTCTACTTCTGAGATTGTACAGATTGTTAGGTTTGCTTGATTTACTATAGTAGTAATGTGTTGGTGTTTTAGGGCATTTGGTAGTAATGTGTTGTTTTAGGGCATTTGATAGTAGCAATGTCTTGTTAAATCAACAATGTAAACTGTTTTTCTTCTTACAGTGGTAACATTGTTTTTCTTCTTACAGTGGTAACTGATTTTCTTCTTACACTGGTAACTCTTTTTGTTGTTACAATGGTAATCATATTTGTTGTTACAGCTGGAACTTTATTTGTTCTTATTAAACTGTATTTGTTGTTATTACAGTAGGAAATGTATTTGTTGTTACAGTTGGAACTGTATTTGTTCTTATTACAATTGTATCTGTTTTGTTGTTACAGTTGTATTTGTTATTACAGTTATATCTGTGTTGTTGTTACAGTTTGTCAGATGTTTGATTATTTTTTGTTATTCAGATGCCCGGTAGCCAGTACCTTAGTTGTAGGTGTGCAGTGTCCACCTTCAAATCTAATGCTAGTTCGTTACTGGAAGTAATTTCTGATGAGTCAAAGACAGCGCTTCAAAATGCCAATGTGCTTCCACTATTCCAAATTCCGAATCTCGCACAGAATATACCGTTACTATATTTGTTTGTGCGGTGTTATAATGTTGACAAGAAAGCCTTTTTATTAGGTAAATATTATGTGAGGTTTACTGTAAATGAGATAGCGATGATTTTAGGTCTCCCAAATAGGGGTCGTGTTTTAAAGTTAGCTAGACTTCCTCTTTCCGCCTTAACTCACAAGGATGTTATCGAAGAAATGAGAGGTCTTGCTGGAGAGGCATGATCACCGACATTGGAGTGTAGGAGGGTGGAAGCTTTAGTGAGATATCTGTTGGTGGTATTTTTTTCCCATTGAAGAGCCTGAGGGTTCTAGCTTGCCTTCAAAAATTTGGTGGTGTACAAGTTTTTCAAAAGTACAATTGGCCTAAGACCATACACAAATTCTTGCACTCGCAGCTGGTTGAGTTGAGTAGAATTAGTGCATTAAGAAGAGGTTCTCATTTGGGTTACTTGGAAGGATGCTCGACCATATTACTGGTACTTGTTGTGATTATATATTTAAATTGGTTATACATTTAAATTGATTATAAAATACCCTTCACTTTATATCTTATCTTATTGTGTAGGTTTGGTTGTATGAGCACACCAAATTTCAGCTGGTTTGTGACGATGTTGCAAGGCCTCGAATTTGCTATATGTTAAAATTCGTCCATATTGTTTAGTATATGTTAAAAATATGTTTGTCTGAAACATTAATTTATGTTTTAGTGATTGCACAATCTTCCAGAGCGAAAATATTTTGCTAACCAGAGGCTTAGTTGACACTCTTTTGGGTGAAGGATGGCTAGAAGATACGCACCTCAATGTGTATGCATTAGTACTAAGTGCTAGGAGGAGGTCTCCAAATAAAATGAAAAGTTTTATATGTCTCTCCGGATTTTGCTGTAAGTATTATTTTATTGTGTTGAATTTAGCTTTGCATAGTTATTAACCAATTTTTTAACCCTACTACAGAACTGTAAGCGCAGTAATTTCAAAAATGTCAAATACTATTGAGTCATATAACAAAGGACAACGTCTCCTCCTCTCAGATTATTGTAATGCCATGTCACTTTGAATGTCATTGGGCTTTGTTGGTTTGCAAACTGAAAGAGCAGCACTGAGAATATTACAACTCTCTGCCAATCAGTCGTCATCGAGCAGCCTTACCAGCTTTGGTATGTCAACAAACTGAACTATAATTGAGATTTTCATTTTTCATTGTATCTTCAATAGAACATTAAGGTCTAATTATCGTTGTACATGTGAATTATCATTGTTGCAGGTCCGAACATTACATGAGGATGTTAGTGAGATGTTGCCAATAGATTTTTTGGATTGGGAAATAGTTGATGTTCCCGGCTTACCAATGCAGGAGAACGGCAATGACTGCGGGGTTTTCGTAATGAAGTACATGGAGGCTGTTATTTCAAGGAAAAAAGTCTTTACTTATATTAATAATACAGTTACTGAACAGTTAAAAGTGTAATAAGAAATACAGTCAATGTACAAATGCTTAGAAACAAAAGACTATAACAAGGAAAATTGTACTACGATATACAGTCAAAATACAGTTCAATACAGTTGGAGTTATGAATAAAAATACACACTTAATACAGTTCAATAATAAGTAGAACATTGGAAAACAAAACAAATGAGACTAATTCAATATGATTCAAGTCACTAAGTAGAACATTGAAAATCACAACAAATGAATCGAAGGACTTACAGTGCCAACATTATCATCTACTTTGTCTGACGACATCATAAGGGTTAAGCAAGTACCCCCGTGGTCAAAAAACTAACAATGGAATCAATACAAATAAGTTAGATGAGTTAAATAAAAAGGCAATTGATGGACTTGGATGCATAACTAGCAGCGTGATCCAGTTCAGATGCATAACAGGGGCTCACAGAGAAGTAGGAAGGCGGAGCGGAGGTTTCGTCGGAGCTTAAAGGGTTCGCCGGAGAATAGGGGTTTCACCGGAGCTGAAGGGGTTCGCAGAAGAGCCTTGACTGTTTCGCGCCCTAGCTGGGTTTCGCGCCCTAGCGGGAAGGAAGAAAATGAAAAATAGGGTGGGCCCGGGTATTTATTCTCGCAGCAAATTTTCTTGCGTTGAGCGCAGAGAAAATTTTGCCTTTCAGAAATAGTGGTATGCACCCTTGCTTTCTTTATTTCAAATCAAAGCTCAACTCCCCAAAATCCTCTACAAGCAATCAATATCAGCTTTTTCAGCTCTACTTTTTTAAATTATATTGTCACTTCAACCAAAACTAGTTTTTAGAACCATTATTGTCACTTCATGGGTATTTTTGAATCTAATTTCTTAAATAATCTACTTTTTGAATTCTGTTTCTTCATTTGAAGTGTGAAATCAAATTATATTTTTTAACCATGACTTGGTTATTTGATCTTTATTTTTTATTATCATTCCTGTGATTTCAAAACAATATATGATAAGTAATTTTTTTTATTCGGACTTTTCTTTCCTTCAATCTAACCATTGTCGCCGCCCCGACCAAAGTCGCCCCCCCCCCCCCCCCCCCCTTCCGACCAATGTCGCCCCACGACCAATGTCGCCCCACGACCAATGTCGCCCCCACGATCAATGTCACCCCCACGACCAATGTCTCCCCCACGACCAATATCGCCCCCACGACCAATATCGCCCCCCCCCCCCCCCCCCCCGCACGGGGTCCCTCGTGCACGACTGCTCGTATATATATATAGACACACACACACACAAGCAGATGAGGTTCTTAGTGATGGGATTGATAAGATAGTACATCTGACATTCTCTACCTCTTTGAATAATTTTAATAGAAATTAAAAAATAATAATAAAATAAACAATTTAAGCAAATTTTTTTAAATGTAATAAAGAACAAAAAAATGGAAAATTGAATGTTTATCAAAGTTTTTCCTTATTTACACACACACACAAGAGGCATGCACGAGGTTCTGCCTCTACGATCAACCGCGACAGTACTCCGATTGTGATAGACACGTGGCTCCGCCCCTATCAATTAATTAATGCAGCTTAAAATAAAAACACTATCAATTATTTAATGTTGAAATGAGTTATACACCACTTTTTGATCTTTGTTAAAAAATCATCATCCTCGAAAAATAGCGCTGACACGTCTAATGACAATCTTCCTCGAAAATAATGCTGACATGCATGATGGCAGACAGCCTACCATTATAGGTATAGGAGCTCAACTATAAACTTTTTCAATTTTATGAATTTTTACTATTACTTTTATGCACATTCCGACTAATTTTTGTTATATGTTTTATATCTAGTACTTATTATCTAATTCAACTAGGTATATACGGTTTGTTATAAGTTTATAACGTGAGTAGTTCATTTTTATTTCTTTTCTGAAAATTGAGTAGTTTTTGTTCATCAGCCGAGTTTCTATTGATGGTAAGGCTAATCTTACTGCACGAAGAGTAAATTCGCAAAAAGGGTATATAAGCCGCACCTTTAGCGGAATTTTTCGGGACCGAGTCATCGAATTCTGAATATGGAGTTGTCTACATGCTGGCGCGTGACATTTTTTTCAGATCGGGCGAGCAAAATGTTCGCTAGGAGAGCAAAATGCTCTCTTACTTTCTCAGCCAAAATGTTCTTCGATCCGACGAATAAAAATACTTGCTCTGAGTAAAAAAAACTCGGCCAACAATATCAAAAATATGGGACCCATTCAGCGAAATTGTGTGGGTGTACTTTGAAAAGAGATGGGGACGACCATATTCGATCATTGTAATTAATATATTTATCAAAAAATGTGATCAATAGAACTATAATTCTCATAGTTAAACTTAAGACTATTCTATTATAGTAACACCTTTAAAAAGAGAAAATAAAAATAAATATTTGCATCTCATGGTAAAAATTATGCTTCATTTTCATTAATTTTTGCCTATAAACACGATTCATTGTTGATTATGTATCACAATGAGATTATTTCTTCGACGGACACTCAAATGATCTTTGAATTTGATAATCTGTGTTAATACTGATTTGTTTTTGATTGGTTGTTCTTGAAGAGAAGAAGAAAGAATTTGAATTTGATAATTCTCATAGTTAAAATTAAGCCATAAGTGATGAAGAATTCACAAAATACTCAAAGGTGCTTGTTGCGGATCACTCAAGGCTCCGGTAGACCGAACTAGATTGGACCGCCTTAGCCCGGGAGCGTTTGAGCACGCAATCAGTCACAGAAAAAGGGAAAGCTGACAAGGCAATTTTTTTAACGTGGAAAACCCGTCAACTGGGTGAAAAACCACACGGCCGGGTCTGTGCCGGCCGAAACCTCCACTATTTGTTGGCTGTTGTACAAAGCTACTTTAAAGAACTCGAGGGCGACAGGCCGCCTCTCGTTACAATTGTTGAGAGAGAGATACTCGGAGGGTGACAAGCCACCGCTCCTGGAGCTAAGCCTTTTGTCTGATGCAGATGGGGATGCTGCGCTCTAAGCGCTCTAGAGGTTTTGACTGCAGCTTGAAGGTTGGATCGATGTGCTCTGTGCGTCTTTGTCTCTGTCGGTTGTCTCCTGCTGCGCTAGAGGAGTTTGGAGTGCCGTTCTTGCTGGAGGCTGGAGCGTTTGTTCTTGAGTGCGCGGAGTGCTTGTTGCTGAGTACGCGGTGTTATGCTTGGACGGTCTTGAGAGCGGAGCGCGCAGAGGCGCTCTTGGAGCAGTCTTGAGAGCGGAGCGCACAGAGGCGCGCTTGGAGCGGTCTTGAGAGCGGAGCGCGCGGAGGCGCGCTTGGAGCGGTCTTGAGAGCGGAGCGCACGGAGGCGCGCTTGGAGCGGTCTTGAGAGCGGAGCGCACGGAGGCGCGCTTGGAGCGGTCTTGAGAGCGGAGCGCACGGAGGCGCGCTTGGAGCGGTCTTGAGAGCGGAGCGCACGGTGGCGCGCATGGAGCGGTCTTGAGAGCGGAGCGCACGGAGGCGCGCTTGGAGCGGTCTTGAGAGCGGAGCGCACGGTGGCGCGCTTGGAGCAGTCTTGAGAGCGGAGCGCACGGTGGCGCGCTTGGAGCGGTCTTGAGAGCGGAGCGCACGGAGGCGCGCTTGAAGCGGTCTTGAGAGCGGAGCGCACGGAGGCGCGCTTCGAGCGGTCTTGAAAGCGGAGCGCACGGAGGCGCGCTTGGAGCGGTCTTGAGAGCGGAGTGCACGGAGGCGCGCTTGGAGCGGTCTTGAGAGCGGAGCGCACGGTGGCGCGCTTGTGAGCGCGCAAGGAGGAGGCGCGCTTGGGAGCGCGCAAGGAGGACGCGTGCTTGTGAGCGCGCAAGGAGGACGCGCGCTTGTGAGCGCGCAAGGAGGACGCGGGCTTGTGAGCGCGCAAGGAGGACGCGCGCTTGTGAGCGCGCAAGGAGGACGCGCGCTTGTGAGCGCGCAAGGAGGACGCGCGCTTGTGAGCGCGCAAGGAGGACGCGCGCTTGTGAGCGCGCAAGGAGGAGGCGCGCTTGTGAGCGCGCAAGGAAGAAGGAGGAGAGAGAAAATCCGTAGGAGGATTTTCCCGGCCTGAGAGAGAGAAAGTCTCAAAAGTGGGGAGAGATGGAGGAGGAGAAGAAGAAGATCCGTAAAAGAGAAGCCTTGGGGTTCTATTTATAGTTTTTGAGGGTGACACTTTCGTAATTAAATGGGTGGTTAGGGTAGTTATGGTGGTTATGCGGCTACCCGCACACCATAACCAATTTATGTGTTATACGCACACTTATCATGAATATAGCTACGCGCACACCAGTTTGTATAGTTTTGCGGTGATATGTATTCATATGACGGATATGGTTATGCGCACACCATAACCATATTATTTGCTATACGCAGACCGTATTGAAGGATTTTACTATTTGCACCCCCAGGTTGGAGGATTTTACTATTTACACCCACATGTTGGAGGATTTTACTATTTGCACCCCATAATGAGGGATTTTACTATTTGCATCTCATGATGTGAGATTTTACTATTTGCACCCCCATGTTGGAGGATTTTACTATTTGCACTCCATGATGGAGGAATTTACTATTTGCACCCCCCATGTTGGAGGATTTTACTATTTGCACCCCATGATGCAGAATTTTACTATTTGCACCCCCATGTTGAAGGATTTTACTATTTGCACCCACATGTTGGGTGGTTACGGGGATAGTGGTGTTTCTTTGGATAACCGCACACCCATGAATGGGGTGCGGTTGGCGCCTTCAAGGAAACCTTATCATTTGCCCCCCAAGTCCCCAAAGTTCAGAGCCGGGGCGAGAGAGGTGTGGGGACTTTTTGTGCGAAATAGTTGTGGCGATTGTGGTGGAGTCAGCAACGTGGTATGGAAGGAGGTGCTTGAAGAGTCTCGGAAAGGACTTCCTGTAGCGGAGCGGTGTGAGGAAGGTGCGCTCGCATGCTGTGCGGATGTAGGAGTGGCGCCCACATGTGGTGAGCGCGCGGGGAGCGCACCTGTGTGATGTGGCTCATACCTACGAGCCTTTGCTCGTGAAGACTCGGGCGACTCCTTGGCCTTTCAGGGAGCGAGGCATTGTCCTCAGGGGTAGTTTATGTAGTGGCGCTCCTCATTAGTTGTGGAGCATGTTGATGTTTGAAAGTGACGGTATGGGATGCCTGCAAGTCCGGGAGTGAAGTTCCCTTGTACGGCGGTGTTGTCGCATTGCTGAGATATATCTGAGCTTGATGTCGGAGGTCTCTTCGAGGGTGAGAGGGAGACTGGTGTTGATGTGGATGAGGCGTGGATCCATCTTTATCGTTTCTTTACACATTTGCATTATGCAGCAGCTTGGTACTTTGCTTACAGAGCTTTGGTAGCTCCTTGAGTGTTGCTTGAGTGTTTGTTTACTGTTCCAGCCTTGTCAATCTGGTTGTTAGCACCTGCGTAGTTTGATTATTTTCAAACTTATAGATGAGTTTGCGCGGACTTGAGCTCGCGGCTTTTATGTTAGTCAAAAAATTAGTTTGCACGAGTCTGGCTCGCGACTTTTATATAAAATAGGTGCACGAGTCTGGCCCGCGGCTTTATAATAAAATAGGTGCACGAGTCTGGCCCGCGGCTTTTTGCACGAGTCTGGCCCGCGGCTTTTTGCACGAGTCTGGCTCGCGGCTTTTCGCATGAGTCTGGCTCGCGGCTTTTTGCACGAGGCTGGCTCGCGGCTTTTCGCACGAGTCTGGCTCGCGGCTTTTCGCACGAGTCTGGCTCGCGGCTTTTCGCACGAGTCTGGCTCGCGGTTTTTCGCACGAGTCTGGCTCGCGGCTTTTCGCACGAGTCTGGCTCGCGGCTTTTTGCACGAGTCTGGCTCGCAGCTTTTTGCACGAGTCTGGCTCGCGACTTTTTGCACGAGTCTGGCTCGCGGCTTTGTTTGCACGAGGATTGCTCGCGGCTTTGTTTGCACGAGGATTGATCGCGGCTTTGTTTGCACGAGGATTGCTCGCGGCTTTGCCGGAGAATGTAAGTATTCAATCTGGTGGCCATCGTGAGGGGGGCAGACCCTAGCGATGGCGGACGTCGGCGGGCAGTCATGCTAGAGAATGTAAATTCGATCCAGCGCCAGAGAATGTAAATTCGATCTGGTTGCGGGGCCTATCCACGGGTCAGAGAATGCCAGTATTCGATCTGGGAGAAAAGACTACTGGAGAATGCAAATTCGATCCAGAGCTGCGAGCAAAGATCTGCGCTGGTACTGGAGAATGAAAATTCGATCCAGGTTGTGTTGGCTTTTCCGGTTGAGGGGACCGCCGGAGAATGAAAATTCACTTTGGGGGCTGCAGATGGAGGCTTGCGCTAGCGCTGGAGAATGAAGATTCGATCCAGGTTGTGCCGCCTATTTTCGATTGAGAGGACCGCGTTGGCGCTGGCGAATGAAAATTCGACCAGGTTGCGTAGCCTCTTCCGGCGGGAGGATACTAGGTCACCTTGTGTAACATCCCCAAAACAACTAGACCCCTAAGATGCATTTTGTCATGACAAGGTCGTGACATTGCTCCAAGAAGACAAAATGGGCCAAGGAGGCCCCATGATTTCCATAAATTAAGAAGAAATGCACATTGGGGTGCAATTAGCAAATTTTGATGGCTTAGCTTAGGGTTGACCAATATACCTCCAACAAGTCAACATAACCTCATCATGACCCCTATGACCATCCAAGGAGGTGAGTAGGCCACTAGGGACCCTTGGGGTCAAACAAATTGGCCAAATTGACCAAAAGTCAACTTTGAGCTATCCTAGGTCAAACCTCCATGAATAAGGGCAATTGAACTCCAAATGATCAAATTGGACCCACCCTCTTATGGCAACCTCCCTAGGGGACCTAAGGAACCCAAAAGCCCCATCATAGGGCCATCAATTTGGGGAAAATGAGCCAATTACTAAAAAGCCCCAAATTGACCTATTAATACTAAAAACTTAAATTGAACTTCAATTGACCCATTGTGATCAAATTGATCACCTCTAACACTCTTGGGCCACTTAGGGAGTCTAATGGCCCCACATTGGACCCTTGGTGTAAGCCAATTTTGAGGAAACTGGGCAAATTACCAATTTGCCCCAAATTACCAATTACACCCCTTTGGCTTCTAATTTGCCCCAAATTGGCCAAATTGACCTAGCACAACCCTACCCAAACACTAAGGGAAGTGAGTGAGACATAAGCAAGCCAAGGTGCACATTCAATTTGGAGAATTAAGGCAAAAACACCAAAATACCCAAACTACCCCTATAAGCAAATAAGTGCAATTAAGCCCCTTATGCCCCCACCATGATTGAATTCCTCTTGGAATAGGTCCATAAGGTACAAGGAAGCAATGTGGGTCAGTCACATTGGGTTGGGTGGTCTTGGGTCAAGCCCAAACCCAAAGATCCCCAATTTGGCCTATTGGGTCAAGTGAGCCCAAACTCAAGTTAGGTGGACTTAACCCAACCCCATGACCCAAAATGGCAGCCCACATGATGACCAGCCCCCAAGCCTTCAGAAATTCGAAATTGGGGCTGATTTACCAAGGTTTTTGGAGGTATTAGCTTGGGAAGAGACAAGGAAGAGGGAAATGAGGAATGAATGCCAAATGGCACCCCATTTCCCTTCCCCAAGCCCTCCTCTGGACTGAGGATTTAATTCCATCAGTGTTGGGCAGTGAGAGAGGGTCCAGGAGTGGCCAATTCGGACGGCTAAAGGGGTGGCCGAACCACCATTGAGGGCATCCAGCCATATACCCCCTTTGCCTCCAACTCACCTCACCATCACTCTCAGAACCCCCAAGGCAGCCAAAATCGACTACTGGAAGTCGTCTTTCGCTGAAGAATCAAGGAATCGAGCCTAAGCCGCCGCCGCCGCCGCCACCAACAATGGTGAACACCTGCCGGAGCCGCTGCCACGCCGCCCTGCAGTACGATTTCTCCTCCCCTCCCTCTGTGCTAGTGATCTAAGGTCCTAGAAAGGGCAGACGAGCTCAATTGAGCCGTCAGCCATGCGCCTTTTCCCTCCCGAACTCCGATCGGGCTTCCTCCAGAGATCGCCGGGAACCTCCACCTCCGGCCACCATTCCACCGCCAATCGACGGCCAACCCCTCAACGGAGGTGGTGGCGGCGGCAGATGGCCGGGGAGGGTGGTGGTTGGCCGGGATCAAGGCAGTTTTCCTCTGGGCCGTCGGCTAGAGGAAGGAGACGAAATCACAGCCGTTGATTTCGTCTCCTTGATCTCTATTAGCAGACCATAATTAATTCTGCCGAGGTTTTTAATCAGTTTGCATGCTGTTTTTGAAGGCCTTAGAGGCCATATTTGCAAAAATGATCAGAGACAACATTTGTAGCCCTATGGGTCTACTTTCTGTAGGATATGAGATCAAGTGATTTGGAGCTCTACTGCTCCTTGTAGAGCCAATCTACTAAGACTGCTCATTTTTGTCTATTAGCAAACCACATAATCCTGCCCAGATTTTTAATCAGTTTGCATGCTGTTTTTTGAAGGCCTTAGAGGCCATATTTGCAAAAATGATCAGAGACAACATTTGTATCCCTATGGGTCTACTCTCTGTAGGATTTGAGATTAAGTGATTTGGAGCTCTACAGCTCCTTGTAGAGCCATTCTACTAAGACTGCTCATTATGTCTATTAGCAAACCATAATATTTCTGCCTAGGATTTTAATGTACTTTGCATGCTATTTTTGAAGGCTTTAGAGGCCATACCATGAAAAGTTGGCAGAGACAACATTTGTATCCCTATGGGTTTACTTTCTGCAGGATTTGAGATCAAGTGATTTGGAGCTCTACTGCTCCTTGTAGAGCCAATCTACTAAGACTGCTCATTTTTGTCTATTAGCAAACCACATAATCCTGCCCAGATTTTTAATCAGTTTGCATGCTGTTTTTTGAAGGCCTTAGAGGCCATATTTGAAAACATGATCAGAGACAACATTTGTAGCCCTATGGGTCTACTCTCTGTAGGATTTGAGATTAAGTGATTTGGAGCTCTACAGCTCCTTGTAGAGCCATTCTACTAAGACTGCTCATTATGTCTATTAGCAAACCATAATATTTCTGCCTAGGATTTTAATGTACTTTGCATGCTATTTTTGAAGGCTTTAGAGGCCATACCATGAAAAGTTGGCAGAGACAATATTTGTAGCCCTATGGGTCTAATTTCTGTAGGATTTGAGATCAAGTGATTTGGAGCTCTACTGCTCCTTGTATAGCCAATCTACTAAGACTGCTCTTTTTTGTCTATTAGCAAACCACATAATCCTGCCTAGATTTTTAATCAGTTTGCATGCTGTTTTTGAAGGCCTTAGAGGCCATATTTGCAAACATGATCCGAGACAACATTTGTAGCCCTATGGGTCTACTCTCTGTAGGATTTGAGATTAAGTGATTTGGAGCTCTACAGCTCCTTGTAGAGCCATTCTACTAAGACTGCTCATTATGTCTATTAGCAAACCATAATATTTCTGCCTAGGATTTTAATGTACTTTGCATGCTATTTTTGAAGGCTTTAGAGGCCATACCATGAAAAGCTAGGAGAGACAACATTTGTAGCCCTATGGGTCTACTCTCTGTAGGATTTGAGATTAAGTGATTTGGAGCTCTACAGCTCCTTGTAGAGCTATTCTACTAAGACTGCTCATTATGTCTATTAGCAAACCATAATATTTCTGCCTAGGATTTTAATGTACTTTGCATGCTATTTTTGAAGGCTTTAGAGGCCATACCATGAAAAGTTGGCAGATACAACATTTGTAGCCCTATGGGTCTACTTTCTGTAGGATTTGATATCAAGTGATTTGGAGCTCTACAGCTCCTTGTAGAGCCATTCTACTAAGACTGCTCATTATGTCTATTAGCAAACCATAATATTTCTGCCTAGGATTTTAATGTACTTTGCATGCTATTTTTGAAGGCCTTAGAGGCCATATCATGAAAAGTTGGCAGAGACAACATTTGTAGCCCTATGGGTCTACTTTCTGTAGGATTTGAGATCAAGTGATTTGGAGCTCTACAGCTCCTTGTAGAGCCATTTTTCTAGGACTGCTCTTTATGTCTATTAGCAAATTTGGGTGGAGTGAGCCCTATGCCTTGGGGTTGACCCAATGGCTTGAAATGCTGGACATGGATCCTTGGCAGCAATATGCCTTCCCAAAAGTTATTTGGGATTTTTGGGTACAAAAATCCCAAGATATGGAATTTACTAAATTACCCCTAATTTAGGTTATAAAATAAAAAGGCGGTCATATGAACTTGGAATAGTATGAGACTTAGGATCTGGTGCTTTTAGACTAATATGGTGCTATAATAGCTTTCCCAGAATTTATTGAGGTCTTAACATAGCACTTGTAGTGTAAACCCTTATACGCACACCAAATGTATTAAATGTTAATTAAGGGCAAATATCACTTGGAATAATATGGGACTTAGGACCTGGTGCTTTTAGACTAATATGGTGCTATAATAGCTTTCCCAGAATTTATTGAGGTCTTAACATAGCACTTGTAGTGTAAACCCTTATACGCACACCAAATTTATTAAATGATAATTAAGGGCAAATATCACTTGGAATAATATGGGACTTAGGACCTGGTGCTTTTAGACTAATATGGTGCTATAATAGCTTTCCCAGAATTTATTGAGGTCTTAACATAGCACTTGTAGTGTAAACCCTTATACGCACACCAAATGTATTAAATGATAATTAAGGGCAAATATCACTTGGAATAATATGAGACTTAGGACCTGGTGCTTTTAGACTGATATGGTGCTATAATAGTTTTCCCAGAATTTATTGAAGTCTCAACATAGCACTTGTAGTGTAAACCCTTATACGCACACCAAATGTATTAAATGATAATTAAGGGCAAACATTACTTGGAATAATATGAGACTTAGGATCTGGTGTTTCTTTTTAGACCAATTTGGTGCTATTGTAATTTTCCCAGAATTTACTTAGATCATAACCTAATACTTGTAGTGCAAACCCCTATTTGCACCCCATCTAGGTTAAATAGAAATTATGGTCAAATATTCCTGCTAAAATGTGAAACTCAGGTTTTGGTGTTTTTAGACCAGCGTTATGTCATGGTAGTTTTCCCTGAGATCATTGAGATCATAATCAAATACTTGACGTGTAAATCTCTATTTGCACACCTCCTATCTTTAATAGAAACTATGACTTAGGATTCCCTGGAGATTTATGAAATTAGGAATTGAGATTGTTAGATCACTACTCATTGCGAACCTATGGTGATAATTGGAACTCGTTTGGATATGATGTGATCAAGATCGCACCATAGGAGTCTAATCTAGATCAACCTTGTTTCGGTCTGCGAATAGTGAAACTGATTTACATGAATTAGACCACCACTGACCTTCACACGTAGAACTGTTAACTCTTTAGTAATTATGAAGGCTCAGGTCACTTGGAAGAGCATCTCTAAGGGCATCTTGGGAAATAAGGATTGGGGCGCGTTTAGCAAAGCTATAGGTGTGTGAGTTTACAGTGATATGAAAAGGAGGTTAGACTTCATCAAGGGCCCCGCACACAACTCATCAGTGTTAAACGACTGTATGGAAGTAAAACTACCCTTAGCCAGGGAGCCATTTTAAGGTAGTACTCGAGGGAGAAGCCGAGAAGTATCTAAGGCAAACCCTGGATTAAGGATGACGAAGAATAGGAGTGTGGGTCCAAGTAAGGTTGAGAATGTTATTTGAATGTGAGCAGTTCCTCGGTGAAGAAAGGGGACTCGAGTTTAAAATGTGACGACGGGAGAGTCAGCACCCGGTCACAGCTGGAGGTGTTGGAGTTCAAGGAACTCCCCCACTCCTAATTGCCAAGTTTAACTCATCTTAGAGATGTAATGTAATTGGAGAGGAAAATGGGGATCAAGTAAAAAGGGGTAGACACCAATAAGATTAAGTGCCTTGGGAATAGGAAGTTCGGGGTGTCAGCCCGCCACACTTCCTAGTACCGCTGCGAGCCCCTCACAGGGTAACCCTCCGGATGTCCAAGGTTAACCATAAAGCTTCTAAGTTCAACTAAATCATAGACAAGACTAGTTAAGTAGGAGAACTCGGCAAGTTAACTTCCATTCCGAACCGGGACGTTATATATAAGAATGGACTGGAATAGTCCGGCGAGCGGTAGGCTCGGGTTATAAGAATGGACTGGGATAGTCCGGCGAGCGGTAGGCTCGGGTTATAAGAATGGACTGGGATAGTCCGGCGAGCAGTAGGCTCGGGTTATAAGAATGGACTGGGGTAGTCCGGCGAGCGGTAGGCTCGGGTTATAAGAATGGACTGGGATAGTCTAGCGAGCGGTAAGCTCGTAGTTTATATATAAGACTAGTGTAGTCTAGCGAGCGGTAAGCTCGTAGTTTGTATATAGACTAGTGAAGTCTAGCGAGCTGTAGGCTCTAATTTATAAATGCTGATGTAGATGTGCGAGCTGGAGGCTCGGTTGTAAAAGGCTAACTTATGTTGCTTGTGAATGAGATGTGGTGGGTCTCCGGATCTGTCTTAGTCGTCACACCGACAGCAGTTCGTTGACTCGGCAGTGCTAGAGGTTTATTAGGGCCAGGTTGTTTTACTGCGCGTCCGATGGGACGAATTCCCTAAGCCCTGCCTGGCCAGTTCAGTTTAGTACGCAGGAGCTCATGAGTACCGGGTACCGGTATCACAGCGTACGTTTGGGCCTAGGTCTGGTAGTGTGACTTACCCACCTAGGTGAGGAGACGCCCGCTCCTCTGCCACCGTTTGACCACGACGGGAGGTGCCCGAGAGGTTAGCTACCTCCGAAAAGTGGGAACTAAAGGTCTGTACGTACAGAGTCGTGTGTGTGAGTTGCATGTGTATGAAATAATAATACAAACATTGCATCATTGCATTGCACTTCATAGCTTAGCATTTCTGCACAAACTGAGACCTCATCGTATAAATTAGTGTGGGCTCTTTTATACGATGAGTTTACTTCTTGCCAGATCCCTTAGCTTATGTGCTATTTTATGTGCATATAAGTTAAGGTTACTTTCGTAGCTGCTCCTTAATTATACCGCTCTTTTACTTATACTGCTCTGTTACCTATACTGCTTCTTACTTTTGCTTATATACATACTCCTGCTTGGGTAGATATGCTTTCATTATTTGTTTAGTACCTTTATACTTGCTAGTCTCGCCATTGTCACCTGCTTTTGATTTACCCCTTGATGTCCTCCGCTTCCTCCTTCCACACGGTGCCTAGGAGTCGCGGGGGGAGGCGGGGACAAAATCGGCTTAGTCTTTATGACTAACGGTCGGTTGTGACCGTAGGTACACGAGGTGATGGAACCCCAGAGAAGAGGAGACAGGACACAAGGAACTTATGTCGCGCGTTACTTCTACTACAATACAGGTGTTCGAGAGTTGAGAATTGATTAGCTTCCGCATAGATGTAGAGTGAGAAAGTTTATATACTTTGCTTGGATATGTACTGGGCTTAAGCCCCTTTCTCTCTTTTAGTTCATTTTTCATCAAGGACATTGTAAGCATGTATTTTGTATATTTAATGTGATTGTGGACTTGCTTCTTCTAATTGCTTCTATTACTAAGAATTGTGGTTGGCCTGGATGATGTTGATTAGCCGGCAGGATCGGCGTATTGTGGCGGGGACCATTGGGTGTAATGGTCTCGCCGCAAGACGGCGGTTCTGGGCGGTAAGACCCGGTTTAAAAGCAAAAAAAAAGAGGGTCTTACACCTTGCCCCCCCCCGGTGATTAATCTTTCGGCGGCGCTGATGGCTTTTCCTGCCATGATGCCAAGTCACGAGTATCGTTGGGCTGGTGATACTGTCTTTTAGATCTTCTTGGAATGCGGGGAACTCCTTCCCACAGACGGCGCCAAACTGTTGCGGATCACTCAAGGCTCCGGTAGACCGAACTAGAATGGACCGCCTTAGCCCGGGAGCGTTTGAGCACGCAATCAGTCACAGAAAAAGGGAAAGCTGACAAGGCAATTTTTTTAACGTGGAAAACCCGTCAACTGGGTGAAAAACCACGCGGTCGGGTCTGTGCCGGCCGAAACCTACACTATTTGTTGGCTGTTGTACAAAGCTACTTTAAAGAACTCGAGGGCGACAGGCCGCCTCTCGTTACAATTGTTGAGAGAGAGATACTCGGAGGGTGACAAGCCACCGCTCCTGGAGCTAAGCCTTTTGTCTGATGCAGATGGGGATGATGCGCTCTAAGCGCTCTAGAGGTTTTAACTGCAGCTTGAAGGTTGGATCGATGTGCTCTGTGCGTCTTTGTCTCTGTCGGTTGTCTCCTGCTGCGCTAGAGGAGTTTGGAGTGCTGTTCTTGCTGGAGGCTGGAGCGTTTGTTCTTGAGTGCGCGGAGTGCTTGTTGCTGAGTACGCGGGGTTATGCTTGGACGGTCTTGAGAGCGGAGCGCGCAGAGGCGCTCTTGGAGCAGTCTTGAGAGCGGAGCGCACGGAGGCGCGCTCGGAGCGATCTTGAGAGCGGAGCGCACGGAGGCGCGCTCGGAGCGATCTTGAGAGCGGAGCGCGCGGAGGCGCGCTTGGAGCGGTCTTGAGAGCGGAACGCACGGAGGCGCGCTTGGAGCGGTCTTGAGAGCGGAGCGCACGGAGGCGCGCTTGGAGCGGTCTTGAGAGCGGAGCGCACAGAGGCGCGCTTGGAGCGGTCTTGAGAGCGGAGCGCACGGAGGCGCGCTTGGAGCGGTCTTGAGAGCGGAGCGCACGGAGGCGCGCTTGGAGCGGTCTTGAGAGCGGAGCGCACGGAGGCGCGCTTGGAGCGGTCTTGAGAGCGGAGCGCACGGAGGCGCGCTTGGAGCGGTCTTGAGAGCGGAGCGCACGGAGGCGCGCTTGGAGCGGTCTTGAGAGCGGAGCGCACGGAGGCGCACTTGGAGCGGTCTTGAGAGCGGAGCGCACGGAGGCGCGCTTGGAGCGGTCTTGAGAGTGGAGCGCACGGAGGCGCGCTTGGAGCGGTCTTGAGAGCGGAGCGCACGGAGGCGCGCTTGGAGGGGTCTTGAGAGCGGAGCGCACGGTGACGCGCTTGGAGCGGTCTTGAGAGCGGAGCGCACGGAGGCGCGCTTGGAGCGGTCTTGAAAGCGGAACGCACGGAGGCGCGCTTAGAGCGGTCTTGACAGCGGAGCGCACGGAGGCGCGCTTGGAGCGGTCTTGAGAGCGGAGTGCACGGAGGCGCGCTTGGAGCGGTCTTGAGAGCGGAGCGCACGGTGGCGCGCTTGTGAGCGCGCAAGGAGGAGGCGCGCTTGGGAGCGCGCAAGGAGGACGCGCGCTTGTGAGCGCGCAAGGAGGACGCGCGCTTGTGAGCGCGCAAGGAGGATGCGCGCTTGTGAGCGCGCAAGGAGGAGGCGCGCTTGTGAGCGCGCAAGGAAGAAGGAGGATAGAGAAAATCTGTAGGAGGATTTTCCCGGCCTGAGAGAGAGAAAGTCTCAAAAGAGGGGAGAGATGGAGGAGGAGAAGAAGAAGATCCGTAAATGAAAATCCTTGGGGTTCTATTTATAGTTTTTGAGGGTGGCACTTTCGTAATTAAATGGGTGGTTAGGGTAGTTATGGTGGTTATGCGGCTACCCGCACACCATAACCAATTTATGTGTTATACGCACACTTATCATGAATATAGCTACGCGCACACCAGTTTGTATAGTTTTGCGGTGATATGTATTCATATGACGGATATGGTTATGCCCACACCATAACCATATTATTTGTTATACGCAGACCGTATTGAAGGATTTTACTATTTGCACCCCCAGGTTGGAGGATTTTACTATTTACACCCACATGTTGGAGGATTTTACTATTTGCACCCCATAATGTGGGATTTTACTATTTGCACCTCATGATGTGAGATTTTACTATTTGCACCCCCATGTTGGAGGATTTTAGTATTTGCACTCCATGATGGAGGAATTTACTATTTGCACCCCCCATGTTGGAGGATTTTACTATTTGCACCCCCATGATGCAGAATTTTACTATTTGCACCCCCATGTTGAAGGATTTTACTATTTGCACCCACATGTTGGGTGGTTACGGGGATAGTGGGGTTTCTTTGGATAACCGCACACCCATGAATGGGGTGCGGTTGGCGCCTTCAAGGAAACCCTATCAGTGTTATATGCACACTACCCTCACATACATCTCATTCCTATGTATGAGAAATATAATGTTCAACAGTAGTCCAAATGACCTCAATATCCATGCTCTAACAATTATGCCTCCCAAAATTTGGGGCAATTTGAGTCCATTTAACCTTATTTATTTCATTAATATGAAAAATCATATTTTACCCAAAACCTTAGGAAAAATATTGCCCAAAAATTATCAGAGGATGTATCTATGCCATTTATAATTATGTCCAAAAAATTAGACCAATCCAAACAACTATGTACAACCCTTATTCTCCGAGGGTAGGACCCACTCAATGCCACGTAGGCAGGTCAAAGTCAAAGAGGCAAGACAAATCAGCCAGCAGGAGCAAAGGAAGGTTGGCGAGTATTGGCTAAATACTCGCCAGAAGGGCGACTATGGTCGAAGATACGTACCGAGTATCCCGTATGTCGCCCCAAAGTGTCCGACAACCACAGAAGACCTGAGCGAGTATCAGCCAGGCTTGTGCGAGCAGCAGCAGATACTCGCCAGATGGGCGACTATGGTCGAAGATGCTCGCCGAGTATCCCATATGTCGCCAGGTCAGGGCTGGGCTATAAACCCCCCCCCCCCCCCCTACCCCTTGGTTGCCTATAAATAGGACCCCAGGGGTACTTGGATTGGCACCTGTGCTTGAGCTTCTGGAACCCCATTTCCGAATTCTTGAGCCCGTCACCCCTGCTTGCTAGCCAAGTCGGTGCCTTCCTCGTACCTTGCTCGGCCATTCTTTGGTCTTGGAGGGGAAGTCTCTTCGGAGCTTCTGGGTACGTGGTGGGACCTCCCTGCCGCAGCACCTGGGGTCCTGTTTGTTGCTCTTCTAGCTTCTTCGTCGTTGCCAGCCAAGCCATCTCGTTGGGCTGCTGGGCGAGTAGCCTCCGGCTGCATCGGTCCGAATTTTGAGGTCAGGATTTTCTTGGCGTCAACACTTTGGTGCGGTGAGCGTGGACCGTAGTCGTTGGAGGAAAGTTCGGCAAGAAGGCGAGATGGTCGTAGGTGGCGACCATGAGGAGGAGGTCGGCAACTCGACGGGAACTGGCAGGTTCGTGACGCTGGAGGTTTTCGAAGCCTTCGCGCAGCGCATGGAGGGAGCCATGCGAGCAGCGCTTCAGCCGCGCGCCGAGGTCACGGCGACCTCGCCGCATCGCCCAGTTCCATCCGAGGGAGGGAGTCCCCCCCCCCCCGGCGAGCAGGAAAGGAGCACATGGAGGACGAAACCGAGCGACCAAGGAGGTCGCAATTCTACCAGCCAACCTCGCAAGGTATTCGCTTCCGCGAGCCGTGCGAGCAGGGGAGATACCCGGATACTCGCCCATATGGCGAGTATGGTGGTGCTACTCGCCAGGTTGAGGATCGTCGCCGGGCAGGAGGGAGGAGCCCCTTCTGCGAGGAGATTCTCGCCGCGCCAGTGCCAGAGGGGTTCAGGGACCCTGCCTTGAACTACTATTCAGGGAAGGAGGACCCCGTCAGGCACATCCAATGGTTCGAGGATATAGTCTCTATCCGAACCATGTCGGACGCCTTCAAGTGCAGGTTGTTTGACATTACCTTCCGCGCAAAGGCCTGGGACTGGTTCCATCAGTTGCCCGCAGGCTCAATCTACTGCTTCGAAGACCTGTGTCGTGGGCTGACGACCCGGTTCGACACGGCACGGAAGCTAAAGAAGGAGGCCACGGCCCTGTTCTACCTCGTGCAAGGGCCGGATGAGGCATTGGGCCCTTACATCGAGCGCTTCCAGGAGGAGGTTCTGCAAATCCAGGAGGTAGATAGCAACATCCTGTTGCTGGCCCTGACATTCGGCATCAGTCAAGGCCTCTTCAAGTTGGAGCTCAGTGAGAACCCACCCTACTCCTACGACAACCTCATTCAGCGGGCCAATAAATTTGTCCGGGGAGAAGCCACCAACCCCGACTTCTTGGCAAGGTTGGCGCGGGTGACCAGAGGCGATCGTGGAGAGAGGGATGAGATCCCTGGAAAAAGGAAGAGGGAGGAGCCCCGAAGGGAAGAAAGGAAGTGGCCAGAGCGGCAAGAGGAGAAGAAGAAGGAGGAGCTCAGGAAGAAAGAAACCGGGAGGATCGTGGAGAGAAGGCCCGTCGAGTCCCCTGAGCGTCGCGAGGAGGGAAGACGCTACCAGGTCCCCGTCAACCGGCCACCATGGAGGCCGGCTGGACGGCACCAGCGTCAGGACCAAAGGGGGAGATCCCCTGAAAGAAGGCCCTTTCGCCAGCCAGAGAGGCGTCAAGAGAGGAGGAGAAATAAAGCAATGGCGGTAGCCGGGCGAGGCCGCCGTCAAGGAAGGAAGAAGCCGAAGCCTAGGAGGCGTCAGGCAGAAGAAGTTCCTCTCTACTGCGACTTCCACCAGGTGGGGGGACATGCCATGGCTGCCTGCCCAGACTTTTGGGAATCCCGGAGGAGGTTGGCAGCAGGAGAAGCTGGAGGAGAGCAGAGGAGGATGGAGGCCCCTGCCGAGCCACAGGCAGGGCAGGCTGCAGTCGTTCGCAGGAGGAACGAGGATCGGATCGACCAGGGAGGTCGGGGAGACCTGGGCCAGGGAGGTCGAGTTGGAGTAATCCATGGGGGAGCAGGGCTGGAAGCTTCCCGCAAGGGAAGCCTCCATCAGATCTACCGCAGGAGTGTCGCCTCGACCTCACAAGCACCGCCCCCGATAGAGGAGATTACCTTTTCCGAGGAGGACATGCTAGGGAACGCGAATCCCTTCCATGATGCCCTCGTGATTCAAGCCGCGGTGGAGGACTTCACCGTTGATCGAATTCTGATCGATAACGGTAGCTCTGTAAACGTCATCTTCAAGGGGACGTTTGACGGACTGGGAGTCGAAGCCGCCAGAGTTCGAGCATCAGATGGTCCCCTCTTCGGCTTCTCCGGAGAGAAGAAGGAGGTGGAAGGAGGAGCAGATCTCCTGGTAACACTCGGTGGCACCTCCATCGGCTGTCGATTTGTTATCGTCGACGCCCCGAGCTGCTACAGGGCTATCTTTGGGAGGCCGCTTCTCAACGCCTTCAAAGCCGTCCCATCCTCCTACCATCAGTGCTTGAAGTACTGTAAAGGAGACGTCCAGGTGAGGATCAGGAGCGATCCAAGAGCCGCTAGGGAGTGCTATCTTAGCGCCGTCAGTACCATCAGCTGGATGGCTGACGCGGAAGAGTTCGGAAGAGTGCTGGAGAGCCCGGCCAGGCTGGAAGTGGCTGAAGAGGTCGAGGAGATCGAGGTACTCTCTGCAGCGGGAGTGCCGGGGCTGCTGAAGATTGGCGGGTCGCTGAAGACCGAAGAGAAGATCGAGATGGCGGCGTGTCTGCAAAAGAACGTCGACATCTTTGCTTGGAGCGCAGCCGAGATGCCAGGAGTCGACCCTGAGGTTGCGTGTCATCGCCTCAACCTGGATCCCACTGTCCAGCCCGTCCGCCAGAAGAAAAGGAGAACCGCCACCATCCTCGCCAAGCCAATTAGGGAGGAGGTTAAAAAGCTGCTTGATGCAGGGTTTGTGTCAGAGATCCAGTATCCAGACTGGGTCTCCAATGTTGTAATGGTGGCAAAGGCGGGGGGAAGCTAGAGAATATGTGTGGACTTTTCCTTAATGAATAAAAGCTGCCCGAAGGATTGTTATCCCTTGCCTCGAATCGACGCGCTGGTTGATTCGGCCGTCGGTTTTTCTGTGATGAGTTTCCTTGATGCGTTTTCAGGATATCACCAGATCCGGATGCATCCCCCCGATTGCCGCGATGTCTCCTTCATCACCGATGATGGCTGCTACAGCTTCAAGATGATGCCCTTCGGTTTGAAGAATGCAGGAGCTACCTATCAACGGATGATGGACCATGTTTTCAAAGGGCAAAAGGGGAGGAACCTGGAAGTGTATGTGGACGATCTCTTGATCAAAAGCAAGAGTGTCCAGGAACACATAGCCGATCTGGTAGAGACCTTCGCGACGCTAAGAAGATTCAAAATGAGGCTCAATCCGACGAAGTGCGTCTTCGGAGCAGGCAGGGGAAAGTTCCTGGGACATCTCCTTACCTCGGAGGGAGTAGAGCCTAACCCCGACAAGGTTAAGGCGATCCTGGAGATGCCATCCCCAAAGACTATGAAGGAAGTCCAAAGGTTGACAGGAAGGCTGGCGGGTCTTAGCCGCTTCCTCTCAAAAGCCGGAGAGAAGTGCTCTCCATTCTTCAAGACACTCCGAAAAGCGAAAAGCTTCGAGTGGTCCGAAGGATGTGAGATGGCGTTCGGAAAGCTGAAGGAGCAGTTGACTCAGACACCTCTCCTCCAGAGCCCGAAGGAAGGCGAAGACCTGCTCGTCTACCTGGGAGTAGGAGCAGAGGCGGTGAGCTCCGTTTTGGTCCGAGAGGAAGGAAGGAAGCAGTTACCCGTCTACTACGTCAGCCGGGTGCTAAAAAAGGCGGAGCTGAAGTACCCAATCCTGGAGAAGCTTGCCTTCGCCTTGGTGGTGTCGGCACGAAAGCTCCGGCCTTATTTTCAGGCTCACTCCATCAGAGTGGTGACTGATCATCCTCTCCGCGGTGTCTTAGAGGGAGTGGAGCATTCAGGGAGGTTGGCGAAATGGTCGGTAGAACTCAGCGAGTTCGACATTTCCTTCTCTCCCCGAGTAGCGATCAAGGCCCAGGCAGTAGCAGACTTCTTGGCTGACTTCTCGGTGGAAGCGGAGCCAGGAGAAGAGGTGCTCAATCCCATTCCTTGGAAGTTATTTGTTGATGGAGCTTCGGGCAAAAGTTCTGTGGGGGTGGGCATCGTGCTCGTCAGCCCACAGGGAACAAGGATCGAGCAAGCCGTCGAGATCCTCTTCCCCGTCACAAACAACCAGGCAGAGTATGAGGCCATAGTGGCAGGCTTACGCCTTGCCAAGGAGCTGGGGATCCGTGATGTCCGGGCTTTCACGGACTCAATGGTGGTCGCGTCGCAGATTCGAGGCGAGTTCGAGGTGCGCGACACCATCCTGCAGAAGTACCTGGTAAAAGTAAAAGGACTGATTGGAGGCTTTCAGTCTTTCTTCGTCGAACATGTGCCAAGAGAGGAGAACTCGGCAGCAGATCGCCTCGCCAAGTACGGGCCGAGGGCTGGAGGAACTATCACAGAGCTTTTCCACCCATCCATTGAAGAGGGAGAGATAATGGAGATCGAGCAACGCCCCTCGTGGATGGATCCCTTTGTAACCTTCCTGACCAGTGGCCAGCTTCCGGCAAACGGAGGGGATCAGCGAGGATTTCGGTACAAAGCGGCATACTACCTCCTGCAAGATGGGGAGCTGTACCGCAAGACCATCTCGGGCCCCCTGGCCAGATGTGTTTCCGAAGACCAAGTACCCCGAGTGTTGGAAGAGATCCACTCGGGAGAGTGTGGAAGTCATTCTGGGACTCGCACTTTGGAGCAGAGGATATTGCGGCATGGTTACTTCTGGCCTACTATCCGGAAGGATGCTGAGATCTTCTCGAAGAAGTGCCATAAGTGCCAGCTCTTCGCCCCCCTTCAATTGCAGCCGGCCCAGCAGCTCCGATCGATCATCTCCCCATGGCCGTTCGCCATCTGGGGGATGGACTTGATCGGCCCTTTCCCTCAAGCCAGTGGACAACGAAAGTTCGTTCTCGTCATGATCGACTACTTCTCCAAGTGGATCGAGGCCAAAGCCCTGGCCAAGACCACCTCTCAAGTCGTGAAGAACTTCATCTGGGGAGAGATCGTCTGCAGATTCGGGATCCCTCTCGCTATCATCACCGACAATGGTCCCCAGTTCGCCAGCTTAGAACTGGAAGACTTTTGTGAGCAGCTAGGAACCGACCTTCGGTTCGCCTCCGTACATCACCCAAGGAGCAATGGCCAAGTGGAGGCCGCCAACAAACTGATCATCAACCTACTGAAGAAGAAGGTGGAGAACCTAAGAGGTAACTGGGCGGACCAGCTCCCCTCGGTCCTGTGGGCTCTGAGGACCACTCCCAGCTCAGCCACAGGGGAAACGCCGTTCAAACTCTCTCACGGGTCGGAAGCTCTCATTCCAGTAGAGTTCGAAGTCAGAAGCCCACGGGTGATAGCTGCGGAGGACGGAAGCGAAGAATGGCGACTAGAGAATGAAGAGGTTCAAAAGTTATCTCTCGACTACATCGAGGAACTCCGAGATTTAGCTTCAGCCAGGCAAGAGGAGATCAAGCGTCGGATGGCAAAACACTTTGACAAAAATGTTCGCCTCAAACAATTCCAAGCAGGTGATCTGGTCCTGAAAAAGGTGGACGCAGCAGGAAGGTCTGCGGCCGTCGGGAAGCTCAACCCGAACTGGGAAGGACCTTTCATCATCCAGGAAGCACTCCTAACAGGAGGATACCGCTTGCAGAACCAGGAAGGCGAGCTGCTAGGGAGCACCTGGAGCGGCGACGACCTGAAAAGGTTTTATCCCTGAGGGGGAATGTGTGTACCCCATCCTTGTAAATTCATTTCTTTGAATAAAATCTGCATCTCCCTGAAACATGGGACGAGGCAGCTTCTTTCGCATCAACAAAGTTTTCATAATAAAGAAGTCAGGTGAAGTCAATCTCCACGCTAGGTTGGAAAATGAGCCTCCGACTTAACCCTCGTAAAAACTCAGAACGGATGATGGGACAGTGCCTCGGGTGTGCGTTCCCTTAAGACCAAGCCTCTGCAATGACGGCCGAGATCAGCTCCCCCCTTGCATGTTGGCCGCGGTTCCCACCGACTGCATTTCTCGTCCGACTGTAGAGATTACCAGGAAGAAGTCTGGACGCCGACCTTCCGATTCGGCGAAGGGATGGTCGATTTCACTAGCTCAGGGAACCCTTGAAAAAAGGCGTCATGTACCCTCGAGAGCTACAAAGCTCGCAGCAAAGCATTTCATTTTCTAAATTATTGTGTTAGATCATATGAGTTGTTGTGCCTAAAGTGTGCTTAACTCCCTGCTAAACTCGTTGAGCAACAGGAAGCAGGTCCGATCCACATCCAGCATCCAAGTAGGATGGAGGCCACGGGATGATGTGTCCCCTCGGATTTCCCCGACTGCCACTCCCTGCTTGACGTCGTCCTACATCGACATTTGCCGCCGCAGGTTGGAAGACGAGCCTCCGACTTGACCCTTGTAAAAACTCAGAGCGGATGATGGGACAGTGCCTCGGATGTGCGTTCCCTTAAGACCAAGCCTCTGCAATGACGGCCGAGATCAGCTCCCCCTTGCATGTTGGCCGCGGTTCCCACCGACTGCATTTCTCGTCCGGCTGTAGAAATTACTAGGGTAAAGTCTGGAAGCCGATACTCCGACTTGAGACGAGGAGGAGACCGACTCGATCGACCAAAAGACAAAGGCATCCAAGCATCCAAGTGATAGGATGAAGGCTCCTGGGTGTTGTGCCCCTGTGGGATCGACCCGGCGGCCTTTCCTTACTTGACGTCGGCCTTTGAAGGTAGCAAGCATCCAAGTTATAGGATGAAGGCCCTGGGAGTTGTGTCCCCGCGAGACCTGCCCGGCTGCCATTCCTTACTTGGCGTCATTCTCCGTCGACATCAGGTTTTAGAGTAGGAGGGAGGCCTCGGGATAATATTCCCCCAGGGCTCCCCGACTGCTAAACCTTACTCCTTCCTTCCCTTGAAGAGCTCCTTAGATTCTTGCATAAAAACCTAATAACACTCGTCACCAGGTACAGATCAAGGCCTCAAGCTGAAGTCTGCAGGTGCGAGTATGATGGTGCGAGTATCCATACTCGCCGAGCCTAGCGAGCACTCAACCTCGCCTCGAACCTAGGAGCCTAAAGCAACATATAAGCAAGGAAGTAAAAGCACAGAAGAAAGGAATAGGCGAGTAAGAAACTTGTCAAAATTCCTTTTTCA
Source organism: Dactylorhiza incarnata (assembly GCA_033032865.1). Lineage (NCBI taxonomy): Eukaryota > Viridiplantae > Streptophyta > Magnoliopsida > Asparagales > Orchidaceae > Dactylorhiza > Dactylorhiza incarnata. The sequence continues at coordinate 696,877 of JAWHQI010000390.1, forward strand.
TTTTTACAAAAAATCTGTACATGCTGCAGGTGTACAAAAAGGTCGCCGGGCGAGCAAAAAAGGAGCCCGGGCGACTAGGCGGCATCCTCGCCATCAAATATCTACATCTGACTCGTCGCCATCGTCGCCGTCATCATCATCATCATCAACCTCATCATCGTCGTCCTCGGCATCGCTAAGTCGCGGCGATGATGCTCGCAGGGGGGAGGTGGACTCCTCGGCGAGTATGGCCGGGATAAGGTCTCCCACCGTCAATCCCATAGCCTCCGGCTTCAAAAGATCATCTGCCTTCAGCTGATTTAGGATGACCTCTCCTGTTGCTCGCGCGATCTCCCGGCGAATATGGGGCATGTCGTCGCCATGCATCCTGACCTGCTTGACGAACCGATGAGGGCCCGACCCCACCGGCTGTTGCTCGGCAGGCCGAGTTTCTAGCTCGGCAATGCGGATTTGGGCGGATTCCAAGGCCGAGCGAGTATCCTCCAGCTCCTTCTCGGCCTGGGACAGTCTCTTCGCCGATTCCAGCTCGGCAGCCTATAGAAGACAAAAAGAAAGAAGGTAAGCTTGACATCGTATAAAGGGGCGAGTATTCCAGAAAGCACGAAAAGTCGCAAAGACAAAGTACCTCGAACCCATTGATCCTCTCCGCCATGGCGATCATTTTCGGCCCCTGCACCTTGATCGCCTCCTCGTACATCAGCAGCCGCTTCGCTGTTGAATGTGCGAGCTCGGCAGTTCGCAGGATTGAGCGCGAGGTTTGATGAGCAAGATGCTCGGCAGAGGCCTCCTGCAGCAGCTCGGCGTCAGTACGACTATAGATCGCATGAAGCACATCGAAGGCCTCCCCCTTGTCCTCCCAGTCCTCGGACCAAACGGGGAGGTTCGAGCTCAGAGTCACCTCGTGAGCGCGATCAGACCAGGTCACCAATGGGCGACCAAAGTCGTCCTCGCCACGGGTGCCCTCGTTGAAGAAAGGATGGCTGCTCGGCTCGCCAGCCTCCGAGGGATCCACCTTCTGTCCCAAATCCTTGTGGGCAGTCTCCTTCTTCCTTCTCTTGGGCTCGGGAACCTTGCCCTTTACTATTCGCCTCTTCGAAGTCCCGGTGACATCCAGATCGTCGCCTCCTGGCGACAAGTCGATTGGGGAGGAGTCCCCAACCTCGCGCGCCGAGGTTCTCGCACCCCCTTGGGCGACAGCGGTCGCCTTCGCCGCGAGAGGAAGAGCATCACGCGGAAGAGCCTGCACGCCTGTAAGGAGATCGAAGATTAGTCGCCAGAACGAAGCCCTAGGGCGAGTATGTCTGATGCTCGCGCGAAAGATACCTTCCCCTGGGCGAACTTCCGTGAGCTCGTCTACTCGCCTCCTCCAAAGTATCACGTCGAAGCGACGATTCCTGAAGCAGGCGAGCAGCTTCATCTGGTCCTCGGTGAGCCAGGGAACCGTGAAGATGTTCTCTGAAGGTTGAATGGGCGAGCTGGAGATGCCCGCGAAGTCGCCCTCAATGGCGACTATCCGCTCGACCCAGCGATGGTTCTTATTTAAAGTCCCCGCCATTGTACAGACGTGACTGCACAAGAAGATGACGCCCTCGCCGGTCGCCATGATGGTGAATATTCGCCTAAAGACCGAAAGGTCGAAGATGATGTTCTGCTCCCGAAGGTAGCACAGGAACCCCATGATCATCGCCACTCCGTTGGGATTGACCTGGGCGGGCACTATCCCATAGAACACGAGTATCTTCCGAAACTCGGGCCATATGGGAAGTCGCAGGCCGACCTCGAAGTGTCGGATTGGGAAGATCATCGCCATCTGCGAGGAGGTGTTTAGTCGCTCAGACGGGCGAGGAAGCCTGGCGACATATCCTGGAGTCGCGAACTTGGAGTTGAACTCGTCCAAGTCTTTCTGATTCGTGATCGGCTTCTTGAATGAGCTCTCATCGAAGTTCTTCGCATGGTTAGCTCGCCTGATGGCCGCCTCGTCGATCATCTTGGGAATAAAGGGAAGAGAGCGAGTATCGTAGAAAGGCGAGGATTGGAAGCCGGGAAGATGCTCACTCAAGGAAGCTCGAGATCGCTAAAGGCGTATTTAAGACTCACCCACCCCCCCTATTTATAGTAGTCGGCTAGTCTGGCTTGTCGAACACGACGCCGCGAGCACGACTAGGGGTGGCGAGTATCTAAGAAAAGTCGCCCAAAGTTCAGAGCGCGCCAACTGCCGACCTTCATCTAGCGAATACCTACATCACAGAAACACGAAGAAGCTCGCCAAAATATAGGCGGCATTCAAACAGATACTCGGCAAAAAGGAGATAGAAGAAAAAGCAAAACAAAAAGAAGATCAAGTAAAACAAATACAAGATTGAAGGGCGAGTATTCGATTACTCGGCAAATCAACACTGCTTCAAATAAATCGTTCACAAGATTCAAATAATGCTCGCGAGGAGCTACAAAGCTACATGGAAGATAAAGATAAAGAAGAGCAGCAGCTAGGGTTGCGCCTGGATGTTCGCCTGGGGATCCTGGATCTGAGGTTGTCGCCCGACCCATCCCAAGCCGCGAGCTCGCCTGAAGTGCTCAGAGGCCACAGACATCGCGTCCTCGCCTTGTCGCAGCTGGTCTTCGATCCTCGCCAGCCTCCCCACCGAGCCCATGCTCGCGCGCATCCCGACCAGCTCGTCATGATGCAGCTGTTGCCGATGCTCGATCCTCGCCACCCTGCGCTCCAAGTCGCTGACAGACTGGAGGCGAGCTTCAGTACCCGACAGGCGAGTATCAAACTCCTCCAGCCGGGATACTCGCACCTCCAAGTCAGTTAGGCGGCGATTAGGGTCACTAGCCGCCAAGCGCTCAACCCGCGACTCCACCTCAGTCAAGCGGCGATGAGGTTCGCAGATCGATAGCCGCTCTATCCTGGATTCCAAGTCCAAGATAGCGCGAGTAGCCTTTTCCTGGTACTCGCGAGGAGGGAGCCCAACGACATCGATCAGAGCTCCCACCGGAGTATGCGCGCGACCTGCGAAAAAAGGCAAAAAGGGCCAGAACTTCAGCAGAATTCAGAAAACAGTGGCGACTATCCGAAGGCAGCGATCAAATACCTGGCCGAGGACTGCGGGATCGTCGGCGAGGAGGGCTGCGAGATCGTCGGCGAGGAGAAGACCTTCCTCGGTGTGGGGAGGAAGAATGATGGACGCCATCTCGGCGAGTAGAGTGGTTGCCGGAATGATCCCGGTTGGAGGGCAGGTCCCCTCGACCGCGACCATCTCCTGGTCGCCCTCCACCCCTTGGAGCGAAGAAGGCCGAAGACCCTCCAGTCCCGCCCCTGCGCGAGGACTCCCCCTGGTGGGAAGAGGGAGCAGTTGAGGTAGAAGGACGTTGATCGCCTGGAGGATTCACTGGCGGCGGGAGTCCAGGAGGAGGAGGCGGCAGCGCGATCACAGGCAGCTGTGTGTTGCTCGCCGGCTCTGGTCGCGAGTTAGGTGGAGGAGGAGGCGGAGGAGGAGCGATGTTCGCCAGAGGAGCCCCATGCTCGCTCACCGGCCTCTTCTCCACAGAGGAGCTGTGGAGAATCCTTACCGCGCGACCACTCCGAGACCCACCCTCAGGCGAGATCATCGGGGATGATCGCAGCGGTATTGCAGTCGAAGGCTCCTCCCGAGCCTCAGTATTCGGCGGATCTACAGATAGCAACAAAGACGTCAGAATTTCGCCGGGAGACAGCATAGATCGAAAAAGGGCGAGCAAGGAGCTCACCTCGGGCAGGGGGAGGGTCCGGTTGGGTTTGAGTTTGGGTTTCATCCCTACTCGCCTCCGGGACGACCTCTGCCGAGAGAGGAGCAGGGGGGAGAGCAGGCGAGAGCCCTTCGAGGCCCAAATCCTCCAGCAGCTGCTGACGCTGCTCACTCAGAGGATCGGCGACGTTCTCCTTAGTCGCCTCCTTTTCTCTCTCTCTCTTCTTCTTCTTCGCCGCCCTCTTCCTCTTCTTGTTCGCAAGGAAGGCGTCTACCTCGGCGTCCATGCGAGGTGGAGGAAGGGGCACGCCGATCAGATTCGCAAGGTCGGCCTTGGCCTTTTTGGCAGCCTCAGCAAAAGCTAGCGACATTGTGAGCGAGTACAGAAAGGTGGTCCAGCAGAGACCCCCCCTCCTTTATATAGAGTCCAGGCGTCGGACAGTCAAGATCCGAGTATCTCCCTATACTCGCCAAGGCAGAAGCTCGTCGAATAACGGTTGGATGTTTCTTTCCGAGCAACTACGTTACTCGCAAAGAGCGGGGATTGTGTACAACCCTTATTCTCCGAGGGTAGGACACACTCAAGGCCACGTAGGCAGGTCAAAGTCAAAGAGGCAAGACAAATCAGCCAGCAGGAGCAAAGGAAGGTTGGCGAGTATTGGCTAAATACTCGCCAGAAGGGCGACTATGGTCGAAGATATGTACCGAGTATCCCGTATGTCGCCCCAAAGTGTCCGGCAACCACAGAAGACCTGAGCGAGTATCAGCCAGGCTTGTGTGAGCAGCAGCAGATACTCGCCAGATGGGCGACTTTGGTCGAAGATGCTCGCCGAGTATCCCATATGTCGCCAGGTCAGGGCTGGGCTATAAAAACCCCCTACCCCTTGGTTGCCTATAAATAGGACCCCAGGGGTACTTGGATTGGCACCTGTGCTTGAGCTTCTGGAACCCCATTTCCGAATTCTTGAGCCCGTCACCCCTGCTTGCTAGCCAAGTCGGTGCCTTCCTCGTACCTTGCTCGGCCATTCTTTGGTCTTGGAGGGGAAGTCTCTTCGGAGCTTCTGGGTACGTGGTGGGACCTCCCTGCCGCAGCACCTGGGGTCCTGTTTGTTGCTCTTCTAGCTTCTTCGTCGTTGCCAGCCAAGCCATCTCGTTGGGCTGCTGGGCGAGTAGCCTCCGGCTGCATCGGTCCGAATTTTGAGGTCAGGATTTTCCTGGCGTCAACAAACTATGTGGGCTAGATCTACAAAATAAGGTATGGTCATCCTTTAGGACACACCTCAAAATAATGGCCCTACAAGGAGTTGTAGGCCACCAAATCTGGTGATTCAAAGCCCTATAGATAGTAGACCTCAAGGGCTACAAAAGATGTCTCTGGCACCTCTGCTTAAAATGGTCTCTAAGTAGCCTAAATAATTAATCTAAACTCTGCATAAGGTGCGACATAATATTGTATTTATATTAAAATGGCATGCGGGTAAAGATCATAACTGAATCGGACGGTTGTGACTCATCATCCCCGATAGGCTAACGACCAGGATTCCTTCCTCCTGAGTCCTCTTCCTCTTATAATTCCCGGCCACCTGAGGGCCACCACTGCCAGCCACCACCACCACGATCTGTTGAGGTGGTGGCTATCGATTGGCGGCGACAAAGCCACCGGAGGAGGTGTCTCCGACGATCCCGAGTGGGGTAAATAGCTCGGCAAAATCGCACTTAGCTGAAATGGATCGTGGTTCAATTGAGCCCGATTTCTCGGCCTAGTGAGCTAGAAAGCTAACACAGAGGGAGTGGAGAAACGGACTTCAATGGTGGCTCGGCGGCGGGTGCTCCGACGGGTGGCCATGTATTCTCCGTCTCTGGCGAGCTTGCTCGATCTGTGGATTCTCCACTGATTGCTCTGCTCCAAGGGGATGGCTCGACTGTTAAGGACCTTCTGAAGCTGATGAAATGGTCAATTTGAGGTGGTGATGGTTGTAAAGAAGACATGGAGTTGGGGGCGTCCATGACTTGTACATCTTCCCTTCAGCAACTGGGTGGCTGTCATGCCCTGAAAAGACTATTCACGGCCTGAGGGGGTCGGCTATAGTCTTGGGCAAAGAGGTAAAAGGCCATGGGAGCTCCATTAGTCAAAAGTGATTTTTCTCCTTAAGGGAAAATGACAATTTTGCCCCTAAGCTCATCCTCTCTCCAAAACCTAATGTGGGGTTCCACAGACTTGTGGCATGCTGGTTAGGCTTAGGGTGGGGCCTTGGTTCAATTGGATTTCATTTGGTCTTTGATTTCTCCCTTTAAGGTCTTATGTTGACCATGGTTGGTCAAATTGATTGGTGAGTTAGCCCCCATTTGATGGTCATGGGTCATATGACCTTATCCAAAGTGTATTGGACCATGGTGTGGCTCCAATTTGATTAATTGATCCTTATGGTGTGAGTTTGACCCAAATTAGCTTAAGTTTGACTTTGGTCAAATTGGAAGGATTGGTTGACCACATGATGGGGCTTTTGGGTCCAATAAATCCCTAATGGGGTTAGGAGGTTTGGGGTGAAGTCAATTTGACCAATTGAAGGACAATTGATCCTTGATTGGGTTGATTTGGGCTATGTTGACCAAAAGTTAACTTTGGTCAATACCTTGAAATTGGGTAGAATAAATTACTGGTTATTGACCTAATGACCTTCCTTAGTGATTAGGGGAACATAGGTAAGGTCAAATTTAGGTACTGAAGGTCAATTGAGTTTATTTGTGTTGAATAGAGTTATGCTGACCTAAGCTTGACTTTGGTCAATTTGGCCTATTTAGTTGACCAATTGTTGGGCTTCTTGGTCAAATTAGTCTCTATTAGGGTTAGGAATATAGTGGTGAGGTTAATTAAGGTTTGTGAGTTCAATTTGGGTAATTTGACTAAAGTTGACTTGTGCTTACTAGTGAGCACTATGTGAGCTCACCCCCACTTAGTGAACCCTAAGGTCATCCCCTTGCCTCTACTCACCATTCTCCCCTCGTGTTATTTCCTAACACCTTTATGGGGTCTAGTAGGATTAGGGATGTTACAATCCATGTCATTATATGAAGTGGAGGTCATAGGTGATGGGTGAGGCCATCAATTATTCCACTATGAGAATTACTAGGTCAATTGGAGCTTATGGAGTCTATTTAGGTCAAATTAGGGTTAAGGTTGACCAAGTAAACCTCTAGTTGACTTGACTAGTGAGATGGACCCCATTGGGTCAGCTTGGGTCCACTCAGGCTTGACTCAATCTCTTGGGGAAAGAGGGACCTCCTAGTGCTGAGTCTGAGTTAATCATACCCCTAGGGTTAGCCTGATGTGACCCCTAGTTCATGATGGTTCCCATTTGGTCTAGGTTAACCTAATATGGGCTCATTATGGACAATTAAGTCATTTACATTCTCTAGGGTGTACCTAGGCTCACCCCTAGGTCATTACTAGAGTTAGGGCATCCTGAGATCTCTAGGGGGCACTCAGTGAACACTGAGTCCACTTGGCCCACCTAGGACTCATTAGGACACCAGTAAGTGCAACCAAACTTTAAGTGTGTTATATCTATGATAACATAATTCATTCTGAAATGGTGTGTATGAATGAGTTAAATCGCACATCAAAATTGATGAAATAATTGGTAACTTGTGTAATAATTTGAACTCTCAAATATAAGAAGCGCCTTTTAAAACCAAGTGAAGAAGTTGTGTTGAAACATCGTAGTTAAGTGTGCTCAAGCGGGAGTAGTTCTGTGATGAGTGACCTTATAACTTCCCTAATTCGATGATGTTGTTCTGATGAAGGTGAGGATATTCTTTGGGGATGTGAAGCACTATAACATCCTAAATCTGATGATGGCAAGTCGATAAGGGCGGAGAGTGTCTTTAAGGGCGATGAAGCATGTGCAAAGTAATTGTTGATAGACTTACATGATAACATGCTTCTAGTAAAAGGAGGTGCATAAATGATTTAAATCTAACATCAAAATTGAAGGACGAATTTGATGGGTTTAAGTATTAATTTGGACCATTAAATATCAGAGGTGCCTTGTCTGAGCAAGTGATAATGTTGTGTTGGAAACTCTGTAGTTAAACATACTGAGATGAGATGACTGCTAAGATGTGTGACTTTCTGGAAAGTGCTCGTAAGTCACTGATGAAAAAGGACAAGACCAGACAGATAAGCTGAGTATAGTATTAGTTAGGATTAACCAAAATGAACAATATATTTGATATTGTAAGTTGAATGGTTAGAATTATTACTTATATAATATAATGAAAGAAGTTACCAATGTGAAACGTTGCGTCTATGAATTTAATCATTTTTTTTACTTTGAAAGTAATAATGAGACGGCAAGAGAGGAGAGAGAAGAGAAACAAAGAGTATAAATACGCATAAAATGTCATTGTTATATTACGCATACTTCTTTTTTATATAGTATTAGCTAGCATAAAATGCACGGATCCGCATCTTCAACATCGTGTGAAAAAGATAGCACTTCAATATTCACAGTTATTTAGGGCGTTCAACGAAGAAAGTTCTAAATCCGTAGCATGATTTTTTAAAGAAATTTTAAAGATACTATTAATATTTTATTTCATATACATTAATAATTTTTGTGTTATGCTCTTTCTTCTCCATAGATATTTTTATAATTAAATTTATATTATAGTAGATTTATAGCATTAATAATACGTATATGATAGATAAATGGAAGATATCTAATTTCTTTATATTTTTGGCAGGAAAAAAGCCAAAAAAAGCTGACGTGGACCCATAATTGGGTCGGCACGTGCGCCGCATTGCGAGCACGAGCACGCATGCATGTTGCTCGTGGCGGAGGTGAAGTCCCACGCGTGACCCACAATCTCCAATCAGAAGCGACTTTCGAGCGTATCATACGCGCTGAAACCGCCAGCTGTCAGCTTAATTACAAAATAAGCAAGTTAATGACGCCGACCAACTGGCTAATCATGTAATTATCTCGCTAATCCATATTTAGGATTCCCAACTTGGCGCCTGGATAAATTAATTAATGCCTGCGATTAAACTTAATTAATGCCTGCGATTAAACTTAATCAATGCCTGCGATTAAACTTAATCAATGTCTCCCTAAACAAATTTAAAGGGTTCCGATCTCTCCCCATGCTCGGTTACATCGGACACGTTTGTCAACCGTCCGTACCATTTGTATGAATTTTTCGCGCATGATCAAAGCCGCCCTTTATTCGCTGTTTCGTGAAATTTTATCCCGTCGAATACAAAATTTAATAGAAATTTAGAGGAATTAAAGTCACTTATAAAAATGCCAAAATTGTAATAAAATGAAAAAAAATGGAAATATGAAATTACTATGGTTGGAACTGAGAAATCCGATTCACAAAAGTTCGGATTGAAAGGATGATCAGAGGTTATTGGCCCCTTGAATTAGCAGACAAAGACCTGAAGCGAACAAGTGAAAGGTCGTGAATTCTTTGCTATCGAACGAGGTGGTCGTGTTACATTATTGAGATCCCGTCGCATAACCAGGAGTGTATTATGTATAAAAACTCCACTCTCGAATCAAGTGTTGTGTGATTTTGAGGAAAGACAGACGAGACCGTCAAATCTTCAAATGGACGACACTTTGCTGGGTGTGAACTGTCTTCCAACCGTTACAATGAGATCTTATTTTTAGGCAAAGATATATAGTGGGTACCCCCGACCCCCCACCCCACCCCACCCGACGAGGTCTCAAGGAGATCACCGAGAGCAGGGGCGGACACACGCCTAGGCACACCCTGGAACGTGCCCGGGTGTGTTTTTGCGAAATTTAGGCAAGAGGTCATCCACCCCCCCCCCCCCCCCCCCCCCCCTATGTTTTCCCCCTGTTTTGTTGTCTGCGGCTGTGAGAAATGACGATCTTCGTGCGAACTGGAAAATGCAAGAAACGGTGAGCACATGTCGCACT